>OY992540.1:60103576-61340806 GCA_963921195.1 Pegoplata infirma
CGTTTTCCAATAGCCCTTTCACAGGAATATAAAGCAATCGTTGCTTTTCTCAGACGCTCCTCAATATAACGCCAGAAATTCTACTTTCTATTTAGAAATACTGAAAGATACTTGGTTCCATCAGAAGGCGATTTCAGTGCCGTCAATGAAAATAGGAAAATAGGAAAAAAAACAGGAATCTTATTTGTCCTTTGAACAAGACAAGCTCTGTTTTATTTGGATTAACTCCCAGACCACAATCTCTTGCCCATTTAGACAGATCTTTCAGGGAACCCTAAAGACGAATTCAAAAAATTTCGTTATTCATGCCACCTTAATATATATATATTAAATAATAGCTAACTATTATTTGTATGTATTACTAGAAAATTGCTAGCTGTCATATGCGAAAAGAAATGACGATACACTCAAAAAAAAAAATAATACACTCAAAAAGTATGATTGACAAACGCGAGTAACAAATACTTAACAAAACTCTTGTTGAAATTAGATTTTCGTATTTTATTTTTTTGTAATAGTCGGGTTACTTGACTTCAGACAATGCATTCGCTGATTACACAGTGATACAAAATCGAACTTTCCGAATCGGAATGGGTTCAGTGCTAGATTAAACACGCATGTAAAGTTGGTGATTTTAAAGCATTTAAAGTTTTTGTGTATAAAACATGTCCTACCTTAGAGGCCCCTGGTGGTGCCCTTATTGAACATGTGGGGTTCAGCATCAAAACTTAAGCTCGAAATTACGTTTGCTATAACCGGTATGAATAGCCAAATTACTAAAACATAATCCACTGTGCACCGTTGCGTATGATTGTTATTTAAAGGCAATTACATAATAAATCATGCGCCTATTGAAGTTTTCAAGCAATTATTTTTAAATTATAATAAAAAATCACCAAATTCAAATGCGAGTAAAAAAAATATAGCTCTGAACTAAAAAAAACCTTGAGGGTCAACATTCATTTGATTTTGGTTTCATCTTATTCCGATTTTGGTTGTTGCACTGTGTTACTATTTTAGTAAATTTTTTAGGCCATAAATGTTTACAAAGGACAAGAATTTTTTTAAGACATTTTTGATGAATTTGCTTGTCTAAAAACGAGTAGAAAAAGTTTTCAACATTTCTTTCCCAAAAGTTTTTTTACTTTTTTACCAAAAAAAAACGCAAAAAAAGCAAAACCGTAAAATCAGATTGGGTTTTTTCGCCAAATCGCGTGTTGAAAAACACCTAAACATTCTTTTAATGCCACAAAAATATTTTACAAAGTATTAAAAAATGTTTACACTCGAAAAAAAAATTTAACACCCAAACAAAAATTCGCTTTTCTAAAAAAAAATGCATGATTATTTTTTCCGAAACACTTATTTTTGCATTGAAATGTAGGTTAATTGGAATAATGTCATTATCATCATTAACTACAAGGAATACATACAATTCCTTGTAAATATAACTGCTGTTTTCAAGTAAAAGTGCATCAACATTGTATAACCCTTTTTGCCTAGACTGCCCTTTTCATCGGTGGAAGCTAAAAACTGTAGTTCTGTAATGCGCACTACTTGTATTTATATCTCTGCCCATCTGATTGCTGTCCCTTTAAAAGTATGTACCATATCGCAACCTAAAATGTGAAAGAATGTAACAAGAAATTAAAAAAAGCATTTAGAAAGCCCAAAACACTTTTTTTAATTTTACATTTTTTCCGTATTAAGGATTTAACAATTTTTTTAAACTTCTTACACTCAAAAAAAAACACTGTAAAATAACAAGAAAAACTTGTTATTTTAATTTATTGCTGCCTCCTATTTGACAGGAATTCCTTGTAATTTTACAAGCTTTTTACCAATAACACTACGTGACAAAACTAACCACTATTTTAGAAAACAAGAGGTACGACCATCATTTCAATATATTTCGGACATGCTGAATTGAATGGCGTACTCCGTTTTTCGGAGTTTTCTTGTAAAATGTCATTAAAGATTGGCTGATTTTCAGTTGCTTTTTTAACAAAAAAAAATCCAAAGCTAATGATTTTTAAATTTTATGGCATGGAAAACAAAGATAAGTATAACTTGTAGCAATATTTCTAACATAAATTTGGTTTAAAGCTTTTTATCTTAAGCCCTTAAATTTGCGGATTTCTTCATTTTTTTAAGTTTTCGCGAAATTAACCGCTAAATTGGTCTCTGATAAAAAACTTGCATTTTGTGGATCATAATGAAAATCATGATGAAAATCGCGAAAAACCGTTTTTTATATGGCAGCATCACTTTAGGAGATGATTTGAGGCTTCATCTTTTAGTACATAATGTGGGAACCTTAAACAATGAACTGACCCAAAATTTGTCCAAAAAAGTTTTCATTTGCAAAAGTTATCTTAACAAAAACTATAATTATTGTATCGCAAACACTGAAATAATAGTTTTTGTTTAGATAACTTTTGCAAATGAAAATTTTTTGGTCGAATTTTTGGTCAGTTAGTTGTTTAAGGTTCCCACATTATATACTAACAGATGGAACCTTAAATCATCTCGTAAAGTGATGCTGGCATATAAAAAAAAAAACGGTTTTTCGCGATTTTCATCATGATGGTCCATATAACATACCTGTTTTTTGTCCACTATTCGTATTGTTAGGGATGCATTTTTGATTCATTAAAAGCAAGTTTTTTATCAAAGACCAATTTGGCTGTTAATTTCGCGAAAACCTTAAAAAATTAAGAAATTCGCGAATTTAAGTGCTTAAATTGAAAAGCTTTAAACCAAATTTGCATAAGAAATGTTGCTTCAAGTCATATCTTTGTTTTCCATGTCATAAAATTTATAAACCATTTACTTTGCAAATTTTAAAAAACTGGCTCGAAATCAGCAAATCTTTAACGACATTTTGCAAGAAAACTGTACCATACATCGAAAAACGGAGTACGCCATTCGAATCAGCATGTCCGAAATATATAAATGATGGTCGTAACTCTTGTTTATTTTTTAGTGTTCCGCAGTGTAATTTTGTAATTTTACAAGCTATTTACCAATAAAATTATAAATTTACAATTTTTTTGACGCGATAAAACTTACTACCTCCTATTTTATGAGAATTCCTAGTAAAAATAACGAGCTTTTTTGTAATTTTACAAGCTTTTTACCCATAAAATTGAAAATTTATAACGTTTTTGGCGCAGTAAAAATTTTGGTGAATTTACTAGATTTTTTTTGTAAAAACCCTTGGAAATTTGTAAAATTACCAAAAAAAATTTTAAAATTAAAAAAAAAAATTGTAAAATTAAAAAAAAATTGTAAAATGAAAAAAAAAATTAAAATTTTAATCGAAAATATTTTTTGAATATTTGGACATTTACTAAAAAACTGTAAAATTTAAAAGAAAAATTTAAATTTCGATCGAAAATTTTTTGTGTAAATCAAGGAACACTGTCAAATATTGGTAAAATGCGATTACGGGACTTTTTCTAGTAATTTGACAAAGTTTTTTTTTTTTTGAGTGTAGAAAGCAGCGAACAGTGGCAGATAAAGTTAGGGTGTAATTAAACAAAATGCCGTTTCTGTTTTTTTTTGTTAGTTAGACCATTTTGTATTTCAGGATACGTTATACATGTTGTATTACATTTTACATGATGAGTTGTATTACACAGTTCACTTATATTGCCAGAAGCCATGTGTTTTACTATATTTGCATCATTATCCTTTAGCATTGTAAATACACAAACAAATAAGTTCTTTGTAAACACCCTACCCAGCATAATATGTAGTCTTGGTGAGCCAATCAAATTTCTAGAGCTTTTAAAAATTTTTCTTTGATCACTTTAATATGAAATCAAAATAATTGTTATCAGCTTACAAACGATTTAAAAAGCTCTAAAAAATGCGAAAATATCGTAATAAAATGTAAATCTTCTTTTATAAAGCTTGTTTTATATAAAAGCTTTGGCAACAGTTATATAAAATAAATGATTTCCTTCAATGATTTCTACTTCATAGTAGTGTACTATAAAATCGGTAAATTCCGGTTGAAATTATTTTTAAATCTCATACGGAAAACAGCAGAAGCTTTTTGTATTTTAAATTGTCACTACATTTACACACATACAAACAAACAAACCAACAAACAAACACAAATAAGTAGTCGTACATATGTATAATATCTGTCTGTAGGTGTTAATTTGTGACATTAATTAGTCTTGTTATTTACACATTGTCTCATTTTGTTTTGTTGTTTCTTTTGTTGTCCTTTTAGATAAAACAACTTGAGCTGGGTGATCAATTTCCGGAGATAAAAACCTTAAGAGTCCATAATGTTGAATTGGATGAAAGTGGCGAACGTATTGAGAATTTAGATTTATTGCTGGAAATACATTATATGGGAAATTTCCGTACTTCTATTGATGCTGATATGGTGTTGGGAAAGAAGGGTTCATTGACATTAAAAGGTAAATTAAATTTATAAATGTATAAAAGATAAAAGGTCACTTTAAAGCTAAAAGGCTTTGATAGAAAATTTTTGAGAGTCTGCGATAATAAAAGATTTACATTTCAACTTGAGCTTTTCTTGAACTCAAAATACGATTTTATTAAATTTGATAAACAAAACAACACGGCTAAGCTTTTAAATAAAGAAAATCCAAAATTGAGCTTTTCTTTGTTTTTAAGAAAATTATTTGATATAGCTTTTCTTAAAATAAAACTATACAAATGAGCTTTTAAGCAGTTCTTAAATTAAACAAAGTTTACAACGATTAGCAAGAATAGATGAAGAAATATACGATTGAGCTTTTCTTGTAAAAAGTCCACGACTAAGCATTAATAAAGTTTAAGGATTAAGCTTAATAACACTGTGCTACAGTGAAAAAATACTTCTGATGTGACATAGTGTATGTTGTTGGTCTTGTCGAGTAGATCACAAAAATGCCCATTAAACTTGTCAGACACCCACAAATTTTAGAGTTATTGTCAAAAAAGTTTTTTTGTGACTTTTCTAACTAAACCTTGTGTAACTCAGAAAACTTTCAACCGATTTTAAATTTTTAAATTTATTGGGTCGAAGAAGGATAGGACTTTCCATGTGTGTGAATTGGTCTATACATAAAGGAAAGATATCTATTGATTTTTTCTATAAAATCTAATTTTTTTGTTATTTTTTGAAAATTTTTCGAGTTATCGTTTTTTTTCTGCTATAGTTTGTTTAACAACCTTTATATTTATAAACGTATTTTTAAAGAAAATTTAATGCTGAATACGATAAGCTTTATGATAAAAAAATCGGATAACAATTGACAGAGTTGTGATAATTTTTCTAAAAAAGAAATTAAGATTTTGCAGCTAATCGCCGTTCAGATAACCCAGGCAAAAAAAAAAAACAAATTTATCATAAGAGGTCATGTACTATATTTTTTAAAGGTTTTTGGAGCGCTCAATCCGAATCTGGCCTTTAAATTACTCAATCTTATCTGGTTTTTGAGATATTCAACATAAATTGATATATCAAAAACTTAATAAAATAGCGCAATTTCAAGGTCAAATTCGAATTCAGGAGGCCATAAAACTTTAAAATAATGATACGCGACCTCTCAGTATGTTCGTTTTTTTTTTTGCTGGGTTATCCAAACGGCAATTTAATGCAAAATCTTAATTTTCTTTTTTAGAAAAATTGTCAGAACTCTGTCAATTGTTATCCAATTTTTTCGGCATAAAGCTCATCGTATTCACAATTAAATTTTCTTTAAGAATACGTTTATAAATATAAATGTTGTTGAACGAACTATAGCAGAAAAAAATCGATAAACTCCAAAAATTTTCAAAAAATAACAAAAAAATTTTATATTGTTGAAAAAATCAATACATATCTTTCATAAATGTATAGACCAATTCACACACATAAAAAGCCCTATCCGTTTTCTATCCAAAATAGTTAAATAGTTGAAAATCGGTTACAAACTTTTTAAGTTACACGTGGCTTAGTAAGAAAAGTAAAAAAAATAATTTTTTGCCAATAACTATAAAATTTGAGGGTGTCAAGTTTGATGGGCACTTTTGTGATCTTTTCGACGAGACCTACAACCTTAACTACCTCATTTCAAAAGTATATTCGATTTTGTGTTTTTTTTAGCACAGTGTAATTCAAGAAAATCCAAGATTAAGCTTTTCTGCGATTTTAAGGAAATAATTGATGGATCTTGCTTTAAAATCAAAATCATTTAGTCGAAGCTTTGTTCCTTTTCTTAAATTAATCAAAATTAACTAACAAGGGAAGTCTCCCTGGTGTCACCCTCCGATCTTCATGAAATTTGGATATGTTGTTAAGAACGAAAATTAATTCGATAAGTATTTTTTTTAGTGGCCCAAACTCATTTTTAGGGGGGGGGGGGTCGATGTGGTATCAGATTAAAGGTATTAAAAATACTTATCTCGTGGTGCTAACAATGGGCCAAAGAAGTTAATATTTTTCGACTTATTAACAAAAATGTCTTAAAATTTTGGTGTTTTACTCAATTTGACGAAAAGTTGTGCATGTTTGGACACGTTCTTAGCACACGTAGATAGGTTTTCCAAAGACCTTTCATTTGGTATGTAACATGACTAGGTTTCTTTGCATAATATAGGAGATAAACGAAAAAAACTGAAAAATGTCCTTGACTTCCCCCCTCCTTTTTACCCCCTAAATAAGAATTTGGGCCGCTAAAAAAAAATACGTGTCCCTTTATTTTTTCTGCTCTACAAAATAAAACCAATTCCATAAAGATCCGCGGGTGACACTAGGGAGACTTCCCTTGTAAGCTTTGAAAGACGAGAAAAAAAATCCAATCCAATCTAAATATTTTGGCGTTTATGTATAGTAAGGTGGACCTTCAATGTATTGGAAAATTTAAAGCTCATCTGTTTAAAAAAAGGAGGTTATCGAAACTTTGATAGAAAAACTTTTATAAAGCGCTAAAATACGCGTTTGAAATCCCCGCTAGTTCGGATTTTATTTGGATTTTCTCGAAAGACCTTTTTTTCATGAGGTGGCAACCCCATTTTAAATCTGAGATTGCGCAGCTAAAAAAAAACAGTTGACTCTTATTTCCCCCCCCCCCCCCCCTCATTCCCATAAGCAAGTTTTAAAACAATCGGTGGGTGCCCTCTTAAAGACCTCCCTTGTAAGCTTTCGTTAAACTTAACAAAAGTTTAAAAATTCTCACATTTCAAGGAAATTCATGATTGAGCTTTTACTGAGATTTAAAAAAATTCGAAAGGTTCTTGAATTTTAATTACATCAAAGATTTAAATCAGTCACATTATCGTGTCGGTTTCAGAGGCTACAAAAAGTAGCTTACAAAGGAGCTCTTTCAGGAGAACCCGCCAGTTGTCCTGAAACTTGTATATGGAAATGAAGGGAGAAAGATAAGGGCTACCTGTTTTTTTAGCTGCCCAATCTTAAATTTAAAAAAATTGTTACCACCTTATGAAAAAATATGGATTTTCGGGAAAATCCAATAAAAACCGAACTAGCAGGAATTTTGACAAGCGCAAAAATACTGGTCAGCTTAATTTTAATAGAGATTATTTTATATTATTTTGGCGGTCGTACGTATTTCCATATAAACTACCCCAAAGTTTTTACATTTTTGATAATAAAAATTTAACGAAGTCGAATTTGAATATGACCCATTAGCCTGGCATTTTTTGGTCTACTTTCCATTTTCCGAAGTGTCCGGGTAAATTTTTATTGTCCTAGGTCTGAAACTTATGTGGTACAAAGTTGCGGTCAATCGGATTAAATTAACCCGTGGCGCACAGCGGTCAAAGTTTGGGATTTTTTAAAAAATTTTAAAAATAAAATTAATAAAATATTTATCTTTCGATACATCATATTTGTTAATTTCGATGCGCTGAGCACGAATATCAAAAAAAATTTAAAATCGCTCTATCGGTTTTCGAGATATCGCCATTTCAAGTTTGTAAAAAATGGCGGGTTTTTCCTACGTTCAAGAAATTTTTTAAAAAAAGTCTCAAAATTTCATTCCGCCCACCCTTTTGTAGAGCTTGAGACAATCTTTCGTTTAAATCTAATTTGAGCTAAATCCGATCATTTTAAGCCGTGGTGCCCATCGAAAAACCCTAAACTTTGATCGAACGGTGCCACGGGTTAAAATGATCGGATTTGGCTCAAATTAAGCTTAAATGAAAGATTGTATCAAGCTCTATGAAAGGGTTAAAATAAAGAAATTTTTAGAGTTTTTTTTAAAAAAAATCTTAAACGTAGAAAAAAATCGCACATTATGGAATTTTTGACAAATTTTAAATGGCGATATTTCGAAAACAGTTTGACCTATTTTATAAATTTTTTGATATTCGTATTCAGCATGCTAAAATTAATAAAAATAATGTATCGCAAGATATATTTTTTTATTTTTTCATTTTCAAAAATCCAAAATATTGGTGGAAATTTTCCAAAAATCCAAAACTTTGAAATGATCGAATTTGGCTCAAATTAGTTTTAAATGAAAGATTGTCTCAAGCTCTACAAAAGGGTCGGCGGAATGAAATTTTGAGACTTTTTTTAAAAAAATTTCTTGAAGGTAGGAAAAAACCGCCATTTTTTGCAAATTTCAAATAGCGATATCTCGAAAACTGTTCGACCGATTTAAATTTTTTTTTTTTTTTAGATTTGTGCTCAGCACATCAAAATTAACAAATACGATGTGTCGAAAGATATATTTTTATTTTTCATTTTCAAAAATCCAAAATATTGGTGGAAATTTTCCAAAAATCCAAAACTATGAAATGATCGAATTTGGCTCAAATTAGTTTTAAATGAAAGATTGTCTCAAGCTGTACAAAAGGGTCGGCGGAATGTAATTTTGAGACTTTTTTTAAAAAATTTCTTGAAAGTAGGAAAAAACCGCCATTTTTGCAAATTTCAAATAGCGATATCTGGAAAACTATTCGACCGATTTTAATTTTTTTTTTGATATTTGTGCTTAGCACAAAATTAACAAATTTGATGTGTCGAAAGATATATTTTTTATTTTTTAATTTTTCAAAAATTCAAAACTTTGACCGCCAACGCCACGGGTTAATTTAATCTGATTGGCCTCAAATTGGTATCACATGAGATTTAGGCCTGGTAGAATAAAAAAATGCCCGGACTTTGAAAATCGAAGAAAAAAAAATTTTCTATACAGAAAAATGCCAGTCTAATAACCCATACACTATCGGATATGCCTTCAAAAACCTTTTTGATCTGTATAAAAAATTCCGTTTTCCCCCTTCCCTTTAACCCGCTAAATGCAAGATTGGGCAGCTAAGAAAAAACGGGTAGCTCCTATTTTCATCCCCTATGTCTCATATGCAAGTTTCAAGACAAGTGTGAGTTTTGGCTCAAAGATTACCGGTCTAATGCAGTATTAATCAATTAAAGAAGATTAAAACTTGGTTAAGGTTAAAAACTTGGTTTGTAAACGTAGTTTAAAAGTATTATTTCAACTTACTTCCTTTTAACCAGCAAATTCCTCTTGATCATTT
The DNA here is from genome assembly GCA_963921195.1 of Pegoplata infirma. Taxonomy (NCBI): domain Eukaryota; kingdom Metazoa; phylum Arthropoda; class Insecta; order Diptera; family Anthomyiidae; genus Pegoplata; species Pegoplata infirma. The sequence goes on from OY992540.1 coordinate 60,113,090, forward strand.
GAAAATTCATATATAACTTTTTAAAAATACATATCTTTCTTTTCACAGTCAAACAACTTTCTGGCTTGGCACGTCTACAATTCACCCGCAACCCATACACTCATTGGTCCCTCAGTTTCTTGGGTGATCCAGAGCTAGATTTAGCCATTGAATCCAAATATCAAGGACGTCAAATGCAATCTAATATCACCAGCCTCATATCAAATCAAATACGTAAAGCCGTTAGGCGTAAGCATACATTACCAAATTACAAACTACGCTATAAACCCTTTTTCCATAAGACTCCCGAAGAAGATATCGGCGAAGGTGAGGGTATACAACCAAATGGTATATTGGAAGTTAAAGTATCCGAAATATCTCGACTTATGTGTCCACAACATTTAACCGATATTTATTGTTCAATAACAATGGCTTCATTGGCATTTGTAGAGGCACGGCAGCAAGATGATAGACATGTTATGGTGTCGTTAGATATAGAAATTCATAAAGCTAAAAATCAACAGATTGGAATTATATTCAAACAGACTTCAGCAGATATTGTAGAAATTGAAGCGGTATTACCGAATACTCCAGCCTGTAAGTCCAATTTGAAAGTTGGAGATATTCTCTTAGCTATAGAAGGTAAACGAGTTGCCAATATCCAACAAGTAGCTAAACTTATTAAGGGCTTACAAACGAATAATTTTTGTTTACGTATTGATCGTATTATACCGGGTATTATACGTAATGATGCTATACTAGAGGACTTGGATATTTATGAAGATGTCGGTGACAATAAAAGCGGTTATGGTGCTATGGCTCCTAAACCTTTCGATACCATACCAATTCGTTCTAGCATAGATAAGGGAACTAGCAGTGAATCAAGTTTATCTAATACCCCTACCAACTCCCCCAAAAAAACTAAACTTATAGCTAAAGCTCTGAAGAAAACTATAAGTCGTGATTATGGTGATGCTTTTAAAAATGATGATGAAACCAAATCCAAAGTTAAATCTTTAACCAAACAAGCTACACTACCTAAAGTTCCTTCTCGGACAAATTGTGAGAATTTATTGGCAGCCTCTCTAAGTTCGGGCGTAAATGATGTTGAACATTATTATCAACATTCAACGGTTGATTGTAAATTATCACAATTAATATATATGGAGGATATATGCAATTTCAAGTTAGATGCCCAATGTCGTTTCTTGAATGTTTGTGTCTATGGCAAATGTTTGGGTGAAAATCAATTGTTGGGTTTTACAAATATACCCGTTTATCAAATATTAGCTGAATGTTGTGAAACAAGTTTAAGTCAATCATTTAAGACGTATGAATTAAATCCACCGATACCAGAGGATTTGTAAGTTAATATTGGGGGGGAAAAAGTTTTAAAATTGTTATTGAAATTTGTTTTTAATTTTAGAAAAAATCATTATTTATCATCACAATCTGGATTCAATGCCAATCTTTGCTTTGGTGATATATTATTTGCTTTTACCTGGGATGGTAATCCAAATTTAGCAGCTACGGAAACACCCTCCAAACAACCAATAAAAATTAAGTCCAAGTAAGTTGTTTAGCATAATTTTTTTTAGTAGATATTACAAGTACTCATAGATTTTAAGGACACAACCGCTAAATAGAAATTCTTTTTTATTGAATTTAAAAAGTAATTTTCACAAAAGTAAGAAATGCTTCCAATTCGGAGGGAGGATAAGGTAGATAAGTTCCTCTAGTAGAGGTAATGAAAAGAGTTAAAGATGTAGTCGGTAATGAGACGTTTAGGGCATCGTGGCCGCTAGCAAATCCAAAGAGGACGAATCCCTACTTACTTTTGAAAAACGAAAGTTAAGCCTACTTGTGGGTGTACTGACAGGGTACGGTATAATCGGACGAGTGACTGTGCGTATGGGAATCTCTGATAAAGATCCTTGTAGGAGTTGTGAAAGTGGAGTAGTGAGTTCAGCATATTTTATGTGAATGTTTGGGACTAAAAAGTGTCCGTGAAGGCATTTTTGGCCAAGATTTTTTGATGACCCGAAATTTCTTAGGAATGTCTCTCAACTACAATAGCAGGATATCTTAAGGAATCGGTGTTGCTAACTATCTGTCTGACGTCCAACGTTCTAAGTGAGATAAAAGGCCCTGATATTCTTTCACTGGCCATGGTCCATGGACTTCCCTTGTCTGATTTTCTCAAGTTTGTGAAAGCAACTGAGAAATTCTGAGCAAGCACTTTTTATTTTTTTTCTAACTTTTTAACCGTGTACTAATTTCCTTTTGAGGCTACGGTACAATGAGCTATTTTGAGACTAAGCGACATGGATTTACAACTCCGATATTTCCTCATAAATGTGGAAAATCATCTGCAGGGCTGTACACTTGTTGGGATTTCGGGAGTATTCACTTGTAATATGACCAAGGCGTCAATCCTTAGGATCTTCGCCAGTGAACTGTCGAAATGTAGTACCGGGTGCAATACCAAGCTAAAAACTATGTCGGAAGCCCTCGATTTTGAACTATTGTATTAGATCAGATTAAAGACGCCCTATGCACTGCGACCAGAAAGATCTATTGTGAAGCCTAAAAAGGGTGCCCCAAATATTCAGTCTTTTAATAAAGCCGAGAATCCTATTTGCTAGAGAGTTCGACACGTCAGTCGGAGATATCATGTCAGATGTTGAAGTCTTCTACCAGTCAGTCTTGGGCATGTACAAAGTATACGTTCTGATGTCTGCTCCTCTATCTCGCAGAATCTGCACGTGTACGTGTTAGATAGATTTTTCTTACAAAGTTGGTAACGTAGGTTACAATGTCCAGTTAGGTAGGACGTAAGGATTCGATCCTTTTTGTCCAAAGACAGTAATCGTTTTGATACGGTGCTGGATGGAGTTATGAATCTTTTTGCCTGCCGCTGCCCAGTGCAAAAGTTCCGATGTTCTATGAACTTAGATTCACTCCATATTTTGAGTTTTTCTCTAACATGTCCCAATGGCAATCTAAAGAATGGTTCAGGGCCAATGACCTATTGTATCGTCAAGATCCATTTCAAAGTCACACCGTCTTTGCACTTCACAAGATTAACCGTTAAACCAACCTGGTCCATCAAAGGAAGGCGGATTTGTTTCAGCTTCCATCTTTGCATTGACTCATTGGAGCATCGTCGGAATGAGGGTTGTGCGTCAGTGTTCTATTGATATTGCCACGGTAAGTGTTCAACTGAGATGGGCGAACTCTTTCCTAAGACGCGGGTGCATGCCCGTAGTACTCGTCCTTCGAGCAGATCACATCCGTTCGTTGTCGACTGTCCAATGTCTCGCACAACGCATTACAGAGAAAATACGTTTCTCGGTCGAACTAGCCGTATGTGAAATAAACTCCCGGCAGAAGTCTTCCCAGTCGGCTACAGTTTGAAAAAATTCAAATTAAATGTCCATAAACACTACTCCCTCTTTCCTTCTCCTCATAACCTATTTTCCTAATACCAACACAATGCATTGCATTAGTAGGGGGCATCTCCTGAGTGTTGGCTCAAAGTAAAAAAAAAAAATTACAACCTTCGAAAAAAAAACTTTAGATATTGTAGGTCACATCATCTTGTCGTTTCTTTTGCATACTCTTGACCACGCCTTAGATAAGATTAAAGACGCTCGACGCACTGCTACCATAATGATCTTTTGGTTTTTTTGTAATAAAGCCGATAATCCTTTTTGGTAAGGAGTTTCGTACATCAGTTGGAGATAACAAGTGTCCCCCCAGATGTCGAAGCCTTTTACCAGTCAGTCTTGGGCATGTAATAATATGTTAATAGTATGTTCTGCTGTCTCCTCCTCTATCTCGCAGAATCTGCACGTGTCTGTGTCAGATAGATTTCTTTTTCTAAGGTGGTAGCGTAAGTTGCAATGTCCAGTTATGTGGGACAATAGAATATGTAGATCCTTTTTGTCTAAGGAAAGTAGCAGCTTTGCTGCCGAACTTGATGAGGTTATGAATCTCTTCGCCTACCTTTGGTACGCGCAAAAGTTCCAGTGTTCCATGATCTTATATTCACTTCATATTTTTGAGTTTTTCCCTAACATGTCCCAGTGGAAGACTAAAGAATGGTTCCGGACCGATGAATGGTCTACGGGCACCATGGTTTGCCAGACAGTCGTCACTTTCGTTCCTCGTATTACCCTCGTAACCCGGAATCCAGAAAAGATATTTAATCTCATCTCAAAAAGCCTATAGTTATGCCATTCAAAGATGGACTGTCTGGCAAACCAAGTTTGAGTTTTCTCTTACTAGTGAAAGCATCTCCAGAGTCCAATTTATTAAAGCCTAGGAATAGCCTTTCTTATCATAGCTTTCTCAATAGCAGCATAAGATTTGTTCTCGAAAGTTCCCTATATGTTTTCTTCTATGGCTTTTTCAATCGATTGGACTACATGATGGACTGCAGTTTCAGTAGATTTGCCCTGTCGGTATTCAAATTATAACTTATGTATCGGTTTGCTGTCTCTGCTAAAGCAGTCCAGTAGTTTTTCTATAGTTTTAAGGAAGTTGAGGAATGTTGAAGTCCATTCCCTCTCTGAAGCAGACATGGGTGGATCCCGTCCGGACCCAGTGATTTGAAGGAGGAAAACTTACTGATCGCCCATTTAACTCTTTCGCTGCTAAATATATTGTTGGTTAAGCGAATGTTCCTACCAGTTTAAGACGGAATTCTTGTAACTGGTAGTGGTTCGCAAACGGACATACATCCTGGAAAGTGAGTATCCAGTAGCAGCTCACAAGTTTCAATAGGCGATTCAGTATAGGACCAATCAGGTCTCTTCAAAGTACTTAGGCCATTTGAATGGTCTTGAGGGAGGGATTTTTGAAGACGCACTTCTTCTGGAAGATCATTTATTTTCTCACAGTAGTCGCGCCACATAGTCGTCTTGGATCGTCAAATTTACCTGTTGTATTCAGTTAGTGCCCCTTTATAGGTTACCCAATCACCTGTTTGATTAGCCCTATTGAATAATCTTCTAGCATCCTGCCTAAGCTGCTCAAGACCGTTTTTCCACCATGAAACATCTTTCTTTACCCTCCTGGTCTTGAGTGGACAGTTATCTTTATAATCTAGGGTCATATTCGAATGTAATTCGATACTCTCCTGATAAATTTCATATGTACTCCTAATGAGCTCTGAAGATTTATTTATATTAGGTTATAAAGATATGTAACCCAGTTAGTCTTTCTAGGATTGTCGAAAACAAAGTAGATAGTGCATAGTGATCCGACATAGATAGTGCATCAGTTTGAAATGGAGAACGATAGATTGGAGCTAGGCATAGTCAGGTCTAAGATTTCGAATCTGATAGCATTTCTGAACGTTGGTTCATGTCCTCTATTCGCAATGTTAATATTGTTGTTATAAAACAATTCTAAAAGCGACTCAACTGGTGTGATGGGCATTTGCATCACAGCAAAGGATCCAGCTCATATTCCTCACTCAGCAGTATTCTACAAAGTTTGAAATTTCCGTGGTTCCAAATATATCACATGATATATTGGTCATTTCTTACGATCGTAAGACCAATGATCCCATATGCAGCTCTGGTTGGGTATCCAAAAGTGGAACAAAGTACGGCCAGATCTATACTGGACCAAGTATGTCGTCTGGCCTGCATCGGCAAAACAGGGGCGGGAAAATCCCACCTTTACATATATCTGTAAAGGAGGTAGACTACCGGAATTTAAGAACATAATGGGCGGGGACTTACAGGACCACATGATGAAAGCGGAATTATTTATAGAGGACCCACACGCGAAGATCTCTGACATAATGCTACCCAAAAAAGTCTTTATAAGACATTTTAGAATAGATATTCCTGAAAGGAGCATATGGTCCACTAACTCTTGGAATCTAGAACCAGGATCCCAAGTGTGGTTTACTGGTGGCTCGAAACAAACCAATGGGATACTGGCGCAGGGATTTGCGGTTCGAATTTCTAGCGCGCACTACCTTTGGGGAAATACCCATCGATATTTCAGGCAGAGCTTTATGCCATTTATATATGTGTTTCCGAATGTTTACGTAAGTGTACAAAAAGTACAAACATTTATATACAATCCGACAGTCAAGCAGCATTGAAGGCTTTATCAGTCTTCGATGTAACTTCGAAATTTGTCATGGATTGTATTCATTCCCAAAACGAACTAGGCCGCAAAAATGAAGTAACTCTCAGTTGGATCCCGTGCCATGAGGGGCACTTGGGTAACGAACGGACAGACTGTCTGGCTAATCGTGGTACAAGACACCCTTCTGTAGTTTGTCCATTGGGCACATCAGGGAATGTTTACAATGATAAGGGGAATCTGAATTTGCCAGTCACTGGAACCACTGTTCGGGACAGCGGCAGGCAAAAAGATTTATTTCTCTATCCCCTGGGGTATCTAAATGATTACTTACTCGACAAAAGGATCTAAGGATTATGACTGGTAACCTCACTGGACATTATAATATTCGCTATCAACTTAGGAATAAGAATTTATCGGACACTGAAATATGTAGATTCTGTGAAATTGACGCCGAAACGGCAGAACACATCCTTTGTGAATGCCCAAGACTCCACGTCAGACGAATTCGACATATAGGGGGCCACTCATTGGCTCCAATTGACATATAGGAATTCATGTCAAATAGGATTCTTGTCGTTATTAGATGCCTGCTAGGCTGCACAAAAGATCATATTGGTCGCAGAGCATAGGGCTTTTTGGATGCTAGTACCACCTCGTGATCCTCTGCCCTGATTGCCCCAAGAATGAACTCTGAAATTGGAAGAAATGTTAGATTGTTCTTAACAAGAATGGCCGTTCTATGCCTCTTATGTTATGAGTTGTAAACTAGCATACCTTTTTAGGCAGTGAGTCCCTCTATGACTTCATTGTTGACCCAAGGGTCCTGGATGAATATGGTGTCCAGATCGTTGGTGAACCTTCTGCTAAGCACAGCTTTCTGTATTTTTCTTCTCGAGTACGGTTTAATGGACTATTTTAAGTCTGAGCGCAATGGACTTGCCTAAAGAATTTCCTTATCACCATACATGTAAAGTCTTCCGGCATTAGAACGATAAGATTTATCATAGAATCAACGATGACTGAATTCTGTTCCAACGACTTCAATTAATGAAAGAAATTTTGCCATAAAAACACTGCAGCAGTCCGTTTAAACCCAATTTCTGATTGAGTCTTGAAGTTTCATTCTGACATTAAAATTAGATAAAATTTTAAGATATTCTAACTTTTACTCTAATACCAAACATGTTTTTCTAATCACACACACAAAATACTTTAGATAAATTAGATAAAAAAAATTAGATAAACTTTTAAGATATTCCAACTTTTACCCTAATACCAAATATGTTTTTCTAATCACACACACAAAAAACAAATTTCCCAATTTCCAACTGATATTTAGGTATTGCAGCAAAAAATCGGTTGATGCATTCGTAAAAAGGTTGTAACAACTGAATATCGGTAGTTTAAACAAAATTTTGTTGATACAACTGTCTTTTAATTGAAATAACTATAAAATTCGTTTGCCACAGCAAAATGTAGTAGCAGCAACCGAATTTCGAGTTGATACAACTGAAAAATTCAGTTGGAAATTAATTTTCTCTCTGTGCAATAGTTTAGATTCATGGAATTTAATTGCATTTTCTGTTTTTATTCATTTTCCAGATCTATTACCTCTGTGGACAAAACTGATGACAGCGGTTACTCCGACAATATTTCCATAAAATCTACTGATACCATAACATCTCAAACACGATCACATAACTTTATACGCACACATTTTCAACGGGCAACACAATGTGATTTTTGTGGTAAAAAGATTTGGCTTAAGGATGCCGTACAATGTCGCGATTGTTTTATGTGTTGCCACAAGAAATGCATAAATAAGTGTCAAAATGCAACGGTTTGTGGTCCGGTAGATTGTTCCTCAGCATTACAGCAACAACAACAAACATCCTCAACATTAGGAGCTGCTACTCCCGAATTTATGGTTACGGAGCCAGATATTGATACAGGCGTAGAGCCAGAAACAGATGTTATCTATGGAGGCGGAGATGTTTACGATAAGAAAAATAATGTTACTACACCCACTCCCAGTAGTTTAGAGGTACATCGTTCAAGTTTGACTGGATTATTGGCTCAGGGTATTAAAAGAGTAAACTCAGCTAATAATCTGGCCATACCTGGCATAGTATCTTCGATAGCTGGTGTTACTGGCAATGTTGGTGGCACTGCTAATTCTGGTAGTGGTACACCAGGATCCGTAGCTAAAAGTTTACCACCCACTCCTCAGCATACTCCTTCAAGGTAATTTCTTTGATGGTAAAAGACTTTTTGTTAACTTTCTTTGTTTTTAATTTCAGAAAATCTTCTTTGATTTCTTTAGCACCAAATACTTTTGATTTGGTAACCCAATCATTAGAAGCATTGCCTGCTGATGTTTCTAGTTTTTCAGCCGAACAAATTGTTTCCATTACCGAACATATTATGTTATTCTCAAAAGAAGATGATATTATGAGTTTAGCCAAAAATGCAAGTAAAAATTTATACAGTGATTTAAGCGGGACTAAAAGAGCGGATAAAATTAATTTATTGGTAAGTGGAAAAAAATATTCATATCAGATTATGTAGATAGATCATTTTGACTACTATCGAGTTTCAAAAGGAATTTTCAAACTACAATTACACTACTAAACATCGAAAATGCGACTGGGACGCGACCTTACACACTTGATAATAATTATTTTGCTGGTCAAAATCCTTTCTCCAAACTTTTCCATCACATCAGGTTTTTGAGAAAGTTGAGATCAAAGTTAAAAAAATTGCAGTTTTGGGCATTTTTGGCAACTCATAGCGGATGAACCCGTTGAAAATGGTCGAAAATGTTATTGTTCTTGAAATAAAGTCATTCATTCCATCTAATCTCATTTCGGCTAAACCAACGGACAAAAGTTGGTTTAACCAGACTTGCAGGAATGCAGTCAGATCCAAGGAGGAAGCATTCAGAAATTGGCGTGATAATAAAAACGCTAGTACCGATCTGCTACACAAACAGGCGAGATCTGAGTGTGCTAGAGTACTTACAATTAGTCAAAAAACGCTTTTTTACGAACAACGACTTCGTGCTAAAGTTCTTTCGGTTCCTCGGGGCAGCAAGAGCATTTGGTCGTTTGTTAAAAGAGTCAAGAAAAATGATAATTCTTCTATCCGTACGCTTTTAATAGACGACCAAATGTTCACAGAACCGGTTGACAAAGCTAACCTGTTGGCTGGCCTTTTCGAAAGAAATTCTTTCTTGCCAGAAAGAATCAACAACTGCCCAAAATCGAAAGGGTATCCCATACAAGATATTTTTCCTAGCTCGTTCAGTAAAAAGGGTTCTAGCAGATCATAACGTAAATAAGTCACCGGGACCGGATGGTCTACCAGACACTGGTGCTGGAACAGTGTTCTTCGACATTATCACATCTACTGCTTACCTTTTTATCTTGTCTTTTCGTGAGGGAATCTTTCCATCATGTTGGAAGGTTACAGCTAATAACCCTGATAACACTGTGCAACAAGAAAAATGAGCCTCAATGACTTCAACGCCATATGAAAGTAGACCATCAAGTGAACAAAATCACCAGAGGGTTTTTCAAAGTCAGTTCGGATTTCTTTTTTATAGCCCACTGAAGTTTTTATATTTTTATCAAAGGCGTATGGAAAATGTCAAAAATACTATAATAAGAACACATCTGAGCTTCAAAATATGATTGGATGTCTTCAGTGAAATTTAATGGCGGTTCTTTTCTTAGAACATTTTAACCCTCTAACTCCCATTTTAAGGGGTCATTTTAGTCCTTTTTCAAAAACTAAACACAGAAGTCTAATAAAACGCCCAGTTAGAGGGTTAAAATATTCTACAAATATTTTCCTCATAAAATTTCACTAGGGGTTGTCAAATGTTCAAAGTTTGTGCGACATGCGCAAAGTTCTTAAAAAGGGTCAATTATAAATAATCAATGTTTCTTATTTTTTTTTACCAAAGCAGTGTTAAAAAATATCGACAAAAAACAGTGCAAATATACTTTTAAGCTAAAAATGCTGTTCTGGTGTGTTTTATAAAGTTTTATGATGATTCTTTTCTTTGACCAAATTAACCCTCTAGCTCCCGTTTTAAAGGGTCATTATTGTCCTTATTTAAAAGAAATACAAAAAAGTCTATAAAAAAAGGCAGTTATAGGGTTAAAATGTTTTACAAATAGTTTCTACATCAAATTTTACTAGGGCACGTCTAAGACAGAAAGTTCGTCCAGCATATGGAAAATGCTTAAAAATTTTAAAGTATTCAAATTTTTTTTTTATATTTTTTTTGGGCCGAAATATAAAAAAACAAGTTAAAAAGTTAAATTCGACTTTGTCGAATGTATTAATACCCTCCACAATGTAAAAAAGTTTATTTGCAAAAAAAAAAAAAACAAAAAAAAAATTAAAAAAAAAAAATCGAGGAAAATGTTTATTTTTTTTTTAAATATGTTTGTACTTGTTTAAATTCCATTCGGTGATCAATTCTGTTCACATATGTCAACCAGCAGCCCAATTAAAGCATTTTGAATTTTTAGGCTATGTTGAATGTACCACAATTTTCGAGGTGTTCTTACATTTTCGTTCATAACCTTTGAACCGCTGAACCGATTTCACTCAAATGCAATACCAAACTACTTAGGGCAACAACAAGTAAATATGCTTAGTCTTATATATCTGTTTTATCTGTTTAATACTTTGGCCGTGATCACCATTTCAGATATCTTGGGAAAAAGTCGCGTGATGCCGTTCCAGCGGAAATTTGTTGGTGGAGCAAAAATATATTTGAGGACGAAGAAGAATTAGGTGGGAAAAAGACCTAAGCTTTCTTTATAATCAAAAAAAGGGCTCAACATAACCTAAAAACACAAAATGCTTAATTCGGTTGCTGGTTGACACATGTGAACAGAATTGATCACCGAATGATATTTAAACAAGTACAAACATATTAAAAAAAAAAAAAAATTTACCAAAAAAATTTTTTCGCAGATTTTTTTTTTTTAATTTTTTTGTTTTTTTTTTTTTTGCAAATAAACTTTTTTACATAGTGGAGGGTATCAATACATTCGACAAAGTCGAATTTAACTTTTTTACGTGTTTTTTTATATTTCGGGCCGAAAAAAATATTAAAAAAAATTTGAATACTTTAAAATTTTTAAGCATTTTCTATATCGTCGAACTATATTCAATAAATGCCAACTCGAAAAAGCTTACTGTTCAGTAGAGCTAAAAAACTAGTTATTTCGCATATTATTGCAAAAATAAACAATGTACCTTCCACAAGGTGGTTTAAATATTGTAAACAATTTTTACCTATGCAAAAATTTTCATATTTTGCACTTGTTTGCGTATTTTTCAGAGATGGCATTTATTACTATATCAAAAAACAAATATATTTTTAGAGTTGGCATATTTTGTCGAAAAATTAAAATAGATTTTTTTTTTGAAAATTTTTTTAAATTTTTTTTTTTTTGGTTTTTGTTATTCTTAGTACGGTTATTGCAAAAACTGAACAAAAAATTAAAAATCTTTGCATATTTTTAAAAGTTACTAGCTCCGAAAGCCTTTTAATCTCAGGGTGGTCAACTTTGGCACTCTGTAACTCACGCTGTATTGCAATAGGGTCACTCCAAACTACCTATTTTGAAAGCTTATATCATTGACTTTATTTGGCCTATTCATAATATTTCAATCTGATAAATAGTTTGAAAGTTACATAAATATAAGCAATTTTTTTTTTGCAAACACTATTTACCGATATTTTCAAAATGGCAATATCTCGAGAACCAGTCATTAGATATCAAAATCTTTACAAGATTCGTGTTTAGCATGGCAAATGCAATAAGATATGTGGTCTAATTTTTTTCAAAAAATTTTTTGAAAAATTTTTGGAAATTTACAATGGGAGTTGGCATTTATTTCCACCAAAAAAATATGTACTTTGAGTTAGCAGAATAACAAAAATGGATGTAAAACGACAACAAATTATTTTTTTGCTCTGAAATTTTTATGGCAGATAGGTATTACATAGGGGAGCTATTTGCCATCGGAAACTCATTTCCGTCAAATTTGAGTTGGCATATTTTGAATATAGGTTCACGATATGCTGGACGAACTTTCTGTCTTAGACGTGCCCTAGTAAAATTTGATGCAGAAAATATTTGTAAAACATTTTAACCCTATAATTGCCTTTTTTTATAGACTTTTTGTATTTCTTTTAAAAAAGGACAAAAATTACCCTTTAAAACGGGACCTAGAGGGTTAATTTGGTCAAGAATCATCATAAAATTTAATAAAACACATCAAAACATAATTTTTAGCTCAAAAGTATATTTGCACTGTTTTTTTGTCGATATTTTTTAACACTGCTTTGGTAAAACAAAATAAGAAATATTGATTATTTATAATTGACCCTTTTTAAGCACTTTGCGCATGTCGCACAAACTTTGAACACTTGACAACCCCTAATGAAATTTTATGAGGAAAATATTTGTAGAATATTTTAACCCTCTAACTGGACGTTTTATTGGACTTCTGTGATTAGGTTTTGAAAAAGGACTAAAATGACCCCTTAAAATGGCAGTTAGAGGGTTAAAATGTTATAAGAAAAGAACCGCCATTAAATTTCACTAAAGACATCAAATCATATTTTGAAGCTCAGATGTCTTTTTATTATAGTATTTTTGGCGTTTTCCAAACGCCTTTGACAAAAAAGTTAAAACTTCAGTGGGCTATAAAAAAGAAATCCGAACTGACTTGCAAAACCCTTTGGTGATTTTGTCCACTTGATGGTCTACTTTCATATGGCGTTGGACACATTGAGGCTCAATGCGATGACCCAAAATTTGTTGCATAGTGTAATTACTGCCCAATCGAACTTACTTTTTAACAATCGACAGTATGGTTTTCGGAGAACTCGTTCTACGTTGGAGTCGTTCGATTCACCATTTTGGTGAGAGTAAGGTGGTTGCTCTGGATATTTCCAAGGCATTTGATTGTTTGTTGCACGGTGCGCTCATATCCAAGCTTAATGCCTTTGGTGTCGGTAATGACTTTTTTCGATTTGTTTCGAGTTTCCTCGGAGATAGTTCTATACGTGTTATACGTATAGAACGATACGTGTTCTCATCAGATGAGTTTCAGCTTCAATCAGGGGTACCGCAAAGTTCTGTTCTTTTCCTTTTCATTCATTTTCCTTTGATCGTAGGCCAAGCTTCGTTAGTCAAGACGTGTTGACAATCGCTCAGTGGGGTCTTGCGAATAGGGTCAAGTTTAATGCAGGAATGTGGAATCAATAGTGTCAACTGTACATATGGGTGTTATAAATATCGAGGAATCTGATACTCTTGATGTTATGGGCATGAAAATTCAGTGTGATGTCCGTTGGAATAAGCACGTTTTTTAAGTGTCGAAAGAAGCATTCAAGAGTTTCGGTTTTTTAAACCATTGAAAGAAGTACTTCACCTCAGCAGATCTCCTCACTATTCATACCACTGACATCCGACCGAAGATGGAATACAACTCCCATATATGGGCAGGGTCTTCAAAGTCTATTTTGGAGCTCTTGGACCGTTTGCAAAGGAGGACGTTTATGCTTATCAATGACAATAGGGTGTCCAACTCTATTGAAACATTGGATCATCGTTGGAATGTGGGTTGTTTGAATCTGTTCTATTGATATTATCAAGGAAAGTGAGATAAGTAAACTTATCCCTAGAGCCCTCGTTTTTGTTCGCAACACTCGGTTGTCCAATAGAACACATCCGTTTGTTGTCGATTGGCCCGTTGATCGCACAGCCCATTACAGGAGGATAGAAGTTCAACTGTTGACAAGTGTGGACGTGTTTTAATTTATCTCCGTGCTATTAATTGAATTTTTGAAATTGTTCGTAATAGGTATTTTTGTAATATTTTCATGACCACATCCAGGAAAATGAAAATATGGACGCAAATGATACCGATTTAATTCGAGGCTCTGCCTCACCGACTGGTGCTGGTCCTAGCACTGGTCTTAGGGTTGCGACCTTGAAGTCCGACCTTGGTTCTGGTAGGGGTGCTCAGCCTAATATTGGTGGTAAAAAGAAAAAGAAACTTAAACCATCAAAGGTCAGGCACAACCAGAGACGGCTTTGTTTGAAAATAATTAACAGACTAAGCCAACTTGATGGAACGAAGCTCTCCGAACGTGAGAGGGCGTCGCTATCATGGGCGAAAGGAGTCATTGAAGAACAGGAGAAACTTTCGGCAATGCGCGCATCTGACAAACAGAGCGCTGTTTCGGCCTCGTCATCGAAGTCTGGTAAAAGGTTGCGCTCGCCCGACGAGAAACCTTTACCTAAGAGATCTAAGGTGACCGGCAACGTCTGGACTCAGTCTTTTAGTGAAGTGGTTAAAGGTAACTTCGTTAGGGCTGTGATAAACAGGCAAAATGGGGATTGTAGTATTCCAAGGGACAAGTGGAGTTTAGTTGAAACTAAACTAAATGAAATCTACTATAGGATCCTTGAGAGTATGCCTGATTTTCTACCTACTACTGTCAACGCAGGTTGGTATCAGGGGCGAGTAAAACTCGTTGCTTTTGGGAACGAAAGATCCGCAGCCGTGTTTAAGGTTGCCATTAGCCAAGTGGGAGAGTTATGGCCTGGAGCCAGACTGGACGTTGTGGAAAAACATGATATCCCCTCGCAACCCAGAGCTCATGCATGGATCCCAATGGCTACAAATGACACTGCGGTGATTCTTAAGATGATAAAAGTCTGCAATCCTGACCTTCCAACTCAGAATTGGCAAATTGCCAGATTGGGTGAGATGGAGGGCGCTCGTCGTCAAGCAGTGGTCTTGGTTAATGAGGAATCGCTTCCGCTTTTAGCCAGGACTGACGGCATTATTAGATTTGGATTTTTTCATATAAGAGTCAATGTCTACAAGGGCGACCAGAAGACTATTTTGGACGCAGACAAGCCAGTGGCAGAGTCGGCTGGGGAGGAGAATCTGGAAAAGGTTGATATTCAGCTGGCCGATTCTAGGCTGACGGGAGACGCATCTGGCATTTTTGAAACCGAATCTGGTAACGAATGCGACCTCTGTGATGGCATGGAGGATAAAGCCGATGCCACGATGGGTGACATTCAGGACGAGGCCCATGCAGTGAGGAATTCGGAGAGTTCTGTTGCCTCCGATTCAGAACAGATGGGATATATATCTGGCTTATTCGAAACCGAATCTGGGGACGAATGCGACCTCTATGATAACACGGAGGATGAAGCCAATAACACGGTGGTGGAAAGGATGGTGGAAAAAAAGCAAGATGTTGCGGTTCCTACAAATAAACCTCCATCACTGTAAGGCAGTGATGGAGGTTCAGCTGCACTCTTGCTGCGCCTGACGACAGGAGCAGTTGACTTGGTTTTTATCCAAGAGCCCTGGGTGCGGGGTGGCAGGGTTTGCGGATTGAAGACCCCTGGGTTTAAGTTGGTGGTTGCCAAAGGTGAGGGCTCACCAAGAGCCTGCATCTTGGCAAAAAATGGCTTAAATATATTCTTTTTATCAACTTTTAGTGATATGGATGTTACAGCGGCTAGCTTAGAGCTTGATGGGAAGTCTATTTGGCTCGCCTCTGCGTATTTTCCTAATCCGGGGTCAATACCCCCGGAGAAGGTTGTCGGTCTAATTCGGGAGTCTGAATCTAGGGGACACCAGTTAGTAGTGTGTTGTGATGCTAATGCACATCATTCGATATGGGGAAGTACAGACACAAATGATAGAGGCGAATCACTTTTGGAGTTTTTGTTAAGCACTAACCTCTATATTTGTAACAAGGGTGGTGAACCAACTTTCGTTACAAGTACGCGGCAAGAGGTTCTTGACGTAACACTTGTATCAGATACATTGTCTGATAGAATTGATGACTGGAGAGTTTTGGAAGAGCATTCTTTCTCAGATCATCGCTACATTGAGTTTTTACTCAGGGAGCGTGCCCCGGTTGAGACAGTCTCTAGAAATCTGAGGAGAACAAACTGGGTGAAATATAGGGAGACTTTTTCTTTGCTTTTGGATGAAGTACCCTTATCTAAACCACATAGTTTGGCGCAAATTGACTGTCTGGTTGACCATATAACAAATGTTTGTAATAGGTGCCTGGATGCGTCTTGCCTTCTGCAAAGCCTAGAGGGAAAAAAAAGCCACCTTGGTGGTCAGGTGAGTTGCAGACGAGCAGAGATTCCTGCAGAAAGCTCTTTAATAAGGCTAAATTTTCAAGAGCGGACGAGGACTGGTCTGCATACAGGCTGCAACTTAAGAGTTATAAAAAGATGATCAGAAATGCAAAATGTGATTCTTGGAAAAACTTCTGTGGAAACATAGAAGACGTTTCTGAGGCATCCAGGCTGCGCAAGGTTCTGGCTTCTTCTCCTTGCACCCTGGGATACCTGAAAGATCCTAATGGGGTGTGGTCTTCCTCCAGTGGAGAGTCGCTGGATCTCCTTTTAAACACGCATTTTCCGGGCAATTCCATGACGCCGTTTCAAGCTTTGAAACGTTCTGACGCCCAAGCATCTGAAATTGCTTCGGAAATAATAAATATGCCAACATTAATCTGGGCGATAAAAAGCTTCAGGCCCTATAAATCCCCGGGACCTGATGGTATAATCCCGGCTGAGTTGCAGCAAGTGTCGGACTATATAGCCCCGTTGCTGTATAATCTATACACAGCATGCATCAACTGGTCGTACATTCCTTTAAAATGGAGGGATACCAGAGTCGTATTTATCCCGAAGGCTGGGAAAAGTTCCCACACAGCTCCGAAGGATTTCAGACCAATTAGTCTGTCTTCTTTTTTGTTAAAGACAATGGAACGAATGATAGACTCATATTTGCGTAGAGTGATTGACCCGAGGTTGCTTTCGACAAAGCAACATGCATACAGCAAGGGACGATCAACGGAAACAGCTCTTCATGAGCTCGTTGGTACCATCGAGAGATCGCTTTCGGTAAAGGAGTACACTATGGTGGCCTTTCTTGATATTGAGGGGGCTTTTAATAATGTCATCCCAGAATCGATAATATTGGCATTGTCTGGTCTGGGAGTAAAGCGCGAAATCGTTTTAATGGTGGAAAGCCTACTTGCCAGTAGACGTATAACGTCTGAATTGGGAGCGTCCGTCATATCTCGATTTGTCAATAGGGGCACACCACAAGGAGGTGTTCTTTCGCCGCTTCTTTGGAACCTGGCACTGAATTCAATGCTACTATCTCTAGAAGCACGTGGTTGTCATGTTGTCGCATATGCTGACGATGTCGCGATAGCGGTAAAGGGGAAGCATCTGCCAACATTGCGGGACATTCTTCAGGGTTCTCTGAAAGATCTGTCTAAATGGGCAAGAGACTGTGGTCTAGGAGTTAATCCTAGTAAAACAGAGCTTGTTTTATTTACAAGGAAAAATAAGATTCCTGCTTTTGATCCTATTTCTCTGGACGGTACTGAAATCACCTTCTCAGATGGAGCCAAGTATCTTGGAGTATTTCTAGATAGGAAGCTGAATTTCAGGCGTAATATTGAGGAACGGGTGAGAAAAGCAACGATTGCTTTGTATTCCTGTAAAAGGGCCATTGGAAAACGATGGGGTTTTAGCCCTCAAGTCGTTCATTGGATCTATACAGCAGTGGTGCGTCCAATTTTGCTGTATGGAATCATTGTCTGGTGGCCTGCTTTAGAAACAAAATCGAACTGTGTCTTTATCACGAAGGTACAGAGAATGGCGTCAATGTGCATCACTGGTGCTCTTCGTACTACACCTACGGCTGCATTAGAAATCCTCCTTCACCTGATACCCTTGGACATATTGGGTAGGCAGTATGCAGCTGCGTCGGCAATTCGACTTAATAGCACGCTGCAATGGAGGAGCAGCGATTGTGGCCATAGCGCGATCTTGAAAAAGATAACAATACCCCAAAATGTGGACTGTGCTCCCTCTTTGAGCCTCTTTGAGCGCCACTTTACCACTATGATACCATCCAGGGAGTCTTGGATGGGGGATACTCCGGGAAGTGGAGCCACCATAAATTTTTACACAGATGGATCGAGGCTGCACGAACAAGTGGGCTTTGGGGTCTATTCGGAAGAGCTTGGATTGAGCCTAGCTCGTAGATTGCCAGATCATTGCAGTGTCTACCAGGCAGAGATGCTGGCAATAAAGGAAGTGGCTGACTGGTTGAGCTGCAATGTCTTGTCTACAACCGCAGTCAACATCTATACTGACAGTCAAGCCGCGGTCAAGTCCCTGGATTCAATGTTTCTGAAAACAAGATCTGCCCTTAACTGCCGCACGTCTTTAAATGAGATGGCCAAGCAGTTTAACATACGACTCATATGGGTCCCAGGGCACAGAGACATTCCAGGGAATTGCAAAGCCGATGAGCTTGCAAGACTAGGAACTACCTTACAGGTTCCAACAGAATTGGAATGTGTTGGTATGCCTCTAGGAACTTGCAAGCAAAACCTACGGCTTTGTTCTGCGACGGAGACTAATCAAAGATGGGCAAATGGATGGACGTGTGAGACAACACGACTGATATCGCTTCCAAGAGGAGAGATTTCAACGGTGGTTTCTATAATTACCGGACACTGTCTTATAGGGAAGCACGCAGAGCGGTTAAATGTGCCGTCGAATGACTTTTGCCGAAGTTGCATGGATGAAGAGGAGTTGGAAACCATCGAACACTTTATTTGCCATTGCCCGGCACTTTCTGGTCAGCGACTTGCTTCACTGGGATCTAGGGAGCTGTACGATCTTTCAGATTTGTCGGATGTCAAAATTCAACATCTAAGGAGTTTCATAAGAAGCTCAAACTGGTTTAGCGACAGGGACTAGTAGGGAAACCTATTACGATCCCGTGGTATCACAATGGACCTCAGAGTCTACGTGTGTTGACGTAAAACGTCAGCAGCCACTTACAACCTAACCTAACCTAGCCCATTACAGAGAAGGTTCGTTTATCAGTCGAACTAGCCGTATGTGGAATAATCTTCCCGCATAGGTCTTCCCAATATCTTTCAATGTAGATAAATTCGAGTCAAATATGCATAAACACTGCTTTCTCTTTCCTTCTCCTGATGTTGGTGATCCAACGGTAAAAGAGACTGATCAAATGAGTTATGGATCTCAAATTGAATTTTCAAAACGTTACCCTAGACTTATTTTTTAGTCCATAGCACATCTGGTTTATTCGCTGCGAGTTACCAAATAAGTCAAGGTTAGGTTAGGTTAGAGGTGGCGGAGTCAAAGACTCCTCACATAGACCGGATGGTCCATAGCGAAACCACAATAATTCCTCAGCGAAGCTGATAGAACGCGTTTGTCCTCATCGCGAATTGTACTATTTGCCTTAGGTCGACATTCGAAACCGTTTCCAAGCTCTCGAAGTTATGTCTGCCTAATATGTGCAGTCGATTTCTGACCAAAGCAGGACATTAACAAAGAATATGTTCGACCGTTTCTTCATTGTTGGATTCATCGCATCTTCTACAGCTTGCATCAGAAATAAGTCCCATCTTCTTTCTATGATAACCTATTAGGCAGTGCCCGGTGATCACTCCAGTAAGTACACGGCATTTCCATCTGGTGAGTGAGAGTAAGTATTCAGATTTTCTTAGATTGTAGCATGCCCACAATCTTCTACTGATCGCACTTGTTGTTAGCTCTCTCCACTTTCTATTATCCAGTGTTTTGAATGTCGCGTAGCGATCTGAAGAGCTGGATTGGTGGATCAATATGTACAGAAATACCAATACCATCAGCACCTTGTTTTGCGAGCTCGTCCGCGCTCTCGTTCCCTTGAATACCTATGTGACCTGGTACCAATATTAGTTTCACCTTGTTCATACTCCCTAAACTTTGTAAGCTCTCGAAGCATTCGAAAACTACTTTCGACTTGATGTAAAACCTTTTAAAACTTTTAGAGCAGCTTGGCTGTCAACGTAAATGTTAAATTCTCTGTTTGTCTCATCACCGAACTGTAAAGCTGCCCTGCTTATGGCAACTATTTCGGCCTGGAAAATTCTAGAGTCCAATGGAAGGATAAAAGTCTTCTCTAAATCTCGCAAACTCGTTGAAAAACCTGCATCGACTCCCATGCATTGTTTGGAGCCGTCTGTGAATATGTTAATAGCGTTCATTGGGGGGTTTTGCCAGTTTGACCAAAATTCTCGAGTCGGAAATTCTACTTCGTATTTCCGGTCGAAAATAAGTTTGGGCACTCTATAATCGGTGGCAAATAAGTCAAGAGACGCGATTTTTTGGAATTTCAACTTCTCAAAAACCTGATGTAATCAAAAAGTTTGGGGACCCGATTTGTGACCAGGGAAGTGCTGTAATCATGTGCATAAGGAGGCGTTCCATTTGCATCTAGTTTTTATACCCTTCACTAAGTTGTAGTGTGTACGTTTGTCATCCCGTTTGTAGCTCATCGAAATATCGGTCTGGGACCCCATAAAGTATATGGGCAAATCCATGGGAAATTTAACTGGCGGATCACCGATTTTGTTTATTTTTAGTTATTAGATAAAGCTTCGTAAATGATTAAAACCCATATTTTCTTTTTTATTTTGGATCAATACTTTGGAAGATATGGGCGATTAAAAAAGGGATTTTTGACAATATTGAGTTTTTGACAGTTTTTTAACATTTTTGTGCTCGAAAACCGTAATTTCCATGGATTTGACCTTTTAATAAAATCTCTTCCTCTCTTCTTCCAGCTCTCAAAATTACGTTTAGCATTGGATAGTGAAACCTCAATACATTCCACACTAACTGCAACAATTAAAAATGGCAGCAACGAAACGGTCACCACAACGGAAAATTCTATAAATCTTCAACAAACACCGCAAACAAATCCAAACAAATCAAATATTTTAGGGAAATCGGAGGAACGTATTCAAGCATTAAGTGTAATAATGTTATATTTGTGTACGGGTCTTCAACATGCTCAAGGCGTTGCTATGCAGTAAAGAGAAAAAAAAAACTAACGAACGAACAAATTTGAAAACCAGTTGAAACCAAAAGTAAACCATATTTAAAATTTTAAAAATAAGGCTGAATAATTTCAAAAACATATTATGGAATTTTTAAGTAGTCATTAAAAACAAAAACAAAAAAAGTATTAAGACAAAACTACACATACATACTCATATAAAAACCAAAATCTATAGAAAAACTTAAAAGTAGAAATTTAAGAAATTATCAACTAATAATGTGTGCAACTTTGTAAAAGAACACAAATTAGACTTGGGATTGAATCGAAAAAGAGCGAAAAATTTTTAATTTTTTTTAGAGCCGGTTTTTTAGGGTTTCCAGAATATGTTGAAGCTATTCCAGAATATGTTGTTTTTTTAATATTAATTCTTTAGATCAGGCTCCAGAACTAATATTGCAAAACTCAAATGTTAGACAGAACTAGATCCAGAACCAGTTTTATTTATTTTCAAACTGAAATTAAGAAAAGTTAGATTGTAAACCAGAAAACTCAGTTTAAACTGGAAAAATCTTAACTGAAATTTAGAATAGCCCAATTTTTATTCAAAATCTTAACGTGAATTTAAAAAACCTTTTAAGTTCAAAAAAGAGCAGTTTACATTAAAAACTTGCTTAAGTAAACTAAACTGTTTTGAAAATATTTGGAATGTTTCTAAAGTTGTCATTTGTCTGTTCTAAATTGGAGTGGATTTTGCTTACATGTATTAATTTATTCTGATTTTTAAATAAGCTTTTTGATTTTAATTTAGCGTTCCTGAATTTCTTAAGGATTTCAATTGCATTTTTCTGAATGATGTTTCTGTAAATTGTAGTTATTTTTTCTCAATTTTAACTAACAAGGAGAGTCTTCCTGGTGTCACCTTCCGATCTTCATGAAATTTGGATATGTTGTTCAGAACGAAATTAATTCGACACGATTTTTTTTTTAGCGGCCCAAACTCATTTTTAGGAGGGGTCGTTTTGTATGGGGGGAAATTGACCTTTTTTAGTTTTTACGATTTACGGCTATTTATTCAAAATAAATATAGGCATATTTGATATCAGATTAAAGGTATTTAAAGTACCTATCTCGTGATGCTAACAACGTGCCAAAAAAATAAATATTTTTCGACTTATTAACAAAAATGTCCTAAAATTTTGTCATTTTACTCAGTATGACGAAAAGTTATGCATGTTTGGACTCGTTCTTTGCACACGAAGATAGGTTTTCAAAGGAACTTTCAACGTGACTAGGTTGTTTTGTATAATATAGGAGATAAACGCAAAAACCTGAAAAATTACCGTTTGTTTCCCCCTCATTTTGACCCCCTAAATGTGAATTTGGGCCGCTACAAAAAAATACATGTCCATTTATTTTTCCTGCGCTACAAAATAAAACCAATTCCATAAAGATCGGCGGGTGACACCAGGGAGACCTTCCTTGTAAGCTTTTTTGGATTGTAAATGAGCTTTTGTAAATAATGAGCTGGACTTTTTTATAGTGCAATTGGCCTTATCTCGATTTTAATTTATCTTTTTCTAAATTTAAATTGATGTTATCTGAATTTTATTTGGGCATTTTTATACCCTCCACTCTAGTGATAGAGGGTATATATAAGTTTGTCATTCTGTTTGTAACTCATCGAAATATCGATCTGGGACCCCATAAAGTATATATATTCGGGATGCCCGATCGATTTTAAGACATTCTAGCGATGTCCGTCTGTCCGTCTGTCCGTCTGTCCGTCTGTCCGTCTGTCCGTCTGTCTGTCTGTCTGTCTGTCTGTGGAAAATGCTGTCGCGGACAAAATATTGCACAGAGATGACTGAAACTCAACATATTTATTGGAAGTTCTCCCGAGAAGTTTGGTATTGCATTTGAGCGATATCGGTTCAGCGGTTCAAAAGTTATGAACGAAAATGTAAGCACACCTCAAAAATTTCAGTACATTCAACATAACCTAAAAATACAAAATGCTTTAATTCGGCTTCTGGTTGGCATATGTGAACATAATTGAACACCAAATGGTATTTAAACAAGTACGAACACAAAAAAAGAAAATAAAATCGCGGATTTTTTTTACCAAAATTTTTTTTCGCGGAAATTTTTTTTCAAAAAATTTTTTTTTTCAAAAGTAATTTCCTTTTAAATAAAGTTTTTTGCAATAATCTTTTTGAAATTGTGGAGGGTATCACTACATTCGGCAAGGCCGAATTTAACTTTTTTACTTGTTTAATTTTATTAAACGTATTTCTAATTTTAATTGGCTTCTCTGAATTTCAACTTAGAAGGAGGTTTTTTCAATTTTAGTTAGGCTTTCCTAAATTTGAAATGAGCTTTTCTAAATTTGGAGTTGTACTTTTTGTGGTTAAATTAGAATTTCCTCGATTTTAATTTATCGTTTCTTAATTTAAATTGTGCTATGATGCTTCTGTAAATTTAAGTCGTTTTTTTCTTATTTTTAAATAAAATTTTTTGAGTTTGAAATAAGCTTTTGTGAATATTGAGTTTATATCGTGCAATTGGACTTTTCTCGATTTTAATTTATTTTTTTTATAAATTTGAATTGGTCTCTTCTGATTTTTAATTGAGCTTTTGTTAATTTTCAAAAACCTATTTTAATTGTGATTTTTTGAAGTTCAACTTCTTCTTCTTTTATTTGCCTATCCGTTATTCGGATGTTAGCGATCATACAATTATAATTACAATAGACGTATATTACAACATATATATAGTACAACATATTACAAAAAATAAATGTATACGGGGCATTTCAGGCCAAATCACTCACTTTTAGACCCGACCCCTTTCGATTTATTTTATTTTTGGATATGTTTTAGTACCCGAGTAAAAAAGATCATATATAATTATATATAGTTCTATATATACATATATTATTTTATAAATCTATATGTATTTTTTGTTGCATCATATGTGATTTTATATATTTGCACTTCTAATTTGTTTCTTATATAAAATTATATAACAGAAAATATTGACTTTTATATAATAACATATGATTTAAAGTTCGTTTATATAATTACATATGAACTTTAAAATTCTGTCTTCTTTTTTATAAAATTTGATAAAACAAAATATTTGAAGTAATTTTATATAAAACTTTATGCAACTGTTTTTAAATTATATGTTATCTTATATGAGTAAAATTTAAAAAAAAAATTCTAAGTCCTTTACATATAATTTAATATAACTGTTGAAAATTTTTCTAAGTCCCAAAATTCTAGGACTGAAATAGAAAAAAATACATATAATTAGATATAACTTTTAAAAAATTTTCTAAGCCCAGATTTTTTTTTTTGGAAAATTTTCAAAGTCCTAAAAATATTTTTGAAAATTTTTAAGTCCTGGAAACAAATTTTTTTTGTCAATTTTTTGCGTTTTGGGGAATTTTTTTTTTCTTATATATAAATTTATTTAATTATATATAATTGCATCAATTTTTTCCAAAAAGGGTCCAATTTTCGCATATAACTACCCTAGTAAAAAAAGAAAAAAAGTTCATGACTAATTATATCCCAAATATGGCGGATACAATTACTTTAATAATTATCTACAGGTATATTTTATGATCTAGCGGGATAACCATATATATAATGTGATACGTGAATTGGGTCTATATAATTATATCAGTTCGAGAAAACTGATACGATTAAATATCCCGAGTAAAAAAAAGTTATATGACGCAATATTTAATTTTATATGAACAGATATGCTTTTATGTAAATCCATATTAATTTTGATCCGAAAATTGGCGGATCTAATATTATACGATTATATCAAATTCTATTATTTTTGATAAAATAATATCAAATTTGATTAAGTTTGATCCCAAAAATGGGTCTATCTAATTGTATTAAATCATATCTTATCTGTTAAAATTAGATACATTTTTATATAATTAGATGAAATCTGGTAAAATTTTTTGGAATTTTAAACGTGAAATTAGATATTATTTTATCAGATTGGATACATTATCAATTAGAAGAGTTTTTATTGCATTCTTCGGAATTTTTTTCGGGACTTAGCAAATTATTAAAAATTTGTAATTTTATTTTTTTAAATCAGTTATAAGTGATTTAAAATTCTAAAATATGTTTGTGGCTTAGAAAATTTAAAAACATTTTTTCGGAACTTAAAAATTTTTCAAAAAAAACAAAATTTTCCTAAAAACATTTTCAATTATTTTTTTACTCCAAAAAAAAAATTGCCAAAAAAATTTTGTGTCCGGAACTTTGGAAAATTTTCATAAAATTTTTTAGGACTTGAAATTTTTTTAATTTTTTTTAATTGTCCGGGACTTAGAAAATTTTGAAAAATTTTTTCGGGATATAATTATAAATAAAATCATATATCTTTTTATCTGCCATATCTAAAAATTTCCGACCTTATATGTCATATCTAATTTCATATAGATCGGTATATAAATAGACAGGAATATGTATGTTATCATATTAAAAAATAAGGAAAAATACAATGCTATACATAAACTTATATGCCCATATCAAAGTTCATGCATAACCATATATAAATATAAATAATTATATAATAGCATACATGATTATATCAGTTCTTTTTTACTCGGGATAATTTAAAACCATTATAACTGATCATATATTGCTCCTTATAACGTCATATAAGTTGGATAACATTATATATAATCATATGCACTTTATGTAATGTTATATACAAAAATATGTTCTTTGTGTAGAGCAATATCTAACCATATATATTTATGTCTTATAGTCTCAATTTATTTTATATTGTATCAGTCTGGATCAAACTGATAAAACCAGATAGACCCATTTTACGTATCATATTATATATAAGACTATCTGTCCAGATCTAGTAGGATAACCGAAAATAATATTTGATACAATTGTGTCCGCCATATTTGGGATCTAATTTGTCACTGCTATATATAACTCTTTTTTACTCGGGTATATAAAATTACATTAAAATTATATCAAATATAATGAGATTTGATCAAATTTGATAAGTTTTTATATCGTTTTATCGACTCATTTTTCGCATTAAACTATATATGGTTATATATGATGTCTTTATATAATTTTATATGAATATATATAATCTTTTTTACTCGGATACTTATTAAATGCAACTTGGACACCAATTTTCAGCCTTTTATTCCAAGATGGAATTTCAAAAATCGAATTGTATTGCTACGTCAAGTCGTCTGCCACACGTAAGATGCCTGGGGAAGTTGTAATAACTTGGCTGATTTTTAACCGATTTTAGTTTTTTTTTAGAGAGGAATTTTACTCCGTATTATAATTCTGTAACCACTTGAATTTAAACTTAACTTGAAATACCAAAAAAGTTGAGAAAATAGCAAAAATTCATATTTTTTCTTGTAATCCGTTTTCTAAACTTCAAGGCCCAAGCGGAACACCTAACCCATGTCAGATCGTTCTAAATTTTTGTGAGACGTATTTTTACCTCGAAATGAATATATCTAGGGTAAGTTAGGGTCAGTAACTACCAATTTTATTTATTTGGAGCACCATATAAAATAAATCAGAGCCAATAAATAAAAGGTGCAATTTTCAAAATTTGAAAAAAAAAAAAAATAGAACGAATTGCGATCACATCTCCAATTAAAGCTTAAAAGTTGCGTAATTTAGAGTAGAACTTTTAGGTTTTAAAAAAAAAAAATCGAAGTTTTCGGACATTTTCAAAAAGTCGATTTTAATTTTTAAACGTTAAAAAATAAGTGATAATTACTTCGAATACTTTTTTAATTTTTTTTTAAAACTACATTTAAATACCAAAAAAACATTGTCCAACTTTTATATCTATATTTTTAACTGGTCAAAATTAATTGAAAATTTCAATTATTTAATTTTTTTGAAAAAATCGCCATTTTAAAAAAATGATTACTCATCTTTGAATAAGGCTGAGAATTGGTGTCCAAGTTGCATTTAATATGTACTAAAACATATCCAAAAATAAAATAAATTGAAAGGGGTCGGGTCTAAAAGTGAGTGATTTGGCCTAGAATGCACCATATACTTTATGGAGTCTCCGACCGATATTTTCATCGGTTACAAACGGAATAACAAAAGGAGTACACCCTCATACTGTGGTTAGAAGGTAAAAAAACTTGAAAATCAGACTGTGTAACAAGAGAATCTTTCTCTTTGAGATTTTCATAATTTTAGGTGTGCTTTTCTTATTTCAATGGGAATTTTGTGGATCAGAGAAAATTTGTGATTTCAGCCTACCAGTTTTCGGTAATTTTTACCTTAAAAATCTTTGCCTTATTGGGAAAACAGCTGATTTAAAAAAAAACCTTGAAATTTTTGTAAAAAGTCCCATTTTAAGCCATCAGAAATTTGCTGTTTTAAGAAGACGCGGTTTGCCAAATATCTGTTTTGATTATCTAGGTGAAATCAGCAGAGACATCACAAATATCATCTAATCATAGAATCAAAATCTGTGAAATATGCAGAATTTAAAAGTAAATCTTTTGAAATTACGTCGAGTTTGAGTCATGTGATAAATCTGCTGATTTAAGCTGACCCAGTTTGCTAAAACTTTGTATTGTGCAATGAAAAATCTTATGAAAATTTTGTAAGTGTTAATTTTTTTAAGTTATTCTGTTTTCCAAGAATAAAATTTCCAAGTTTTTTTAAAGTTAAAGTTTTGACAAAAAACGCTTATAAAATTTTTTCAAAACGATAGAACTAAATACTTCTGCAAAATTAACACAACAATCTGCTTTTTTTAATTTTGATAATTTTTAGTTTAAGGATATTAAATTTCATAAAAATCTAAAACAATATACATACATCTTAAAAAAACTTTAAACATTTTTGGAAAAAAATTCCTACAGACTATTTCTGTAAAATAACAAAATAATCTGCAAAAAATTTGCATAAAATATTTTCAAATTCATCAAACAGAATCATTTCGGTTATGTTCTAAAACTGAATGACAGAGAATTTACTTAAAATATCCATTTCAACAAAAAAAATCTGCTAAAAGTTTGCTAATTTAAACTGAACATATTAATTGACAGAGTTTTTCTTTTAAGTGTAATAAACAAAAAACAAAGTTTTGGTGAATGTTCTTTTTTGTGAAATTTTGTTTAAAAAATTTAGCTTTAATTTTTTGAAAAAATTTGAAAATCTTTTTTTTAAATCATTCGATTTAGCTGCTTTAGAGTTTAGTATTTGAGAATATTTTATGTTCCCTGGTCCCTCTATTCCGTTCAATCGTTTTGCGAATGCCTCTTTATTTATTTTTTTTTCTTTAGTTTCAAATGGTGATAATAATATGATTATTTTATTCTAAATATTTATAAAAACCTTTTAAATACATTCCTGCCCATGATTAGTGTACACCCAAGATCTCAAAAAATTGTAACTCGCTAAATGATATATAAAAAAAAAAAAAAATATTTAATCCAATACCTATAGATATTCCAAAAAATTTAGACAAGGTTGTACTTAACATAACAATATCCCTATGATAAAATACTTATATATATGTAGTGTATTTGTTTATGTATGTTTTTACACATAATGCACCAGTTTTTATGAATAGTTTTTAACATAAAAACAATTTATTAAATTTCTTAAAATTCAAAAATTTATTTAAAAACGGCCTTTTTTAAAAAACAAAAATAAATTTTAATTATTAACAGAAAAGAGTTCAATTTAGTGTTACAAATACACCAATTACGTATATTATAATGTTTTAAAAAAAATAAAATATTTACTTCAAAATAAAATGTTAAAAAAAAGAAAAATAATATTATTTAAAAAAAAAAAAAGCAGTATTGATGTTTTGATTTTAAAACCAAAAATAAAAAAAATAAATCTTTTAAAAATGTATTTTATTAGTTTTTAAATAATTGTTAACAAATCAATTATAATATTAATTTAAAAAAGAAATAAAACTATAAAAAAATAAAACTAAATTGCATTTTTGGGTATAGGGGAGAGAGGGGCACAGTCGCTAGTGGGACACATTCACCACCAGCACTTATCTTTAAAACTAAGAAAGTTATTAAATTGTGCCAAATGAGTTAAATGTGTATTTAGCGATCAACTTTCATGCTATGAACTTTGATAGTTCTACTTTACTCATGAAAGAGTATAGATGTGTATTTGTTGTTTTAAGGTTGTTGACAAAATTTTAGCTCTCAGTATATTTTGTAATAAATTTTTGATTTTGTGAGCTACAAATATATTGTCCATTGTAGTAAACGGTTACTATCTATTAAAAAAACTGTAATAACTATTTTCAAAGTGTAAAAAATTACTTTTTTTAAGTGCGCCCGCTCCAGGGGCACATTCGCCAGATTTAGGCTGGGGCAGTTTTGCCGGCCAATATACCGCATGGGGCACAATATCCGAAGAAACAAGTACCCTATGGGGTTGAATCGCCGATGAGGGATCTACCCCATGGGGTGGATACGCCACTTAAGATGGAGTAGTTGGCCTGCAAAATTGCCCCATGAGAATTGTTTTTTTTTATACCCTCCACTCTAGTGATAGAGCTGCGGTCAAAAAAATAGCACCACGATAAAACAGAATTTTCTTCGTTGGTTTCTTTTTAACAATTTCAACTTATGTCACTGATAACGTGTCATAAGATACTTACAAGAGTGTAAAACAATATTACATAAGAAAAGGCTAATTTGGTTTTTTATTTTATTAAAAATTTTCAGAGTTTTTAAAAAAAACTTAAAAAAGACTCAGTCAAAAAAATAACACCACAGTACTTTTTGTATTGAAATTAAATTCTAAAATTTGAAAAACGAATGGATTATGAATTCAACATTGTTGTAATATCTTTAAATATTAAAAAAAAATTGTCGAGTGCTCATTGTTGACACTTACCTTTGTACAACGTTTTTGTACCGAATTCGCGAGATTTTTGGATCTTTAATTCGAAATTCAGTTCCAGAGTTGCTGAACAGCCACCCAAAGAGCTTCATCACAAGTTGGTTGTATTCGAGACACTCCCTTCTCTATATCTGTCCGTCAACTATCGATTTGGTCTAGATCTGGGGACTGACCAGGCCATTCCATCACGTTTACTTTATTGTCAAGACCCAATTTTTTGCCAATTTCTCGTCATGCTTTGGGTAATTGACGTGCTAAAAGACCTTAATAAGTGGAATTTGCTTAGAAACTTATTGCAACATTACTTTCTGGAGGATATAAACGTTAAGTGTATATCCACGGTTGTCCTAGTCCAATATGTGAGCCATGGTCCAATATATGAACCCCACTCCACAGTAGGAAAATATCCCCCACACCGTAAGCACTATTTAAAGTTATTTTAATTTCGAATTTTGGATTGAATTCCGCGTTTTAGGGTCTTCTGACATAGGTATGTGATCCCATGTCTCCAAATAAAACAACATTGGACTCATTTGCCCATAGATCATTGATCCACTTTTAAGCTGGTCATTCTGAGTTACTGTTAGCAAACTTCAAAGGACTTGCAGCATGCTTAAGTGAGAGTAGGCGCACTTTTCCGAATCTACAAGCGTTAATGTTGTTGTTTTGTAATCTTTGACGAACATTTTCGCCATTTGCTGTCCTTTTTTAGCTCTGGAGCTGCCGTAAATGGGTCTTTCTTCCATTGTCTTTACAAACACCTAACCACTAATGGTGACAAACATCGCTTGTGACTAAGTTTTTCAAGCTCTAAAGTTAATTTTGTTGAATTTCCAATCATTTTATAAGCGCATCCAATCCATTTTCCTTTTTCAGAATATGGTTTATGTTCAGAAATCATCTTTTTACAAAAGAACGTTTTTGAGGAGTGTAATTCTTTCCACGTCATATTTTTATGAAAATAAATATAAAACTTTGTAATGAATTAAATTTTTTTATAAATAAAAACTATCTTCCTTTAGTATTTATCACTTTTATTTTAATAATTAAAATATTATTAATTTTTTTAACGAAAATTTGTAATTCGGTGCTATTTTATTGACTGCACTGATTTGGAGTTTTTTTAAAATATCATTAAAAAAGAACCGTCCACAATTTTTGGAAATAGTAAAAACATTTAAGGGGTTTAGACTTAGTATAAGAGTATTGCATATTTACTTTAAACGAATACGCACATAATATTTTGTTTTAATTGAATGAAGAGAGATTTTGTCATTGGTGCTATTTTTTTTTTGACCGGCACTGTATAAGTTTGTCATTCCATTTGTAACACCTCGAAATATTGGTTTAAGACCCCATAAAGTATATATATTCATGATGCTCGATCGATTTTAAGACAATCTACCGATGTCCGTTCGTCCGTCCGTCTGTCCGTCTGACTGTCTGTTGAAAACACGCTAACTTTTGAAGGACTTTACGGAGGCTCCTGAAGTTTGGCATATATGTTGGACATTTACCTGGTCAGGTACCGAAATCGGTCCAGTGGTTCAAAAGTTGTGAGCAAAGGACTGAATTTCGGCAAGGGTTTTTCATGAATTTGCGAGATGAAACACAAAGTAACTTTCGAACGTCAATTCTGAGAGTGCTGAAGTATGGCATATATATTTGTCGTTTCTCTGTCCCGGTTCGTTTCAAATCTCAGTTATAAGCAAAAATTCAAAAGTTATAAGCAAAACCCTGAATTTCAGATTGGTTTCACCTAAAATTCACGTGTTGAAAAACCCTAGTTTTAAAAAAACAAGCTTTAAAAACAATGATAAGCCACAAAAATACTTTACATAGTATTTTTGTAACTCAGAAATATTTTTACACTAAAAAAAAAAAAAATTACTCTCGAAAAAAATTTTACACTCAAAAAAAAAATTTGTAAATTATTTTTTTTTTACAAAAATGACATAAAAAAGTTTTTTACTCAAAATAAAATATTTCTAATCAAAATTGTTTATTTTTTTTACATTAAAAAATTTATTATCCTTTAAAAAGGGCATTGTGGAGGGTATTCATAGATTCTGACAAGTCGAATTTAACTTTTATACTTTTTTTTTTTGTTTTACTAAAATTATGTTTTTTTAATAAATTATTTAATAATAATTCTTTTGGAAAAAGATATTTTTTAAAATATTTTGAGTAATTTTATTACTTGGCGGCTGTGCCACACCCTCTTTGCGAATGTGCCCTTGGATTTGGGTTTAAGAAAAAAATTATAGAGAGCAAACAGATGAATGCAATTTATGGTATACATTTTAAAGCTAAATTCTTAAATTAAAAAAAAAAATTAGTAAAAAATTCTACTGGTTTTAGGTTATACAGCACTTACAAAAATTGGCAAATGTGCCCACTCTACCCTGACTTTTAATATGTGTAACTGAATTTCTCCGTCCAGAACGATAAGTATTTAAGTAATTTGTCTAAGAAAACTTCCTGTTCCCAAGTTTTTCAAATTCAAATATAATTGAATACACGATTTTTCTAATTGAAATAATTTTTAAAACGATAAAATTTTCATTTTTAATCTTACTTATACAAATCTTTTCCTTTCTTCCGGTGTTTTCCTTCCTGCTGATTTTTAAATACAAAAATAATTAAAAAGTAGTATAAAATTTTACTAATTGCAATAATTTTAGTTTTTTTTTTGTATATTCAAATAAAAACATCCACTAATTATTCCACTGAGATGTTGATATTTTCTTTATTCTTTTTTAAAACAATGAAATTTTTATTTTAAAGGTCATTAGCACCAATCACTTCCTTTCTTCCGTTGTTTATCATTATTTTCATTAAACTGCGTGTAGAAAATGCAAATATTTATCTGGTGGAAAATCAGTCTATGCGTTTTCATTATAAGAAAAAAAAAACACAATTTTAATTATTTGATTATAATTTATTATTTCTTTTCCCCAGAATTGGGAATAAAAAATTTAATGATGAAATTGTGTTATTCAAGGAGTTTTTATACCCTACACCTCTTTGTGATACAGGGTATAATGAGTTTTTGCTGATATTTGTAACTATGTGAAATATCGGTACTATACACACCTTTAAGTATACCGATCGACTCAGAATCACTTTCTGAACGTACTCATAAATCACCATTCCAAATTTTAAAGGAATCGGATCAGTTTTACTTGTAGTCCCCATACTTGGCTTATATAGTCGCAACAAAAAGTCGACTTTTCGACTTTTTTCAATTACTAAAAAGTCGACTTTCCGACTTTTTTCAAATTCAAAAAAGTCGATTTTTGGACTGTTTTCGAATTATCGGCTTTTTTCGACTTTCTTTGACTTTCTTCGACTTTTTTCGATTTTTTTAAAATTTCCCTGCAAAACTTAGATTACCAAATAAGGTATAAAATAAGGTATAGGATCTCTTATTTTATACATTGCAGCATTGATGATTTTAACAGGCGATGAGACTCAAAGTAATGCATCCACATTATCACAAAGAATACCAGTAAGGTATAAAATAAGTCATAAATTTATAACGAAGAATACGAGTAAGGTGTAAAATATATGATATTTTATAGGTTACGAGAAATGAAATAATATAGCATACCAGAAGATAATATATAAGGTGTTACGAGTATTGAAAAAGTAATTTTGTATTAAATTTACTCACGTGATTGTAAGTGAGTGTAAGTCGATAAAATATGCTCGTGAGTGTGTGTCGTTAGAAATTTCCTGTCGTGAGCCTGGAAATTTATAAATTTCCTGTCTCTAGTTTAAACGTATGCATTTTTTTTATAAAATAATTTTATTTTATGTTATTGTAATGCATTATAAATAAAATAATGCATTATAAATAATGCATTATTTCAAACTTTCAAATAATACATAATGTAACCAAATATAAGTCATCCTTGATTTAATGTTTAGAAATAATAAATATGAAATACATTTTTTCCAATAATCATGCATTACGTAGCAAATTATTAGTAATGGATTATTTTTCACTTTAAAATAATACGTGTGGAACAAATATTTGGTAAGACATCCTAAAATAATGCTACAAATAAGGTATATACATTACCTGGTAATGTGTTATATAATCACTACCCATTACCAAAGTTTTGCTGGGTTGTTTTTGACTTTTTTTAAGCATTTAGGACTATTAGAAAATATTGCACTTAACACTCTAACTCATAAATTTTACATTTTTGCTTTACATACTTTGTTAAACTCCGATGTCATTTGAGAATTTTTTTCGGAAGAAATTATTTTCATGTGGCAAAAGTAAAAAAAAGAAAAACAAATAAAGTCGAAAAAAGTAGAAAAAAAGTTGAAAGCAAAAGTCGACTTTTTGACATTTTAACAAAAAAAAAAATCGATTTAGACTTTTTTATACAAAATGTCGATTAATCGACTTTTTGACTATAGAACCCTACCCCATAGAAACCACAAATTTCATGAAAATAGAAAATATTTTATTAAAATTTTGTTTGTATGTGTTAAACACGTACTTTGATAAACTGATTATAATCAGACCGGTTCTGTAATCTCAATTCGACAGATATTTGACAAAGTTGTCTGTCGAAATACAGATTAAAAAAAAATACTTTGTATTTTATTGTGACCGAAAAACAAAATTTTTTAGAATTGGAGTTACTCGTTAAATTTTCATAAAAATAAAAAAGTATTTTTTAATTTTAATTGTTTTGAAGCAGAGAAGTTTTACTCACAAAGTGGATTTAACTAAAACTTTGTAAATTTATAGAGTTTTTTTTGTAAAATTTTGAACTCATAAAAAGCATTTAACTAAAACTTTGTAAATTTTGAGAGTTTTTTTGGTAAAATTCTTATCGGTTTTATCAATATATTACAGAAAATTCTGTAAATTTACAGTTTTTTTTATCGAAATCATTTAACAGAGTTTTCTTCGTAAAATAACAAAAAATCTTGCTGGTTGGAAATCTTTGGTATTTCTGCTGGCTCAGTAGAGTATCTCTGTAATTTAACAGAGTGATTATTTTGAGTGTATACATATAAAAATTTCGCCCGATATTAAGTTAAATCGGTCTATTGGCAACAAATAGTATATTTAACTCAAATTTGATTTGCATGTGTTTTCTACACTTCTTAAAGATCTAGCAAAAGGAAGATCCAATCCGTCACTGATTTGACTTGGAACCCATTTTTCGGGAAACCGTTGTGAAGGTTATTATATGGTCGGTGTTGACCGATTATAACTTTTTTTCTTATCTTATATACGGTGAATCTCAGCGATGTTTAGGTTGAACTTAGTGTCGACAAAAATTTTAAACGCAGTTTGATTCTACATGATAAAATATCACAAATCTGTTAACTGCGTAATCGTAGCTGATAGTCTACGCGAGATATCGCGAAATTAGTGTTTTTGTATTTTCTTAGATTTTGACACTGATTTTTATACCCTCCACTCTACACAGAAAGAATTGAAAACGAAAGTCAATCAACAAAAATGCGGATTCAATTAATTTTTTAATTGAAACTCCTCCAATAAAGAAAATTGTTATATCAATCATCAAATTGTAGGTTAGTAATTGATTTTTTTTTTCAATTAATCACTTTTTCGATTTTGATCAAAAATTTAATCAATTTTTCATTTAAAGTCAATTAAAATAATGATTGATTTACAAATGAATTTCAAGCTTATGGAAAAAGTATGAAGAAATTCTTATTTTTTGCTTTCCAATATGTTGCCGACAATAAAAAAAATTAAAACCCTAGTTTAAATAAAGTATATTTTTAAATAAATGTATTCAAATAAATTGAAGCGAAAACAAATCTGGTATGTTGAAAATTTGATAGTTAAAGAAAATAACAAAAATGTTGATCAAAACAATAATTGACTTATTTAAATTTTGTTTATCAATTGTGTGTAGTGATAGAGAGTATATATAAGTTTGTCATTCCGTTTGTAACACCTCGAAATATTTGTCTAGGACCCCATCAACACGTAAACTTTTGAAAGACTTTACGCAGGCTCCTGAAGTTTGGCATATATGTTGGGCATTTACCTGGTCAGGCTGGTATTGCAATTCAGCGAAATCGGTCCAGTGGTTCAAAAGTAATGTGCAAAAGACTGAATTTCGGCAAGTATTTTTCGTGAATTTATGATATAAAAAACACGCTAACTTTCGAAAGCCAATTCTGAGGATGCAGAAGTTTGGCATATTTATTTGCCGTTCCTCTGGCCTAGTTCGCATTGAATTTCAGCCAAATCGGATCATTGGTTCAAAAGTTATTAGCAAAACCGTGAATTTCAGATTAGCTTCACCTTAAATTCACGTGTTGAAAAAACCAAGCTTTAAAAAAAACAAGCTTTAAAAACATTGGTAAGTCACAAAATTACTTTTACACTAAAAAAAAAATTTACACTCGAAAACAAATTTTACACTCAAAAAAAATAGTAATTTTTCTAGCGACACGAAATAACTCCGATATGAAATAACTCCCACCTAAAAAATAAAATAAGTCCCAAAAAAAAAAAACTCCAACAAGTCTTATGAAATAACTCCTAATTTAGTGGGACTTTTATAATTTTTGTTGGGAGTTATTTCATTATTTTCGGTGGGAGTTCTTTCATACGAAAGAACTCCCACTACAATAGCGATGAAATTTTGTTTCATTGTTGGTGGAAGTATCTGGAACATTTTTACTTATAGAATATTATCCCTATTAATATTATAAATCTGATTGTTGGTTTGTCTGTCTGTCTGTCTGTCTTTCTGTCTGTCTGTCTGTCTGTCTGTTCCGCAATAAGTACAGAACGGCTTAACCGATTTTCATGAAATTTTCACCACAGATAGTACTAACCGAGGCGGGAACTATAGGCCGTAAGCGACCGCGATCGGACAAAGGGGCGTAAAATGCCACGCCCCTTTGTACCATGCTAAAGCTATATCAGCCTGTCAGACAATAACGGAAAAACGGCTGAACCGATTTTCATGAAATTTTTACCACGGATAGTACTAACCGAGGCGGGAACTATAGGCCATAAGCGACCGCGATCGGAAAAAGGGGCGTAAAATGCCACGCCCCTTTGTACCATGCTAAAGCTATATCAGCCTGTCCTGCAATAACGGAAAAACGACTGAACCGGTTTTTATGAGATTTTCACCACAGATAATACAAACCGAGGCGGGAGCTATAGGTCAGAAAAATCCGCGATCGGAAAAATGGGCGTAAAATGCCACGCCCCTTTGTACCAATCAGAAACTATGTCTGCCTGTTCCGCAATCACTGAGAAGTGATTTAACCGATTTCACTGAAATTTTTACCACAGATACTACTAACCGAGGCGAAAACTATGAGCCACAATAAAGGGCGATCGAAAAAAGGGGCGTAAAATGCCACGCCCCTTTTTGTTACACTGAAAGCTATTTCTACCTTTTCCGCAATTACGCTTAAACAGTTAACTTGATTTTTATGAAATTTTCACCACAGATAGTATTAACCGAAACGAAAAGTATGATCCACAATAGAGGGCGATCAAAGAAAGGGGGCGTAGAAAGCCACGCCCCTTTTTACTATACTGAAAGTTTTTTCTGCATGTTCCGTAATCATGCTTAAACAACCATACCGATTTAAAAAAATAAATAAAATAGCACGCCCCTTTTTATTCAATTGAATGCTATTTGTGTCTGTTCCGTAATATAGCATAAACTGCTAAACCGATTAGAATGAAATTTTTACCACAGATAGTAAGTACTTACCTAGGCGGGAACTATAGATTAAAATAGAGCGCGTTTGGACAAAGGGGCATAAATTGACACGCCCCTTTGTACTATACTGAAAGTGTTTCTGCCTGTTCCTTAATAACGCTTAAACGACTAAACCGATGTTAACAAAATTTTTTCCATAGATAGTACTAACAGAGGCGGGCACTTTAGTATGTGTCAACTGCCACGCCTTTTGCAATGTACTGAAAGTTTATTCTGCCTTTCCATAATCACGGTTAAACGGTTATTATAAATTATATATTATAATTTTCACGGCAGTTAGTTAGTACTTATTGAGGCGGAAACTATAGACACGATCAGACAGAGGCGTGAATTGCCACGTCCCTTTGCAATACATGGAAATTTATTTCGGCCCGATACGTACACACGCGTTGACGGTGAAACCAATTTTAATTAAACTTTCACCACAGATGGTATTTACCGTGCCGATCGGGAAAAGGGGCTTAAAATGCCGTATCCCTTTGTATTAAATTAAAAAAATGTTTTTTCCTGTTAAACGATATGCCATATTAGCCCGAGATTAGACAAATGGGAGTAAAATGCCACGTCAATTTGTTATATACAGAACGCTATTTCTGGCTTATTTGCTATCATGCAAAAACGGCTTAACCAACTCCTTTAAACACTACTGTTAGAACTGACTGAACGCTAACTATTTGCTATATCAGAACCTGAAAACAGTTGAGCCGATTTCAATGAAATTTCCAACACAAATAGTGATATCCCTATTAATATTATAAATCTGATTGTTGGTTTGTCTGTCTGTCTGTATGTCTGTCTGTTCCGCAATAAGTGAAGAACGGCTTAACCGATTTTCATGAAATTTTCACCGCAGATGGTACTAACCGAGGCGAGAACTATAGGCCATAAGCGATCGGACAAAGGGGCGTAAAATGACACGCCCATTTGTACCATGCTAAAGCTATATCTGTCTGTCCGGCAATAACGGAACAACGGCTGAACCGATTTTCATGAAATTTTCACCATAGATACTACTAACCGAGGCGGGAACTATAGGCCAAAAAAAATCCACGATCGGTAAAATGGGCGTAAAATGCCACGCCCCTTTGTACTATACAGAAACTATGTCTGCCTGTTTCGCAATCACTGAAAATCGATTTAACCGATTTCACTAAAACTTTTACCACAGATAGTACTAACCGAGGCGGAAACCATGAGCAATCATAGAGGGCGATCGAAAAAAGGGGCGTAAAATGCCACGCCCTTTTTATTACACTGAAAGTTATTTCTGCCTTTTCCGCAATTATGCTTAAACGGCTGAACAGATTTTAATGAAATTTTCATCACAGATAGTATTAACCGAAGCGAAAATTATGAGCCACAATAGAGGGCGATCGAAAAAGAGACGTAAAATGCCACGCCCCTTTCTATTACATTGAAAGTTATTTCTTCCTGTTCCGTAATCACACATAAATGGCAGAACCGATTTTAATGAAATTTTTACCAAAATTAGTACTAACCGAGTCGGAAACTATAGATTATTATAGAGCACGCCCCTTTGTACTATACTTTCAGTATAGTACAAAGGGGCGTGCCATTTTCCGCCCCTTTGTACTATACTGAAAGTTTTTTCTGCATGTTCCGTTATCATGCTTAAACGACTATACTGATTTTAATAAAATTTATTTTATTGAACGCTATTTCTGTCTGTTCCGTAATCTAGCATAACTGCTAAACCGATTAGAATGAATTTTTTTCCACAGATAGTAAGTATTTACCAGACATGAGCTCAAATGTATTCCCTTCTTCGCTTACACCAAATCATTCGCTTCAGAGTACACTATTTTTAGAGTACAGTGTTTGCGAATGAGAATGTTTACTATGATGCTAAACAACAAATTAAAAAATTTGCTGTGCTTGTTTAAACGAACACGAAAAATGTCGTGTTTGAACGATTAGAATGAAACAAACGTTCGTTTTTAGAATAACAAACATAGTAGAGATTATAAAAATAACACCGTGTTATAGAATATTTTTAACATACACTGATCGCTTAGAATGTTTTTGTAAAAAAATGTTTAAAAAAAATTGTTGGAAAACTTATTATAAATATGGGGGTAGTAAAAAAAAAACGTTTTGATGAAAAAGTAAATTATGCATTGTGAAAAATGTATTAGGATGTATGTATTATGTATAAGAAAAATATGCAAAATAATGCTGTTAGTTTTTTGTTTGTCTTTTTACACTTGCTCGTACACGCACACGCACAATCTTATTGTGTCGTTGAAACAAATCATAAACATTGTGTTTTTTTTTTTAACTAAAAGTATTCCCAACAACAATAAGTACCGCTTTAAAGTTTTTTACATTAGGGTGGAGCTAATTAGATCTATTTCAAAAACGTCGGGTCGGTAAAGTTGCCTTTTAGGGTTGACATTAACACATTAAAATATTGATCCTGTGAGACAATGGCCTTGGCTTCAAAATCGGAGAGTTCCGAACAGAGTAAAAAAATATTTTTTTTTTTTCTTAAATTATTTAATATTCGGACATTACTTAAAAAGTGTTTTTATGGTAATTTTTTTTTTTTGTCTGTAAAAATTTGTTTTTGTCTGTAAATTTTTTTTCTTGTTTTGCAAAAAATTATTTTATTATTTCTTGTTTTGCAAAAAATATTTTTAATTCGTTTTTTGCTGAAAATATAACGTCATGTTGACTCAGTTTTGAGAAGATGTTTATTTTTATTTGTCGTTTTGTTTAATTTGGCCTTTAATGCAATTTGAAATTAATTTTAAGAAAATAAGTTGTTTTTAAAGAACATTTTTTAAATTTCTTTACAGAAAAAAAAAAAAATGTTTACCATAAAAACACATTTCAGTAATGTCCGAATATAAACTAAAGGCTGGGTTAGCTACCCGTAACTGTCCCCCTACGTAGCTTAGTGATCAAAACCAAATAGAAAATCACAGTCTGCAAAGAAGAATAATTGCACTCATTTGTTCTTATATAACGAAAATCTCTCTACGCTAGTTTACGGTTGAGGGTGCATAATAGTTTATTAGCCTAAATATTTAAAAAAAAAATTAAACAATTTTTTTTCACCGACGTTTTCGAAATTCGAAAAAAGCATAATTTGCTTCACCCTAATGCACATACAAAAAAATAGACAAACTTTCGGTATTAGCAGAACAGTTGAAAATTTTGTAAAAAAAATGTATTTGGTCACAAACTACATAAGTATTTCATCATTATAGGTACTAACATTTTCTGCCATAAAGCAAAACATTTTTTTCCCACAATGAACATTATTTTTCGAAATAGAAAAAGAATTTTTCAATCCACCCTAATATTTATTTTTATGTATTAAAATTTTTTTATCCACTCTTATTTATAAATTAATTTTCCCCATACTTATTTTTTATTTACCTCTTCATTTATGCTACATAACAAAATGTTTATTTTAATTCGCACTTGCATACATACATATATTTTTTTTATAAAAGAATTCCCCCAAATAGCCAAACAATATTTTTTTTTTTTTATAAAAATCATTCTATTTACACGCTTCAGAGTACAGTATTTTCAAATCATTGGCTGTCTATGTACTCCCTAATTGGTTCATTCGTGTTACGAATGTCGTTACACTAGTGTGTGTAGCTTTCTCTTGCACTGTGAGCATAGAATGAAAAACTCATTCGTGTTGAACGATAAGAATAGAATATTGTCCACATTCTAAATTTTTTAGAATGTCTCTAAACGCATTTTAACACCATCCGTGCACATGTCTGGTATTTACCGAGGCGGGAACTAAAAATTAAATTTGAGCGCGTTTGGACAAAGGGGGCGTAAATTGACACGAGCCTTTATACTATACTGAAAGTGTTTCTGCCTATTCCTTAATAACGATTAAACGACTAAACCGATTTTAACAAAACTTTTTCCATAGATAGTACTAACAGAGGCGAGAACTTTAGTCTGTATCAACTACCACGCCTTTTGCAATGCACTGAAATTTTTTTCTGCCATACCGTAATCACGCTTAAACTACGAACCCGATGTTGTTATAATTTTCACCACAGTTAGTAATTATTGAGGCGGAAACTATAGACACCACCAGACAAAGGCGTGAGTTGACACGCCCCTTTGTAATACAATAAAATTTATTTTTGCCTGATCCGTACTCACGCGTTAACGGTGAAACCAATTTTAAGCAAATTTTCACCACAGTTGGTACTTACCGCGGCGATCGGGCAAAGG
This sequence comes from Pegoplata infirma, assembly GCA_963921195.1. Classification (NCBI taxonomy): domain Eukaryota; kingdom Metazoa; phylum Arthropoda; class Insecta; order Diptera; family Anthomyiidae; genus Pegoplata; species Pegoplata infirma. The sequence goes on from OY992540.1 coordinate 60,155,082, forward strand.
GGCTTAAAATGCCGCACCATTTTGTATTAAATTAAAAAATATTTTTCCTGTTTCGTAACTATATGCCATATAAAATGCGATAAGCCAAATTAAAGTAAAATGACACATCAATTTGTAATATACAGAACGTTATTTCTAGCTTATTTGCTACCATGCAAAAACGGCTTAACCAATTCCTTTAAACGCTACTGCCATATTAGAACCTGAAAACAGTTAAGATGATTTCAATGAAATTTTCAACACAAATAGTGCTATAGGCAATATTAAACAGCGATTGATAAAAAGGCATATAATGTCACTCCCCTTTGTACTTTTGTGAGTTAGTATTGTCTGCCAGTTCCGCAAACGTGGAAAACCTGCTGAACAAATTTAATTGCAATTTTCTTTACGTGCTAACCGATAGGGGAACTATAGGTCACATGAGACCAAAATTGAACTAGATGCGTTAAATGCCACACCCACTTGAACTATTGTGAAAGTTATGTCTTTATTGAAGTTTTTACCACATAAAGTGCTAACCGAGGAGGGAACTATAGGTTCCTTTTAAAAGCCATTAAAGAAATACATTAATTTTGGGGTGGGGCGATTATTCGTTTTTTCTATTTCGCTTTGCGTCGGGGTCGTAACAGTTGCCTTTTATGGTCAATATTAACTCACAAAAGTATTGCACCTGCTGGGCAATGTCTTTGGGTTCCTTTTTTGATTTGAAATCGGGAAGTTCCAAACAAGGTGCAAAAAACGGTTTGATTTTTTTTGTTAAAAAAAAACGTTTTTGATTTTTTTTGTAAAAAAGGTTTTTATGATGGTCGAATAACTTTTTTTGAACGGCCCGCATCACACACTCCACCCAACCAAGAAGGTTTGTTCCCATGACGGAAGAACACGTACGCACAATGTTCCCGACGCTAAGCGAAGCCGAAAAAAATCGACCAAACCTCAGGAATAGGTTTATATTCACCAGTGAAAAGTCATGAAGCAGTAGATAAACTGACTAATAAAAAAGTCATTCATTATATAATATTTTTTTCAACCCGGGCAACGCCGGGTGCAAAACAGCTAGTTATTAATAAATTAAAAATTCATTGTGTTTTTAGTACCAAATTTTAGGATGCAGTGCTTTTTTAACAAATTTGTATGTTTCAGAAATTTTGCTACCAAAACTGGCAAGGATTTTTGAGTTAGGAGCGCACTGCATCCGAAAATATTTTCGTTAGAACACGAAATTGTTATAAAAAACGACGCACGCTAAAGTTATCCAACGCGTTGTGTTTTTCGATAAAATGGAGAATTTTTCAATAACATACAAGATTGTTGAATATTTGGTACCAAAAAATCGCGGCGATTTTTGGTATCAAATTTTCTCCTGCGGCGCTTTTTACGACAAATTTGTATTTTACCGAAAATTTAAAATATTTTATTAGAACTTGTTGTAAAAAGCGAGGCAGGCGAAAATTTGGTACCAAAAATCACCGCGATTTTTGGTACTAAATTTTCGCCTGCCGCGCTTTTTGCAACAAATTTGTATATTACCGAAAATTTAAAATACTTAATTAGAACTTGTTGTAAAAAGCGTCGCAGGCGAAAATTTGGTACCGAAAATCGCGGCGATAAATTTTTCGCTGCGGTGCTTTTTGCAAAAATTTGATAAGAAAAATCGCCTAATTTTTTTCGTCTACGGAGCTTTTTACAAAGTGTTTGTATGTTACTGAACACTCAATGTATTTTTGCATGTTATCGAAAAACTCTGATTACACAGGGTCACAAAAAATTACCTTTTTCAATTTTCCTGACATTTGACAACTGATTTATATGGAGTTTAGTGTGCTGATTCCGAATCTGTTATCCGATTTTTTCCATCATCTCGCGTTCGCGAGCAAATCGCTGCTAAAGAGTCAAAAAGGTGCGTTTTTTGCCAACTTTGCAAGGCTATAATTTCCAACACTTATTTTAGAGCCTAAGTTTTAATCACGAACTTAATAAATAAATTTCGAAAAATTCTTTTCATCATTCCAGACAAACCACTCTTGTGAATGACCTTATATTCACATCACATGCTAACTTGATTTTGGGAATTGTTCTAAGGAATGTGTGGTGTGGGTAGGTGACGTGGGCGTGGCACCTCCCATGTAACCCAAAACAACAAACTGCTTTTATTTGGCTCCTGAAAAATATTTTTCAACAAATTTGAGTACAGGATGCTAATTTTTCAACGTGGGGGTCGTGGGTTCGATTCCCACCAGAACCCTTGGTTTTTTCGCTACAACGAGACGACGGTCATTGTTACCAGTTCTCGGTTAGGTGGAATTTATTAAAAATGAGTTGTAAATAATTAGAAAAAATAAATAAAATAATTGATCATGTGATCAAAACTATTATTATATTATTATATTATTGGGACTTCTTTCATTATTAATGGGAGTTATTTCATTGGCACTTATTTCATTTTTTCTCCATTCGTGGGAATTATTTCATGTAGGAGTTATTTCGTGTCGCCATTTTTCTTTTTTTTACAAAAATTACAAAAAAATGATTTTTACTCAAAATAAAATTTTTCTAATCAAAATTTTTTATTTTTATACCCTCCAACAACAGTATGGGGGTATACTCACTTTGTCATTCCGTGTGTAACGCATCGAAATATCGGTCGGGGACCCCATAAAGTATATATGGGGCATTCCATGTGAAATCGGACACTTTGAAAAACTTTTTTTTTAGATTTTCCCAATTTGTTTACAGTTTTTAGTACCCTTCGAAAACTCCTTCGTGGTAAATTTTCAGATTTTTTTGATGACCCGTTCAAAAGATATCGAATTTTTAAAAATTGGTAGTTTGTTCCTTTACTCAAACTTCTTTTAATCATAACTTTTTCAATAATGGTCCAAATTTCAAATTTTTTTTTTCAAAATTTTTGTTTTTTTAAGTACTTTCTAAAAAAAATCCCAAAAAATTCTTAAAAGCGCTCTAGTATGCGATTTTTAAGTTTTAAAATTTAAATCTCATTTTTGAAAATGTTTGTACTCTTCGATTTTTTTTAAATTTTTTTGTGTAAAACTTCTATCAATTCTACAAATTTTTTGCCCAGGAAGATCGTGGGATAACGATTATTACTATTTTTTAAAATTTTTTGAAAAAATTTTATTGTAATTTTCCAATCTTAAAATCATTTCTAGTGCTCCAATGGTGCGTCATAGAAGGGTCCTTTATAAGACCGACCCCCATTAATTTTTATGTCTTAACATTTTTTTGGAACAAACTAATACCCTATCTCCAATTTATAAGGGGGCTCCCACACAAAACGACATTTTTTTAAATTTGCTCCAACCGCTCTAACTGCCCTAATAGTGCCCTTAGAGCAACAAAATGTATGACCGACCCACAATATTTTTTTAGTCCAAACATTTTCTCTGAACACACCTACCCTCTATCTTTAACTGTTAAGGCGGTCCCCATACAATTTTTTTTATTTTTTGTAAATTTGTTTTATTTAATCAGCTTCTACCGGTCCAATGGTGCGCCCGAGAGGGGTCATTAGTGAGACCGACCCCCATTTATTTTTACCCTACAACATTTTTTCAAAACATACCTACGCCCTATCTCCAATCCCTAAGTAGGCTCCCATACAAATAACAGTTGAAGCAAATTTTATAAAAATGTAATTTTGTATGGGAGCCTACTTAGGGAGTGGAGATAGGGCGTGGGTATGTTTTGAAAAAATGTTGTAGGGTAAAAATAAATGGGGGTCGGTCTCAGTAATGACCCCTCTCGGACGCACCATTGGACCGGTAGAAGCTGATTAAATAAAACAAATTTACAAAAAATAAAAAAAATTGTATGGGGACCGCCTTAACAGTTAAAGATAGAGGGTAGGTGTGTTCAGAGAAAATGTTTGGACTAAAAAAATATTGTGGGTCGGTCATACATTTTGTTGCTCTAAGGGCACTATTAGGGCAGTTAGAGCGGTTGGAGCAAATTTAAAAAAATGTCGTTTTGTGTGGGAGCCCCCTTATAAATTGGAGATAGGGTATTAGTTTGTTCCAAAAAAATGTTAAGACATAAAAATTAATGGGGGTCGGTCTTATAAAGGACCCTTCTATGACGCACCATTGGAGCACTAGAAATGATTTTAAGATTGGAAAATTACAATAAAATTTTTTCAAAAAAATTTTAAAAAATAGTAATAATCGTTATCCCACGATCTTCCTGGGCAAAAAATTTGTAGAATTGATAGAAGTTTTACACAAAAAAATTTAAAAAAAATCGAAGAGTACAAACATTTTCAAAAATGAGATTTAAATTTTAAAACTTAAAAATCGCATACTAGAGCGCTTTTGAGAATTTTTAGGGATTTTTTTTTAGAAAGTACTTAAAAAAACAAAAATTTTGAAAAAAAAAAAATTGAAATTTGGACCATTATTGAAGAAGTTATGATTAAAAGAAATTTGAGTAAAGGAACAAACTACCAATTTTTAAAAATTCGATATCTTTTGAACGGGTCATCAAAAAAATCTGAAAATTTACCACGAAGGCGTTTTCGAAGGGTACTAAAAACTGTAAACAAATTGGGAAAATCTAAAAAAAAAGTTTTTCAAAGTGTCCGATTTCACATGGAATGCCCCATATATTATTGATCAGTGATCGATTCTAAGACATTCTAGCGATGTCCGTCCGTCCGTCCGTCCGTCCGTCTGTAGTTAACACGATGCAGTCCAAAATAAAAGAGCTAGATCCCTCAAGTTTGGCACAAATATGTCTTGTGTTCCTAGGCAGGTGAAGTTCGGAAATTGGCCAAATCGGACCAGGGGGAAAAAAGTTCCCCCCTGAAGAACTAAACCAACCTCTAAAAAAATACACTTTTTTACATGTTTTTTTGTATTTTTGTTAAGTAAATGAAACATTTGGTATATTTATCGCGATGGGAAGGTGCTCTCAACGTCCCCCACTGACCTTATCAACCCCCCCCCCCCCCCCCAAAAAAAAAAAAGATACGCGCCTGACAAATTTTTGTTTTAATTTTTTTTTACATTTTGGAGGGTATAAAAGATTCGGCACAGCCGAATTTAACACTCTCACTTGTTTTTTTTCACATTAAAACTTTAACTATCTTTAAAAAAGGGCCTTGTGGAGGGTGTTCATAGATTCGGCCAAGACGAACTTAACTTTTCTACTTGCTTTTATTAAAACTCATTTTAAAATTGTTTTTTGGAATTTTAAGCGTTGATCCCCAATTTTTGATACTTTTGCTCTAGCCCCTCTAGTTTACTTATAACTTTAAACTAAAGTTTTTGTTAGACAAATTTATGATAAACTGGATTTTTGAAACTTTTTAGAGATAAATTGTAATTTTTGATCTATCGCCTCTAGTTAACTAATAAATTCCATTAAAGTTTTTCTATAAACTTAATGTAAAAATGGATTTTTAGAAATTTGTAGAGGTGATTACCAATTTTTGGTATTTTTGCTCTAGTTAACTAAAAAATTGCAATAAATTTTTTTTTTTTTTAAATTCCTACAAAAATTGATTTTTGTAAATACTTGGCTTTGATCGCCATTTGTTGCTACTTTTGCTAAATTATAATAAAAGTGTTTTTAAAATATTTTAAAAATTTTTAGCATGATATCAAATTTTTTAAAAAAACTGAAGAAAAATTTATTTTTAGGGATTATCCCCAATCGTATCAAATTTTTTTTTGGCACCTTTAGTGAAATCACTTCCAATGAAGTGATTTATCAAAACCAACAGAATAATTATTCGCTGGTAATCATTTGTATCATTATCACTTTGTTTTATTATTAAAATAGTAATGAAAATTATTGACCGAGTCACGGCACTCAGGATGTATAATTATTACTGGCAAAATGCCAAAGAATATTTACGTTGTGTTATTTCTTTTTGTTTGGAAATTGTAAATAGTACACAAAATGTGTCATACTCGTGTAGTTTTTTTTTTTTGTTTTTTTGGAAAATTACCACCTCCTCAAACTAAATATATGTGATGTTTTTCATCATGTTGTTAGTAAACAAAACAATTACTTTCCCCAGATAAACAAATTTTGGAATAAAGAACAGAGAAAATAATTTCAAAGTTAAATTGTCATAAATTTTATTTCTGAAAATTTGCATATTGAAAGATATGTATTTCTAAAAGATTGACTGGTCACAGAATCAATTCCGTCCGGAAGAGGAATGAATTGTAGAAAATATATGTTTAGTTACCAAAGTGGAACTTTCAAGCGTCATTGGAAGCTGATTTATTTCCAAATCTTTGTTAATTATTTAAAAGCATCATCTTTATTTAAAGTCCTTCACTTTAAAAGAAATTACAACGATTTTTCAATTTGTAGCCATAATCACATGACATTTAACGTCTACGTAAACAATTTCTTTATGCAACAATAAATTTGTAATTCTTAGTAAATGAATGCGTTTTTTTTTTTTTTGTTTTCTAATTTTATTTTATTAGCGAGAAAAACGAACAAAAAAAAAACGCCAAGTGAAAAAAAATAAAAATCTAAGATGTGCGTGCCAAAACTGTCTAATAGTTTAAAAATAAATGTTGGCACTTTAACAAAATTGGCGCACTTCTTCACAGCAATTAAATAATACATAGAATAGAACATTTGAAATAGAAAATATTGTAAGAAAAAAACATAAAAATATATAAAAAGCTTTTTTCTTAACATTAAAATACCTGTAGAATTTTAGATGTGAAAATGCATTGAAACTGCAATAAAACGCTTATATTTCTTTAAGTGTATTGTTGCACTAAAAAGTTTTAGACAGGGTTACCATAAGAAATTAAAACGTGTAGAAAATTTAAATTCGACATGGTCGAATCCATGAATACTAGAATGTCCCCCTAGAAAGGTGCTTATTGAAGAACTGATTACGGATAATAAAATTAAAAAAATTTTCAGAGCGCAACCAGCGCTTAAAGTTTGCATCCGTAGTGCATTTGGTCAAAAAAAAAAAAATTTTATACCCTCCAACCACAGTATGGGGGTATACTCACTTTGTCATTCCGTGTGTAACGCATCGAAATATCGGTCTAGGACCCCACAAAGTATATGGGGCATTCCATGTGAAATCGGACACTATGAAAAACTTTTTTTTTAGATTTTCCCAATTTGTTTGCAGTTTTCAGTACCCTTCGAAAACTCCTTCGTGGTAAATTTTCAGATTTTTTTGATGACCCGTTCAAAAGATATCGAATTTTGAAAAATTGTTAGTTTGTTCTTTTACTCAAACTTCTTTTAATCATAACTTCTTCAATAATGGTCCAAATTTAAAATTTTTTTTTTTTCAAAATTTTTGTTTTTTTATGTACTTTTTAAAAAAAAAAATCCCAAAAAATTCTTAAAAGGGCTCTAGTATGCGATTTTTAAGTTTTAAATTTTAAATCTCATTTTTGAAAATGTTTGTACTCTTCGATTTTTTTGAAATTTTTTTGTGTAAAACTTCTATTAATTCTACAAATTTTTTGCCCAGCATGATCCAATTCCGGCCAAAAGTCTTTATCGTTGTTGGATCCGTCTGAAAATGTGCTTCTATTGGAATTCGAGGTCGCTGATTTCAAAATTTAGCTAAAAACCAAAAAAATTAAAATGGCGGATCCAATATGGCGGACAATTTTTTTTTTTAAATTGTCCGATTGAACTCAAATTTGGTTTTATGCGGGTCTTGGAGCTACTGAATAAGAATTGTTACTCCGAATTTTGAAAAACAAAATGGCGGACTAAACTTGCTTCTTAAAGTTAAAAGAATGATCCAATTCCGGCCAAAAGTCTTTATCGTTGTTGGATCCGGCTGAAAATGTGCTTCAAACTTATTTCGGGGTCACTGATCTCAAAATTTAACTAAAAACTAAAAAAATCAAAATGGCGCATCCATTATGGCGGACAAATTTTTTTAATAATTGTCCGATTTAACTCAAATTTTGTTTTAAGGGGAAATTGGAATTACTGAATCAGAATTACTGGCCTGAATTTTGAAAAACAAAATGGCGGACTAAATATGCTTAGTAAAGTTTGCTACAAGTAATTAAAAAACAGTTATGTATATTCCTTTTCTTTGTTGAAGATAGCTGAAAGTGTGACCTAGTAAATTTCCGGGTCTGTTATCTTAAAATCGAACTGATAAAATTCAATATGGCGGAAACAAGATGGAGACTAGATTTGTTAACTTTGTCTGATCTAACTAAAAATTAGTTTTAAGAGTATTAAGAGTGTCTGAAGTTAAATCTACGCACATAATTTTTATATATATTTTTTTTATTTTTGATATAAAAATGGAAATGGTGTAAATGACTTATTTAGTCTCAGAAAAGCTTTTGGAAATGGTGACGACAAATTATTCACTTTTTTCTTTATTTTGGAAATTCAATAAAAAATCTTTGAATTTAATTGGAAATGGTGTAACTGATATTTTCCATAATTCTACAAAAAAAACTAGAAATGTAGATTTTTTTTTTTCCTACACTTCAGGCACTCTCTGACAATAAAAAAACTATTCAAGCCGTAAAACATTATTTTGGGTTAAATTATTTTTTTAAAAACAAATCTCGGACCACTGCATATGGGGCATTCCATGCCAAATCACTCACTTTTAGGCCCGACCCCCTTCGATTAATTTTATTTTTGGATATGTTTTAGTACGTATTAAATGCAACTTGCAGCCAAATTTTCAGCCTTTTATACCAAGGTGGTGTTGAGTAATCAATTTTTCAAAATGGCGATTTTTTCCAAAAAATGAAAAAATTTAAATTTTCAATCAATTTTGACCAGTAAAAAATATAGATATTTTAAAAAAAGTTGGACAACATTTGGTTGGTATTTAAATTTAGTTTTAGAAAAAAAATGTGAAAAAATTATTCGAAGTAATTATCACTTATTTTTTGACGTTTAAAAATTAAAATCGACTTTTTGAAAAAGTCCGAAACCTTCGATTTTTTTTGTAAAAAACTATAAGAATTCTACTCTAAATTATGCAACTTTTAAGCCATAACTCGAGATGTGATCACAATTCTTTCTATTTTTTTTTTAATTTTTAAAATTGCACCTTTTATGTTTTGGCTCTGATTTATTTTATATGGAGCTCCAAAAAAAAAAAAATGGTAGATACTGACCCTAACTTATCCTAAATATATTCATTTGGAGGTAAATATACGTCTCACAAAAATTTGGGACGATCGGACATGTGTAAGGCGCTTGGCATGGTCCTTGAAGTTTAAAAAACGGATTACAAGGAAAAATATGAATTTTTTTCTGTTTTCGCAATTTCTTTGGTATTTTAAGTTAAGTTTTAATTCAAGTGCTTACAGAATTATGATGTGGAGTAAAATGCCTTTCTAATAAGGTACTAAAAACTAAAATCGGTTGAAAATCAGCCAAGTTATTACAACTTCCCCAGGCATCTAGCGTGTGCCATACAACTTGATTAAAAATACGAGGCCCTTTTTTAAATTTATTGAAATTTTCTACTGTAATAACATTTTTTCATTATTCATGTTTCAGTGTAATATTTTTTTGACTTTTCCAAATTTTAAAACAAAAAAAATATTTTTTTTTTTAAAATAGAGATTTCAAAATGGTGTGGAAAATGCAGGCATTTTTAGCACTAATTTAAAAAATGTTAGCAAAACACAATATGAAAAATACTTGTCATCTAATAACATTTGAACTTGAAGAATAAAAAAATGTTATTACAGTAGAAAATTTCAATGAATTTCAAAAATCGGATTGTATTGATTAATCAAGTTGTCTGCCACACGTTAGATGCCTGGGGAAGTTGTAATAACTTGGCTGATTTTAAACCGATTTCGGTTTTTATGACCTTAATAGAGAGACATTTTACTCTACATTTCAATTCTGTAACCATTTGAATTCAAAATTAACTTAAAATACCAAAAAAATTAAGAAAACAGAAAAAAATGCATATTTTCCCTTGTAATCCGATTTTCAAGCTTCAAAGCCGATGCGGCACGCCTTACCCATGTCCGATCATCCTAAAATTTTCTGAGATGTATTTTTACACCCAAGTTAATATATCTAGGGGAAGTTACGGTCAATATTTACCAAATTATTTTTTTTGGAGCACCATATAAAATAAACCAGAGTCAAAAAAAAAAAAGTGCAATTTTCAAAATTTGAATAAAAATAGAACGAATTACGATCACATCTCGAATTATGACTTAAAAGTTGCGTAATTTAGAGTAGAATTTTTTGACATTTTTAAAAAAAAATCGAAGGTTTCGGACTTTTTCAAAAAGTCGATTTTAATTTTTATACGATAAAAAACAAGTGATAATTACTTCGAATAATTTTTCATATCTTTTTTCTAAAACTACATTTAACTACCAACAAAATGTTGTCCATCTTTTTTTAATATATCTATATTTTTTACTGGTCAAAATTGATTGAAAATTTAAATTTTTTCATTTTTTGGAAAAAATCGCCATTTTGAAAAATTGATTACTCAACACCACCTTGGTATAAAAGGCTGAAAATTTGGTTGGAAGTTGCATTTAATACGTACTAAAACATATCCAAAAATAAAATTAATCGAAGGGGGTCGGGCCTAAAAGTGAGTGATTTGGCATGGAATGCCCCATATATAGCTGTAATTTCGCCATTTATTATTTCGAGCAAGTTTGGGCAACTTTTTTCGAAAGATATGGATCCATTCTATATCAAAAAAAATATAGACCGATTGTATCGAACTGAGGATCGCTGAGGATTTTTTCGGCGCGAGGTAAATATCTAAAAAATATTAACTTTTTTCACAAAAAACGCGAAATGCTGCCAGGCAAATGAGTTATATTTGTCCGTGTTATTTTCGTTACAAAGGCTTATATATAAGGTTGAACCACGCAAACAAAAAGTTAAACATTAGCAATAGAAGTTTGGAAAAAAAATTAAAAAATTATCTCAACTTTTAAAAATTTTTTACTAACTTTTTTAACTTTGAAGACCTGTCAAAGGAAAGGGTGTAATTGGATCATAAAGATAAGTTCAGAAAACCTGCTTCTATATATGCCCAAAAACTGGTAAACATTTTTTTGAGAATTTACAAATAAGGACTTTTGGCCGGAAATCGATCTGTCTGGCCCTATGTGCACTGTCTAGATTTTACATAAAATCTGTTATGAACCTCTAATATACATTTTTATTAATCAAAAAAATAATTAAGTTAAAATTATTTTAAAAAAATGCGGTTAACCGTAAACCGCGGTTAATCGCTTGAATTTTAATCATAACCGCGGTTAAGGAAAACTGCGGTTATTTGCAAACCCTAATTTTAACCTTAGAAGTGGTCAACTTTGCAGTTTGGATCACCCTGTGTTTTAACAGGGTGTATCCAAAATTTATTTTCTGAGTAACTGAGTAATATATAACAATTCCCAAATATTTTTTTAAAATCTCCTTATTACCGAATTAACTTTTTTGAACTTTTTCTCCCATGAAATCCCCAGACTGGCAGCCCTGCAACCATTAAATAATTAAAGTAGTAAAAGCTTTTTGTTTTGGTTAAATATCGAGAGAGTGTGTGAGAATAGTGGCGAGAGTGCTTACAAAGTATAAACAAAATAAAAGACGCAAATGTATGATCACTTTTTTATGGACAACGTACTAATAGATAAAACAGCGTCACATTAAAAATACTAGATGGATAGATCGATCGATGAATGTTGTGATTTTGTTATACCCTTCACTTGTTTGTAGATGGCATATTGGTTGGTCATTTCGTTTGCAACATTTTTAAATATAAGTCAATAAAAAAATTTTTTAGAAGTCAAATCTAGTTAACTAATTCTTGACAATAGATTTGCTGTTTTTACTAAAGACTTTTACTAAAAAAAATTTGGACATTTTTATTATAGGGGCTGAGTCGAGAAAAGCTTAATTTTGAATTCAAGTCAAGAAAAGCTTATTTTTAAATTCCAGGTCAATTGATTAAAAATTAAGATCTGTATTGCGATCGGTATACTTAAATGTAGATCTAGGACCATTATTTCGATAGGGTATAAATATCTAGGAAAGCTCCCCCTTGAAAAACTAAACCAACCTCAAAAAACACCATTTTAAAACAGTTTTTTTTAACTTTTGTTAAGCAATAAACATCGGAAGATGTTCAATAATCTGTACCTACAATTATAAAATTTAAATAATGACAAAAAATATTTTTTGGCGTTAAAAATCTTTTTTCAATTAAAAATAGTATTTTTGACCTCATATTAAGTGATGGGATTCTAAATATAAATACCTTTTTTGAAAATTTATTTTGACATTTATAAAAAGCATTTGAAATCAAACATATGGCAAGCTCTGGTTGTCAATAAGCTGAATCGTCATTTGAGATGAGTAATTTGTTTTATTTTTTTTTTTTCAAAAACAAATATGTACAGTGGGCGACAATACATTGGAAACTTTTTTATAGTAGATGCAATTCGTTAAAGAAAAATTTAACAATACTAAATGTTATTAATATCAAACGAGTATTATTTTAAATGTTATGTAGGTTATTTATAAAGCTTTAATTTAAGCTTGATAGCGTTCAGATTGAGTAAATAATAAATGTGCTACGAGGGTCGATCTCGAAAATGAATTTATTTATAGACATTTTTCCAAACATTTTTTAAAAATATTTCCAAGACCATTTTTTCCTAGTTCAAACATTAAAATTTTAAGAAAAGTTCCAATAGCTATTACTCAGTAATCAAAAAAAATTTCCATCAACCCAAGCAAACAACGAAATTTTTTAAGTATAGTAGAAGAAATACACATTTTTTGACCTCCAATTATTTTGAATAAAAATTTTAATGTTTGAACTTGAAAAAAATCGACTTGGAAATATTTTTAAAAAAATGTTTTGAAAATGTCTATAAATAGTTTCAGTTTCCAGATCGACCCTCGTAGCACATTTATTTCTTACTCAATCTGGACGCCATTAAGCTTAATTTAAAGCTTTATAGATTACCTACATAACAATTTTTAAAATAATACTAGTTTGATAATAATAACGTTCAGTATTTTTAAAAAGTTTCCAATGTATTGTAGCCCACTGTATATGGGGCATTCCATGTCAAATCGGACACTTTAATCGGCACCTTTAAGTAAAAAATTTACTTTTTCAGAAAAAAAGTACTTAGTTAGAAAAAATTTTACTTTTTTCCTAAAAAGTATTAAAGAAAATATAGTACTTTTTGGAAAAAAGTTAATGTTGGAAAAAAGTACTTTTTAAAAAATAAATTACTTTTCAGACAAAAAAAGTATTTTTTTTAGGAAAAAAAGTATTTTCTAAAAAAGCAAATTTTCTAAAAAAAGGAATTTTTTACTACTTTTTTCAAAAAAAAAAAAAAAATTTCTAAAAAAAAAGTGAGTAAAGTACTTTTTTAGAAAAAGTACTTTTTTTTTTAAAAAAGGACCTTTTTTTAGAAAAAAATACTTTTTTTTAGGATAAAAGTACTTTTTTTTAGAGAAATTACCTTTTTTTAGAAAAAGGTACTTTATTAAAAAAGTTACTTTTTTTAGAACAAAGTACTTTTTTCTAAAAACATAGTAAAAAATTTACTTTTTTAAAAAGTACTATTTGTCTAAGAATTGGTGATTATAATGCACAAGTTGGAAAGGAAGATTTTATAGTAGGCAAAGTTACAGGAAAATACTCTTACCATAACACTTGCAACGATAATGGTCTACGATTATGTAATTTTGCAGCATCAAACGGTCTTTGGATAAGTAGCACTTCCTTCAAACATAAAAATATCCACAAACATACATGGAAAATACCTGGAAATCGAGGTTTTACACAAATAGACCACATCCTCATTGATAAAAGACATGGCACTTCCATTATCGACTCTAGAACATACAAAGGTGCATGCTGCGACTCCGACCATTTCTTAGTTATTGCAAAATTACGACAGCGTATAGCAATGGTTAACACGAAAAATCGCCAGAAGAAAATATTCTGGAACAGTGAGGCTATTACAACTGATAATGAAGTTAGTAGAGCATATAGAAACAATCTCGAGCAAAAGATTAATAATATGCAATACGATGAAGCCGATATCTCCAATATGTGGAAGAACTTAAAAGATGGTATAAAAGAAACTGCCTTCGAAACCATAGGAGAAAAGAAACAAACAGTAACTGAATGGTATGATGAAGAATGTAGAACAGCAAACGAAATAAAACACCAAGCAAGAAATCAATACCTTACTAATAACACACAAGCAAATTTGGAAATCTATAAGGACAAACAAAAAATAGCGAAGAAAATCATTAGGTCCAAAAAGAAATTATACATGAAGGGTAAAGTTAGCGAGATACAAGACAACTTTATGCAGAACAAGGTCAAAGACATGTATGCAAATATTAAAAACCAAACTAGAACGTTTCAATTAAGATCAAACATTTGCAAAGACAGAAATGGTAATTTAATCAGCGATAAATCTGAAATATTAAGAAGATGGAGAGAATATTTTTACGAAGTTCTGAATAGACATGATAGCTTAAATACAACTGAGGAAGAATATTTTACAGCAGAAAACTACGTTGAGGAACCTAGTATAGAAGACACAATAGCATCGTGTAACAAACTAAAGAATCATAAAAGTAGCGGGGAATATGGCATTGTATCCGAACTGTTAAAATATGGCGGATCCAAATGTCACGAATATCTCCACCGAATAAATATAAACATATGGAGGAACGAATCCTTGCCAGATGATTGGCTCACGAGCTTAATAACACCAATCCACAAAAAAGGTGACAAGACTGATTGTAATAATTTTAGAGGTATATCTCTACTTAACTGCGGCTACAAAATATTTACTAACATATTATATCAACGTCTAAACTCATATGCAGAAACTATTATAGGAGACTATCAATGCGGATTTCGGAGAGATAGATCAACAATCGACCAGGGTTTCATTATCGCACAGATCTTTGAAAAATTCTATGAATACAACATAGATATACACTGCCTTTTCATTGACTTTAAACAAGCCTTTGATAGCTTGAATAGAAAACAAATTGGTATTCGATTACTTAAACTTGGAATTCCAGGTAAACTGGTAAACCTAATCAATATGACACTTACCAACACAATCGCAAAAGTAGTGATACAAGGTGAACTTTCTGAACCTTTTAACGTTATATCTGGAGTCAAACAGGGACTTGTATTCAACCTTCTTCTACACTCCATAGTAGAAGAAATTGATCAAGGTGGTACAATATTCAATAGGACAACTCAGATATGTGCATATGCAGACGATATTCTAATTATATCAAGAAACAAATCTAGCCTTGAAAATACATTTAGACAACTCGAAAATGCAGCTCGTCTAACTGGACTAGAAGTCAACAGGGACAAAACAAAATACATGTTAAGATCTCCTAACTACATGAATGCAACAGATCTTACAGTTGACACATATACATTTGATACCGTCAATAAATTTAAATATCTTGGAATGATTTTAAGTTCCCACAGCGACACATCAGCAGCAATTCAAGACCGAATTCAAGCAGCAAATAAAGCGTGGTTTGTTCACTTAAAACTTTTTAAATCAAAACTACTATCCCGTTCAGCAAAAGTTAGTTTATACAGATCTCTAATAAGACCAGTTCTCACATACGGATGTGAAATATGGACTTTGAAAACATTCGACGTGAACCAACTCCTGTGTTTTGAACGAAGAATTTTAAGAAAAATATTTGGCCCAATTAGAATCGATGAAGAAAATTACCGAATACGTTTTAATGATGAGTTAGATAAACTGAACGAAAACCAAAGCATCATTAGGTATATAAAGGCACAGAGAATTCGTTGGTTGGGGCACGTTATCAGAATGTCAGAAGACAAGGTAGTCAAGAAAATATACATACAAACCCCGGATGGTATTCGTAAAAGAGGAAGACCTAGAAAGAGATGGAAGACAGATGTGCTGAATGACTTAAGAATATTAAATGAAACAAACTGGACACTTAGAGCAACGGACAGAAATAGCTGGAGAAGGCTTGTAACAGAAGCAATGGTCCACCCTGGACTGGAAAGCTGAGAAAGTAAAGTAAGTATTTGTCTAAAAAGTAAATTTTTTTCTAAAAAGTAAATTTTTTTCTTTATTTTTTATTTATTTTTTTTTAAAGTACTATATTTTGTTAAATAATACTTTTTAGGAAAAAAAGTAAAATTTTTCTAAATAAGTACTTTTTTCCTGAAAAGGTACGTTTTGTCTAAAAGGTGAGACAGTACTTTTCTAAAATAGTACTATTTTGCAAACAAAGCGCTACTTTTTCTAAAAAACACTTTCTTTCTAAAAAAAAGTAATTTTTTCTACTTTTCCTAAAAGAGCACTATTTTTTATAAAAAAAAGTACTGTTTTTTCTAAGGAAGTACTATTTTTTAGTATAAAATTTATTAAACTTTGCTGCAAAATATTTTTGTTCACCAAATTTTCTACAACATAGTTTATACCAACCTTTTTGAAAAATACCCGGGTATTTACCAATTTCTACCCAATTTACCTATTTTACCGGGTATTTACCATTTGGGTTATTACCCTTTGCCCATCTCTACTCATATTCAATATTTACTTAAAATATTTTAAACATTTTGTAGTGTAGGTATCCAATGATTCGAAGCCACTAAACTTTTCAACTTGTTGATATTTTATTTTGTTTTTTGTTAACGTTGTTTTTGTTATGAATTTTCCTTTCTTTTGTTTTTGTTTTCCGTGGTATAAAAACAGCTGATGTAAAAGCTTTTTAAACATTTGAAAAGCGAGAGACTTACCAGACGGTTTGTAACTGAAATTTATAAAAACAAGCAAAAAATTTATATTAATGATAAATTTACAAACAGAAAAATTATTAAAAAAAAATACAACATATAAAAAAATTGAACCCTTATAAAAAAATTGTTTAAAAATTTAAAACAAATTTAAAAAAAATATATTATTACACAAATAAAGTGCAAAGTTGTAATTAAAAATAAAAACAAAAATAAAAATTACAAAGTTTGTAAAAATCTTAAAAAACAAAACTTTCAAGAAAATTTAAAAAGTTTATCTAAAAGAACAATCTTACAAAATGCGTCCATTCGGTAATGATATTACAAATATTGCCAATAATGGCAATAACAATAATAACAACAATAATAATAACAGCAACAATAATAGTAATAACAACAACAATAACTCTAATGATCAATCGTTTGAAGAAGATCCTCGTGTACCCCCTCACATAGCCAGAATTGGTGGAATTGTTACATTTTCTCCAGTAGCTGGTCGTGGTGTAATACGAGTGGTGGAACGTTGTGAGGATGCCAAAGAGAATAACATGTTAGGTAAGTTAGTTTTCCAATGGTTGTAGATGTTGTTAACACAAAACTGGATAGCAAAACACAACAAAATTACTAAAAACAAAAATCATATCTACAATAACTGTATTTTGCAAAACCATGTCTAACTTGGAAAACCTTGAGTAACTACTGTGTTGGGATTAATCATAATACACAAGTCTTATTTGTCTTATTTAATTTTGCACGAGATTAAGTTCTTGCTAAAATTTAAGTAATAGGCAGTAAGCTAAAAATTTTAGTTTAGCAACCATTAATTAAATTTAATATTTCTATTTTTATTTTTATATTTAATAATTTGCTTTAATTGTTTTGTTAAGAATATTTTGTTTTTTGAAAAGTTATAAACAAATAGTTATTGGACCTTGACATTTGCCAATATTATTCTTAATTGTTTTAAAATTTAGAGTGCGACATAATAATATTTTCCGGTTTATATTAAAAAAAAAATCATAAACTTTAAATAAGCATTTAAGCATTTTAAAGTTTTTAGTAAGCATTTAAGTTTGAAATTTATGTGAAATTCTAAAGCCCCACGTTGGGCGCCAAAAATTTTGGAAATAACAAACAGCAAAAATAAACAAGTAGAAAAGTTAAGTTCGATTTGTCCGAATTCATGAATACCCTCCACAATGCCGTAGTAATATTTTTTTTTGAGTAAAAACTTTTATTTTGTCATTTTAAAAAAGAAAAAAATTAATAATTTTTGTAAAAAAAATTGACAAAATTTTTTTTGAGTGTAAAATTTTTTTTGAGTTTTTTGTTTTCAGTGAAATTTTTTGTTTTTTAGTGTGAAAATATTTTTGGGTGAAAAAAATACTTTGCAAAATATTTTTGTGGCTTACTAAAGTTTTTTTTTTTTATAATCAGGCAATGCTGCCTATCAATTACTAATGTAACCGTGATGCTTCTTTCGGAAAGGGGATAGAAGAGAGATGAAAGATTTGAAAGATAGAAGGGCTTCAGTATGGCAACACTGTAATTGCGCGTGTTGATAATTTTGAGCACAGTTGTTGCATCGCCATCTGTTATTGATCTGGCGAATTTGAAGCTGTGTTTATAGCCATTATTTGTTTAACATTTTTCAACAGTTTTTACAGTTTTCCTCATAACTTTTGAACCACTGGACCGATTTGGCTGAAATTGAATACCAACTAGATCAGGAAAACGATAAATTTATATGCCAGTCTAGACCGATTTTGCTGAAATGCAATACCAAATTGACCAGGCAAATAGCAAACGTATATGCCAAACTGCAGCAGTCTCTATAAAGTCTTTCAAAAGTTAGCTTCTTTTCAACCGACAGGCGGACGGACATCGCTAGACCAATATTTCGAGGTGTTACAAACGGAATGACAAACTTATGTATGTATACCCTCTGTCAGTCAAGTAGAGGGTACAGAGAAAAAAATATGGGGGAACAAAATTTTTAGTAATCCCAGCAAAAAAAGTGCGGAGTACTTCTATTTGGAGTGCTTTAAAACTATAACAAATGTAATGAAATACAACAAAAATATCAAAAAACACAAGAAAAAAAGCACACAAACAGTTTTTTCTACTCCATAAAAAGTTGTTATTCAGCACTTAACTCATTACCTTCCGCGACACTCCCATACAAAAGTAAGTAGATATTCAGTAGATAAGAAGTACTCCGAGCTTTCAAACAACTTCCAACTACTTCCACGGAGTAGTTCTTATCTACTGAATATCTACTTACATTCGTATGGAGGTGTCGCGATAGGTAATGAGTTAAGAGCTGAATATCTATGTATTCTGGAGTAGAAAAAACTGTTTGTGTGTTTTTGTCTTGTGTTTTTTGTTATTTTTGTTGTATTTCATTACATTTTTTATAGTTTTAAAGCACTCCACTGAGAAGTGGTAATGACTTTTTTTGCAGGGAATGACTTGTTTAAATTATAAAAAAAAAATGTAGCCCACTCAGAAGACTTCTGAAGGGAGTTTTTTCCACATACGGCTAGTTCGACCGAGAAACGAATTTTCTCTGTAATGCGATGTGCCAAACATTGGAAAATTGGCAACGAACGGATGTAATCTGCTGGAAAGGTTAGTAGTACGGGCCTGCACCCGCGTATCAGGGATGAGTTCACCCATCTCAGCTAAACACTTACCGTGGTAATATCGAGAGAGCAATGGCGCACAACCCACATTCCGACGATGTTCAACTAGTCAATAAAGCTGGATACCCTATTGTCATTATTAAGCTTCAACGCATTCCTTTGCACCCGATCCAGAAGCTTCAAGATAGACCTTGAAGCACCTGCCCAGATATGGGAAATGTATTCCATTTTCGGCCGGATGTAGGCGGTATAAATAGTGAGGAGATCAGATGGAGTTAAGTAATTCTTGTCCCGTTTTAAAAAACCAAGGCTCTTGAATGCTTCTTTCGACACTTGAAAAACATGTGGTTCTAACGAACATCACATTGGATTTTCATGCCTAGAACATCAAGAGTTTCTGATTTCTCAATAGCTATACTACCCATTGATACAGATGACGCTGATTCCACAAGCGGTCTGTGCGTCAACATCAGCGATGGAAAATCTGAATTTTGAAATGGTACTAGAGCTCAACAAAAAAAGTACTTTTTGGCCCTCGAGGGTACTAAGAAATGCCTAGTTTCTGTACGACGAACGCCATTCGTTATTGTTATTGTAACAAAATACATGCAAATTCGTCACAGACGAATAACGTTCGTCGTACAGAAACTGGGCTAATACTATATAATTTTTTTTTAAATTGAGGACATTCTTATCCATTTATTTATTTTTTTAGAGAAAACTCCATAAAAGGTTGACTAAAATCAAAAATTTCATTTATTTAAAGCTTTTAAAGGATTTTTCCAATAAAAATCAGTAGATTTTCGGGAATTTTTTTAGATTTTGTTGAATAAATGTTTGAAATCGTCTGGTATAGAAAAGGTACTAAATCAGTCGCGGGAGTACACAGTATCTTTGAGAGTGAAAAAGTACTTAAGTACTTAATTTTTCATCCCTGGTCGACATACAACATTGAGTCTTGCAAGCATTATAATCGACCCTATTTGCAAGACCCCACTCGGAGATTGTCGTAAGGTCATGATTGAGTGTGCCATTCATATTCCTCATTGCTTCAATCTCAGTAAGGCTTGGTTTATGATTAAAAGAAAATGAATGACAAAGTTATACCAAAAATTTTTTCAAAATTTTCGAAAATGTTCTTAAGGTCGCACCGGGCTTTTGAAGTTCGGGCCCTTGAGCAAAATATACTTTTTTGAAAAAAATTTCGTTTGTAAAAAAAAAATTTAAATAAATCACTATGGAACCGGGTTTGTTTAACAATTGACCCTTAGTATTTAATTAGAAATTTATAAATTTTTCGGACATAGTTAAACCTTTACTACAAAAGGTCAAAAAAAAATTCCTTTTTTTAAGATCATGCCCAAAGACACAATTTCATGGTTTTACAAATTTTTTATCCATAAATTTAAAAATCTTCAAGTTTTATTATTCAATTTTATTAAATACATCTTGAAGAATCAATGTTTAATTTTTGTTATTTTTCGCTCTTTCCATTTAGCACATGTAGCGATTTAATTTTAGCAATTTTCAAGAAAATGCGTTTTTTCAACCATTACGGTTTATTTTTTTGCTTTGACCAACATTTTAGGGAAAAGTAACTAAAGTTCAAGTGAATATTGTTCCATTTGACCTTTATTACAAATGCTACTAGTCCAGGACATTATTAACCCATGTTGACCGACGGCCAAGTGGCTAAAAACCGAAATTTGACTATATTACAAAAAATTACTGAAAGTAATTAATGCAAAGTTTTATTTTATCATAAAAGCTGAGTAATTAATTATTTTTACTAATGAAATCATTAACCTTTATTTACCAAAGGTTGAAATACCCATTTTTTTGTATGAGCGACAATAGACGGCATTTGGCCTGGCGACGAAATAAGCCTTTTTAGTCTTTGGTAGACACGGATATATGATTTTCTGTGTAAAAATAATTCAATACTAAGCTTTTATAACTAAATAAAGCTTTGCATTAATTACTTTCAATAATTTTTTGTAATAAAGTCAAATTTCGTTTGTTAGCGTCTTGGCCGTCGGTAAACATGGGTTTAAAATGTCCTGGACTAGTAAAATTTCAAAACTGTGCAATAAAGGTCAATGGAAACAACATTCAATTGAACTTTAGGTAATTTTTCTCAAAATGTTGGTCAAAGCAAAAGAATACACAATAATAGCTGAAAAAACGCATTTTCTTGAAAATCGCTCAAAATTAAATCGCTACATCTGCTAAATGGAAAAAGCGAAAAATACCCAAAATTAAACATGGATTCTCCAAGATGTATTTAATAAAATTGTGCAATAAAACTTCAAGATTTTTAAATTTATGGGACTAAAATTTTAAAATCCATGAAATTGGGTCTTTGGGCGTGATCTCAAAAAAAACGACATTTTTTTTACCTTACATAGTAAAGGGTTAACTATGTCCGAAAAATCTATAAATTTTTAATTAAGTACTAAGGGTCAATTGTTAAACAAAACCGGTTTCATAATGATTAATTTAATTTTTTTTTTACAAAAATTTTTTTTTTTTTCAAAAATGTCTATTTTGCTCCAGGGCCCGAACTTCAAGAGCCCGGTGCGACCTTAAGAACCTTTTCGAAAATTTTGAAAAAATTTTGGTATTACTTTTTTATGAATCTTAATAAACTGAGGGGGCGTCCCGTGCAGAAATCCAACTTTTGATTTTTAAGAACCACCCTAGTATAGAGCTATCTCTAAGAAAGTTCGACATAACCCAGCAAAAAAAGAACATACTAAAATGTTAATAAAAAGTAGTTCAACTGCTGCTAAAGTAGTTCTAACTTTGCTGAAACTCTAGTGAATTTAACATAGCGGTGTGGCGCAAAATAAGTAGTTTTTTTTACATTTTTTAAGTACATATAAAGTAGTACTCATACTGTTGTCATAGTTTAAGTTTTTGTATGTAAAGTTTAATTACATCTTTAATATCACTATTTAAGGGCATTTTTGCACTACTTAAAAAGTGTATTTTTAGAATTCATTAGGAAGTAGATTTAGTAAGCGATTCTGACGATGCCAATGTTTTAATAACATTACTAAACATCGAAAATGCAACTGGGACGCGACATTATACACTTGATTACATTAGTTCTGCTGGTCAAAAATCCAGTCTCCGCACTTTTCCATCACATCTGGTTTTTGAGAAAATTGTGGTCAAAGTTCAAAAAAATCGCCGTTTTGGTCATTTTTAGAAACTCATAGCGGATGAACCCGATGTGATGGCGACTTCAAACTAAGTCGAGGGTTAAGCTAAAACTTTCCTCTTTAAGATGCAGAACTCATTTTGTCAGTCGCCTTAACTTTCTGGGCACCAATTGTATTTCAATGCTGTCATATCAAAAAAAAGTTTTTGGGGGAAACACTTTTTTAAAAGACAATTGGTGCTCCAAAGGTTGAAGCGACTGATAAATTGAGTTATACGTCTTTAAGAGCAATGTTTGAGCTTTACCCTTAAAAAGTATGGAGACCGGATTTGTGACCAGGAGAATAATTGTAATCATGTTTATAAGCCTTATACTATAAGGTGGCATTCCATTCAAATAAGGTTTTTTTCAATATGATTTGTAGCGGCAAAAATCGTTTTTTTGGGAACAAGACATCATTGAAAGACAATTGGTGCCCTAGGGGTTAAGGCGACTGACCAAAAGAGTTCAGAATCCTTAAGAGCAGAATTTTTAAGTCGCTATCATATCGGGTTCATCCGCTATGATTTGGCAAAAATTAACAAAACGGCGATTTTTTTGTAACTTTGACATAAATTTTCCCAAAAACTTGATGTAATGGAAAAGTTTGGAGACCAGATTTGTGATGAGTAGAACAATAGCAATTAACCGTGTAAGGTCGCGGCCCAGTCGCATCAATATTTTTTTGAAATGTACAGTAGTGTATTTTTTAAATAATTATCATTTGAGGGTATAATATAAAAGTTAAAAAAAAAAAAAAACATTCCTGGGGAAGTTTTAGAAATTGCATTTGGTGCGTGAACTTTTTTTCACCAAAATGAACTAAAGAAATGATTTTTATTATCTGCATTGCCCATCGCGTGGTTGGATGAGCTTTTTTTTTGACATAAAAAAAGTTATAACCCTATTATACATATTTACGCTCACAAAAGTGTTCGCACCTCAAAAAATTGGGTCCAAGTTCAGGACTTTATACTTCATCCGACATAAAATTGTTTCATTTGCTTGACAAAAAAAAAACAATGATTGCTAAAAAATTGCGTTTTAAAGGTTGGTTTGCTTCTCCAAGGTGAAACTTTTACCCTCTTTTCCGATTTTAACCCACCTAGGACTATAAAAAATATTTGTACCAAATGTCAGGTGGATAGCTGTTTTATTTTGGACTACATCGTGTTACATACAGACACACGGAGGGATGTTCATAGAACTTCTCAGAATCGATCACTGATCAATATAATATATCGTCACCAAAAATCCAACACATAATAATTTTTCATCGGATAGGTCTGAATCACGCGGATAGGTCTGAATCACGCGTGAATCACGTGAATCACGAAAAATTCGTGTCACGCGCGCATCTCTACTTTAAACTACTTTTTTTGCAACAAAAAATATTCACTAATTGCTACTTTTTATGTAGTTTAAGTCTACTTCGTTTTGAACTACTTCGAATTTTTTTTGCTGGGAAATCGAGAAAAATCTCTACCGACACCAAACGCAATTAATTTTGAAACGAGTGAACCGTGCCACACACGATCAATCGCTTTGGAAATATCTAGAGCAACCACTTTGCTTTCAACAAATTGGTGAATAGGACGACTCCAACGTTCCGAAAGAAACGCTGTCCCCCGTAGTACGACTCCTAAAAAAATGTAAAAGCGAAAGCCTTCCCAAAATCGATTTTGACAAATTTTTTAATAAAAAAGTTGGCTCAAAAAAATATAATTATTGAGCTTGATAGCTGGCAATGATCTATTTCGGAAATTAAAAAAAAATATACATTTTTTTTCAATGGAAACTTGCCATGTGGGTTTGAAAAAAAAAAAATATATTCAAAAATGTAAATTTTACCATTTTAGGTGTCAAAAATAAGTTTCCAAATTTTTAAGAATTACTAACAAAAATTATTAAAAAATCGGTAAAAAAATCAGTATTCAGTACGTTCCAAGTTCAAAAAATACCTAAATTTATACTGTAAAACTAAATTTATACTGTAAATTACTAAAAAAAGTAGTATAGTTAAAGTTATAACCTTTTACTGTATTTTTTACTGTAGGATTATTTTGAGTGTAGCCTCACCCTTTTTTGGGATTGGCTGGACGTTGGCCACCTTCCTGCAAGAGGGAAAACTCCTGCCCGGTACGAGTAGCTTAATAATGCTGCCAAATTATGGCATTACATGGTCTTTCTTACTTGTTTTTTTAGTGTTCAGCGTGTTAAAACTAATGAGAAAACGAATAAAAAGACATATTTTCCCAGTGTAATATATAATTTATT
The DNA here is from genome assembly GCA_963921195.1 of Pegoplata infirma. NCBI lineage: Eukaryota > Metazoa > Arthropoda > Insecta > Diptera > Anthomyiidae > Pegoplata > Pegoplata infirma. The sequence goes on from OY992540.1 coordinate 60,180,004, forward strand.
AAATTTAAAAAAAAAAAAAAAAAATATTCAAACTTGAAGACATAGGAAAATCTCATAACGATGATTACAAACTTTCATATACATGTACAAAATTCTACACTCAAAATATTTTGTAGGCAAAAACAAAAGAAAAACACACTTAAAACCAGTGAATAAACAATTGAAAACCATCCCAGTAATTATTCATCTGTTTTAACAAACATCAACATTTATTTTTTACTGTTGACAAAATTTTCTAAAATAAATGACATTAACCATTAAAAAATTACGTTTTTTTCACTTTTTTTACCAACAAATTTGAAAAAAATAAGCAACGAAAACATTGAAAATTAATGATAGTTCTGTTATTTTTACCAACAAATTTCAAAAAAATAACCTACGAAAACAATAAAAATTAACGATTTCGTAGGTAATTTTTTACAATTTTTTATTGAAATATTTTTTTAAAAATTTTTAATAAAATTTTTGGGGAATCGATCCCGCAATCAACTACATTCTGGCCAGACACTCTACCCATCGTGCCAAAGTCACTTGATACAAACATGTTTTTATATTTCTATAAATAATTTTTTGATTTTTTTTTTTTCTACAAAAAAATAACTAACTTGTGTAGGTAAAAATTAATGATATTTCATTAAAAAATACCAACAATTTAAAAAAAAAATTACTTACACAAATCATTAAAAATCAAAAGAATAATCAGTAGTTTTTACTTACAGAACAAAAATAAATGACTAAAAATTAAATGTAAATGAAAGTCTTTATTTTTTAGTGTGTTATTTTTGAAACAAAGGACTGAAGTAGTCATTAATAAAAACTGAACATCAAACAAATGTTTTTTCTTTTAAAAACGACTAAACGGAAAACTTTTTAAATAAACTATAAACAGTTAATGACATAATTTTTTGAGTGTATAAACTAAACGGGAATTCAGAACACTAAGGAATGAAAAAAATAAAAAAACTATTAAATTATTTAGTAATTTTTTTTTTTAAATTTTTAACAAGTGATTACTTAAGGGTTGCAAAATAAGTACTTAGATCAGAGTTGATGAAGGAGAGGAGGACGAATGATGATTACTAAAAAATTTAATTTATTCACCATAATGCAATTTCACCTTCTTCTGTACGAAAAAATAATAGCAACAACCACACAGGAATTGAAAAACCATGATTAAGTTGATACTTGCTTAACAGCCAACTTAGCGTATCGGTCTAGAGTGATCGTACCTAAGAGGCAGGTAATAGCAAAAACATTACAGATCATGGGTTCAATCCCTGGCGGCTGCGATCTGTTAATAATTTTCACATATAGAATAAAATTGACTACTAACTGAATAAATTTGACATTAAAAGTTTTTCTGATGTTTATAATAACTGGATTATATGAAACTAGTAAAAAACGAACCAGGATGTCTTAAATTTTTAGAAAAATAAATTTTTCTTTCACACCTTTCACAATTCAAACCATATATAAATAGATAAATTTTGAGTAAATTTTTAATTGTGCCAATTAAAAATTTACTCAATTTTTTTTCAAACATTTAGTAAATTATTATTAAAAATTTACTCAATACTATTAAATCGTTTACTGGTGCAAAATTGAGTAATTTTTTACTCAATAGTATTAAAAATTTACGCAAAAATTTTTTTTATTTTTTTCTGTGTATATACTAATTAATAGATCAAGTACTTTCATGAAAATGTTTGTTTTTACTCGGCAATCTAAACATAACATAAATTATATATCTATCCGAATTAATAAATTTGCAATAAAATGACATTGATTTGTAGTTGCATATTTTTGCATATTTTGGTATAAATGCATATTTTTGCATATTTTGCATACATGTGTTGGACAAAACGCTTAACACGTTTTGAAACAGAATGGTAGCCACAAAAATATTTTACAATTTATTTTTGTGACTCAAATAGTTTTTAAACTAAAAAAAAAAAAAATTTAAACCCCAAAAAAAATACAACTATTTTTCTTTGACAAAAATCACTAAAGAAGAATTTGACTTAAAATTTAATATTTTTATTAAAAATGTTTAAACATTTTTTTACGTTTAATTCGATGTTTAATTTTCTACGTGTTTATTTATAAAATTTGTTCCAGAAATATTTTTTGACTCAAAGAAAAACAATTCTAAAGAAAATTTGTTTAATTTAAATTTTTTTATAGTAAAATGTGTCAATAAAAGAGTTTCTAATTAAAAGCTGTGTCCACTCAAAAAAATTTGTTTAATAGTGTAGAGGGCATAAAAGTATTTGAACAAAATTAATTTATGTTATCAAAGTTCTTTTTTAGTAAAAACAATTCATTTTTAATACAAATTTTTAAATTTTAACTGCATATTTTTTATGTTTTAAGTGCATATTTTCGATTATAGGCACATATTTTCGATTTTTAGTTGCATGAAAGTACTTGCCCTACTAATTAATAATCAAACAAAAGATAGATGCAATCGGTCCATGTTTCGACTTGGGACCAATTTTTGGAAAACCACTGGCGTATGGTATTATAATGTCGGTCTTGACCGAGTATAGTTTTTTTATCTTTCTTGTTTTTATACACTCAAAAAAATACGTTAGTAGATTTACTAATTTTTTTTGGCTAATGCTAGTTAGCTAACTTTTAGCAAATTTTTAGTTGAGATTAGCATGTTAGCAAAACATTCTTGTAAACTTCATTTAGCACATTAGCAATTTTAAACAAACGTTGAACTAATTTCTTTTGCTAAGATTTGAAATTGAGTTGACAACATTTTTATAAGATTTTTTGCTAACATTAGCAAAAATAAATGGTAAATCTTTTTTTATTTTCAGAAAACTTAAAATGACTCTATCTCGGAAACTAAGCCAGATAGAGAAAAATGGAGGGCATTTTTGGTTCTTAGAATCTCCATACTTTCGCGGGTCCTCTTCATATGCGTGGACCCTAATGAGCCCTAACTTTGGATCCAAAAAAGTTAGCATTCCCGAAAATTTTAAAATGCTCATATCTCGGTAAATATTGCCGACACAACAAAAAGTCCAAAAGCATTTTTGTAGCTCTCAATACGTAGAACAAGACCGCAAAATAGTCAAAAGCTCTCCGAGTAATATTTTTGAACTTATCGAGTTTTTTAATTCTCAAGACCCCAGTGGTCCCCTATAATCACGTATCTCAAAAATCACGTATCCTCAAATTATTGGCAAAACATTTTTGCTAACTTTAGCAAAAAAATTGTGGGTTCAAAATCAGCAAATTTTCTTGTAGGTTTACAAGCTTTTTTTGCTAACATTACAGTTTTTTTTTTTGAGTGTATCCACCAACCACAGTATAGTATATATCATTTTTTAGATTTTTTGTATTTTTGCTTAGCAAACAAAACATTTTTTATGTCAGAAGAAGTTCCAGGAAGGTTTTCTCCCATCATTCAACCCCCCCCCTCCAAAAAAAGACGCCCCTGTGTGTGTGTTTTTTTAATGTGTTGGAGGGTATAAAAGATTCGGCACGAATTTAACACTCTCACTTGTTAAATTTTACAATATCCCCCCTGACAATAGAGGTTGACTAATTAATTTGTTATAATTCTGTTGTTCCCCATTAACAAACTTAACTAGTCCATATTCGTGAAAAACTTCAAGGGGCTAGCTTTTTTGGTTTGGACTGGAATCTCGTTCGAAAAAGATTTCACCTCAGATGTGAATTGGGTATTACAAATTAGTTAAACTCAAACAATTTCGCAAGTTCCTCGGTTAATTTACCAAAAAATTAATATTGGAAAAGTTCCCTAAGTAAAAACTTAGGTAGTTTTAAAAGGCAAACTTTGTAATTTACTTAAAAACATGCACAATTTTTGTTTTTGTATTTATTCAACAAACTGCGCCTTTTTTAATTTTTGAAAAATATTCGTTTTAAGTATTGAACCCTTAAAACTTGATAGAAAAACTTCGGCACTGTAAAGAGAGCTAAAAATCTTTGACATTTTTTCTGATTTGGGCAATAGTAACTTTATTACAAAAATTACCTTGGGCAAAATTTCTTAATTATTAATTTAACAATTATTAAAGCATATTAATCGATGACAAATCAAAAAAATGTTGAAAGACAATGTTTACATTTGATTTGGTGAAAAGGTAAACAAACTAATTGGGAAGGTAAATTTAAAAGATAAGATAACAAATAATAAATAAAAGTTTATAGCTTGTTCATTCATTTAATAAATAAATACGTAGTATGAACAATAAGAAACAAAACAAAGAATTACAAATACAGGTCAAGGTAGCAGGTGGGACTTTTGATTTTAAAATAAAAATATGTAGCGTAGAATTGAATTGGACTAATTTATGTTTAAAGTTTTAAAAATACTAAAAATTAAAAAAAAAAAAAAAAAAAAAAAAAAATTTCAAATAAAGGTGGCGCTATTCTTCGCACATTATGCGAAGAATATTTCATCAATATTACTAAAAATTAACATAAACACAGGAAGTCGTAGATATATAATACCTTAATGCGAATAAGATTAAAGTAATCCTTATTTTGTATGATAAATCATAATCCAAGTGATTATACTGAATAATATTGTTCTATTTACACACACCGAGTACAGTTACCCAATTTATAGAAAAATAACATTTTCTTACCAAAAAAATTTGGGTAAAAATTTTGATTATAGTATATTAAATAATTAACAAACTACTTGCTTACAATACATCATATAAATCAAATAAATTACAATTTAAAAAAAATAAACTAGTACAGCATGTAATCACTTTCATTCGCATTAATTAACAATTTAAACTTACATATAAACTGACCGAACATATGTAACAAACAAAATTTTCTAAAAAATTTCATTCGTTTTATGTAATTTTAAAACAATTACATGCAACTCTCATACATTTCATACTTTAAAAAATAATAACTGAAAAAATTTTTTTAAATTTATTATTGCTATTAAAAATTGTTTGAAAAATTGTTTTTACTTACATATTTTCCGCAATTGAAAGTGCATTTATTTTTTTAAGGAGGAACGTTTTTTTTTTTTTGTTAAATAAAAATATGTACATGTAATAACATTTGAAATATTAGTATGTCTACCCCATATAACTAAAAAAATTATTAATAATTCATTACATTTTAGCCATCATCACTTAACAAATTTGAAATATTTCATACCTAATAACCTAAAAAAATTAATTACAATTATAAAAAAATAAAATATATCGCTGTCAGGTGGTAGGTAGTGTGTTATGAAAAGCAAATCTGACTTGACAGACAGACATACAACTGAAATTTTTTTGAATTGGTTGAAGAAAACAACCGACTAAACAAATTATGTGCGTGTTAAATACCTGTATTACAAAATAAATATTTATAAAATTTATTAATTTTTTTTACATATTATTAAGTTATTTGTTTAATATATCATTTATATAAAACAAATTATTAAAATTATTTTTTTTTTATAATAATAATTATAAATAAAAATTGCATTGTATTTAAATGTGTCAAATTACACAGTGCAACCAAACCAAGATAGTTTGAAAGTAATCATGTGTAGTAGTAAATCCCCAAAGGGTTTTGCCCTGTCGTCTCAAATTTATATTCAACTGAATTTTTCAATTTTTTTTCATAAAAGTTGGAAAAAAGTCGAAAAAACAATATATGTGTTCTCTTGAGCTTGAAATAGTGTTTGGATATCTTAAATAGAATTTTATGGGGAATTTTTTTTCTCTATCTCCCATTTTAATGGGTCATTTAAGTCCTTTTTTGAAGAAATGACTCAAAAGCCTACTAAGACATGCGTTTAAAGGGGTAAACTAATATTTTCAGCATCAAATTTCACTAGGGTTCATCGAAGGCAGCAAGATCGACCGGCATAAAAAAATGCACAAAAAGCTTTAAATGTAAAGTATCATTAATTTTTTATACATATTTATTCCTATATTTTTTAGTCACAATTGTATACGGTTTCTAGCATACATATAACAAGTAGAAAAGTTAAATTCGACTTGGCCGAATCTATGAATACCCTCCACACTGCCCTTTTAAGGCTGGATTACTCAATTCTCCGTTATAAAATAACTCTCCGTTAAATTTAACTTTTTCATACAAATTTTGACATAAGGCTCCATTAAATCGGCAGTTAGCAGCTAACTTTTCAATGAGTAATCCGCCCTAAGTGATAGTAAATTTTCCAACGTGAAATAATAACATTTTTGATTAGTTTTTATTTTGTGTAAAAAAACTTTTTTTTTTAAGTAATTTTTGAAAAAAAAAATTTACTAAATTTTTTTTTGAGTGTAAAATTTTTTTGAGTGTAAAATTTTTTTTGAGTGTATTTTTTTAGTGTAAAAATATTTTTGAGTGACAAAAATACGTTGTAAAATATTTTTTTGACTTACCAATGTTTTTAAAACATTTAATGTATATGCCAAGCTTCAGCACCCTCAGAATTGCCTTTCGAGTTAGCGTGTGTTTTATCTCGTAAAATCACGAAAAACCTTTGCCGAAATTCAGTATTTTGCTCATAATTTTTGAACCACTGGACCGATTTCGCTGGATTGCAATACCAACCTGACCAGGTAAATTCACAACATATATGCCAAACTTCAGGAGCCTCCGTAATGTCTTTCAAAAGTTAACGTGTTTTCAACAGACAAACGAACAGACGGACGGACGGACATCGCTAGATCGTCTTAAAATCGATCGAGGATCATGAATATATATACTTTATGGGGTTTTAGACCAATATTTCGAGGTGTTACAAACGGAATGACAAACTTATATATACCCTCTATCACTAGAGTGGAGGGTATAAAAAAATTACTGATAGTTTACAATTTACCTATTTTCTGCATTTTCCTTATGCCAGTCGAACTTTCTGCCTTCAGTAACCCCTAGTGAAATTTGATGCAGAACATATTCGTAAAACATTTTAAACCTTTAAACGCAAGTCTTACTAGACTTTTGAGACATTTCTTACAAAAATTACTTAAATGACCAATAAATAAGGAAGATAGAGTGTTAATGTATTCTAGAAAAAAATTCCCCACCAAATTCTATTGAAGACATTTAAACACTATTTCAAGGTCAAAAGAACATTTAGATTGTTTTTTTCGACTTTTTTCAAACGCCTTTGAAAAAGAAATGGAAAATTCAGCGGGCTATAAAAAAAATCTGAGGCGTTACAGAGCAAAACTGATAGGGGGTTTTACTACTACACACAAGTACTTTCAAACTGTATTGGTTTGGTTGAAGCCCTAAGAAATTACCATTCAATTGTTTCGCAGTATTAAAGTTGAACTTTTTGTTTTTATGTAAATTTTGTTCATCAAAAATGCAACTGGGTCACCACCTTATACATTTGATTGCAATTGATCTGCGAATAAAAATTCGGTCTTTAAACATTTTCATCACATCAGCATTTTAATAAAATTGAGGTCAAAGTTCCGAAAAAGTCGCTATTTTGGGCATTTTTGACAACTCATGGCGGATGAACCCTATGTGATGGCGACTAAAAACAAGTCAAGGATAAATCTTAAACATTGTTCTTTAAGATGCAGAAGTCATTTGGTCAGTCGCCTTAACCCTTAGGGCAACAATTGTCTTTCAGTGATGAGATAGTCTCCAAAATACCTCATTAAAAGGGAATTGGAGCTCCAACGGTTAAAGCGACTGAAAAATAAGTTATGCATCTTTAAGAGCAATGTATAAGCTTTACCCTCGACTTATTTTTAAGCAGCCATCACATCGAGTTAATCCGCTTTGAATTGTCAAAAATGCGCAAAACAGTGATTTTTTTGAATTTTTAAAAAACTTAAGGTGATGGAACAGTTTGAAGACCAGATTTGTGATCACTAGAACAATTGTTTTCTCTTAGGGAGTGGAGATAGGGCGTAGGTATATTTCGAAAAAATGTTGGAGGGTTAAAATAAATGGGAGTCGATCTCATTATGACAAGCTTCGAAGGATTAATTTCTTAATTCGATTTGGCATTCCGAATGAAAATTTAGGGTTAGATCATTAGATTTTCAATTATTGAATACAGTCGATTTATTTTTATTTCGACTTTCAAAAATCGAATGCATTCGATTTTTTGTTCATTCGACTTTTATAAATCGAATGCATTTCATTGCGCATTTTTTAAAATTCACACTCCCCATTAGGCCCCTAAATTTATGGTTTAGTTTTTGATATAACGCCATTCAAAGTTTTTTTTTTTGCAATCTATGGAAAATGGAATGGATAAAAAATGATAAATGATAAAAAATCAAATGCATTCGATTTTTTAAATCGAGTGAACAAGAAATTGAAAATTGAATTCACTGACTATAAAAATCGAATGGATTTTTTGGAGAATTCATTCGAAAAGGACTTCCTTTCTCGAAGCTCTGACTAATGACCCCTCTAGGAAGCATTATTAGACCAGTAGAAGCTGATTTAATAAAACAAATTTATAAGAAATAAAAAAAATTATGGCGATCGCTTTAATGGATAAAGTAGAGGAAAAGAGTGTTCACTCAAAATTTTTGTATTAAAAAATAATATGGGTCGGTTATACATTTGGCTGCTCTAGGGGCACTCTTAGGGCAAATAGAGCTGTTGGATCAAATTTTAAAAAGATGTCATTTTGTATGGGAGCCTCCTTAGAAATAGGCTATGGTATATAAGTTTGTTTCAAAGAAATGTTTAGATGTAAAAATTAATGGGGGTCGGTCTTGGAAATGACCCCTCTTTGACGCACCATTGGAGCAGTAGAAATGATTTTAAGATTGGTAAATTACAATAAAATTTTTTCAAAAAATTTTAAAAAATTGGAATAATCGATATTCCACGATCCTACTGGACAAACAATTTGTAGAATCGATAGAAATTTTACACAAAAAAATTTCAAAAAAATCGAAGAGTACATACATTTTCAAATATGAGATTTAAATTGTAAAACTTAAAAATCGCATACTAGAGCACTTTTAAGATTTTTTTGTATTTTTTTTTAAAAAGTGCGTAAAATAACAAAAATTTTTAAAGAAAAATTTGCAATTTGGACCATTGTTGAAGAAGTTATGAGTAAAGGAACAAACTACCAATTTTTTAAAATTCGATATCTTTTGAACGGGTCATCAAAAAAATCTGAAACTTTACTACGAAGGAGTTTTCGAAGGGTACTAAAAACTGTAAATTGGGAAAATGTAAAAAAAAAATTATTCAAAGTGTCTGATTTGACCTGGAATGCCCCTTATATATTCATGATCCTCGATCAAATTTAACGACGTTCTAGCGATGTCCGTCCGTCTGTTTGTCTGTTGAAAACACGCTAACTTTTTAAAAACTTTACTGAGTCTGTTGAGATTGGCATATATATTGGCCATTCACATGGTCAGGTTGGTATTGCAATTTAGCGAAATCGGTACAGTGATTCTAAAGTAAAAGCAAAACAGTAAATTTCGTCATGTGTTTTTCGCGAATTTACGAGATAAAAAAACACGATACCTTTCAAAATACAATTCTGAGGCTGGTGAAGCTTGTCATATATATTTGTCTTTCCCCTGGCCTGGTTGGTGTTGAATTTCAGCAAAATGGGTTCTGTGGTTTAAAAAATAATAGCAAAACCGCGAATTTCAGATTGATATCATCTAAATTCACGTGTAGAAAACCCGTCAAACAAGTTTTAAAAACATTGGTAAGGCACAAAAATATTTTACAAAGTATTTTTGTCACTCAAAATTTTTTTTACACTAAAAATAAAAAAAAAAACATTAAAAAAAATTTTACACTCAAAAAAACATTTTTTTTTTTACAAAAATGACTAAAAAAAATTTTTTTACTTAAAATAAAATATTTCTAATCAAAATTGATAATTTTGTTCACGTTAGAAAATTTTTCTCTCACTTAAAAAGGGCTTTGTGGAGGGTATTCATAGATAATAGCCTAACCAATATTTTTTTATACCCTCCACTCTAGTGATAGAGGGTATATATAAGTTTGTCATTCCGTTTGTAACACCTCGAAATATTGGTCTAGGACCCCATAAAGTATATATATTCATGATCCTCGATCCATTTTAAGACGATCTAGCGATGTCTGTCCATAAGTCTGTCTGTCTGTTGAAAACACGCTAACTTTTGAAAGACTCTACAGAGGCTCCTGAAGTTTGGCACATATGTTAGGCATTTACCTGGTCAGGTTGGTATTGCAATCCAGCAAAATCGGTCCAGTGGTTCAAAAGTTATAAGCAAATGAGTGAATTTCGGCAAGGGTTTTCCCGTAATTTACGAGTTAAAACACACGGTAACTTTCGAACAACAATTCAGAGGGTGCTGAAGTGAGGCATATATATTTTCCGTTCCTCTGGTCCGGTTCATTTTAAATTTCAGCCAAATCGGTCTAGTCGTTCAAAAGTTATTAGCAAAACCGTGAATTTCAGATTAGTTTCACCTTAAAACCTGTTGAAAACCCGTTAAACATGTTTTAAAAACATTGGTAGTCACAAAAATATTTTGCAAGGTATTTTTGTCGCTCAAAAATATTTTTACGCTAAAACAAAAAAAAAACACACTCAAAAAACATTTTACACTCAAAAAAAATTTACACTCAAAAGAAAAATTAGTAAATTATTTTTTTTTTTTTTTCAAAAATTACAAAAAAAAAAGTTTTTTACACAAAATAAAATATTTCTAATCAAAAATGTTATTTTTTCACGTTAGAAAATTTACTATCACTTAAAGAGGGCATTGTGGAGGGTATTCATAGATTCGGCCAAGTCGAATTTAACTTTTCTACTTGTTTGCAATAATTTTTTTATATTGTGGCCGAATATATTGATAGGGTATCAATTTATTCGGCAAGGCCGAATTTAACTTTTTAATGGTTTATCTTTGGTAATAAAACTGTTCACAGATTGTGAATATTTACCTATTCATAACAAATCAATCGTGTTTTAACAAAGGTTCAAAGAAACAATTAACTCCAAAAAATGATTAAATGTCATTAGACCCCAAAAATAGATTTGCATTTAGTGACGACAACGAAAAAAAAAACAACAACACAGGAATTATAAAAAGTTGGTGCAACTGTACTTTAAAAAGTTGGGTGTTTTAATTTTTTCTCAATTTATTTTAAATGACTCAGGACCTACCAAACTGGTATATCTTCGCTATATTTTTCTTTGAAATTAAAAATAATTCTGTATGCATAAACTTATAAATGTTTGCAACAACTTTTTATGAATTTGAGAGGTTTTTCAGAATCATAGAAAAAATCTATAATTTTTACGTATACTTGTTGCGATATTTTTACAGTCTTAGTTTTCGCTTTTCGGAATCGGGCACCAGCTTGGGCGCCATTTTTACAGACTTATCTTACGCTTTTCGAAATCGGGCCCCAATTACTAAGTTTATCTAGAGCAACTTCTTTACCATATAAAAACAAAAAACGAATGAAACAAATTTCAGATTTTTTTTTGACAGCGGCACTCTTTTGCGATTAGGCATTAAAAACTCCATTATGGCTCTATACTTTACACTCAAAAAAATATTGTTTTGCTAATTTATTTTAGTTTGTGAAGATTTTCAAATTTGGTATTAAACACTTTTACTTGAATTATATTTTTTCCCAATTTTCATAAAATCTTTTCTAAAGTGCAATAAACTTAAGTAATAAATTTAAATTGTTTAATTTTATTAACCATAAAAACCAACAGTAACCCAGATAACAAAATTATAATTGTTTAAACAAACAAACTAAAAGCAAAAACGCATTTTTTATAAACAATAGATAAAAAATAACTAATTTGAAAATAAAATTAAAAATTAGAACAATAACCAAATGATAATGAAATATATTTGTTGACATAAATAAATAATAAAAAAAAATTAAAACGGAAAATAAAGAATAATATTAAATTTTTAATACGCATTAATTTAAGATCAACGTCTGATTTCTTTTGTAAGCTAAATGTATACATATTGAAAAGTTTATTGAGAAAGAAAATTTTGTAAAATTTTGTAAAGTGTAATGAGTAATAAAAAAAAGTGGTGAAATTCTTTTGTTCCCGTGATCTTTTAAGATTTATAGAATATTTATATCATTAACCTTTAATACGCATTTCTTTATTATTTTATATTTGTTTTTTGTTTTCAAGAAGAAAGAAAACTGTTTTCAAACTTGTAAATAAAGAAAATTTGTTTTTAATTTTTTTATCGGAAGAAAAACTCATATATTTTCCATGTGGTGTGTTTATAATTCTTAAAATGACGAAGCAATATTTTTTTTTATTTAAAATTTTTGTAGACTTATTTTTTTGTTTTTCTTGTTAATTACGTTTTTAATAATTTAGACCAAATACAGAAAATCTTGGCAAATTTTCAGCAAAAAAGAAAAAAAATACGACACAATTTTTGCGCAATTTCCAAATTTTAATTGCTTAGGAAAAAAAATAATATTCATATTTTTTGTAAAAATTTAAAACGCATGTGTTTTCACTGCAAACTTTTCAGAATCAAAGAAATAAATAAATGAAAGATATGTAGATGGATGGAAAGAAAGAAAGAACATAAAATCATCGTCATTGCTAGAAATTCTGATGACTGTGTATTTTATATCGTTGACTGAAATCTAAAAGGACTGATGTAAGTTAAATTTTACTTAAGGGGTTTGTTGCGTCTTAAACAGCCTTAATATTAACAAATTTTAAACAACTTAAAACAAAATAGCAAAAATTTTTTTAATTTGTTTTTGGATTTAAAAAATTATCGTAATATTTTTAAAATTTTATAACTCAAAATTTGCTCAACTAGATTTGCCAGGGTTATCACTCAATTGTGGTATGCTTCTTTAAAAAGACAAAATCGGCTGCAGTTGTACAGCAAAAACTACTGAATCGATTTTGATGAATTCTTTTTGCAATTTTTTGAAAAATATTAAGTCAAAATGCCAAAAAAATGGCAACAATAAGTACAAGAGAATTTAAAAATTTACAAACATTTGATCAAAATCGGTTCAGTAGCTTTTGCTGTATAACTGGAGCCGATTTTATCCTTTCAAAAAAGCATCCCACAATTAAGTGTAAACCATGGCAATTCTACTTGACAAAAAAAAAAAATCTTGTAAAATTACAAGAAAAATTTTTAAATTTTTTTGTTTGCTACCTCCTATTTGACAAAAATTCCTAGTAATTTTACAGCATTTTACCAATAATTTTGTAAGTTTACCAATAAAATTGTAAATTTAAAAATTTTTTGAAACAATAAAATTTACAAGAAGATTTCGAAATTTTACTAGATATTTTGCTACCTCCTATTTTACGAGAATTCCTAGTAATTTAACAAGCTTTTTACTAATAATTTTGTAATTTTACAAGCTTTTTACCAATAAAATTGTAAATTTAGAGTTTTTTGGCGCAATTGAAATAATAAGGAATTCCCGTGAATTTACTAGATTTTTTTGTAAAATTATCTTGAAAATTTGTAAAATTACAAAAAAATTGTAAAATTACAAAAAAAAATGTAAATTTGGATTTGTTAAAAAACAAGGAAAACTGTCAAATATTGGTCAAATGGGATTACGAGACTTTTCCTAGTAATTTGACAAAGTTTTATTTTTGTGTGTAACAACCCCCCTTAAATTTTTAGGAATTCACCTGGACTTAGAAAAATTTTAAAATTCTGAAGATATTTGTAGTGAGTTTTTTCATCGCTATTACGTCTTAAATTCGATCGGGGATCCTAATATATATAGCATTCCATGCCATGTGGACACTTTAAAAATTTTACACAGAAAAAAAATTAAAAATAATTTAATAAATATTTAATACACAATTAAAAAAAAAACCTTGTCAAATTACTAGAAAAGCCTCGTAATCCCATTTTACCAATATTTGACAGTTTCCCTTGTTTTTTAATAAATAATTTTTGATCTAAATTTATTTTTTTTTTTGTGTAATTTTACAGTTTTTCTTGTAATTTTACAAATTTCAAAGGTTTTTTACAAAACAAATCTAGTAAATTTACGAGAATTCCTTGTAAGTTTTATTTCGCCAACAAAGTCGTAAATTTACAATTTTTTTGGGAAAGATCTTGCAAAATTACTAAAAAGCTTGTAATTTTCGTAAAATAGGATGTAACAAAAAATCTAGTAAAGTTACAAAAGCTCCCTATAAGTTTTATCGCGTCAAAAAAATTGTAAATTTACAAATTTACAATTTTATTGGTAAAAAACTTGTAAAATTACAAAATTAATGCCAAAAAGCTTGTAAAACAACAAGGAATTCTTGTCAAATAAGAGGTAGCAAAAAAAAAAAACAAGTAGAGAAGTTAAATTCGACTTGGCCGAATCTATGAATACCCTCCACAATGCCCTTTTTAAGTAATAGTAAATTTTCTAACGTGAAAAAATAACAGTTTTGGTTACAAATATTTTATTTTGTGTAAAACAACTTTTATTTAGTAATTTTTGAAAAAAAAATTAATAATAATTTACTAAATTTTTTTTGAGTGTAAAATTTTTTTTGAGTGTAAAATTTTTTTTTTGCGTAAAAATATTTTTGAGTGACAAAAATAAGTTGTAAAATACTTTTATGACTTACCAATTCTTTTAAAACATGTTTAACGGGTTTTCAACACGTGAATTTAAGGTGAAACTAATCTGAATTTTGAACCACTGGACCGATTTGGCTGAAATTCAAACATGTTTACAACATATATGCCAAACTTCAGGAGCCTCAGTAAAGTCTTTCAAAATTTAGCGTGTTTTCAACAGACAGCCAGACGGACGGACGGACATCGCTAATTCGTCTTAAAATCGATCGAGGATCATGAATATATATGGAACATTCCATGTCAAATCAGACACTTTGAAATTTTTTTTTTTAGATTTTCCCAATTTGTTTACAGTTTTTAGTACCCTTCGAAAACTCCTTCGTGGTAAATTTTAAGATTTTTTTGATGACCCGTTCAAAAGATATCGACTTTTTAAAAATTGGTAGTTTGTTCCTTTACTCAAACTTCTTTTACTCATAACTTCTTCAATAATGGTCAAAATTTCACATTTTTTTTTCAAAATTTTGTTTTTTTACGTACTTTTTAAAACAAATCGCAAAAAATTGTTAAAAGCGCTCTAGTGTGCGATTTTTGAGTTTTAAAATTTAAATCTCATTTTTGAAAATGTTTGTACTCTTCGATTTTTTTTTTAATTTTTTTGTGTAAAACTTCTATCGATTCTACAAAATTTTTTGCCCAGGAGGATCATGGGATAACGATTATTACTATTTTTTTAAATTTGTTGAAAAATTTTTTTTGTAATTTTCCAATCTTAAAATCATTTCTACTGCTCCAATGGTGCGTCATAGAGGGGTCATTTATAAGACCAACCCCCATTAATTTTTAAGTGTTAACATTTCTTTGGAACAAACTGATACCCTATCTCCAATTTCTAATGGGGCTCCCACACAAAACGACATTTTTAAAAATTTGCTCCAACCGCTCTAACTGCCCTAACAGTGCCCTTAGAGCAACAAAATGTATGACCGACACCCAATATTTTTTTAGTCCAAACATTTTCTCTGAACACACCTACCCTCTATCTTTAACTGTTAAGGCGGTCCCAATACAATTTTTTTTTTATTTTTTGTAAATTTGTTTTATTTAATCAGCTTCTACGACCCCCATTTATTTTTACCCTACAACATTTTTTCAAAACATACCTACGCCCTATCTCCACTCCCTAAGTAGGCTCCCATACAAATAACAGTTGGACAAATTTTATAAAAATGTAATTTTGTATGGGAGCCTACTAAGGGAGTGGAGATAGAGCGTAGGTTTGTTTTGAAAAAATGTTGTAGGGTAAAAATAAATGGGGGTCGGTCTCACTAATGACCCTCTCGGACTCACCATTGGACCGGTAGAAGCTGATTAAATAAAACAAATTTACAAAAAATAAAAAAAATTGTATGGGGACCGCCTTAACAGTTAAAGATAGAGGGTAGGTGTGTTCAGAGAAAATGTTTGGACTAAAAAAATATTGTGGGTCGGTCATACATTTTGTTGCTCTATGGGCACTATTAGGGCAGGTAGAGCGGTTGGAACAAATTTTAAAAAAAGTCGTTTTTGTGGGAGCCCCCTTAGAAATTGGAGATAGGGTATTAGTTTGTTCCAAAGAAATGTTAAGACGTAAAAATTAATGAGGGTCGGTCTTATAAAGGACCCCTCTATGACGCACCATTGGAGCAGTAGAAATGATTTTAAGATTGGAAAATTACAATAAAATTTTTTCAAAAAATTTAAAAAAATAGTAATAATCGTTATCCCACGATCTTCCTGGGCAACAAATTTGTAGAATTGATAGAAGTTTTACACAAAAAAATTAAAAAAAAATCAAAGAGTACAAACGTTTTCAAAAATGAGATTTAAATTTAAAAACTTTAAAATCGCATACTAGAGCGCTTTTAAAAATTTTTTGGGATTTTTTTTTAGAAAGTACGTAAAAAAACAAAAATTTTGAACAAAAAAAATTTGAAATTTTGACCATTATTGAAGAAGTTATGATCAAAAGAAGTTTGAGTAAAGGAACAAACTACCAATTTTTAAAAATTTGATATCTTTTGAACGGGTCATCAAAAAAATCTGAAAATTTACCACGAAGGAGTTTTCGAAGGGTACTAAAAACTGTGAACAAATTGGGAAAATCTAAAAAAAAAGATTTTCAAAGTGTCCGATTTCACATGGAATGCCCCATATACTTTATGGGGTCCTAGACCAATATTTCGAGGTGTTACAAAACACTAGAGTGGAGGGTATAAAAATTTATTTGTACCATTTTTGAAGAATTGCGATTAAAGGAAAAAGCTTTAAATTTTCGGAACTTCGATATTTTTTAAGCGGGTTACCAAAATAAACTAAAAATTCTCCAGGAAAGTATTTTCAATGGGTACTAAAAAGTTTTGAAAACTTGTGAAAATCTCAAAATAAAATTTTTCAAAATTTCAGTCATAAAAAATTGTTCGAGCTATTTCAAACGTAATGAAATAAAAAATTAAGTCTATTTGTTATTTAGCCAACCATATAAATATTCTAGAATTATACATATTTTTTGTTTCCATTATCAAAACAAAGCAGACTGCATGTCGCTGACGTCAAGTTTGATGACAGCAGAAAAAAAAACGTCCCATGTCCATATTTTCATAAATGTTGGACACTTTGATATCTAAGTATATTTATTTAAAATAATTTTCTATTTAATTTATAATATTTCCTGTTTGAAAAAAAATAAAAAAAAATCAATTCGGCCTTGCCGAGTATACGGATACCCTACACAGTCTTAAAAAGATTATCGCAAAAAAAATTATTCCAAAAAAAAAATTTTTCAAAAAAAAATTTTGGTATAAAAATTTTGTTAAAAAAAGTTGTAAAGAAATTAATTTTGAGAAAAAAAAAAAAAAAAATTTTGAAAAACAAAATTTCCGCGGAAAAAATTTTTGGGAAAAAAAAAATTTCGCGAAAATATTTTTGGTTTAAAAAAAATATGTTTGTACTTGTTTAAGTACCTTTCGCTATCCAATTATGTTCGCATATGTCAACCAGCAGCCAAATTAAAGCATTTTTTATTTTTAGCTAAACCGATATTGTTCAAATGCAATATCAAACTGCTCAAAGCCACTGCAAGAAGATATGCTAAGATATAGTCATACCTGTGTAATATTTTGGCTGTGATCGCCATTTAAACAGACAGACGGACATCGCTAGAATCGATCACAGATCAATAATGTATACACTTTATGGGGTCCCAGACCGATATTTTAACAAGTAACAAACGGAATGACAAGCTTATATATACCCTCTACTACTAAAAATAAGTGGGGGGTATAAAAAAATCCTCTATTTTCTTTGAAAATCTCAAAGTGTTGCTGGTGTAAAAGCGTGCCATGTTGTCATATATTTGTATTATTTATTTTCTTTGTTTTTTCTTTATTTAATAGTTAATTATATGTGTGATTTAATGATTTCATCTTTTTGGTCTCTTGTTCATTTAACAAAACAGCTAAAAATTAAAAAAAAAAAAAATTGTTAAAACGTTTGTAATTTATATACGTTTTTGTGTTGCACTCACTTCCTAGCCAACCACAGCGTGAAAATTGAAAAGTTTTTGTTAAATGCCATTAATTTTCTTTCATTCGAAGGTACGTTCATTGTTGCGTTCTTTTGTTAATTTTAAAAATACTTTTTGGCATTTTATCAAATTATCTGTTTTTTTCTTGAGTGTAATGACCTAATTGTTGTTTCTTTTTTTATTATAACTTACAAGTATAATTAAATGTTTATACTTAATTATTATTAAAAAAAAAAATGTTTACAAAAAACTTTTTTAATGCGCACAAATGAAATTGAAATTTTTATTTGGGTGTAAAAGCTTTCAGAGTGAGAGAAAAAGATACATAGTAAGCTTTTGTACACTGAAAGAAAAAATATAACTGTCTCCGAGTTGCAACATGCAAAAACCTTATTTCTTTCTAAACTAAACATTTTCGTACTGATTAAATTACATTTCGAATTGCTATTTTTTTGCTAAGAAAATTTTTCAAACTACATTTTATCATAATTTTTGAAATTACGCAATGATTACATGTGGATGCACTACACTTGAGCTACACTTGCAATCGAAAATTACGCATGATGATAAATTACATAGTTCCAACACGAAAATTATCCCAAATCTCGGAAATTGAACAATTTTAATTTAATTTTTTTTTAAACAAGTTAGAGTGTTAAATTTGGCTTTGTCAAATCTCTTATGTCCTACAAAATGTATAAAAAAAATTGACATCGCAATTGATTTTTGCACTTAAGTTACACAATTTATCATTAATTAAACCACCGAAATCTCGATGTGTTTCGACGGTGCAATAGATATGTCAACTATTCGGCATATTTCAAAAACCGGTTTTCGAATAGTTAAAAAACCGCCGTTTTTGAATAACCGAATTTCGGTTTTTTTATTTGAAAACCGGTTCAAATAACCGGTTTTTTCGTTTTTTTTTAATAAAAATAGTTAAAAAAATAAAAAACGGTTTTTATTTGCTTTTAACAAAAAAAAAACGAAAAAATAATTGAACACAATTCAGTCTGTTTTAGTTCGGTTATAATAATTTGTTTGATACAAAGTGAAATTAAAAAAAAAAAAAAAATTAGAAAATTTTCATAAAAATATATAAGTTTTTTCATTTTTCTTAATTAATTGTTTAAATATGCAAAATTAAAGTGCATTTTCAGTTTAACAAAATGTTTTATCACAACCCGTTAAAAGTTATAAGCTCCCAAAAATGGACAAAAGCACGTTTTTTGAGAACTTTGAAATCAATTTTATCGAAAACATGACGTGATAAAAAAATAATTGAAAACCAAATTCTGAATCAGCATCGAAATGTTAATCAAAGACAAGTTCTACAAGCCCAGAATATTATCCAAAAACACCACAAAAATGCTCTTAATAATGACTAAAAATGTTTTTTTTTGTGAACTTTCACCTTACTTTCTCAAAAACCTGACGTTGTGGAAAATTTTGAAAACCAGATTTGGAATCAGCATTAAGAGGATAATTAAAAAGGAGTATTTTTTTTTTAACCATTAGGGTACACTGGGCACCTAAGGCCCCCAAATAAATTCGCTGATACGAAAATGGAGCAAAATTTTTTTTTAAATTGTTTTTAAAGAAAATTTCACATTTTCTTGGTAAAAAATTCTCAGAATCTAACAGATTTTTCGTATAGATCTGAGACTTTTTCTATAGAAGAAATCTGTCGTACATCAAAGTCACAAATTCAAAGAAATTTTTCCTACATAAAAACTTTTAGATTGAGAAAAATTTTTCGTACAGAAAAAGTTTCAGATTCTGAGATTTTTAAAGTCTAAAGTTCATAGAAGTTTCTCCAAAATAAAAAGTCTCAGATTTTGAGACACTTATCGACTAAGATGCTGAGACATGTTTCGTATAAAAAGTCAGATTCTGAGACATTTTTCGTAAGAAAAAGTCTTAGATTCTGCGACATTTTTCGTGAATCCGAACTTAATCAACAACGATAAAGTCTCAGATTCTGGAACATTTTTTGCATTGAAGATGTCTTAGATCTGATGCGTTTTTCGTATAAAAAAATCTAAAAAATACTGAGACATTTTTTGCACAAAAATATTCTCAGATTCTAAAACATTTTTCGTAAAGAAATTGTCGCAGATAATAAGACATTTTTCGTATAGAAAAAATTTCAGATTCTGAAATATTTTTTGTATAGAAAAATTTTCAGATTATGAGGCATTTTTCGTATAGAAAAAGTTTCAAATTCTGAGACATTTTTCGTATAGGAAAAGTCTCTGATACTATGATAGAAAAGGTCTTATTAAAACCAAATTGTTCTACAAAAATACCATGGTTATAAAAGTAAAGAAAATTACCTCGAGCTAGAATACCCATACTCAAAATATCTTTCTTTGTCTTAAAACTATTACCTGTTACGCGATTTTAATTTGTACCAAAAAAGTGTTTTTTTTTGTCATGCGACTTTTTAATTTCCATCGGGGCCCCAAATTCTTGTGTGCCCTGGGCCCCGCCATACCTTAATGCGGCCCTGAAAACAAGTGTCCAGACCGATCCAAAAAAATTTCAAATTTCGGTCAGTGTTTTATAGATAATGTGTTGTGATACAAATTTTCTTAGCAAAAACTGTCTCTTCATCTTGCACGATTTTTTAAAAAATCAATATTTCCGCCTCCTGCTATGGGTTTTTGGAACTTTTTTCAAGACTGATGAAATCAGATTTGCAATATATTTAGTGAAGCGAAAAATTTTCCAAAAAAAATACAGGTATTCTTTTCATCTTAAAAAAATATTAACAGATGAAGTGACATAGTCACCAAACGAACTCTAATATGCATATCAACCATATATTTTCAGATTTCCAATAAAAAAATCTATCTTTGGAAGAATTCAGATTCTGTTATATTATTCCTGAAAAAAATCTCCGATTTGATCGAAAAGCTTTTAGAAAGAATCATTGTTAATTTTGGTATAGACAATTTATTAAAATTAAACCATTTTCCCCAAGAAAATTTTTTAGGTTCGCAGACAAATATCAGAAAATTTTTTCACACCTTAAAATCAGTTTTTCTTCACGTTTATCTTTTCTGTTTTCTTTTTCCTTTTTATTCTCTTCCTTTTCTTTTTCCTGCTATTTTTTTGAGATAGGTTTTGGGTGGGTCCCCCTTGTTTCTGTAAAATAAGCAAAATAATCTGCGGATTTCTGTAATTTTCTAAAACAATGACAGAGAACTTTAGTTAAATGTCAATTTCAGCAGAAAACTCTGCTAAAATTTAAACTGAAAGTGATTTTGCAGAATTTTCGTCCGAGTTTTTTTTTTTTTTTTTTGAGTGTATCTTTAAGAAAGCTTTTATCTTTTGGGAATATTACAGATAAATATTTTTTATAAAACTAATACTTTTTTTTGCAGTGTAAAAGCTTTTAGTGCTTTCGTATCTCTTAGATACTCTTTGATTCAATCCAAAACACAATATTTAAACAATGAAAAGTTAAGTGCAGTGCTGCCAGGCTTTTGCAATTTAATCACAAATATGGGCATTTCAGGAAAAGCAAACGGAAAACAAATTGGAATCAATTTAACCCAAAATAAAAATTTAATGATATATCCACCAATTACTGGGTTTTAAATGTAAAACAATTTCAAAAGCATCGTATTGAAAACTTTAGTGTTTTGTAATTTTTTAAGTTTTTTTTTTTATTTGGAAACCAATTTTAAAATTTTCGTAAGTTTCGTTGTAAATTTAAAGCACCTGCGTTTAATTTCAAGTTTATTTTATTTTTGTAAAATATACAATTCTCACATCCTAGGCCGACTTTTTGGACAATGTCTGATACGAGAATAAGTAGTATCTCCGTATTTTCTTTAGTTTATGAAGAATTTCTTATTTGTCAGAAACTTCAAGGAATCACTCTGTTAATTTCTATATTGACACACTTTCCAATTAAGCTACTATTTTAAGTGGTTAAGCACAAACAATTTTCAAAAAAAATCGTTCTTTATTAGAAGAAAATACCCCTTATAACCCCAAATAATCCCCAATTTTTTTTTTTTATAAATTCCCAGTCCCCTAATTATATTTATCCCATTTTACTCCCTTGAAATCCCCAACTGTGGGGATAGATCCCCAGCATTGGCATCTCTGGTATTTTGCAGAGTAAGATACATTTGCAATATGTAAATGGTAAAAACAAAATAGTATAAATTAAATTGTTGAAGAGAAAAGAAAACGCAGCCAGAAAATTAAGCAATTAAATCAAATTAATTATACAGACACTAAATATTATAAACAATTTTTAAGAGCATTCTAGAACAAATTTAAAAAAAAAATATTCAAATAAAATAATAAAAAGAAATCAAGTTAAATTAATTTTAAGTTAATTAAATTACAATTTTACAAACATGTCTCACATTAGTAAAAGAAAACAAGAAATCTATGAAGGTGTTGTAAAAATATTTAAGAGATTTTTTTTTTGGTTTACCTTAAAATTAAAAGAGAATTTAACTATTAACAGTCAGTGTTGCCAGAATATTTTGAATAGAAAATCGTGCAGAACTGTGTGTTTTTTTAGTTGCTAAAATTATTTTAAAAAATCAAAATCGAATTAAACTAGTTTTTGCCCAACAGATTGTAATTTTTTCTTAAAAAAAAAAAATTTGGGTGTACGCCAAAAAGATTTGAGAAACCCTGATTTTGTGCATACTAATAACCTGATTTAAAAATTGGTGGCCTTAAAACAATAGAGGTATTCAGAGTCTTGTTGCCACCCCTAGCAATGTAGCAAAAGAGTACTTCTTTCAAAAAATACATGTATTTCGAAAAGTAATTTTGAAAAGTGCTCTTTTACAACCAGTGCCAGGGCTGGCAAGCAAGACTCTGAATACCACTAATATTTTTTGCCGGCCTTGAGAATTTGTGGCAGAAGAAAGGCATTTTTCTTCAACCTTCGATTTTCCCAAGGATTCTACAAATTTTTATTCTACTAAACCAAAAATTATGTGAAACAAATTTAAGGCCATTTGGAATGAGCCCGTGGCGGCCTGCGGTCAATGTTTTTAATTTAATTAATTTGATTTTGAAGCGCTGAACGCGAATATCAAACTATTTTTTAAATCGGTCTACCGGTTTTCGAGATGTCGCTATTTGAAATTTTCATAAACTGGCGGATTTTTCCTACGGTCAAAAAATTTAAAAAATTATCTCAAAATTTTTTTCTTGACCCTATTATAGAAAAAAAGCAAAGTTTCACTTAAAATTCATGGATTGAATTAACCACCCGGCAATCAAAGTTTTGGATTTTTGACAATTTTTTAATAAAATTAATTTGGATTGATTGATTTGAATGCGCTGAGCGCGAATATGAAAAAGTTTTAAAATCGGTACCGGTTTTTTTTGAAATTTGCAAAAAATTTTGGTTTCTTTGCTACGGTCCAAAAATTTTAAAAAATTATCTCAAAATTGTTTTTCTGCCCCTATTATAGAACTTAAGAAACACTTTCATTTAAAATTCATTTACGACAAATCCGATCATTTTAACCTACGCGTTGCTAAGGTGCCCTTCGATCAAAATTTTGGGTTTAAGAAAATTTTTCACCAAAAATTCGAAATTTTTATCGAAGGGCGCCATAGGTTAAAATGGTCTGATTTCGCTCAAATTAAGTTTAAATAAAGTTTGCCCCAAGCTCAATAACAAGGAAAGTCTCCCTGATGTCACCCTCCGATCTTCATGAAATTTGGATATGTTGTTCAGAACGGAAATTAATTCGACAAGTATTTTTTTTTAGCGGCCCACAGTCATTTTTAGGGGTGGTCGATTTGTATGGGGGGAAGTTGACCTTTTTCAGTTTTTTATGATTTACGCCTATTTACTCAAAATTAATATAGCATATTTGGTATCAGATTAAAGGTATTTAAAATACCTAGCTCGTGATGCTAACAACTTGGCAAAAAAGTAAATATTTTTCGACTTATTAACAAAATTGTCCTAAAATTTTGGCATTTTACTCAATATGACGAAAAGTTGTACATGTTTAGACACGTTTCTTGTACACAAAGATAAGTTTTCCAAAGACCTTTCAGTTGGTATATAACATGACTATGTGTCTTTGTATAATATAGGAGATAAACACAAAAAACTGAAAAATTACCGTTTCTTGCCCCCTCATTTCCACCCCCTAAATATGAATTTGGGCCGCTTAAAAAAATACGTGTCCCTTTATTTTTTTCTACAAAATTAAACCAGTTTCATAAAGACCGGCGGGTGACCGCTTAGTAGCGGTTTGTTTTTATTTTTTACAAAATCACCATTTTTGTTAAAAATTATCAAAAAATCCAATCCATTTGGTTTAAGGGCGCCATTGATTGGATTTGGTTCAAATTAAGTTTAAATGAAATATTGTGTCAAGCTCTGTGAAAGGCTCAAGGGAAAGACATTTCAAGAAAACCCGCAATTTTTCGCAAATTTCAAATAGCGATATCTCGAAACCCATTCGACCAATTTTATTATACCCTACACCACTCTGTGGTACATGGTATAATGAGTTTGTGTTGATTATTGTAACTACCCGAAATATTGGTCCTAGATCTACCTTCAAGAATACCGATCGACTCAGAATTACTATTTGAGTCGATTAAACAATGTCCGTTCGTCGGTCCATCTAACGGTTTAAGCGCGATACAAGTTGAAATTTTCATATATTTTGGCCCAAGGACGATTGAAATTGGAAAAAAATCGGTATATTTTAAGACCTAGCCCCCCTATAAATGCACCCTTTTTTTCGCTTAAATGACTCTTATAACCGTATTAAAAAAAATATTGTTTTGAAATTTAACAGGTAATAAAATATGCAAGAATCATCATTCCAAATTTCAAAGGAATCGGCACAGTCGGCAAAAAAATCACCCCTGGTATACTGCTGACTCTCCCTTTACAAAATTGCTGATATCTTCATACAATTTTTCAAAATGTCCTCAATAACATGTCAGCAGTTGGTCAGCGGTTGGTTAAACGAATTGTTGGTGGCCACCGATACTGGTGGACTCTGCTAACCAGCTGCTGACATGTCATTGGGGACATTTTGAAAAATTGTATGAAGATCTCAGCGATTTTATAAAGGGAGTGTCATCAGTATGTCAGGGGTGATTTTATTTTGCCAACTGGTGGTCTGTCCTTCTAGTAGTCCCCATACATACCACACAGAAAATAATACTGAAAAAAAACAATTTGAGTAATCACTTGTTTAAATTTAAAAAAAAAAATTATAAATTATTTAATTACCACAATTAAAAATTTACTCAAAAATTAAAAAAAAAATTGAGTAAATAATTTAATACAAATTTATTTTTTTTTATTCTTTTGGTGTTTTGAATTCTCATTTAGTTTATAGTTTTTTGAAATTATCTTTATGAAATGTCTTTAAGACATAAATATATTTGGTAAAGTTTGAAAACCCATTTTTTTAGGAAAAAAAATGTGAAACTTTTTTTTAAACCTTTTAAAAATATAAATTGATAAACTTTGAGTAAATTTTTACTTGAAACAAATAAAAAGTTACTTAAAAAAATAAAAAAAAAATTTAATTATGTAAATTACAAATTTATTAAAATTTTTTAGTAAGCATTACTATTAAATCGTTTACTGGTGCAAAATTGAATAATTTTTTTCTCAATAGTATTACAAATTTACTGAATTTTTTTCCCTGTGCACCCTCCCGACATTTACATAATTCCCTCAAAATTCATAAAAATGGAAAATATTTAATTAAAATTTTGTTTTTAGGTATTAAACGTGTACTTTGGTAACCTAATCAAATCTTAATATAATGGAACCACTTTTGGACTTAGTCCTTATATAAAAATTTCGCACGATATTCGTTAAATCGGTTGGCAACACATTTAAGGCAATTCCACTCAAATTTGGTTGTTGTGTGCTTTCTACACTTATTAAAGACCTAACAAAAGATAAATCTAATCGGTTCACGTTTAGACTTGCGACTAGGGTTGCCAGACGGCCTGGAATGGCCTGGATCTTCCAGTTATTTGAGGTCTGGTCCAGTTTCCAGTTAAAAAATAATTTATCCAGTTGAAAAGGGATTTCTTTTATTTTAACAATTATTTTTTTATTAAATATTTTTTACAATTTTCGGGACTAATTTTTGAATAAAACATTAATCATAAATATAACATAAACGCCTCTTTTGTATACGGTAAATGTGCTATTTTTGCTACATTTTCACCAATTTTTTTACAACGTTTTCAAGCATTTCGGCCAGTCTAGCGTTGATTTCGGCACGAATGTTTTCCTTGAGTTCGTCGATGATTTAAGTATTCTTGGCGTACATTTTGCTTTTAAAATAACCCCACAAAAATATGTCTGGATGGGTCAAATCTGCAAATGATGGTCAGTTGTTGTCGCTCTTTTTTGACTTCGCACGTCCACTCACAATATTTTGTAGGCAAAAACAAATGAAAAACACATTTAAAACCAGTGAATAAACAATAGTAAACCATCCCAGTAATTATTCATTTGTTTTAACAAATATCAACATTTATTTTTTACTGTTGACAAAATTTTCTAAAATAAATAACATTAAGGGCGGATTACTCAATGAAAAGTTAGCTGCTAACTGCAGATTTAACGGAGCCTTATGTCAAAATTTGTGCGAAAAAGTTAAATTTAACGGAGCATTGAGTAATCCAGCCTTAATATTAAAAAATTACGTTTTTTTTCATTCTTTTTTACCAACAAATTCCAAAAAATTAACCAACGAAAACATTAAAAATTAATGATTTCGTAAGGTTTTTTTTACAATTTTCTATTGATATATTTTTTTAAACATTTTTAATAAAACTTTGGGGAATCGATCCCGCAATCAACTACATTCTGGCCAGACACTCTACCCATCGTGCCAAAGTCACTTGATACAAACATGTTTTTATATTTCTATAAATAATTTTTTGATTTTTTTTTGCTACAAAAAAAATAACCTACTTGTGTAGGTAAAAACTAAAGATATATTATTAAAAAATACCAACAATTTAAAAAAAAAATACTTACACAAATCATTAAAAATTTAAAGAATAATCAGTAGTTTTTACTTACAGAACAAAAATAAATGACTTTAAAAATTAAATGTTAATGAAAGTCTTCATTTTTTAGTGTGTTATTTTTGAAACAAAGGAACTTCTGTCCTTTATTAATAAAAACTGCACACCAAACAAATGTTTTTTCTATTTAAAACGACTAAACGTAAAATTTCTTAAATAAACTACAAACAGTTAATGACATATTTTTTTGAGTGTCTAGAAAATTTTAACTGTCCTCCTAGACTTCCAGATTTGACCACTTTAGACTTGATTTTGTGGGATTATTTAAAAAGAAAAATATACTCTAACGATCCTCAGGCCAATGACGAAAAAGTAATAGAAATGCTTAAAAAAGGCACATTTTGCCGTGGCAAATAGAGACGGCCATTTAGTCCAAAATAAAAATATGTGTCTCACATATGAAAATCGGTTGATTTTTTTTTAATTATTAAAAAAAATATGTATCGGTCCAGTTACTTTTTCATAATCCAGCTGAAAATTTGCCATTATCCAGTTATTTGACTTCTAGTATCTGGCAACCCTACTTGCGACCCATTTTACGGAAAACACTGGTATAGAGTATCATATGGTCGGTCTTTACTAGAGTTGTCAGTCGATTAAGAATAACTCGATTAATCGATCAAACAAAACCCAACTCTTGTTCGAATAATTCAAAAATGACGATTTTCGAATAACGAATAAATCGATTAATTAATGTCGATTAATCGAACAATTTTTTTTTAATTAAAAAATTACATAAATGCTTAGAATTTGATTTATTCTCATAAATTTTGAAAGATTTTATACAAAATTTAGGAAAGTTAAAATATATTGTAGCCATAGCCCTGGATAGCACATCCATTATAGAATTAGGGAGAGTTATCAAGTTTTTAATAAATAATTTAGAAAAAATTAATAATTCTTTTGCATCAGACTTACTAAAACGTATTAAAATAAGAATTAATGAGAGACGCATAAAAGTGTTAAATACGTAAATAATTTTTCTAAATTCTGGAAATTTTCCGAGCAATGAAAGTTTCTTACAATATTCTCCAAAAAGCGAAACGAAAGAATATGCAAATAAATTATTCTCCAGATTATTTTATGTTGAAAGTAATCACAATAATTCAGATAAAAGTATTGAAATAGAGGAAGTTATTAGTAATGAAAATAATAATCTTTTATGCGAGTTAAATAATTCAATTTAAAGTATTAAAAATTCAGAAAATAAAAAGGACTTTAGCGATATATCAGACGATATGGTATATTTGGAATTTATGCTCTTCTTACTATATCACCTACTTCAACAATTATCGAAAGAGTGTTTTCAAAATCTAATTTAATAAAAACAAAAACCAAAAATCGTTTGAAAGCAAAAAAATTAAGTCAACTTTTATTTTTAAAAGATTATTTCTTAAGAACAACTTAAATTGTCTTATTTGACAAAAATTAAAATCATTTATGATATATTTTGTCTGAATATTTCAAATAATAAGTTGTACAGTTGAACCTCGATTAACCGGGTTGCACGGGACCGGACTAAGCACGGATAATCGAAAAACACGGTTGAAAGAGGTTATATATTTTTCTACATTTGTTATGTTCGTGAATATATTGCACGGATAATAGAGGTGAAGCACGGTTAATAGAGGTAAAAACAATAACAAAAAATACAATATGTACGTACATGTATGAATTGCACGGATAGTAGAGGTAAAGCACGGATAATAGAGGTAAAAAACAAACACACAGCATGCCGGTTAATAGAGGCACCGGTTAATAGAGGGCCGGATAATCGAGGTTCAACTGTATTTGAATTTTTTCTTAACAAGTATTAAAATCGACATCCATTAATTAAAAGTGATCTAAGTTATTCAATTTTTAAGTTTTTTTTAACTTTTAACTATTTTATTTTTAAGTTTTGTATGCATTTTTTCATTAATAAAAATTTTAACTTTCTTATTTTAAGATTTTTTATATGAATTGTTTATTTTTTTTTGTTAATAAAAATATTTTTTAAAATAATTTTTTTATTCGTTATTCTCTTCGATTAATCGAATAAATTTTGATCTTTAATCGTTTGATCGAACGAGGAAAAACAATTATTTGAATTATTCGAACAAAGTTGAAAGTCGAATAATTGACAACTCTAGTCTTTACCGACTATAATTTTTTTACCCGTTTTTTTTTTAATTCGTGTACAGCGCATCAACATTAATAAATATCTGATAAATTATTTCTATATACATATAATTTATTGAATTTTTCCTGAAGAAATTTTCAGAGTTTTCCTATAGAAATATACAAAGATTCCGATTTTCCCTATAGAAAATTCTTAGATTCCCAGGAATTTTTTCAGAAAAATTTTGTGAGTGTTTGGGATTTTCTTAGAAAAAATTCTCAGATTATTCCCTTTTCTTTTTTTATAGAAAAATTCCGACAGAAAAATTTTCTTTCCTATTTTTTCCGAAAGAAAAATTCGCACATTTTTTCCATAGAAGAATTTTAAGAATCCAAATTTTTTTCTATCGGAAATTCTAAGATTCCAAGTAATTTAACTAAAGGTTATTCCTTGCCATTCCTTTCTTTTTTACCTTTTTTTCGAATTCGGTGATTTCTTATTTCCCCGTGGATCCGCGCCTGCCTATACCACAGAAGTTAATACAAAAATAAAAAAAAAAAACAAATTCTTCAAATGAAAATGCCGATTTTCAATTTTGAAAAAATCTGCAAAATTAAGATAAATTCTGGCAACAGTGTTGACAATTTAAGATTTTGACATTAACAAAAAAAAGAGAAAAACTTTTTTTTAGAGAAAATAATACAAACAGTTAAAAGTTTTGACAGATATGTGGTGTCAGTTGTTAGTTTAGTGAGTTTAGTGATCGTGTGTGTTAGAAAAAAACATTTTTTAAGGTGAACCAAAATCAAAAAAAAAAATATATGTAAAAATATAGATATTATAACAAAAAATTTGGCAAAAAAATTGTGTAATTTTAATAAAAATTATTTTTTTTTATTAAGGTTTTATTAAAAAATTAAAGAAAATGGCTCATTTGGTTGTACAAGTTATTGAACGTTGTGAAAATGCTCAAGAAAGTCTAGCATTAGGTAAAGTGTACAAAGTGTATGATGGATGATTCAAAATGTTAAAACATTTGATATTATTAGATAGACAGACTGTTTGAATTTTTACCATATGCAGATAAAAATTCAATAACAGCAGAGAAAATGAAATGAACACATGGTTGCTAAAATAGTTTGTGTATAAAAAAGGGGTTGCCACCTATATTAAGATATTTGAATGTCAAAGTAAATATTTATTTGAAAAATTACATGTAATTTAAAAATCTGAAAGTTTAACTTTCGAATTTTACACTAAAAAAACAAATTATTAAAAATTCATTTTTTTACAAAAATTAGTAAAAAAAAAAGTTTTTTGGTAATAATACAATTTTTTTAATAAAAAAATTTTGGCGTTAATAAAATTACAATTAATTAAATTTAACTCTTTTCCATAAATATTATTTTTTTTGTATTACCCTGAAATTTTCAGAATCTGAATTCTGAATTTTTCTAAATTTTTCCGATTAGTTTTAATTTTTTTTAAAAAATTCCTGACAATTTTTGTAATTTTCCTGATTTTTTCTAAATTTTTATGAATTTTTAAACGACACATTTGAGGACTAGATTGAATCCAGGCCCCATTATATTCGGACCCCGTTTGTCCACCCGTAGATTTTGATCCAAAAACATTATCCGTTTAGCTATACCTTGCTTTTGAGATATGTGAATTAGGGGCCTGACAGGGTCTTGAGAATCTTAAAAACTAAATAACTCAAATACTATTACGGAGGGTTTTCAGGTATTTTGCGGAAGTTTTCTACGAAAACCAGATTTTTTTATAAATGATATAAATTACACTGTGCTACAAAAAACACAAAATCAAATATACTTTTTAAATGAGGTAGTTAAGGTTGTAGGTCTCGTCGAAAAGATTACAAAAATGCCCATCAAACTTGCCAGACACCCTCAAATTTTAAAGTTATTGTAAAAAAACGTTTTTTCACGTGTAACTTAAAAATTTTTCAATCGATTTTCAATTTTTTAACGGTTTTGGATAGAAAAAGGATAGGGCTTTTTATGTGTGTGACTTGGTCTATACATATAAGAAAGATATGTATTGATTTTTTTAACAATATCTAATTTTTTTTGTTATTTTTTGAAAATTTTTTGAGTTTATCGATTTTTTTCTGCTATAGTTCGTTCAACGACATTTATATTTATAAACGTATTCTTAAGGAAAATTTAATTGTGAATACAATGAGCTTTATGTAGAAAAAATTTGATAAGAATTCACAGAGCCGTGATCATTTTTCTAAAAGCGAAAATTGAGATTTTGAATGAAATTGCCGTTCGGACAACCCAGGCAAAAAAATAAAAAAATAAACGAACATACTGAGATGTCGCGTATCATTATTTTAAAGGTTTTTGGCCCCCTGAATTCGAATTTGACCTTGAAATTGCGCTATCTTATTAAGTTTTTGAAATATCAATTTATGTTAAATATCTCAAAAACCTGTTGCGATAGGGCATTTTAAAGGCCAGATTCGGATTCAGCACGCCAAAAACCTTTATAAATATTGTACATGACCTCTTATGATAATTTTTTTTTTCCTGGGTTATCTGGAAGGCGATTTCCCGCAAAATTTTAATTTTCTTTTTTAGAAAAATTATCGCAACTTTGTCAATTGTTATCCGATTTTTTCAGGATAAAGCTCATCGTATTCAAAATTAAATTTTCTTTAAAAATACGCGTATAAATGTAAAGGTCGTTAAACGAACTATAGCAGAAAAAAATCGATAAACTCGAAAAATTTTCAAAAAATAACAAAAAAATTATATATTATAGAAAAAATCAATAGATGTCTTTCTTATATGTATAGACCAATTCACACACGTTGAAAGCCCTATCCTTCTTCTAACCAAAACAGTAAACAAATTTAAAATCGGTTGAAAATTATCTGAATTACACAAGGTTTAGTGAGCAAAGTCCCAAAAAAACGTTTTTTGGCAATAACTCTAAAATTTGAGGGTGTCTGGCAAGTTTAATGTGCATTTTTGTGATCTACTCGACAAAACCAACAACCTGTACCATGTCACATCAGAAGTATTTTTTCACTGTAGCACAGTGTTATTTAACAACTGATTTTGGCAACCCTAGTTTAATACAATGTAAATTTTAATTATGACAATGTAAACAATAATTATTATATATATCACAATTATTATAATTTGTTCTATATTTCTTCTATTTTACAGATTTATCAGAATGTGAATTAATGCAAATACCAGATGCTGTGTATCATTTAATGCGCAATACAGAATTGAAATCCTGTAATCTTAGTGGCAATGTGATCAAAAAGATTTCCCCAAAATTTGCCATGAAATTTAGTTTGATAACAGGTAAATTTTAATAAAATTTAAAGCATTCAAAAAACCCTATATAAAATTTTGCTCACTTTTTTATCCATTTACAGATTTAAATTTATCACACAATCAAATGACAAAATTACCCGATGAATTGGCCGATTTAATAAATTTAACCAAACTCAATATATCACATAATTCTTTTATTGTTTTGCCGCCAGTGGTATTTAAGATGCCAAAATTAAAAGAATTAGATGCCAGTAATAATTATATCATAGGTAAAATATTTTTATTTAACAGAAAAAACCTGAGATTTTAATTAAATATTTTTTTTTTGGGTTTTTTCCAGAAATTGATACTGATGATGTAATTGCCAGTGATAATTTAGAAATGGTAGATTTACGCCAAAATCCTTTGGGTCGTACCTGCCATCGTAGACTGAAAAATGCTCAAACACCTTTTCGTCTAGAAATTTCTGAAATCAATGATGATGAAGACTGGTAGTTCGAAAAGAATTAAAAAAAACAAATCTGATAATGAATGATATTCATTTAAGAAAATACCAAACCTACAAATATATCTCAATATTAAGGAGGCATTAATTATCTCATCCTAAATACATATCTCTCTAATGTAACGACAATAACAACAAATTCATTTTTAAGCTATAAAAATTAGTTAATAAGTTTTATAATTAAGATTCCTAACAAAATACTTGCCTTAAAACAATAATTTACAAAATTATGATACTGTCATGTCAAATGTCTGGTGTGGACAGTGTAAAAAAATGTTGTACAGTGTATTTTTTATTCGATTTTAATAAGGGTACTCACGTTAGTTTCTTTTATTCTAGCAAAAATGTAAAAAATAGTAAAAAATTGCACAAAGAAAAAAACTGGTTAATATTGTTTTTGAAGAAAAGCTTACACTCAATTAATTTTTTAATTGATTTAATTAAGATATTAATCAATAAATATTTAACTGATGGTTTCTTTTCAATAGAAATGTTATTCACTTAATTTTTATGTTGTGCAAAGTTGTAAGAAAAAATATATTTTTCTGTCCTAGTAATTTTGCCAGAGTAAATCTACATTTTTGCAAGGCTTAGTGTCATTTTCGTGAGTATCCTTAACATTTTTATATTTTAAGTATTAACAACTGATCCAAAGATTTACTAACATAATATATTTTGTATTTACTTGTAAAACCACTTTTTGAAACCTATTGGGTCTGGTCTAGTGACCAAATTTTATCGCTTTTAAATATTGTTTAAAAAAAATTTATAAAATTTAAAAATTCAATATTTTTTATAATTTTTAACTGTGATTGTCATTGATTAGTATAATTTGTTTTTATTATTTTTTTTATTTTTGTTAAATTAATTTTATTGAGAACAGACTTGGATCCTCATATGACTATATTTGTTTTTATTACTAGTCCTAATTTATGTCATTTTTTTAAATGGATCGTTAGTATTTGTACTTACTGCCCTCATATTAATATGTAAATTATTTTAAAGTTTATACTATTGTTTATAATTTAATATATTTCTTTTACCATATTTTATTATTACTTATTATTGTTTTATAGTTTTATTTGTTTCTTTAAGAAATAAAATATTTTAATTTATTAAACTCTTTCATATGAATAAAATGTGTTTTTAATGATTAGCAACATTTTTTAAGAGAATAAAATATTTCTTAAAAATCTATTTTTATAAAATTTTTTTCTAAAAAACTTTACTTTAACTAAAATTGCAAGATCATATTTATAAATTTGCAAAAATTCTATTTTTACAAAATTAATTGCAATTTACAGTTAACTACAGGTGCTATGGTGAAATGGCTGAAATTTACGATCATCACTAAAAGTTTCAAAAATCCATTTTTAAATGAATTTTTCTAAAAAACAACTTATATTGCAATAAATTTGTTAACTAGAGGGGTCCTCATAGGCTAGTAGGTAGCGTGATAGCCTTTCACCGTGGTGGTTTGGGTTCGATTCCCACAAAAACCCTTGGTTTTTTCGCTACGGTCATTATTACCAGTTCTCGGTTAGGTTTAATTTATTAAAAATTAGTTGTAAATAAATGGAAAGAATAAACAAAAATAATTGATCATGTGATCAAACTATATATGGGGCATTCCATGTCAAATCGGACATTTTGAAAATTTTTTTTTATTTAGATTTTCCCAATTTGTTAACAGTTTTTAGTACCCTTCGAAAACTCCTTCGTGGTAAATTTTCAGGTTTTTTTGATGACCCGTTCAAAAGATATCGAATTTTTAAAAATTTGGTAGTTTGTTCCTTTACTCAAATTTCTTTTACTCATAACTTCTTCAATAATGGTCCAAATTTCAAAATTTTTGGTTTTTTTACGTATTTAAAAAAAAAAAAATCCCAAAAAATTCTTAAAAGCGCTCCATCTAGTATGCGATTTTTAAGTTTTAAAATTTAAATCTCAGTTTTGAAAATGTTTGTACACTTCGATTTTTTTGTGTAAAACTTCTATCGATTCTACAAATTTTTTGCCCAGGAGGATCGTGGGATAACGACTATTACTATTTTTTAAAATTTTTTAAAAAAAAAAATTGTATGGTAATTTTCCAATCTTAAAATCATTTCTACTGCTCCAATGGTGCGTCATAGAGGGGTCATTTATAAGACCGACCCCCATTAATTTTTAAGTCTTAGCATTTCTTTGGAACAATTTAATACCTAATCTCCAATTTCTAAGGGGGCTCCCACACAAAACGAAATTTTTTAAAATTTGCTCCAACCGCTCTAACTGCCCTAATAGTGGCCTTAGAGCAACAAAATGTATGACCGACCCACAATATTTTTTTAGTCCAAACATTTTCTCTGAACACACCTACCCTCTACCTTTAAACGTTAAGGGGGTCCCCATAAAATTTTTTTGATTTTTTGTAAATTTGTTTTATTTAATCAGCTTCTACAGGTCCAATGGTGCGTCCGAGAGGGGTCATTAGTGAGAACGACCCCCATTTATTTTTTCCTTACAACATTTTTTTAAAACATACCTACGCAATATCTCCACTTCCTAAGTAGGCTCCGGTCATACATTTTGTTGCTCTAAGGGCACTATTAGGGCAGTTAGAGCGGTTGGAGCAAATTTTGAAAAATATCGTTTTGTGTGGGAGCCCCCTTAGAAATTGGAGATAGGGTATTAGTTTGTTCCGAAGAAATGTTAAGACGTAAAAATTAATGGGGGTCGGTCTTATAAATGACTCCTCTATGGCGCACCATGGGAGCAGTAGAAATGATTTTAAGATTGGAAAATTACAATAAATTTTTTTCAAAAAATTTAAAAAAATAGTAATAATCGTTATCCCACGATCCTCCTAGGTAAAAAAATTGTAGAATCGATAGAAGTTTTACACAAACAAATTTCAAAAAAATCGAAGGGTACAAACATTTTCAAAAATGAGATTTAAATATAAAAACTTAAAAATCGCATACTAGAGCGCTTTTAACAATTTTTTGCGATTTTTTTTAGAAAGTACGCAAAAAACAAAATTTAAAAAAAAAAAAAAATTGAAATTTGGACCATTATTGAAGAAGTTATGAGTAAAAGAAGTTTGAGTAAAGGAACAAACTACCAATTTTTAAAAATTCGATATCTTTTGAACGGGTCATCAAAAAAATCTGAAAATTTACCACGAAGGGGTTTTCGAAGGGTACTAAAAACTGTAGATAAATTGCGAAAATCTGAAAAAAAATTTCCGATTTCACATGGAATGCCCCATATACATAGGGTTGCCATCCGTCCTCTTTTCCCCGGACACCGTCCTCTTTTTTAGGGCGTCCGGGGCAGTCCTACTTCTTTTTTGGAAAGTGTCCGGGGTTGTCCTACTTTTTGGACTTTTTCCCGAAACTTTTTTTATTGCTTCTAAACTTTTGAATTATTGGCATCGCTGTATTTTCGCTTTTCAGTAGTAAAGTAATTTTTTGAGAGCAAAACTCGCACAAAAATTAAAAAAATTTAATAAAATTTCTTATATTTTGAGTAAAAAAACACTGTATATATTGCGAAAATAACTTAAAGTTTGTCTTATATTGTGAAAATAACTTAAAGTTTGTCTTAAAGTTTGTCCTCCGAAAAAAGATTTGCATATCAAAAATTTCCATTACAAAATTAAAAAAAAAAAAATAATTTTAAGAAAATTTCCAAAATTTCCATTTGTATTTCAAATATTTTCAGTTCTATTTCAAAAATTTCCATTTGTATTTCAGAAATTTCTAATTGTATTTCAAAAATGGTCATTTATATTTTCAAAATTTCTAAATGCTTTTCAGAAAATTTTGACACACAAATGCAATTTTTTTAAAAGCATTTAGATAATTTTTAAATAAAAATGGAAATTTCTGAAATACAATTGAAATATCTAAAATTCCAATTGAATTTATTTAAATTCAAAAGTAATTTTCTTATAATCATTTAGAAAATTTTGAAATGAAAATGGAAATTTTTTAAATACAAATAGAATTTTCTAAAAAGCATTTAGAAAATTTTGAATAAAAAATGTTTGAATTATAAATGGATATTTCGAAAAAAAAAAATTGAAAATTTCTAACATATAATTGGAAATATAGTTAAATTGGTATTTTCTGAAATAAAATTGGAAATGGTGTAGAAATGTAGAAATTTACTTTGTTTTTTTTGTGATTTTTTTTAGTGGAAAAAAATTCTTTTCTAAATAAAAATATGCACATTTTTTTGCATATTGTGTCGCGCAGTTGACTTTTTTTACATTAATTTATTTAAAAAAAATGTCCTCTTTTTTGGGACAAATGTCATCCTTTTTTGAGGTTGGCGTCCTCTTTTTCTCAAAATGGAAATGGCAACCCTACATATACATATCGCTCATTTACTTGTATGTTGTCATAACTGAAAAAACTTGATTTTTGAGTTAATGATATAGAATTGTTCGTTATATCATACTTTATATTGTGTCAAAAATTTATATAAATGTGAAGTGGAATAACTTTGCTACATGAACGTTACTGAAATACAATTTAAAAATACAAATCTATCTATGAAATTATTTTCCATTTTTGTTTTTGAAAGAAATTGAAAAAAATAAATTTAGTTTTGGTTTTTGAGTAATTCTTTTTGAATAAAAAAAGGCGTTTTATTTCAAATAAAGGTGAAGGATTACAATTTTTGGGGGCTCAACCAAACTTAAGAAGAATGCTTTCACTGAGATCCATAG
This sequence comes from Pegoplata infirma, assembly GCA_963921195.1. Lineage (NCBI taxonomy): Eukaryota > Metazoa > Arthropoda > Insecta > Diptera > Anthomyiidae > Pegoplata > Pegoplata infirma. The sequence goes on from OY992540.1 coordinate 60,217,824, forward strand.
ATTCGATGACTGTTGCTCAACTTCGTGCGGAGTTAGAGGAAAAAAATATATCTGCTTCCGGAAGTAAAGCCGTACTAAAACTGCGGCTTATGAATTGGAGGGCTGAGCAGAGGCCAGAAGGCGAACAAGACCCAGTAGATGATGAAGAGTCTACTGATGAGATTTTAGATTCCCATGCTGATGTTGGAGTTCAACATCAAGAAAATAGTGACCGACAAAGATCGAACACTGGGGTTAGTATAATGACGTTTAAAGATGCCGAAGACCTTGTACCAGAATTTTCTGGCGAAGATTCGGTTAATGTTGATAACTGGATTAGTACAATTGAAGATTTAAAAACCGACTACGATTGGTCAGATCGAGAAACATATTTATTTGCGAAAAGGCGATTAGTAGGGGCAGCAAGGCAGTTTGTAACGTCTGAGAATCTTCGATCTTGGGCCAATTTAAAGAAATCTTTAAAAGATGAATTTATGGAACCGGTAAGACCAAAATTAATTCATGAACAACTCCGCAAAAGGCTAAAAAAACCATCCGAATCCTGGCGGTCATACATCTATACTATGAAGGAGATTGCGTCAGCCATAAAATTAGACGATATTTCTGTTATAGAATACATCATTGACGGAATTAGGGATAATACATCTGATAAAGTAATCCTTTATGGGGCCAAAAATTTTAAGGAGTTGTCTTTGAAATTTATAGATTACGAAAAGTTAAAAAAATCTAAAAGTTCCAGTTCCTAGAAGAAAACATTTTTAAAGAATGTTCGCTGTTACACTGAAAGAATTATTGTTCATTATATCTATGAACAAATTTCATAAAACCAAATTCATAGATTCTATGAAATAATTCATTGGCTGAATGAATATTCATTAGTATTTTGAAATATTTCATAGAATTTTATTCATAGATTTTATTAAATTCATAGAAAAAATTCATAGAATTTATGAATGTCATTCATAGAAGAAAATGCCATCAATATGCCTTTTAATTCTTTTAATAATTAAAATAATGTTACAATAATTAAAATAGTTGAATAAATTTATTAAAAAAATAAAAAAAAAATATCATTGCTGCCCTGACCGGGGTTCGAACCCAAGACCTACCGGCTGAAGTGGTAATTGTCGACGCCTTAGCTATCAGCGCCACCAAAGAAGAAAAATCTCGCCAACTAACGCATGGTTTTATAACGCTTCATTTTTGTAAATACACAAAATATTTGTTTTCTACAAACACACACACAGCTTTTGGCAGAGCATTGTGACAGAGCATAGACACAAACTCAATATATTAATCAAAATTCATTTTAAGTGTTGTTACTTGTTTATATAATTTAGCTCAGTGGCTAGAGACTATGCTTTACGAACAACAGGTTCTCTGATCGAATCTCGGTGGGGATAAGTTAAAATAAAAAAACATATAAATTTTTAAAAATAGAAAATTGTAAATAAATAAAATAATAAAAATAAATAAAAATAAAATATAAAAAAATAAAATTAAAATAAAAAAATAAATAAAAATAGAATTGAATAATAATTTTTTTTCCATAGCCTATGAACTTTTTCATAGGTTTCTGGTTTCTATGAATTTGATTCATAGATTCTATGAAGGGCATCATTGGCTCACTTCTAATGATTTTTTTCATAGAATCAATGTACGTTTTCATAGCCGTAATGAACAAAATTCTTTCAGTGTATGCATGCGGTACTGAAGGACACACTTCAAAACATTGCCTTAAAGGAAAAAATGGACAGAAATGCTATCGGTGCAATGAGTTTGGACATATTGCTCCTAACTGCAATAAGTCGATAGATGTCAATTCTACTGAACCATTAGTGCGGGTATGTATCAATGGTAAATATTTTAACGCTTTAATAGATACAGGAAGCTGTGTCAATTTAATGAAACATGACGTCTTACAACTTATTGGAAACCCCAAAACCGAACAGGCCAACAGAAGTTTCTACGGGCTAGGTTTTAAGAAAACGGTATCAGAAGGTTTGCTAAAGGTGGATTTAACCGTAGCTAATGAAACATATTCTTGCAATTTTTACATAATTTCTTCCGATTGCACGTCGTACGAATTAATTTTAGGTCGAGATTTTCTTGATAATGTTGAAATGAATATGTCACCCCAGGGAATATTTTTTAAAAAAATAAATGTTAATATTGCTAAAAGAGATGATGATAATTTGTTTACAAATATAAATCTTACAGTGGGCGATGTAGAATTGGACGTACCAGTTCAATATGAAAAACATATAAAAGATATGGTTCAAAAATATAATCCTAAGAAATCTACTGATTGTCCAGTTAAAACACGTCTTATATTAAAAGATGAAACTCCAATATACATTCGTCCAAGAAGACTTGCTCCTTTGGAAATGAAAGTGGTGCGCGAACAAATTGAAGAATGGGTTAAAGAAGATATTATAGTCCCTTCTAATTCTGAGTTTTCAAGTCCGGTGGTGGTAGTTCGGAAAAAAGACGGACGATATCGTTTATGCATTGATTATCGGAAGCTTAATAAAATAATTCAGAAGGATCGGTTCCCAATGCAAAGAATTGATGACCAATTGGATAAGTTGTATGATGCAAAGGTATTTTCAACCATCGATTTAAAAAATGGATTTTTTCATGTTCCAATGGAAGAGGAAAGTATGAAATACACGGCGTTTTCAACGTTTGATGGTCAGTATATGTTCAAAAGAACACCGTTTGGATTATGTAATTCTCCAGCCAGCTTTAATCGTTTTGTTACTTATGTTTTTGATGAGTTGATAAAAAAAGGAATTGTTATTCAATACGTAGATGACATTATTATTCCGGCGAAGACTTTCGAAGAGGGAATTCAACGTTTACGAATCGTTATGGATAAAGCCGAAAAAAATGGTTTAGAGATTTCTTGGAAAAAATGTCAATTTTTAAGGACTAAGGTAGAATATTTGGGGTATACCGTTTCTGATTCTAAAATGTATCCATCCGAAACCAAAATAAATGCAGTTAAAAAGTTTCCGCTGCCCAAAACTATAAAAGATCTTCAGAGTTTTTTAGGTCTGACGGGTTATTTTCGCAAATTTGTATACGGTTACGCAACCATTGTATCTCCTTTATATAAACTTTTACGTGGTGGTGAAAAAGATGTAGTGTTCGGCTTGGAACATGAAAACGCATTTTGGCAGATAAAGGAAATATTATCTTCAAATCCGGTACTACAGATATATAATCCCGAATTTATTACTGAATTGCATACTGATGGGAGCAAGAAAGGGTTCGGTGCTATATTAATGCAAAAATCATCCGATCAATCAGAGTTTCACCCTGTTTATTATTGGAGCAAAATAACTACAGATGCTGAAAAAAATTATCATTCTTATGAACTGGAAGTACTCGCCATAGTAGAAGCTGTAAAAAAGTTGCGTCCATATCTTTTGGGAATTAAATTTAAAATTATAACCGATTGTGCTGCATTTCAGAGAACAGTGAATAAGTCAGATATTCCACCAAGAGTAAAACGTTGGACTCTGTATTTAGAGGAATATGATTATGTTATGGAGCATCGAGCCAGCGATCGTATGAAGCATGTCGACGCGTTGAGCAGATATCCGGTGATGATTAATGAAAATTCTTTAATAGCTTTGATTAGAAGGAATCAACAAAATGACGAACATCTTTCTGCACTTATTCGACTAGTTCAGCAAGAAGAATTCAATGGGTATTTTGTGGAAAATGGTATTCTTATGAAAAGCGATAGTGGTCGTAAGTTACTTGTGGTTCCAGAAAATTTACAATCAGATGTCATTAAGAACGCTCATGAAGTTGGTCATTTTGGCGTCGAAAAAACATTAAAAACTTTAAAGATGGATTTCTTTTTTGATAAAATGAATCAGAAGGTGCAGCATTATGTTACATGTTGTCTAGAGTGTATTTTAATGAATCGGAAAAAAGGTAAACAGGAGGGGTTGTTAAATCCAATACCCAAAGGAGATTATCCATTTGTTACATTGCATTTGGATCATGTAGGTCCTATGATTACAACATCCAAAGGATACAAATATATTTTTGTCGTCGTAGATTCCTTTTCCAAGTTTGTTTGGATCTTTCCAACTAAAACAACTTCAGCTAATGAAGTAATTACCCGCTTTGAAAGTATTTCAAAAATATTTGGTTTTCCGGAACGAATTATAACGGACAAAGGTTCCGCTTTTACTTCAACTGATTTCAAGAATTTCTGTGATGAAAATAACATTCGTCTTTATCATACAACAACTGGAGTTCCTAGGGGAAATGGACAAGTGGAAAGGATAAATGCAATAATAATTTCCGTTTTGTCTAAAATAGCAATCCATGAGCCAGAAAAATGGTATAAATATGTAGACAAAGTTCAGAGGTGTATAAATTCAACTTATCATAATGTTATTGGAACGTCACCTCATGAAGCGTTAACTGGTGTTAAAATGAGAGCAGATAGCTATGATATTGCAAGGATTCTTCAAGAGGAGTTGGTTAATAATTTTATCGATGGGAGAGAACAACAAAGACAACTAATTCAAAAAAGAATTCTACTGTCACAAGAGCGTCAAAAGAATTCGTTTGACAAAAAGCGTAAAACGGCAACGAAGTATAGCATTGGTGATGTTGTAGCGATTAAACGAACACAGTTTGCAACTCAATCCAAATTGAAAAGTAAATTCTTTGGTCCTTATATTATAAAAAGAGTTTTAACAAATGATCGATACGATGTGGAAAGATTAGGTGATACTGAGGGGCCGAAAAATACTTCTACAGCTGTTGATCTTATGAAACCTTGGAATACATCGTCAGGAGTCGATGTCAATGGTCAGGACTGGCCGTGTGAAGTGGAATAACTTTGCTACATGAACGTTACTGAAATACAATTTAAAAATACAAATCTATCTATGAAATTATTTTCCATTTTTGTTTTTGAAAGAAATTGAAAAAAATAAATTTAGTTTTGGTTTTTGAGTAATTCTTTTTGAATAAAAAAAGGCGTTTTATTTCAAATAAAGGTGAAGGATTACATAAATATCTTTTAAATTCGCCGTTTGGGAAGAGAACACGCCATTATAACATTTTCTATGTACCAGCCTTTTTCAATGGAAAACCAGTTTCAAATGTAAACTTTAAACGCGTTTTCTGACAAATCAAATATTTTGAGTTATGACCCTATACAAGTAAATGAGCGATATATTCATGATCCCCGATCGATTTTAAAACATTCTAGCTATGTCCGTCTGTCTGTGGAAATGGTGAACACAGTCAAAATATTTCACGGACATGACTGAAACTTATCATATTTATTGAAAGCTCTACCGAGAAGTTTGGTATTGCATTTGAGCGATATCGGTTCAGCGGTTCAAAAGTTATGAATGAAAATGTAAGGACACCTCAAAAATTTTAGTGCATTCAACATAACCTAAAAATACAAAATGCTTTAATTCGGCTGCTGGTCGACATATGTTAATATATTTAAACATCAAATGGTATTTAAACAAGTACAAACATTTTTTTTGGCAAAAAAAGAAAAAATCGCGGATTTTTTTTTTACCAAAAAAATGTTTTTTTCTTGGAAATTTTTTTTTTAATTTTTTAAAGCAATTTCCTTAAAAAAAAAGTTTTTTGCAATAATCTTTTTGAAATTGTGAAGGGTATCACTACATTCGGCAAGGCTGAATTTATCTTTGTTACTTGTTTTTAATTATTCTTGCAATTAATGTCTAGAGGACTAAATATAACAAAAATTAGGGAACATTTCCTAGCTTTCCAAAAATACAATTTATGTGAATGTTAAAAAATTTCCAAAATTATTTTGACAGGAATTTTTTCTAAAAAAAACTTTAATGTCAGTTTCCAGCAAAATTTTCGGTTGCAAAGAATGGATTGTGAAACAACTTATACTTTCCTAGAACCTGTTCCTTAAAATTGTTTCATTTTAATTTTGAATGTCAAATTTCATCTCTTTGAAATGGTCTGTACAATTGAAAAATAAAAATTCCAGTAGTAATGATGCAACATACTGGGTTCAGCGAAATGTTTACGCTTTTATAAAGCAAGTGAAATTTTATGTTGTTTTTATATGGAGTTTAACAGATTTTCACATAAAACCCGAAAAACTTACTTAGCTTAAAGTAATAAAAACACGGAATGGAGTTAATGCAAAATCTCTTTAATTAGAGTTGCATGTAAATATTGTCAGTGATCCTAAAGGTATGCCACAAAGTTTACAGTAATCAATGAGAAGTGATGCCATATGTTTCATAATTAAAAGCGCCAACAAATGAAAAAAATTTGCAAATAAACAGGGCAAGGAAGTTCATGCACTAAAAATTCCGTCCTTAGCGCTAAAAATATGTATCAAAAATTAAAAAATATGCAGTAAAAATTTAAAAATATGCACTTAAAAATTTATTTATTTTAATATTTATTGAAACAAATATGCAAAAAACTTTAAATTCAGTTCTATTGTGAAAAATGTTAATATGTACGTGTAAATATTTGCAAGTATGTACGTTTTCGAGTACCGAATTCATTTTTATACCCTCCAACTACAGTATGAGGGTATACCCACTTTGTCATACCGTTTGTAACGCATCGAAATACCGGTCGTGGACCCCATAAAGTATATATATTATTGATCCATGATCGATTCTAAAACATTCTGTGAATATCCGTCCGTCTGTAGATGGCACGATACAGTCCAAAATAAAAGAGCTAGCCTCCTGCAATTTGCCATGAATATGTCTTATGGTCCTAGGCAGGTTAAGTTCGTAAATGGGCAAAATCAGCTCAGGGGGAAAAAAGTTCCCCCTTGAAGAACTGAACCAACCTCTGAAAAAATACCTTTTTTTTACATGTTTTTTTGTATATTTGTTAAATAAATGAAACATTTGATATATTTATCGGGATGGGAAGGTGCTCTCAACGTCCCCCACTGACCCCCCCCCCAAAAAAAACAAACGCCCCTGACAATTTTTTTTTTTTATTTTTTTTTACATTTTGGAGAGCATAAAAGTTTCGGCACAGCCGAATTTAACACTCTCACTTGTTTTTTTTTGCTTTTTAAAATGCCTGGTCTCTCAACTCCGTAACGATGCACAATTAGGACCCTTTACGGGAAAAATAAGTGGAACAAAATCGTCGGTTTTTGAAAATCTTATTGTTAGTGCATTTAAATAAAAAAAAATCTGTTAAATGAAAACCTTGACCAAAATAACTCCATAGAAATTTTATTAATATTATTCCCGAATTGTACACTATTTGCTTACATTTATTAACAGCCAATATTTTTTTATTAAAATTCACTGGAATTTCAATATTTGGTAGCTGGATAGAACCCTAGCTTTTTGTTTATAATTTTGTTCGCTATTTTTTCCCCATAAAAGGGCATATTTTGGCGGGAAAAGCCTAAAAATGTAAATATTTAAATGAAGTTCTTTTTTTTTGGGTTTTCAAATGTAAAACTCATTCTATTTTGTCTCAAAAAAGTTGTACACATTAAAAATGAGCGTTCGATGAAATTATTGGGGCATTTAAAAAGCTGTTAATTCTCTTGCCTAATATTCATAAACTTATTTTTTTTTTTAATTTTGATTCGAAAGCATTTTTCTTTCAAATCGAATTACGCAGTAACCCCCAAGGCCTAACATTTTGAATTTTCTTTTTCTCCATTTCGTTTAATTTTTTAGAGTTTAGAAAATATGTTTGAATTTAAGACAACTATTCATTAAAAGTTAAATAACAAAAAAACAAATATTTAAAGTAAAATTTTATGTCTGAATCATGCAGCATTTCTAAAACAAAACATAAATTTAACAGACAATTGTTAGTTTAAAATTATTAATAGTTACTTAATTTTTGTGATTTTCTCAATTTCAATTGGCAATTTCTGAATTTCAATTGGGATTGCGTAATTTCAATTAAGTGTTATGAATTTCTGTTGTGCTTTTCGTCTTTCAAAATTTCAGCTATTATTTCTTAATTTAAATTTAGCTTAAATTAATAATAATAATCGGGGTTTCTGAATATTAATCTATTCTAAGTTTTAATTGTGATTTATTTATTTTTATTTTGCTTTTCTAAATTTTAATTGGGATTTCTGAATTTCATTTCAAATTTCTTAGTTTCATTTCAGATTTCTGAATTTCATTTTCATTTTAAATTTCAATTGAGATTTCAAACTTCAGTTGGCTGTTCTGAATTTTAATCAATCATTAGTGATTTTTAAATTGCAACCTTTCTTTTCTAAACTCTTAATTGGTTTTCTGAATATCAATTTGCTTTTCTGAATTTTAATTTGGTGTCAATAGATCTTTTCTTGAAATTTAAAATTCATTTTCTAATAAAGTATTGTAAAGTCCAATTAAGCTTTTTTGAATTTCTATTGGGATTTCTGAATTTTAATTGTCTTTTCTGATTTTCAGTTGGGGTTTTTAAATTTTAATATTTTGGCGTTTCGAAATTTAAATTGGGATTTACGAATTTCATTACTGAATTTCAATTAGCTTTTCTGAATTTAAAAAGCTATTTCTTAATTTTAATTGGCGTTATCAATTGGGTTATCAAACAGTTTGTCTGTAGTTTTGCTTTTATTTATTTATTGCTTATTGTTTTTTAAAATAGAAAAGTGTATGCAAAATTAGGACACTTTTAGATAAAAATCTATTTTAATATAGATATAATTATATTAACCGATTAATCGAAATACAGATTAACAGATTAATCGGATCGAATAATTACACTGTGCTACAATGGAAAAATACTTTTGATTTGGCATAGTATAGCTTGCTGGTTTTGTCGAGTAGATCTCAAAAATGCCCATTAAACTTGCCAGACACCCTTCAATTTTATAGTTATTGTCAATAAAACTTTTTTTTTGGGATTTTCTCACTAAAGAACGTAATTCAGAAACTTTTCAATCGATTTTAAATTTTTGAACCGTTTTAGAATAAAGAAGGATAGGGCTTTTCATGTATGTGAATTGGTCTATACAAATAAGAAAGGTATGTATTGATTTTTTCAAGAATATCTAATTTTTTTGTTATTTTGTAAAAATTTTTCCAGATTGTCGATTTTTTTCTGCTTAAAGAAAATTTTATTCTGAATACGGTGAGCCTTATCCCGAAAAAATCGGAGAGGTTGCGTATCTTATGATGTTTATTTTATTTTTTAATTTGTTTTGCCTGGGTGAATTCATGCAAAATCGTAAGAACAATGTTTGTGGCTTAGAGAAAAATGTTCCAAAAAAGTTTTTTGAAAATAATTTTGACAATAACTTTAAAATTTGATGATATCTGGTAATTTCGATGGCCATTTTTGTGACCTTTTTGACGAGATCTAAAACCTTCACTAGCTCATTTGAAAAGTTTATTCGATTTGTTTTTTTTAGCACAGTGTTTTTTGCGTTTGAAATTATTTGTTTCGACATTAACATAAATAGAGGCGGTTAATGGAGGAATCGGTTAATCGATTTGGAAACACTTGTTTTTAAGAAGTCAAAATGTTTTTATTATGCCTATGCCCAGGCCCGGATTACCCTTAAGGCAAAGTTGGCAACTGCCTAGGGGCCCCACATGGGCTAGGGGCCCACGATCTGAGTGTTTTTTTTATATTTTTTTAATGAAAATTTTGTCCCAAGGATTTGAGAACGACTTGTTAGTGGAAGGCACCCAGTATGGCTGTAAGGGCAAGTATGTGCCCGGCATCGGGGCCCCTTTTTCGATTTGGATTTTTTTTAATTTAAGATACAACAACGGATTCTGAAAATTTAAAAAAAAAAAAAATTCAAGAACTAAGAACTTTTTTGATAGGAAGAACTAAGAACTTTTTTGATAGGAAAAGTTTTTCAGAATCTTTTTTTCGATACAAAAATGTTTGGAAATATTTCAGATTTTGAGAATATTTATATAAAAAAAATGTCTTGAAATTTCAGAGTTTTTCTATAAAATAAATAGTAGTACTTTTTACTCAGGTTTTGATTTTTTTTTTTTCTAATTAAGAGACAAAGTTTTTAAGATTTTGAGAAATTTTTCGATAGAAAACTCGAAAATTCAGTAAAAACTTTTCTAAAGAAATTGTCAAAGTCTAAATTTCTAGGACAGCTTCAGATTCTAAAATATTTTGCTATAGAAAAATGCAGAAATTTTTTAAAAAATTTCAAGATTCTGAGACATTTTTCGATAGAAAATTCAGAAATTATGAGAATTTTATTCTAAAGAAAAATTGTCAGATTCTAAAATTCTGATTATAAAAGATTTTGCTATAGAATACTGCGGAGACTATTTTGCTATAAAAATTCATAGATAGTAAGACATTTTTTGTATAGAAAACTCTCAGATGTTTTTCTATAAAAGATTCTGAGACATTTGTTTTAGAAAAATTCACAGATTGTGGGAAATTTTTTAATAAAAAAATTTAGATGCTGAAACATTTTTCCTGAAGAGAAATTATCATATTCCTAACCATTGTTTTTTAAAGAAAAATTCTCTAATTCTATTTTTTTCTATAGTAATTAAATAAATGATTAAAAGACTACGCTTTCAAAAATTAGATCGGTTTTGACTTTTAAATATTCCGTTCTAATGATGGAATTTACCATTGTTTTTATTTAAAAACAAGTGAGAGTGTTACATTCGGCTGTACCGAATCTTTGATACCCTCCAAAATGTAAAAAAAAAATCCAGGGGCGTCTTTTTTCTTTTTTTTGGGGGGGGGGGGGTTGGTGGGAGACGTTAGGGGTACATTCCCCTTGCGATTTTGAACTTCTTCTGAGATAAGAATGTTGCATTTGCTTACCAAAAGTACAAAAAATTCTGCAAAAAATGCGGTTTTTCTTGGGTTGGTTTAGTTCTCCAAGGGGGAACTTTTTTCTCCTTGGTCCGATTTTGCCCATTTCCGAACTTAACCTGCCTAGGAATATAAGACATATTCGTGCCAAACTTCGGAAGTCTAGCTCTTTTATTTTGGACTGTATCGTGTCCTCTACAGACGGACAGACGGACAGACGGACGGACGGACGGACGGACGGACGGACGGACGGACGGACGGACGGACGGACGGACGGACGGACATCGCTAGAATGTCTTAGAATCTATCACTGATCAATAAAATATATACTTTATGGGGTCCTAGACAAATATCTCGATGCGTTACACACGGAATGACAAAGTGAGTATACCCCCATACTGTGGTTGGAGGGTATAAAAAATCTCTGATTCTAAAAATTTGTTTCAAAAAAATTAAATAAATATCGATTAAAGTGGCTACACTACGCTTTTAAAAATTAGATCGGCCTAACCGCACTCAAAAAAGCTTATTTCAGTTTTCTAATATAAAGTGGGTAAATCTCAAAAACTTCCACTCACACAATACTACGTATCAGTTTTGTAACTTTCAATTAATTTTATGTAGAACTACACGATATATCTAAACTCATCCTATTGGTAGTGGGAAATTTCCCTATTTGTATCTTATTTCCCTACTATAAATTGGGTACATTTCAAAAGATTCCAATCATATACTACTACGTATAAGTTGGGTAAACTTCAACTTATTTCGTTTAGAATTACACAATATGTTTAAATTGACCCTATTTGTAGGAAACTGGCCTCTTTTTAACTAGAGTGTAATTATGAACAAAATTACATTGCGGTAGAAAAAATATGATTTAGAAAGTATGAAAAGACTGAAGGGGCCCTGAGACTTGCATTGCCTAGGGGCCCCGACATGGTTAATCCGGCCATGCCTATGCCTCTTAAGTTTAAAACTTACCTGGTATATCACAAAAAAAAAAAAATTACCGTTTCTTATATTGAGTAGAATATTTTTTTTTATTATTTGAATGAGAATTATACATAAAACTACTACAAAATTTGTGTGGTTGTATTTTTTCTGTTTTAAGTATATTTAGAGATTTATTATTTTTTTTTTAATATAAATTTTAATGAGTATCAGCTTAATACAGTTTGCTTAATCTATGTAAATAAGTTTTTGTAATATAAATTAGGAAAATTAGAGTATAAATATATATTATTTTTATTTTAAATTTAAACAGATTTTGTATGTATGCTTGCAGATTTTTCCAAAAATTGTAAATATATTTTTTTAAGGTTTATTTCTTAAAATTTTAAATATTTATTTTTATTATTATACCTTGTTTTGTTTTAAGTAAGCATGTAAAGGATAGTCACAGAAGAGACATATATTATATTTTTTTTTAATATGACATTACAGTCCTTTCTGTGAATACCCTTATTTTTTCAATCAAACTTTTTTTATACTGTGTAGGTTTTTTTATATATTTTAACAATTCATAAAATTTCAATTCAATGCCAACAACAATAACATCACAATATTGTACTTGCATTAGTAACACAGTTTTCAATTTGCACTTTTTATTAACTTTTTTTGGAGTTTATTTTTAATTAAAACTTTTTTTAAAGGAAATGCTTTATACATACATAGATATGAAATAATTTTATAGAATAAAATATATGCATTAAAATTCTACATTCAAAAGCCAACAATTCAATATACATGACTAGAAGTTCAGAAAAACATTTTTTTAAGTCTAGAAAAGAAGGTTGAGAATAATTCTGAAAGGGTCTTTGTTTGAAGAATGAAAAAACTTAAAGTGAAGATGCTAAGATATTTCTTGATGAACGACTCCAAAGCGGCTCGACGAACCAATTAAGGGGTCGCTAAGAGATTCTTATATTTAAGGAAATCTACAAAAAAATTTTTCTTTATATTGAATGATTGCGCGACATTTCAACCGATAGGTTGTCAGAAGCTCTGTGCTCCATTAAGGAGTAAAGAAGGACAAAGATGGAGGTTGTCAGATTTAGAAGAAATTAAATTTTTTATTCCTTTATTTTAAACATATTGCAAATATTTTCTACCGAAAAATTTGCTATCTAAGTTTATTTTTCCTTTTATGATCCGCAATGATTTACTTGTAATACTAATTTTCCGAAGTTTTTCTTTTTAACAGTTGTTTTAAAAAAGTTTTCGATAAATAAGATTTTTTTATAAATACTAAGGGAGATAAATATTTAAAAAAAAAATATGTTAAGTAATAAGCTAATTTCTTGTCTAAAACATTTAAATTGTGCCCCAGATAATCCATAGTAAAATTGAAATTTTTCGATTTCAGGTACACTTTCAGGTCTCCTAAGAAAATTAAAAATTAAATTAAGAAAATTACCATAAAATTTAAGTAAAATGACCCATTTTGTTTAAATTTACTTAATTTGTGGCAGGAAACTGAAATTGTAATAAGATAATAAGGCTTGTTTTTTGCAGACCAGAGTAAAATTAGAATTAACTTTATTTAGCTAAAAATGGGTCAAATCAAGTCCAGATTTTTTTTTATATTTTTATACCCTCCAACCACAGTATGGGGGTATACTCACTTTGTCATTCCGTGTGTAACACATTGAAATATCGGTCGGGGACCCCACAAAGTATATATTATATTGATCCATGATAGAATCTAAGACATTCTAGCGATGTCCGTCCGTCCGTCCGTCCGTCCGTCCGTCTGTAGAAATAACGATGCAGTCCAAACCAAAAGAGCTAGACCCCTGAAATTGGGCACTAATATCTCTTATGTTACTGGTAAGTTAAGTTCGATGATGGGCCAAATCGGACCAGGGGGAAAAAAGTTCCCCCTTGAAGAACTAAAACGACCCCTGAAAAATACGATATTTTAACAAGTTTTTTTAATTTTTGCTCAACAAATGTAACATTTGTATGCCATATTATGTTCATAGACCTGCGCTTGGACCAAGGGGGTTAGAAAATTTGATTTTTTTCAGGCCACCCCCCTTTGGGGGCGTGGTTATAGAAATTAATTAAAAATAACGATAACAATTTATTATTTAATCGTAAATATCATAAACAAATAATTTGTAAACATATATAGCGGGGGTACAGGTGCCCCCATCAACTCCGCCGACCCCCCCCCCCCCCCCCCCCCACACCAAAAAAAGAAGACGCCCCTGCGATTTTTTTTTTAATTTTAAACGTGTTGGAGGGTATAAAAGATTCGGCACAGCCGAATTTAACACTCTTACTTGTTTTTTTCTGAAATTACATGCAATTAGTAAATATAAACAGAGAAACAAATTAAGCTTTGTCCAAAATGTAAATAATGGAAAATAAATTAAATTAAATCCCTGGATTAACTCAGATTTGTTAACACCATTTTATATTTACTAATTGTATGATTGATTCAGAAAAAAATATAAAAAAATTATTGTCTTGATGTGACCCATTTTTTTACTAACTAGAGTTAATCCTAATCTTAATCCGGTCTGTAAAAAACAAGCCTATTACACTGTGCTACAAAAACACAAAATCGAATATACTTTTGAAATGAGGTAGTTAAGGTTGTAGGTCTCGTCGAAAAGATCACAAAAATGCCCATCATACTTGCCAGACACCCTCAAATTTTAGAGTTATTGTCAAAAAACCTTTTTTTTGGACTTTTCTCACTAAACCACGTGTAACTTAAACATTTTTCAACCGACTTTCAATTTTTTAACTGTTTTGGTTAGAAGAAGGATAGGGCTTTTCATGTGTGTGAATTGGTCTATACACATAAGAAACATATGTATTGATTTTTTCAACAATATCCAATTTTTTGTTATTTTTTGAAAATTTTTTGAGTTTATTGATTTTTTTCTGCTATAGTTAGTTCAACAACATTTATATTTATAAACGTATTCTTAAAGAAAATTTAATTGTGAATACGATGAGCTTTACGCCGAAAAAATCGGATAACAATTGAGAGAGTTGTCATAATTGTTCTAAAAAAGAAAATTAAGATTTTGCTTGAAATTGCCGTTTGGATAACCCAGGCAAAAAAAAAAAAATGAAAAATAAACGAAGATACTGATAGGTCGCGTATCATTATTTTCAAGGTTTTTGGCCTCCTGAAATCGAATTTGACCTTGAAATTGCGCTATCTTATTAAGTTTTTGATATATCAGTTTATATTAAATATCTCAAAAACCTGACGTGATAGAACAATTTAAATTCCAGGTTCGGATTCAGAGCGCCAAAAACCTTTAAAAAATATTGTACATGTCCTCTTATGATAAATTTATTTTTTTTGCCTGGGTCAATTTCATACAAAATCTTAATTTTCTTTTTTAGAAAAATTATCACAACTCTGTCAATTGTAATCCGATTTTTTTGGCATAAAGCTCATCGTATTCACAATTAAATTTTCTTCAAAAATACTTTTATAAATACAAAGGTTGTTAAACGAACTATAGCAGAAAAAAATCGATAAACTCGAAAAATTTTTAAAAAAATAACAAAAAAATTTAGATATTATAGAAAAAATCAATAGATATCTTTCTTATAAGTGTAGGCCAATATACACACATGGAAAGCCCTATCCTTTTTCTATCCAAAACAGTTTACAAATTTTAAATCGGTTGAAAATTTTCTGAATTACACAAGGTTTAGTAAGAAAAGTCCCAATAAAACGATTTTTGATAATAACTCTAAAATTTGAGGGTGTCTGGCAAGTTTAATGGGCATTTTTGTGATCTACTCGACAAGACCAACAACCTATACTATGTCACATCAGATTTTTTCACTGTAGCACAGCGTTATTAATAAGAGTACGATTAAACACTACAAAATGTAACAAGATCACTAAAAAGGCATCATTGTTAATAAAATGTTATCATTGAAATTGTATTGCATACTTTTGGGGTTTCTAATAAAGATAACACTTTCATAAAAGCTCTTTCTGTTTTGTATTTTATCTACTTTTACTTTTGGGCCAACAAATCATTTTGATCATGTCTGTTGTTCGTTCATCTAGTTCAAATCGGTAAATTTTTTTTTTCGTTCAATAGTTCGTAAATGAATCATTTTGATCATGTCTGTTGTTAAAAAGTACAAAATGTTAAATAACAAGTGAAAGTGTTAAATTCGTCTGTGCCAAATCTTTTGTACCCTTCAAAATGTAAAAAAGTGTTTTTTTTGTGTGGGGGGTTTGGTTGGAGACGTTGGGGGACACCTTCCCCTTGCGATAAATGTTATCAAATGGATTTATTAGATTCTTGTAATTATTTAATCCTACAATCATTATGAAAATATTTTTTTTATATCCACGCACAGTGCGACATTTGGCCAATCTAGGTGGACAAAAATCTAATTTAAAAGATCCTGGCTTGAAATTTGGTTTGATAATAATGTAGGACATAACTAATATTGACAACAAAATTTGGAACAATCGAACAATTGCCACGCCCATTTTTTGGGAAATTAACTATTATTTAAGAAATTGCTTAAATAATTTGAAAATTTTTTTATGAAATTTTGTAAAAAAAATTATTATTTGTGTACCATTTTGTAAAAAAATTGTACACAATAACTTCGAAGATAATTATTGATGGGCGGTGTACGCCCACTTTTTTATAACAGATATTTAAACTGTGTTTAACAACCTTGGGCTAGATTTCATTTTTTGACTTATGTACATTGTAAAATTAACTCTATACTGTAACAAAAAGGGGGCGTGGTCCACCCACTATTTGCAGTTTTATAAATTTATTACACACAAAAAGATTTTACTAACTGTACATTTATTATTTAAATAAAAAAAAACGCGTTGCAGCTTTTTAAAATTAAAATAGAAATATCAGTAGTGTAATTTATTGAAATCGTGGGCCTTGTATCACTCATATTTTAGAATTTCAAACAAAAAAATTTAAGTTATTTGGTTTTCATTATTTTAATTCCATTGCGAATTCTACGAATTTAACAGTTATCAAATTTTCCCATATTTTATACAAAAACTAAACATCGTTAAAAAATGGAATGCCGTTAAACAAGGGTTTGGTGTAATAACACATTACATTTTATATTACAATGTATTCTTACATAATCATTCAATTTTATGTGCAATATAAGTGTATTTTTCAAATAGTTAAAATTAAAAATCTCTGGAATAAAAAAAAAATCAAGCAAAAAGTCCATTTTAGACGTTCACTAAACTTTAAAATTCTCTATAAATCGCAAAAAATCGCCAGCAAACATGGTTTAATCTCTTACTACAGACATTCCAACACCTGCCATATGCATAGGTCGTGTGAGGGAGCGTGAGGAAACTATAGTTTTATTCCAACGAAGTTTCCGTTTTTATTTTATTCTTTTTTTTAATTTTAAATTTTTGTTTTTAATAAATTACAACAATAAGTTTTCGATTAAATTGAAAAATGAGCACGGATTTAAAAACTAGATTAAAAATGCTGTATTTTAAAAAAAAAAAATGGACTTATAACTCCAACAACAAAAAAGTTATATGTGTTTGAAGTTGGGGTGGTGCTCAAAAATATATTTTATTTCTCAAAAGTCTGTTATAAGATGTGACTTTAAACTCCTGTATCAAATGAAACAGCACTTTTTTCGTCATATTATGGTTATTTCCATAGTATATGGATTGTTTGCTGTCACATTTATTTAAATTATAACAATCCGCCAACCTTTGTTTTCCGATTTTTGTCCACCTAGATTGGCCAAATGTCGCACTGTGCCACGCTCACAAAAGGGGACGGATCAAACTTTTTTTTATTTTTTTTATCCACTGGGTCCAGATGCAGTGTTGTTAGCTTCCTCTGCATGCGCGGGTACAAGGGGGGGGGGGAAAAAGGGGAAATTTCCCCCCCCAGACCAAATTTTGAAAAGAAAAAAAAGAAGAAAGAAAAGAAAAAAAAAAAAGAAAAAAAAAAAAGAAAAAAAAAGAAAAAAAAGGAAAGAAAAGAAAAAGAAGAACAAAAGAAAGAAGGAAATTTTATAAAAAAATTTCCGAAGAAAAAAAATCTTATTTATAGGAAAGAGGTCGCAGAAGAATTTTTCTATGGGAAAAAGGTCTCAGAATTTCAGAAATTGAGACTTATTTTAAGGAAAAAGGTCTCAGAATATGAGTCTTTTTAAAAAAGAAAAAAGTCTCAAAGTCTGTGACTTTTAATTGTTGAAAAATAGTCTAAGTTGAAACTTACTGAATTGGTAGAAGCTCGCAGAATCTGAAACTTTTTCTACGGAAAAAAGGTCTTAGAATCGAAGACTTTTTTTAGGAATAATGTCTCAGAATCTCAGAAAAATGTCTCAGAATCTTAGACTTTTTCTATAGGAAACAGGTCTCAGATTCTATGACCTTTCTATAAGAAAAAAGGTCTTAAAGTCTGACACGTCTTCTAAAGTAAAATATTTCCGAATCTGGGACTTTTTCTTTAGGAAAGGGTCACAGAATCTCCGAATTTTTCTATAGGAAAGTGTCTTAGAATAGGAAAAGATTTCAGAATCAGAAAAAGGTCTCAGAGTCTTTTCTTCTTTAAAGAAAAAAATTACTAGAATTTTAATTTTAGTAATTAATTATTTTTTTCTATATAAGAAAAAGCTCTCAGAACTTAAGACATTTTCTTTAGGAAAAAGTTCTGAGAATCTGAGCCTTTGTCTTTAGGAATAAGACATCAGAATTTAAAACTTTTTCTTTAGGAAAAAGGTCTTAGAATCTGAGACTTTTTCTATTGGAAAAAGGTCGAAGAATCTAAGACTTTTTCTATAGAAAAAGGTCGCAGAATCTAAAATACTGAAAAACAATACGAAACAAATCTAATAATCAGACACCCCTCTGTAGGAAAAATTTCTCAATAATGCTTTAAAATACGAGACTTTTTCTATAGTAAAATGTCTCAGAATCTGAGACTTTTTCTGTAAAAAAAAAATCTTAGAATCTGAAAATTTTTCTTTACGAAAAAAATCTCAGATTATGAGACATTTTTCGTAAAGAAGAAGTTTTATATTCTGAGACATTTTCCCTTAAAAAAACTTTCACGAAAAATGTCTCAAAATCTGATATTTTCTATGTAGAAAGGATTTCTTTTATTATTTTTCTGTACGAAAAAAGTCTCAGATTCTGAGACATTTTTCGTAAAAAAGAAGTCTTATATTCTGAGATTTCTTTTAAAAATCTGAAAATTTTTCAATAGGAACGAAAAAGTCTCAGATTCTGAAACATTTTTCGTAATGAAAAGTCTTATATTTTGAGACATTTTCCCTTTAAAAAATAGTTTTTTCATGAAAAATGTCTCCACATCACTTTTTAAAAAAAAAAACGTATCCATTTTTTAGCTCGTCAACATAGGTGAATTAATGATTTTTTTTTCGAAGTAAAAAAAAAAATTTCCCCCCCCAAACCCAAAAGCTGTACCCGCCACTGTTCCTCTGACATAAAAAATGTTGCTTTTGCTTAACAAAAGTACAAAACCCTTGCAAATAAATACCATTTTTCATAGGTTGGTTAAGTTCTCCAAGGGGAAACTTTTTTCCCCTTTGTCCGATTTCGGCTATTTTCGGACTTCAATTACGCAAAAAAAAAATTTCTTCAGTTTTTTTTTTTAAAATCTATGGATGGTATTTTTATAATTTTATTTCATAGATTTAGCAATTGAAAAGTACCCAAACGCGTAAATTTCAACGTTGTCGGATCGAAAATTTCAGCATAATCGGATAACTTTAAGCAGTGCCCCTTTGAGGTAAAAAAAAATTTCCATACAATCAAAAAGTTTTTTTTTCGATTTTCTATTTTTTTTTTACTTTTTAATTTTAGAGTGCTTTATTAGCCTATTAACGGCAAAAAAGTTCATTTTGATCGGACAAGTTTTTCAATTCCAAAATGGACTTTAAAAATAAAATTGAGGCTGGTGATTGCTAGCCTTAAAAAATGTTTAAAAAAAACCCCCAGATTTAAGCGATTTTGGAAATAAAAACCCCAAAAAATTTAAACTAAGAAAATACAGATGTTTATTAAATTCAGAAGATCTTTCACTATCAAAATTCTATAATGTACCAAAAACCACCAAACTAAACATATTTTTGACAACAAAAAAATTTCCCGACCACCTCCGATTTTTATAAAATTTGGTTAATTTGTTGTACAAATTGTGAGTGAAAATCTGACATAGAAATTTTCAAAAACTTTCCGGTTTGCAGTAGTATTATAAGTTTTAAAACATCATAAACTGGGCTTTGTAGCTACAATCGAAAACATGATATTCAATTTTGAAAATTCAAAGGTGTCACGATTTTAAGATTCTGGGGGAAATTGTGAATTTTTTGGCCCCTGTTGACTCAGAGGGCTGAAAATTTGTATTTGTCAGTTCTTCATTCAGTTTAGCAACTAAACCAAATTTTATCAATATCAAATTCTTGGTCCTTGAAAAATATATAAAAAAAATAGTTCTCATGGTTTGTTGTTTTTGTATTGCATATTTTCATTTTTGAAAAAAAATCTTTAAAAGTAATATGTGTAAAATATTTCAATGAAAATATTTGATTAAAATACCCCCTAAATTAAAAAAAAAAAAAAACATAAAAAACCCCCAAAAAATAATCCAAATTATAACCCACTAAAAAAAACACTAAACGAGAAAATAACCCTAAATCTGGGGGAAAAACCCCCTAAACTGGCAACACTGATTCATTACTAAGTTAGGAAGCTTTTACAAAAGCTCACAGTACATGAGTAGTAGTATCACAGAGTTGCATCTGATGGGTTTAAGTATTAGTGACAGCACACGGTGTAACTTTTGACGTTTCATACAAAACGTAAACAAACATCATAAATACATGCACAAAAGCTCACACGTACAGGCACACATATACTAGGCAGCGATGATCATTCTGTACTAAAAACCAAACCACCATATTGGAAAGTACGCAATTAGCACCAGTGTTTGCATACTAGTCTGTACTGTGCAAAAGCTCTATATAATGTAACATCATCTGGTTTGTGTCTTTGATTTGGTTGTGAAGTGCTTTGGCTAATTAATAAATATCTGGCAGCACTAATGCCCACTCAAATAGGCTGACCGACAAAAAACAATAAGGGTAATAAGTAGGCCAACCAAAAATAAGCAAATGCAAATTAGATAAAACACAAATTCTGATCATGAGAAACTATAGAAAATAGCTACATTTGTTAGAGCTTTTTTTATACCCTCCAACCAGAGCTTCGAAGAATGAAATCCTTTTCGAATGAATTCTCAAAAAAATCCATTCAATTTTCATAGTCAGTGAATGCATTCGATTTCATAAATCAACATTGAATGCAGTCCTTGGAATTCATTCGGTTGAATGAAAAAAAATTAATGCATTCGATTTCTTGCTCATTCGATTTTGAAAAATCGAATGCATTCGATTTTGTATCATTCCACTGCGAATGCAATCGATTTTTAAAATAGATAGACCAAAACGGAGCCAAATTTTGGTCTATAGTATTGCCTACTCTCTATACATACGATGACCCTAATGGGCTCTAATTTTGAATCAAAAAAAATTGGTGTTTCCGAAAATTTAAAAAATGCACATATTAACTGCCTATACGACAAAAAAATGTGAAGAGTGTTGGCGATACTATGGACAAAATGTTGGCTCCGTTTTGATCTATCTTGGTTAGTTTTTTTAAGTTTTTTATGCAATGAATGAATAAGCCATTCGATTTTTCAAATTGAATGAAAAGAAAGTCGATTGCATTCGCAAGTGAATGCATTCGATTTTTAAAAATCGAATGAAAAAAATCGAATGCATTCGATTTTTGAAAGTCGAATGAAAAATAAAACGAATGCATTCGATATTTATAAATCGAATGAGTCTAAAGTGAATTCATTCCATTCGCTAAAATGTGATTGGGGAATGCAATCACTAAATTTTCACTCAGAATGCCAAATCGAATTAAGGAAGCTCTGCTTTTGACCCTTTGGTCAAGTGACTATTTTAGAAGTTTTTTTTTGATTGAATCGCGCATGTAATTCTTTTTACATTTATTGAAATGAAACATTATAGTCCAGTCAAAGTGCTATAGTGGCGACATCTTCTGTTTAGTACAGAATATATTCTAAAAACCTTTCCTAGCTTTAAATTAAAGAATTAGTTTTTTAATAAAAACATATTTGGGATCAATAGATTTACATAAGTATCTATCTATATTGATACTTTGTATTATTGTTATTATTCAAAATTGAAACCTGCTTACAAATGTTTTTCTATTGGTTTTGTTTAAATTTTTGTAAAGCAATTAAGAAAATTATTTCCTGTTTCTCTATCTCTCTCCCTTAACATCCCTAACGTTGTAACATTAACATTTCAAAACGTCTCTCATCTTCTTCGTTAAATTTATTGTCATCATAGTCATGCAGGTCTATGGACTTACGTTTCTCCATAAATTCAAATGTCGGCGGTATAGTTTTCGGTAATTTTTTATCATTTTCCGTTAGCAATTGTCATTCGGGAATTTCATTGGCATTTGGCAATGGCAAGTGTACATCGACAGATTTTTGCCTTAATGCATATTGTTCGCGTAAAACATTTTGGGTTTTAGCTGCCGTAGCATTAAAAGATTGCATATGAAAGTGGGAATGAGCACCAGCCAATTTGGCCAAAGGTATGCGATATACTCTTAAAGGTTTTAAGCGGTCTGGTGAAGAAGAATAATTATCCGAACCCTGACTACCGCCATTGGAAAAGAGACCACGATATTTTGAATTACGTTTTGTAGGTGACATTGGGGAATGTTGTTGATTGGTGGCTTTTGTATTGTTATTATTACTTGTATTGGTATTATTAAAACGTGGTGAATTGGGAGGTACTCCCGTTTGTTGGGGATCTACTACACAATTACCACGCAATGCGCTAAACTTGTTATCTGAATGGTAAGAATCACCACATGAATTACTTTTGGCTATAAGAGGTTTTTCTTCCAAATTACTTGTTTTCTGCAATGAGCGAGCTCTTTGTATTGACGGACCTTCAGCTCCTATAGCATTGGGTATTTCTAATAAATTATTCATTTCATGTTCTGGATTTAGTGGAACATCTTTGTTACTTCCTACACTCTGCAGATCACTGGTATCACGTGCTAATTCTTCATTGGACGAACATTCACTGGGTGTGGTTACTAATCTCTTTTCGGGTGTTTGCTCATTTATATGTAATCCTTTGATATTCAAATCTTTTGACATAAATTCTGGTGCTGTTGTTACAAAGAATATGTCACGTTTGGATGTTATCATTTGTAGTTCTGGTAAAACGGCCGTATGCACCAAATTTCCGTTGACTAGCAAACGTATTTCCATTGAATCGGAGGTAAAGCCCAGTATATAAGGGAAAGCACAGACTACAGATGTGGGAGAAGTATTCCAATGAAAATCAAATTCATTACGTGATGTTTCTTCACGGTCATTTAGTTTTTGAAAATGGCAAGTATCTGAAAGGATATGAATGAAAAGAAAATATTTTAGCAAAAACAAGTGAGTGGTAAATTGAGCAGTGTAAATTCTTTTATACCCTTCAATATGTAAACAAACAATAAAATAAAGATTTAGTCAAAAACGTTTTCTGGAGCGTATTCGGCGGAAGGCTTTGGGGGTCACTTTACCCCCGCTATAAATTTTGACAAATTAATTATGATTTTTGTACCTAATTAATACCATTTTATAATTATTTAAAATTATGTGTTATATCCAAGTCCTCAAAAAAGGAGGAGGGGCAAATAAATGCTTTGAAGATTTTCTAATGGCGTTTTCTTTTCTGGCAAAAAATGTAGCATTTTGTAACATTTTTTTTATTCTTTGAATTTTTTGTGTTCTTTTCTAAAAAAAATGCGCACTTTTGAAAAAATATTATGTTCTTTTCTCAAATTATTGCCTGCTTGTGAGGTAAAAAATGCATATTTTCAACCCCGAAATCAAATGACGGGGTGAAAAACTGCCCTGATATTCTCTCATGTAGCAAAACTCAAATTAAGCGAACAAGTTAACTGATGCTGTTGTGGTGCAGAGGATGGTGTCGTGGCATGTGACACTGGAGGTCCGGGGTTCAAATCCCGGTATGGAAAAATTTTTTATTTTTTTTTTTTATTCTGGTATTTTTTTTTTTATTCAATTACGTATTATTTTTTTTATTTAATAATGTTTTTTTTTAAATAATTTAATAATTTTTTAAAAAAAAAAAGTAAATTTTCATATAAAATCGACTAAATTTGTTAATTTTTTGGTATTTTTTTTTTAAGTTTAAATAATTTAAAAAAAAAATAATTTAAAGCAAAAAAAAAATAAAAAAAAAATATGTGATGGTCATCGCCGGGATTCGAACCTGAGCTGCCGGCAATATAAGCGAAAAACACATCCATCGAACCAGCAAATCAGGGCAATTTGCGTACAAAACAGCATTTTTTGTGTTCTTTTCTGAGTGAAAAAAATGCAACATCGTTTCAGGGCCATGTCAACATTTTAAAATTTAACATTTTAACAATGCACAATTTTTTGTTCAGAAAAGAAAACACCATAACATAAAAATGTCGTATTTGTTTAATAAAATTACAAACCAAATCTGTAATAAATGGGATTTTTCAAAAGTTGGTTTAGCTATTTAAAATTAGTTTTTTTCCCCTTGTTCTAATCTTACCCATTTCCAAACTTAACCAGCCTTCGACCTCAGGACATCTTCGTAGCAAACTTCAGGAGTCTTGCTATTTTGGTTTGGACTGTATAGGACGGAAATCGCTATAAGGTCTTAGAATGTATCAGTAATCTATAATTTAAATACATACTATATGTGGTCACCGGTAATGAAAAGAACAGCTTATGCCGTTTTTGGTAACCACCACAAATGGCGCCCAACTTGGGGCCATTACACTTTAAGTATTATTTTAACTTTTTAAATGACACACCAAAACGCCGAGACCCGTTAACTTAATTTTGAGCATTGGAAGCCAGTGACATTCTTCGTTTTGACAGGTGTGTCAAAATCAGGAGATATTTAGTTCTTAAGTTTGTAAATATGTGGAATCAGCCCTCCACGAATTGAAGATGAATATTGAGGAAAACATGAATTATGACGAATATACTATGACATGCTCCCTTAATATTGAGGGATTATTTAATAATAAAAAATCTGGGGAAATAGAGAAAGCTCTAAACAATTCGGTTAATGACTCAGTGATGAATTATTGGTTAATAAAAGTCCTCAAAAACCGTTTAATTGAAGCCGAAATAGGAGTGGAATCAGTGAAGGCAATGACGACCAGAGGTACTGCCCAAGGGGGTGTAATCTCATTGACACTGTGGATTCTGGTATTAAATGATGCTTTAATGGAATTGAAAAAACACGAGGGATGTCCCTTGAAACAATATCCGACATTATGGAGCGTGCTCTCTCATCACTTCATAAGTGGGCTACGACCTGTCGACTTGGAATAAATCCTCAAAAAACGGAAATGGTTCTCTTCAAAAGAAAAATATCTGAATTTCGACTACCGCCTATTAGGGGAACGTGTCTGAGACTGTTGGATAGTGCCAAGTTTCTAGGCAAAATCATTGTTAAAAACCTTAAGGAAAGAGTGAAGAAGGCGTGCCAGAAAATTATTTGGAAACAAATAAGGTCTTATACCAAGACTTATCCAATGGATATTCACAAAAATTGTTAGACCAACACTGGCACATGGTGCACTAGTGTGGTGGCCTATTGTAAAAACAGGCACGCATGATTCTGAATAATAGAGTAGCTGCCTTGAGTATAAGTGGAGCACGCAGGGCGACGTCCACACATGCTGTATGTAGGATTCGTGATATGCCATCTTTGGAACTTTGCATCTAGGAATTCGCACTAAGGACACAGCTACGACTGCGACAGAATCGTGTGCTAAGGGAGCGGGACTACGGCCAAAACTTATACGAAACAATCAATATGAGGACTGTGTGACTGACTATATGACTCCTTATATTGAAGGGGATGAGAGCGTTAAAATTGAAATACCATCTAGGGAATTTTGGAAAAAAAAATTCCACTTGTAGGGGAACATCAAAATGAGGTCTACACTGATGAATCAAAGATGCAACAGGCAGTGAAGTCTACTGTAAGGAACTGGGAATTTAATATAGTGTAAGACTACCAGACGGCTGTAATATTTTTCAGGTGGAGCTGTGTGCATTGTTAGAAGCAGATAGACTCATTTCGATGCGACCGATATACTTTGTAAGATTATTATTTACCATGACAGTCAAGCAGCTTTAAAAGCTCTGGAAAATAGGAATATACGATCAAAGGTAGTCACCCGTTGTCGCAAAGAGCTGCAGGCTCTCATTGAACAGCTCGTATGGGCGCAAATTTACCATCAAACGAAATTACGACCGACTTGGCCTAGATGCTATTTGTTTGGAAATCAAGGACAATTTTGTACTTCAAGAAGATTCCAAATGGGAAAGCAGGCTCGACTGCATTTAAAAGAAGGATTTGTGGACTCGCGTGTTCAAAAAAAAATGATCTAAGGAATTATGTAGGTTTAATTACAGGCCATACTGGCTGGAAGGTTATTTAGAAATGTTGAAATTGATTAGAGATGACTTGTGCAGATGGTGGGGGAGGCAGCGGAAGATTCATTCCATTATCTTTAGCAGTGACCTGCACTATCTCGTACTTGATTTCATTGTTTTGGCGCTTACTTCTTTCAGACTATGTAGGAACTTAGAAGGATCGGAGGATGGTGAAATATGTTAGGCTAAGTAAATTTGATGAAGCATATGTGTGGACTTAAACCGTCATGGACAGGAAAAAAGAAGCATCCGAATTCAGCTCAACACACGCCAAAACCCCCTTTCAACAAGGTATCACTTTGTTTCAGGAACTGGTCTCATACGTATTATGTCAACCTCTTAACCTAACCTAGATCGAGGAAAAGTTGGACATAACTGACTTCACGTAGAATGTTTAAGAACCAATGCCCAATGACATATTTAGAGAAAACTAATACGATTTAGGATATTTTAATGAAACAAGAAGAATTCTAATAGGAGTGATCGCTGGACACTGTGTCATAGAGCGAATGACTGGACACATGAGTGACTTGGGATCTGAATTCTGTGGAAGCTGAGGATAAGCCGAATTTAGTATCTCAGTTAAATAGTGGATGGTTCAACAATGGGTGATCTATTGAGCTTTTTGTTGGATTCGATAGTTAAGAGTTTTGAACAATTCTCATACTTACGATTATAGCACAGCAAAAGCTCGGTTTCTAAACCATCACATAATTCTACAGCAGCAGTTAATATTGTTTGATTTCTTTTGGCCGGTTCAACTTCATGTAAGCGGGTGGCAATTCCACTTTGATCACAGACAATTTCATAATGGTACCTAGTTAAAGAAAATAGAAAGCAAATATTTAAATCAATATATAACCTCTCAACTCTTATCTCTATATCCCCCTCAACTCACCTATAACCTACACATATTAAACCACCACTTTTTGTGTTAGTAGGACCCTCCAGTGGAGTAACAATAGTTGGGGTATCACTTAAAGTAATCTCTTTTTGAAAAATAAAACCTTCGGTAGTTTCAGTATCATTTTCCGGACACCAAGAAGCCCAAGCTGCAGTATGTTTCCATTGGAACAATTGCAATTTACGTCCCGCCGCTACAACCAATCTTAAATGTCCACCACTAACATGTGAGGTGGAGTATAAACTACATCCGCGAGTTCTTTCAATACGTCGATCTTTAACCTCAGATCGAGAACGACATTTTAAGGTCTCCTCGGTGAAACGTCCATGAAATTCTCTTAAACGAAAGACATACACACGATGTGCATCACGATTTGTCGCCGAACCACCACGTATTAAAACTAAACCATGCTCTTCTAAAACATTTAATTGCCGGACATATAATGTTTTATCAAAAACCAACTGTAAAGATTGATCCTCTGCGTGGGGTGTACGTGTGTGGGTGGGGAGAACATATAAAATTGAAAGAATAATAAATGAATTACTTCCTTTTGTTTTTTATTTCAGACCATTAAATTTTGTTGCTTTCAAAACAATAGTGTTTTTCCATTATCATCGCATTGTATTTACCTTTCATCAAAAATGTACCATCATCGGTGGCTATAAATAAACACTCATCATTCGTACCAAATGAATCACCTGCCAGTGTGCCACGATGGGGAAATGTTGGATAGAAACAATGTGGCTCCCAGGGGGGTTTTTTGAATATTGTACAAGGACTAGCCGAAGCAATACTAGTCGGTGCATCACCCCGCACAATGGCCTCCAATTTAAGTGCTTGGCCTATACGTACGAATTCAATTTGTCTTGCGTCCTCCTTAAGTTTAGATGTTCTTGGCACGTCATACAATACTTCAGAGAAAGCGCGTCTATTTAGCATATTCTATAGTAAATGGAAAGAAAACGTATACAAATACAAATGTATGAGAATAAGTGTTTGCATAAGTGTTTGTGAGAGTTTGTTGAGGGCATGTCAATGTGTGTCAGTCAGTTAGTATTTCAGTATTGAAGTGTTTTCTAAGTACATAATTTGTATATGTGTGGTGTGTCTGTGTGTGTGTGATGTGTCAAAGGATAAACAATGTAAGAGGAAGAAAACATACGTTTAGTTTGAACATGACTTAAGTTTCATTAGAAAAGATTTTCTTGTTTGTATACATTAGGGTGGCGATAATTTATATAAATAAAGAATAAACTAGTTGCTGGATTTGAGAGACAACGGTCCCGAATATTGTGTCATCAAGTTCCTAAAAGAAACCGAAGTTCGAATTTATACAAATTTACTCAAGTTTGATCAAAATCGACTTTACATCCACTGCACTCGACTTCTGTGAGAAAAACCAACTGACATTTTAGAGTAGTAAGACCACTTCCAAAGTATAAAATTTACAAAAACTTTTCTAACCACATTAAACATAGTATTGGGCCTGTCATTCCATGTACCGAAAAGTACCGATACATAGTTTTAAGACCCCATGAATATATGTTATTGATCCTTGATCCTTTTTCCAGGCCCAATTTTTTTATTGAGTTTTCAACGATTTTTTCAGTAACTACCTGAACTGAATATTTAGACAAGACTCATCTTTCAGGGATGTGTGGAGCCATTTAAACTTATCTTAGAATTGTCTGGACACATTTTCCAATATCCAAATGAAGTTTTTCTACCAAGTTATTTTGTAATGAAAAGAAATTCAACGACACAGATCGTTTTCAATAGCAAAAGTAATAATGTTAATCTAGCTGGCCAGTTAATCTAGCTGGCCAGGAGCACGAAAAGAACAGTTTAGGTATTAAGAAGTTAAAGTGCTTCTAACGATAACCCATTGGTCATTTCGATGTAAAGGAACCCATCTTTTTCAACGTGTTTTTTTGGCGAACTAGAGTCTAAATTTTGATTTTTTTTTCTAAAAATTCTACTCAAAACCGTAAGAGTTCGGGACAGTGGTATATTTTATGCAGCATCGTCTTTGTTTCGCCAAAAGCACTACATATCGGGCGGTTTCTAATGCCCAGCTTCCTGCTACTTTGCCTTATATCTTTTTCCAACAATAACCCTTTATACTTTCCACCAGAAGCCTTTAAAAAGTCATAGGAATTGACAAGATTTAAACATTGAGGTAACATATTTCGGTAATTCTCCATAACGACTCCGTTTTCTAACCCATTAACATCTCTGTCGACATCCCAAATTGACAATTCAAGTGATTTTACATTGTTCTCTTTTTTATCAACGTCAAACCAACATTCAGAGGTCGCTCTTACAAATGCAATGTATTGCGTTGCTATTAGGAAAATAGATTATGAGGAGGAGGAACGGGGAAGTAGTGTTTTTGGGTATTTGACTTGAATTTATCTACATCGAAAGGAACTGAGAAGAACTTTGTTTGGAGATTATTCCACATAAGACTTATAAACGAACCTTCTCTGAAATGCGTTGTGTAATCAACTGGTAAATCGATAGCAAACGGATTTGATTTACTAGACAACCGAGTGCTGCGAACAAAAACTCGGGCTCTAGGGAAAAGTTAACTTATCTTAGCAGAACAATTTCGATGGTAATATCGATAGAACAGAGTCGCACAACCCACATTTCGACGATGCTCTAATAATTCAATAGTGTTGGATACCATATTGTTATTGTGAAGCATCAACGCCCTTCGTTGCGACGAGCTTAAAGCTCCATAATGGACTTAGATGCTTCTGCCGATATTTAGGAGCTGTATTCTGTCTTCGGTCGAATGTAGGTGTAATAAATAGCTTCAAGATCGAATGAGGTGAAGAACTTCCGGTTTAAAAAACCGAGACACATGAAAGATTCTTTCGACACTTGAAAATGTGTTTATTCTAACGGACATCACACTGAATTTTAATGCCCAGAATTTCAATAGAGTCCGATTGCTCGATTCTAATACCATTTATATGTACAAATGACGATGTTGGATTCACATTAGAACTATTTTTCAGAAAACCATACAGTCGACATGTAAACCAGTAAGTTTGACTCCGCATACCTAACAAGATTACGATTTACCATGCTCTCCTTTACGAAAGCGCTGAGCATATTGCCATTGGGCTGTAATTATCCGGGTTATTAACCTCTTCTTTTTTGGGGATGGCTGCACATTGGCAACCTTCCAACATAAGGGAAAGACTCCCGCACGGAATGACGGAATAAAAATATTTTCGAGTGGACGCGCTAACGTTGCAGACCACTGTTTTAGCACCAGCCAGATGTTTTAGCCAGGTATACCATCCGACCCCTGTGACTTTGTTTACATTAAGACCCGCAAGAACTCTTTGTACAGCACGAGCTCTGAAATATATCCTGGGCATAGTGTGGGATACCCTCCCGACTTCGGGCAGTGGTTGATTGCTTGCCGGCAAAAAAAAATTTCTTCCAAAGAAATCAGCCAACAGGTTAGCTCTATCAACCGGTTAAGAGAACACTTGGTCATCTTTTAAAAGTGTCTTGATAGAAGAACTAGTATTTTGCCAGACTCTTTTAACAAACGTCCAAAAGCTCTTACTGCCGCAAAGAGCCGAAAGGACTTAAGCACGAAGTTGCTATTCATAAAGAAACTTTTCACGACTAACAATAAGTCTTCTTGCACACTCATATCTCGACTATTTGGGTAGCAGATCAGTACAAATTTTTTGTAGTTTCGACAATTTTTGAATGCTTCTTCCCTGGATCTGACTGCATTCCTGCAAGTGTGGTTAAACTTACATTTATCCCATGGTTTAGCCAAAATGAGCTTCGATAGAATGGAATGCTTCATTTAAAGCACAATAACATTTTCAAAAATTTTTGCCGCGGCGTAACGTTGCCGTCGAGGAAATGAGTTGATCGCTGATCGTCGTCTGACATTCAATATTCATGTTAATATGTGAGTTAGCAGGTTTAGAGGTAATAAGAAGTTTCGCATTAAAAAGTATTTCAGTCATTAGAAAGTTTATAGGTTTTCTTATACTCAGTAAACCGTTGCTCTGACACCATATTCTCCTTTCGAACCGTCTGTGAAAAAATGAAGTTGGAGTGCTTCAAACCAACCAAAAACCATCAAACCAACCACAAATCGAGAGAAAACACTACCGACACTAAAGGGAAAAAAGTTTTAACCGAGTGCTTCGTGACACACAAGATAGAACACCATAGCAACCACTTTTGTTAATACTCGTATATCACAAATTGTAGTTTTTTGATTTTCCTTCGATTTGCAAAACTTAACCCAGTGGCATATTTCATTTCGTAAACTTTAGAAAAAGGTGCCCTCCTAATGATGAATGTATAACTAACATTAAGTATTTTCTAGATAAAAATACGAGGAATCTTTAGGTTAAGAGCAGACAATTGGTAGTGAAAAATTGTATAAGAGGTGAATCGTTAAAAATGTGAATGACCTTAAAACTAAACTTTTAATGAGGAATTTGTAAAGATGTTTTTTATGTTCTGTAACAATTAAAAAAATCTCAAATATCAATTGTCTTTTATACAAAAAGATGCGGTTTTGAATGGAATTGTTTCTTTTGATTCGCAATTTTTAAAAATAGCTGTTTGTAACCTTTTCATTGAAATAATATTTTTTTCGTGGATCTTTATATTTCGTATTTAAGAAATGCAGTTGAACTTTTCGTGTTAGATTTCTAGTTATTAAACCTTGATTTAAAGGAAATACTTAGTTTGAGCTTAAAATTTACAAATTTTTCTTTCATGAAGCAAGTAAGGTAACTGCTACATGTCAGTAGTGGTATTTATTTATGTTTCCATTTAATTACAAATCATTTTTAATAATTTCAAACTAACCGAGAACTGGTAACAATAATCGTCGTCTCGTTGTAACGAAATCGACCAAGAGTTTTGGTGAGAATCGAACCCACAATCTTTATAATTCTTCCTATTTTGTGTTGTGACATTAATAAACCTCAGACACAGATTAAACAGAAAAAGTAATGTTGAACAATATGTTTAAGTTATTTATTTGCTTCTAATTTTTGTGCTAAAAAGAGAATACTAATGCTCTTGTTTTTATTGTTTTACTCATTCCTAAATAGTTCGAGTTTCCATGAACAACGCATTGGTTTTCCCCCGTTTGTTTTATACCCTCTCACAAACTTTGTAATTCCGTATGTAACTCATCGAAATATCGGTGGGAGACCCCATAAAGTATATATATTGCTGATCCAAGACGCGTCTTTAGATAACACGATATAGTCCAAAATAAAACAGTTAGACTCTTAAAGTTTGGCATGAATATATCTTATGGTCATAGGCTGGTTAAATTCGTAAATGGGCAAAATTGGATATGATGGAAAAAAGTTCCTCCTTGTAGAACTAAATCTCTGAAAAACTCAATTTTTTTTTGTATTTTTCTTAAAGAAATGAAACATTTTTGTGCCAGGGATTAAAAAATGTCGGATTTTAACTAGAAAAATAGTATAAATAATGATAAAATTTTCTTATTTAAGTTTGGTAACTTTTATCGTTATAGCGAAGTAGCCTCAACATCGCCAATTTCAAGGAATCATTTCAAAGGAATCATAATTGCCACACAATGTTAATATGTGATTTAGCAGTGTTGGAGGAAATTGGGAGTGCCGTCTTAAAAAATATTTCAGCCATAAGAAAGTTTATAGATTTTCCTATACTCAGCTTTATATTGTAAGCTGCGGCTTTAACACTATTTTCTTATTTCGAGTCATCTCTGAAAAAAATAAGGTTTTATTGGTGGGGTGTTTTTAACCATCACTCTTCCTTTACAGCAACGGTGACCGGACACAATACCTACGGACATATCCCCATAACGGAAGTGGAAGCTACATTTAGTTTAAATGGTCAAAAATGGTCATAATCCCAATGAGGACTATGTCCTTTCCTGTAGGGATTACGGTCGAAATTTGTTCGGTCATAACCCATATTTTTTGGTTATAATACTTGTTTTCTGCAGATATGGTGCTTTTAATGCATGGAGTTTGTTATCCGGTCCAGACGGAGGCCGTCTACAAAAAAAAGTTAAATTCGACTTTGCCGAATCTATGCATACCCTCCACAATACCTTTTTAAGTGATAGTAAATTTTCTAACGTGAAAAAAACATTTTTGATTAGAAATATTTTATTTTGTGTAACAAAACTTTTTTTTGTAATTTTTGAAAAAAAAAAAATATTAATTTACCAAATTTTTTTTGAGTGTAAATTTTTTTGAGTGTTAAAAACTTTTTGAGTGTATTTTTTTTTTTGTTTTAGTGAAAAAATATTTTGGGTGACAAAAATACGTTGTAAAACATTTTTGTGACTTACCAATGTTTTTAAACATGTTTGACGGATTTCCAACAAGTGAATTTAAGTTGAAACTAATCTGAAATTCACGGTTTTTCTAATAACTTTTAAACCACGGGACTGATTTGACTGAAATTCAATACGAACAAGGCCAGGGGAACGATAAATATATATACTAAGTTTCAGCATCCTCAGAATTGAAGGAAGTTAGCGTGTTTTTTATCTCGTAAATTCACGAAAAACTCTTGCCGAAAAAAACTTTTGAACCACTGGAAGGATTTCGCTGGATTGAAATACCAACCTGACCAGGTAAATGCCCAACATATATGCCAAACTTCAGGAGCCTCCGTAAAGTCTTTCAAAAGTTAGCGTGTTTTCAACAGACAGACGGACGACCGGACATCGCTAGATCGTCTTTAAATCTATCGAGGATCATGAATATATATCGTCACCTAAAATACAAAAGGCCCTAACTAACAAACAATTCAAAATAAGTTGTTTAATTGATTCTGGATTATTTTATCAACATACACATCTTCACAAAACAATTAGGGCTGCATAATAAAAATTAGCGATTTTATAGCCAAAATTAAAAAAACATGTAATTTGGACAATTGCCAATGGACGTAACTATACAAAAAAAATTTTTAATATTTTTTGATTTATTTTGATTCATATTTATTAAAAGAACGTCCTCGCAAATTTAAAATATCATTCAATATTGCTTTTTGCTTCTCCTGTAAAATTAATATAATGTTAGTTAGGGCCTTTTGCATTTTAGGTGACGAAAGTATATCGGGGTATGTATGGGGTCCTAAACCAATATTTCGAGGTGATACAAACGGAATGACAAACTTATATATACCCTCTATCACTATAGTTTTCATAACGAAAATGGGGATTATCTCCATGGGGATGCAGTTGCAGCAGGAATTATTGCCAAATAATAGTTACCATTTTAACGCCTAGAAGTTTTTTTTTTGTTAATAAAAAAAAATTCGACAATTTGAGTTAGAGTTAAACCAACTGTAATTTGAAGTTGTTTTTACCGTTTTTTGTAGTTGTTTTTACCGTTTTTTGTAGTTGTTTATCAATAGTTAAAAAGAACAACAATTTTTGGTTGATTTTACCGTAAAATGTAGTGAACACCTAAACAACAAAAAATGTAGTTGTTTTAACTGCCTTTTGTAGTGGAATATACTGTCATAATTTTTTGAGTAAATTAAAAGAAAAATGCACCTTTATTATATTCAGACTTTAATTTACAAGTCAAAGAGGGTAATATTGAAATGGCTCCCAAGAAAGGGCTCCTTTAATCGACTCTACTAGCATTGATTAAAGTAGAGATGGGCGCGTGAGTGAGTTTTGACGCACACTCACTCACGCTCACGACAAGAATTTTCAAATCACGCACACTCACTCACTCACTCACTCACACTCACTCACTCACTCACTCACTCACTCACTCACTCACTCACTCACTCACTCACTCACTCACTCACTCACTCACTCACTCACTCACTCACTCACTCACTCACTCACTCACTCACTCACTCACTCACTCACTCACTCACTCACTCACTCACTCACTCACTCACTCACTCACTCACTCACTCACTCACTCACTCACTCACTCACTCACTCACTCACTCACTCACTCACTCACTCACTCACTCACTCACTCACTCACTCACTCACTCACTCACTCACTCACTCACTCACTCACTCACTCACTCACTCACTCACTCACTCACTCACTCACTCACTCACTCACTCACTCACTCACTCACTCACTCACTCACTCACTCACTCACTCACTCACTCACTCACTCACTCACTCACTCACTCACTCACTCACTCACTCACTCACTCACTCACTCACTCACTCACTCACTCACTCACTCACTCACTCACTCACTCACTCACTCACTCACTCACTCACTCACTCACTCACTCACTCACTCACTCACTCACTCACTCACTCACTCACTCACTCACTCACTCACTCACTCACTCACTCACTCACTCACTCACTCACTCACTCACTCACTCACTCACTCACTCACTCACTCACTCACTCACTCACTCACTCACTCACTCACTCACTCACTCACTCACTCACTCACTCACTCACTCACTCACTCACTCACTCACTCACTCACTCACTCACTCACTCACTCACTCACTCACTCACTCACTCACTCACTCACTCACTCACTCACTCACTCACTCACTCACTCACTCACTCACTCACTCACTCACTCACTCACTCACTCACTCACTCACTCACTCACTCACTCACTCACTCACTCACTCACTCACTCACTCACTCACTCACTCACTCACTCACTCACTCACTCACTCACTCACTCACTCACTCACTCACTCACTCACTCACTCACTCACTCACTCACTCACTCACTCACTCACAATCACGTGAGTAAATTAAATACAACTCACGTGCACTCACGCAAGCATCACTCACACTCACGTTGACTCATACTCAGGAAACTCTTATTTATACAAAAAAAATTTCAAAAACTAAAATTTAAAAAATCTTTCAAAATTTTCATCAAAATTTAAAGTTCCACGAAATTCTAAATTTTTTTTTGCTTTTTTCGAGAGAAAATCTTAAGTTTAGGCAAATTTACAATTTTTTTGTTGATGTTTTAAGACGAAAGGAAATATGAAGAGAAAATAAATCACGCAAACTCACGCAAAAAAATCGACTCACGCACACTCACTCACGCAAAAATTTTACTCACGCACACTCACTCACGCAATATTTTTCCACTCACAATCACGTGAGTAAAATTGAATTCAGTCACACTCACGCGTGATCATGCGTGAATCACGCTCTAATCTGCTCATGTGCCCATCTCTAGATTAAACCATCAAAATGGAACGCATAATAAGAACATCTTCGAGCTAACTTACTTACTTTGAGCTAAACGGTGAAGAAAATGAATCAAAATGTTAAACCAGCGTCATCCTTTACAACCTAACCTAACCAGTTCTGAAATTTTCTACAGGGTGGCTGACTTTTTAATTGCCTTCATTACTTAATCTCTTTGAAAACGTTCCTGTTGCTGCTATAAATAACCTATCTAAATAACTATCGTTTCTATAAAAACGTGCATGTAAATAGCACATGTGAAATTCAATTAATTTCTGTGGTTTATTTTGTATATTTAACTTAATCTTTAGAGAAGAAGAAGCATAAAATTTCTTCGATATACTTTAGGTTCTTGAAAATGTTTACTTTTACATTTCCCACACATATTCGCACAAGCACAAATATACTTTAATATAATCCATTATTTTTCCAGTTTAACATACTTTAACTATGTACACTAGGGCGGGTCGATTTTTTTTGTCAAAAATCGTATAGCAAAAACATAATCTACAAGAAATTCTAAGAACATTTCCCAAAGAAACTATGTTTCTAAAATCAAACCCTATACCGCGCCTAACGACATGAAGATTTGTCCGTCCGTCCTTTTTTTCATAAACCAAATGTAGAACTTGACTCTTTTTTGGTGTTTGTGTTAATTTTTGGGCTTTGATGTGCTCTGAGGTATATAGTAAAATTTTATTGGCAACATTTTTGTAGAACATTTCATCTACACCCTCCCCCTCTTTCGGGGTGTTTTTTTTCGATTTGTTAGAATAGAGCCAAAAAATACCGTTATGAGAGGGAGCTAGAGGGTTGATATGTTTCACAAAAATATTTGCCATAATATTTTCTACAAAGTTGCTGAACATACCCTACACCTCAGATGTAAAGAAACCATAGTTTTATATACCGATATGCTGCAAGAACATATCCAGCCGCAATGTTTTACTAGTTGCCGATGGATATAATTCAAACAGTTTTTAGGATTATGCCCGGCAAGTATATTAGACATAATCCCTGAAATGGAGAAATAAATAATTAGATTGATTTGTAATGAAAACGCCACAGACAATAGATTATAATAAGAAATTTTAACAATAAATCACTGCTTTTAGCGTTATCATAATTTTACTCCATTATTTTTTATTTTATATTAGGCTGCAGTATATTAACATGTAGCGTGATACTCTGAAATTAAGTGCAGGGGTTGTGGGTTCGATTCCCTCCAAAGCCTTTGTATGTTAATTGCAAAGGGAAGCTGGTGCAGCGGATTTTTCTTAGTAAATAAAAGTATGTAATTGAGGATCATAATATTTCCAAAAAAACAACACATAGATACTTTTGTGGGATGAAATTGGGGAGTTGCATATCGGAGAGGAAAAAATCTGTGTTTGATAAAAATTTTTGGTAACTGAATATTTTTTTTACATCAGTATTTGATTTATTTAGAGTAAAATTTTTTTTTTTAATTTTTGTAAAAAAAAAAAATCGAGTGTAAATTTTTTTGAGTGTAATTTTTTTTGAGTGTAATATTTTTTTTTAGTTTTTTTGAGTGACAAAATTAGTTTCTAAAATACTTTTTTTGGCTTACCATTCCTTTTCAAAGCGTGTTTAGCGTTTTTTTCAACACGGGAATTCGGGATAAAACCCATCTGAAATTCCCCATTTTGCTAATAACTTATGAACCACTGGACAGATTTCGCTGAAATTTAGTACTAAAATGACCGGAAGTATACCAAATATATACGCCACGCTGCATGAGCTTGTCGTATATATTTTTCATTCTTCCGCTAGCATTTGAAAGTTAGCGTGTTTCACACAGACAGAAAGACAGACGGACGGACGGATTTTCATGTCGTTAGGCGCGGTATAGGGTTTGATTTTAGACCAATGGTTTCTTTGGCAAAGTTTCTTAGAATTTCTTGTAGATTTTGTTTTTGCTATACGATTTTTCAGTTTTTTTCGATCCATACAAATCGACCCGCCCTAATGTACACTGTACATTGTACAGTGGCTCACACCTTAAATCATAATAATTCCTTAAATAATTTCTATAAAAATATATTAATAGTATTAAAAAAAATGTCGATTATAACTGTACAAATGATAAACAATTTAATTTTTCAGTTTGATTCTCGTAGCAAATTTATTATTTTCTCAATCTGGACACCTTTAAGCTTAAATTAAAGCTTGATACATTACCTATACAGCTTTCATTAATATAATACTAATTTGTCTTTAACGAATTGCTTTTCAATACATACTGTACGACTTAAGGTGTAATCTACTGTACACACATTTATGTATGTGTGTAATCATAATAACCACAATTTATTTAAGGTGAAGGTATGCAACGAGGTAAGATAGTTATTTCAGTTGAGAATGCATAAAATATGTATTGTTATGATTGTATGTATGAGTGTGTGTGTGCGTTTGTATGTAGCATCAATATCACTTCAATACACTTACCAATTTACTATCACCAATATAGTCTTCATGTAAGTCCTTAATCAGCATTTCAAGTGTTCGCTCACGTTTTTGTGAAAATATTGGTGTTTGAAATGTTGCCTTTTCCGCATTAATTAATTTAACAAGTAAAAATTCACGAAACAAATTAACATCCTGAAAAGAAAGAAGGTCAAATGGGAAGTATTTAAAAAAAGGATTGAATATTTAATTATTCATATTATAAAAAACATAAAAGCAATTAAGTATGTAAAATAAAGTATTGACGAATATTTAATGCCCTTCGCTTATGCTCCAAGCAAAAATGTCGCTAAATTCTTTTTATACTAGTGATAGAGGGTATATATAAGTTTGTCATTCCGTTTGTAACACCTCGAAATATTGGTCTAGGACCCCATAAAGTGTATATATTCATGATCCTCGATCGATTTTAAGACGATCTAGCGATGTCCGTCCGTCCGTCCGTCTGTCCGTCTGTCTGTCTGTTGAAAACACGCTAACTTTTGAAACCTGGTCAGGTTGGTATTGCAATCCAGCGAAATCGGTCCAGTGGTTCAAAAGTTATGAGCAAAAGACTGAATTTCGGCAAGGGTTTTTAGTGAATTTATGAGATAAAAAGCACTACAACTTTCGAAAATCAATTCTGAGGATGCTGAAGCTTGGCATATATATTTTTTGTTCCTCCAGCCTAGTTCGTATTGAATTTCACCCAAATCGGTTCAGTGGTTCAAAAGTTATTAGCAAAACCGTGAATATCAGATTACCCAGCAAAACTTTGGTAATGGGTAGTGATTATATAACACATTACCAGGTAATGTATATAACTTATTTGTAGCATTATTTTATGATGTCTTACCAAACATTTGTTCCACAACGTATTAATTTCATGTGAAAAAAAATGCATTACTAATAATTTGCTACGTAATGCATGATTATTGGAAAAATGTATTTCATATTTATTATTTCTAAACATTAAATCATTGAT
The DNA here is from genome assembly GCA_963921195.1 of Pegoplata infirma. Taxonomy (NCBI): domain Eukaryota; kingdom Metazoa; phylum Arthropoda; class Insecta; order Diptera; family Anthomyiidae; genus Pegoplata; species Pegoplata infirma. Next base: position 60,257,826 of record OY992540.1, read on the forward strand.
GACTTATATTTGGTTACATTATGTATTATTTCAAAGTTTGAAATAATGCATTTTTTATAATTTGATGCATAATGCATTACAATAACAAAAAAATAATTATTTTATAAAAAAATGCATAAGTTTAAACTAGAGATGGGCTCACGACAGGAAATTTCTAACGACACACTAAAGAGCATATTTTATCTACTTACACTCACTTACAATCACGTGAGTAAATTTAATACAAAATTTCTTTTTCAATACTCGTAACACCTTATATATTATCTTCTGGTATGCTATATTATTTCATTTCTCGTAACCTATAAAATATCATATATTTTACACCTTACTCGTATTCTTCGTTATAAATTTATGAATTATTTTATACCTTACTGGTATTCTTTGTGATAATGTGGATGCATTACTTTGAGTCTCATCGCCTGTTAAAATCATCAATTCTGCAATGTATAAAATAAGAGATCCTATACCTTATTTTATACCTTATTTGGTAATCTAAGTTTTGCTGGGTAGCTTCACCTTAAATTCACCTGGTGAAAACCCGTTAAACCTGTTTTACAACCATTGGTAAGTCACAAAAATATTTTAAAAGGTATTTTTGTCACACAAAAATATTTTTATACCAAAACAAAAAAAAAAAAAAAAAATACACTCGAAAAAAATGTTACACTCAAAAAAAATTTTACACTCAAAAAAAAATTAGTAAATTTTTTTTTTAATGTAAAATTCAAAAAAAATTTACACTCAAAAAAAAATTTACACTCAAAAAAAAATTAGTTTTTTTTTTCAAAAATTACTAAAAAAAAATTTTACACTCAAAAAAAATTAGTAAATTTTTTTTTGAATGTAAAATTCGAAAAAAATTTTACACTCAAAAAAAAAATTTTTTTTTTTAAAATTACTAAAAAAATTTTTTTACACAAAATAAAATATTTCTAATCATAACTGTTATTTTTTCACGTTAGAAAATTTACTATCACTTAAAATGGGCATTGTGGAGGGTACTCATACACTCAAAAAATTATGTCATTAACTGTTTGTAGTTTATTTAAAAAGTTTTCCGTTTAGTCGTTTTTAAAAGAAAAAACATTTGTTTGATGTTCAGTTTTTATTAATGACTACTTCAGTCCTTTGTTTCAAAAATAACACACTAAAAAATAAAGACTTTCACTAACATTTAATTTATAAAGTCATTTATTTTTGTTCTGTAAGTAAAAACTACTGATTATTCTTTAAATTTTTAATGATTTGTGTAAGTAAATTTTTTTTAAATTGTTGGTATTTTTTAATGATATATCATTAGTTTTTACCTACACAAGTCAGTAATTTGTTTGTAGAAAAAAAATTCAAAAAATTATTTATAGAAATATAAAAACATATTTGTATCAAGTGGCTTTGGCACGATGGGTAGAGTGTCTGGCCAGAATGTAGTTGATTGCGGGATCGATTCCCCAAAATTTTATTAAAAAATTTTAAAAAAATATTTCAATAGAAAATTGTATAAAATAACCTACGAAATCATTAATTTTTAATGTTTTGGTAGGTTATTTTTTTGGAATTTGTTGGTAAAAATAACAGAACTATCATTAATTTTTAATGTTTTCGTAGGTTATTTTTTTCGAATTTGTTGGTAAAAAAGAATGAAAAAACCGTAATTTTTTAATGTTTAGTGTTATTTATTTTAGAAAAGTTTGCCAACAGTAAAAAATAAATGTTGATGTTTTTAAAACAAATGAATAATTACTGGAATGGTTTTCAATTGTTTATTCACTGGTTTTAAGTGTGTTTTTCTTTTGTTTTTGCCTACAAAATATTTTGAGTGTAGATTCGGCCAAGTCGAATTTAACTTTTCTACTTGTTTTATTTAAAATTTTTCTGATAAGTTTGTCATTTTGTTTGAAATATCGATGAGCTAAAAGCATATTCCTGAAAGACGTCTTATGGACTGTCGTGTCGATTTAAAACAATCAACTTTATAAATGGTTTCTTGAAAATAAACAATATCATCTTAATGATTAGTAAAGAAATGAGACCTCGAGCTATAGTAATCTTTCTTCAAAATTTAATTTATAATCCTAATAATAATTATGTAAATAATTTTTTACAATTACATGCGAATATATGACTTTAAGTTTTGCCACTAACGATTGTCAGTTTGCTAAATACTGTTAACAAGATTTCGACAAGATCGAAACACAACTTTATAAATCGTTTCTTGAAAATTGATATTTTGACAATATCATCGTAATGATTAGCGAAGAAATATGACCTCGAACTAGAGTAAATAGAATGTATTGGTCTAATAATATATAATTTTTTATTAATTTAAAAATTAAAACCGAAATTAATCATAGTTTTTAGCCGATAAACATAGATATTTAAATTCCAAATTTATGTCAAATTTTGATATCTATAACATCTGATCTGATCATATTATATTAATGACATACCTGATCCATTTTTAAATGGCTTATTAATTATATGTATATATATTTTTTTTGGTATCCTTTGAAAAATATTAATTGAAATATTTGTATACAATTAGTTTATAAATATTAAAAAACCACTGATTATAATTATTTATAAAAGAATTTTAATTATAATTTACTTATTTGTATACATACATTGTGTTTACTTATTTAATTATTTATTTATAGCTTGTAATAAATATGTTTGATGTTAAACATCCCAGCAAAAAAAAAAAAATTATTTAAAAAACTATTTTTTTGTAAAGTTTTCTTTGGGTTGTAAAATTTTTTCCTGTGACAAAAACACTTCGTAAAATATTTGTGTAGCTTAATAATGAGCTTCAAAGCTTGTTTAGCTATTTTTTCAAAACGTGAGTTCAAGGTAAAACCAATCTGAAATTCACGGTTTTGTTTAAAACTTCTAAAAAATTGTTGAACAAATTTTTTTATGAAAAACTTTAGTTAAAACAATTGGTAAAAGAAATTCATTTTAAGAAAAAAAAAAAAATTGTAAAAAAAAAATTTTCCACAAAACACTACCCATTTTTTTTGGAAGAAATATGTTTGCTCTTATTTTAATACTATTCGGTATTCAATTCTGTTGTCATATGTCAACCAGCAGCCTAGTTAAGACATTTTGTATTTTTTGGTTATGTTGAATGTACAAAAATTTTCGAGGTGTCCGATATCGTTCAAATGCAATACCAAACTTTTCAGAGCAACAATAAGTGAATATGTTAAGTTTAAGTGACATCTGCGTAATATTTTGACAGTGATCATCGTTCATCATCACAGACTGACGGACATCGCTAGAATATCTTAGAATCGATCGATTATCAATAAAATGTAGTTACACACATGGGGTTGCAGATCGATAATTCAATGAGTAACAAAAGAAATGACAAACTTTTTTTTTAGCCTCTAACACTAACAAGGGACGTCTGTCAGAGGGCACCCACCGATTGTTCTGAAACTTGAACTTGGGAATGAGGGGAGAAAAATAAGAGTTACCTGTTTTTTTTAGCTGCCCAATCTCAAATTTAAAAAAGGGTAGCAAACTTAGGAAAAAATATGGGCTTTCGGAAAACCCGAATAAAAGCCGAACACCATACGCAAAAATATGGCTCACCTTAATTTTAATAGAGATTATTATATATGATTTTGGTGGTCGTACTTAAATGCATCTCCATATAAACCTTTCGACCTGTATAAAATGTTTACATAGGTTCTTCTGAGGAAATAGGAAAAATCCTCAGAAAACAAAAAATCCCGATTTTCCTCTTCCCCTTTTACCCACTAAAATTGAGATTGAGTAGTTAAAAAACAGGTAACTCTTATTTAGCTCCCCTCTTTCTTATATGCAAATTTTAGGACAATCGGTGGGTGCCCTGTGAAAGATCTTCCTAGTGACCTCCACAGACGGACATCGCTCGACTGTCTTAGAATCCACCATTGATCAATAATATATATACTTTATGGGGTCCTAGACCGATATTTCGATACTGTAGTTAGAGGGTATAAAAAAATAATTGTTCGATTAATTGACATAAATTAATCGACTTATTCGTTATTCGAAAATCGTCATTTTTAAATTAATCGAATAAGAGTTTGGATTTGTTTGATCTATTAATCGAATTATTCTTAATCGGTTGACAACTCTAATATCTATATCAAGAGCACAACAGCAAAATCGTCTCTCAGGTTTAGAGAGTCAAAAATGCTTAAGCAATGGTCTTGGTGGACACTCGGCACATTAAGTACGGTTGGTAGAACGGAATCGGAACACAAAACCGACTATATCTCACCCCAGACGACTTTGACAGAACCTTTGAAGTCCAAATACCAACTAGGGAGAACTGAGCGGAAAACTTTATGATAAAAAAGAATGTGATCTCAATCTTAACGGACGGATTAAAAATGGAGATGGTTACGGGTTCGGAAGTTTACTCTGAATGCCTCGAAGTTAAGGCCTCATAAAGACTTCCGCACAATGTAGTGTTTCCAGGCTAAGATACTTGCAATTGATAAAGCCGCGTCGATGATTATGACAAGGGACCTTCGTCCTTGCACCATCAACATATTCGTGGATGGTCTCGTAGTTCTGAAAGTCTTAGAGTCAAACACTCTAAAATCAGGAATCGTTAGGAATTGCATACAATCCCTTCGTGAAATCAGTCAGCACACATTCAAGCTGATGAATGAGCGGGAAATGGCTCTGAATCGGTGGGTACACGTGTGGAACGTGACATCTCGGTTCCTATAGTGGAATTAATGATCGAAATTGATAGGATATCTGAGAATAGTATGGAGGATAGGTGGATATGACTGAATACATGCAGGATATTGCGAACAGTATGGACACTGCAAGCGGAAGGTAAGCATATTGGTGAGAGTACTGAAGGGACACTGAAGTACTGAATAATAGGGACTATTGTAAAAGTTATGGTGAAGTGGACGAGAAGACAGCGAATCACTTGTTATATGAATGTCGGCACACAAAAAAAAACTTGTCAAATTACAACAAAAAGTCTCGTAATCCCATTTTACCAATATTTGATAGTTTTCCTTGTTTTTTTACAACAATTTTTTAATCGAAATTTACAATTTTTTTTTGTAATTTTAAAATTTTTTTTGTTTTTTTTTTTTACAAATTTCAATAGTTTTTTTTACAACAAAAAAAATCTAGTAAATTCACTAGAACTCCTAGTAAGTTTAAGTTTACAATTTTATTGGTAAAAAGCTTGTAATATTACAAAAAAGCTCGTAATTTTTACTAAGAATTCTCGTAAAATAGGAGCTAGCAAAAAATCTAGTAAAGTTACGAAACCTCCTTGTAAGTGTTATCACTTCAAAAAAATTGTAAATTTACAATCTTATTGGTAAAAATCTTGTAAAATTACTAAATTATTGGTAAAAAGCTTGTAAAATTAATAGGAATTCTTGTCAAATTGGAGGTAGCAAAAAATTGTACATGTTTTTTTTTTTAATGCGGGTTTGACGAGAAGCTACAATATGCATTTGGGGCAAAGATTTTTCGATGATCTGGATTGCCTACACAGTATCTCATTTACGCAGGCACCGGATTTTAAAAACCGAAAACACAAAATTTTATGTTTTCATCAAAAAACAAAAAAAATATTGTGTTCAAAATAATTTAGTTTTCTGTAAATATTTTTTTTATTCATTCAAAGTGGAAATAAATTCTTTTCTTTCTAAAAAAATAAATAATAAAAATCACATTCGATATTTTTCTATAAAGTTGAAAATTATATTCATCTTCAAAAAAAAGTTTTTTTTTGTAGGAAAACGTTTTTTTTTTGTAGAAAAAAGTTTTATTGAAACAATTTATAAAACAATGGTAAATATTTAAATAAGTATACGAAGATTTATATTGAATATTAAAACAACAAGATTTTACTCATGGATCAAGTTTCAGCAGTAATATAGTATGTATGTATGTTCTAAATGCTCTGAATTCAAATTTCTTCGTTTTTTTTTTGTCATCACAATTGGCAAAGCACTTAAAGATCTTTCAACAGATGACTGTGTAGAAGATACTGCCAAAGCAACTTCTGCAATTTTAGATATTACACAATTTTTAAAGCTTTTGGATTTCCAAAATGCCAACACTTTTGTATCAAATGGTAGCTTTTCATCAAACTGAAGTTTTCCAATGATTCATGTATGGAACTAGAATCGCTTCTTCTAAGAAATGTAGCTGCAGCTCTCTGCTCTAGTTTTTGATATCTCTGTTCAGTTTTATCAATCAATACGTTTGTTTCGGTTTTGCCTTCATTACAAAAGAACTCATTTATTTCATCTGTAGAACATACATTTGTTTTGTGAACTTGAGCATAATGGCGCTTTACGTTACCCAAATGATGGTTGATAATTTTTTCGCATATTATACATTTAGCGGATCCGTAGTCCTATACTTTTACAAATTCTTCCATATTATAGAGTTTTATGTGTCCCATTTTTAGTATTTTAAAGAATTCCTTTTATATTTTTTCCTTTATAATTAAAAAATTATTGAAAACATTTGATAGCAAACCAAAAGTTGAAGATATTTATTTTTTTTAACACAATACAAAAAAAGTTTTTTTTATTTATTTTTGTTCTTTTTTTGTGTTTTTGAAAAAGTTTTATTTTGTTTTCATTTTGAATATTTATCATGATGGATATTTAAATTTATATTTTTTTTGCTTTAATTTTTTTATAAAGTAGATTTATTATTTTTTAAACTTTACCGATAAGTATTTTTGATAAAAACCAAAAATAAAAAGTTTTCCGGTGCCTGCATTTACGTCTCTAGCAGAATAATTTTAGAGAAACGGGATGGTTTAAGAAGTAGAACTTCATAACCATCACAATGGGTGTTATGGCCTATGAGTGAATTCGCCAAATGGCGGACTCCTATCTATCATGATTAAAGGGTATAAAAATGGGATTTTCTACAGGTTGTTTTAGGTCTTGAAGGCTACAATATATTCTTTGCAAGTAAAACTTATATTTTGTTGGGTTGTGAAATACATGTACACTCAAAATAATCACTCTGTTAAATTACAGAGATACTCTGCTGAGTCAGCAGAAAATACCATAGATTTCCAACCAGCAAGATTTTTTGTTATTTTACGAAGAAAACTCTGTAAAATGATTTTCATAAAAAAAACTGTAAATTTACAGAATTATCTGTAAAATATTGATAAAACCGAAAAGAAATTTACAAAAAAAAATCTGTAAATTTACAAAGTGTTAGTTAAATTTATTTTATAAGTTCAACATTTTACAAAAAAAAACTCTGTAAATTTACAAAGTTTTAGTTAAATCCATTTTATGAATTACGAGTTTTTAACGAGTAACTCCAATTTTACAAAATATTGTTTTTCGGTCACAAGAAAATACAAAGTATTTTTTTTTAAATCTGTATTTCGACAGATAACTTTGTCAAATATCTGTCGAATTGAGATTACAGTCATTTTACAGAGTATTTAACAGAATAATTATTTTGAGTGTATGATTTAATTTTATTGAATATGATATAAAAATTGCATTTTGTAACATTACATACATGCATACATGTATATTTAAATTTTTTTTTTATAATTTGTTTGTCATATGTGTATAATAGACATACATTGTATATTATGGCTGAAACAGAAACAAGTTATTATGGTCCTATAACAAATGTTGTGCTGATTAATTACCGCATGCGGTCATTCAAGTAAAGTACTCGGTGAAATTTGGAATTTAATGAGTTCGAATTGTAAAAGCTGTTGTTTATACACTAAAAGCCATAGAAATAAGGTCAAGCTGAAATCTATTCACATTTTTCAGATAAAATACAAAAAAAAAAATTTGAATTGAAAACTTTATTTTAAAATTAAAGATACTGTTAGAAATTGGAAAACTCTATTTGTGGAATTCCTAAACTGTTTAGATTTGTTTTGTAACATAGTTAAATTTTAAACCAATTATATTGTATTTTATGAGTTAAAAATTATGGAAAATAATTTAGAATTAGTATAAGATTGAAGAAACCTGTATCGTCTAAATGGCGCCCAACGTGGGGCCAACAAATGTTTTACACATTACATATAAAAACGTTGTAAAAATTATGGTTTTGCCTTTTTGAAATAGTTGCTAGTGTATTGTTGTAACATTATTGTCCTTCACTTTGTTTATTAGAGTGGTCTGAAAACTTTTTTTTTGTGATAATTGAAAATATTTCAAGGTTCAAAAATTCAAAAATAAAACTTATACTTCGCTTTTATTTTTGCCAAATAAGAGTTTATTTTAAATTCAGCTCAACCGAATGGAACACTCTAATTTGCTCTAGGTATAAATTTTATCCTTTGATTAAATAATTTCGTTCCACTCTAGTATAAATATATTGAGTAGATACTCTTGTTAACTTATTAACAATAATTACGTTGTTTACTTTTTTTTTTTTTTTTAATTTAACATCATAAATAATTGCTGGTTAAACTTGTGTTAAATACGTATTAAAAACGTATGGTTGATGTTGGCTGTTTGTTTATTCAGTTTTCATAATAATACATTAAAATCAATATTTTATGTGTATGTGGGTCAACAATTCATTCATAAAAAAAACAGTTATTTGTGTTTGTTCTATAAGGATTTTTTATCCTTTTGATTCTTTATAACTTTCACTATAACTATGGTGGCTAAAAATGATTGTTATGGCATTTGCAACAACAAAAACAAGTTAAAGTCTTAAATTTGGATGTGCTGAATATTGTATACCCTCCAAAATGTAAAAAAGCTAAAAAACGAGTAAAAATTTTTAAATTCGGCCGTGTCGAATGTGAACAAGTCAAAAAGATACATTCGGACTTGTCGAATATTGATACCCTCCAGAATGTAAACAAAATTATTTGCAAAAAAAAAAAAAAAATTAAAAAAAATTTCGCGGAAAAAAATTTTGGTGAAAAAAAAATCCTCGAAAATTTTTTTTGGTAATAAATATGTTTGTTCTTGTTTAAATACCTAGTCTTCGAATTTTGTTCACAAATGTGAACCAGCAGCTGAATTAAAGCATTTTCTATTATAAGGTTATGTGGAATGTACCAACATTTTGGAGGTGTCTATATTTTCGTTCATAACTTTTAAACCGCTGAACCGATATTGTTTATTTATTCACTTCATTTTCTAACCTTTGCGTAGGGTATTGTTAAATTCGACCGAGCTTCATATAATTCACATTTATATTGTTCTTAGATTTTCTACTCACCGTAAATTCTGGTGGGTTTGGTAGTGTTGGACCAAATGGTGGCACATTTTCATCACAAAACATTGCCAAACGATACGTTTGTTCGGTTTTTGTTACCACCGCAAAAATATCTATGAAATGTATTATTTTATATTTTTTAGGAAAACTTTAATCTTAAGGGATCATATATGACTTACGTGTAAATTGGCTTTTTATCCATGTGGGATCAAACATGGTTGGTAATACAGTATCAACATTAGGCGATGTACTTTGATCTATGAAAACAATATTAACAATATCATTGCCTATGTGACGTTTACGTTCAACCTGAAATTAAAGAAGTAAGGAATTTTATTAATTTATTTGATTTGAAAATTTATTGTAAAATACTATGCTTATGTTAAAAAATATTTTTTGTACAGAAAAATTTTGAGATTCTGAAAAGTTTTTCATAAAGAAAAATTTTCAGACTCTGAGATATTTTTTAACCCTTCTGCACTCCTTGGGTCAATTTGACCCAATTTTGGTTTTCAAACGCAAAATTTTTACCTTTAGTTATAAGATATCAACGTGAAACTTTAATTTATCCATTACAGGGACGAAAATTATGGTTTTAAAAGAAAATAATAAAATTTAAATTTTTTCTCCCCCCTCCACATTTAAAAACACGATTTACACACATTTAATATCCTTTGGGTCAATATGACCCAACAAGCGATAATGCAAGTTTAGTTCTACTTTACCATTTTTTTTTTCTTCTGAATATTATTGAATTGGGTTCATTTTCATTCAGAATGATAGATCAATAATTTTGTCGGTCAAAGAATCAATAAAATCGCGTTCATTGAATAGTTTTTCATTCTAAATTTTATTATTCTCGTTAATTATTTTATCATTCAAAATATTATTATTCTCGTACTGTGGGTGGGATTTTGAGAAACCTGCAAAGGTCCGCCAACCCCAAAAAAGGGTGAGGTAACAAACCCAGAAAACTAACGCCCAAAAGCAATTTTCTTTACGCTCTCGCAGGTCGTGAAGAGCATGATCAATAACCACTTGGTAAATTATCTGGAGTCCGATTCACTCTTGTTTCGTAGAGTCGTTCTTCAGGGGACTTGTTAGCATGATCTTGCAAATAGGATCGATTTTAATGCTCGTAAGGCCCAATGTTATGTGTTGACCCTCAGACTGCTTGTGGAATCAGCATCATCTGTATCCGTGGGTGGAATAGCTATTGAGGAATCAGGCATGAAAATCCAATGTGATGTTCGTTGGAACAAACATGTTTTTCAAGTGTCGAAAGAAGCATTCAAGTGTCTTGATTTCCTAAAACGGTGCAAGAATTTCTTCACTCTGTCTGATCTCACTATTTATGCCACCTATATCCGACCGAAAATGGAATACAACTCGCATATCTGGGCATGTGCTTCAAGGTCTATCTGATCAGGTGCAAAGGAGTGCGTTGAAGCTCATCAACGACAGTAGGGTGTTCAGCTCTATTGACTCATTGGAGCATAGTCGGAATGTGTTGTGCGTCATTGTTATATAGATATAACCACGGTAAGTATTCAGCTGAGATGGGCGCCTTTCCAGCGGATCACATCCTTTCGTTGTCTACTGTCCAATGTCTTGCACAACGAATTACATCCCTGCAGAAGTCTACCCAGTCAGCTACACTCAAAAAAAATACCTTGTAAAATTTCAAGAAAATTTTTTTACTTTTTTAGCTACACTCTAATTAATTTTCATGTAAATTTACCCTGTTTATAGTAGGTAACTTGTCTCCTACTATAAACCGTGTAAAAATACTTGTTGTGCTTAAAGTGATAGACACAAAGTATGTAAACGTACATATTCATGTGTCTACAAAATGCTTCGCAACAAAAATGTTTCAGGAAAATTTACACGTTTTGTGTCTAAATAAACATGTTTATTTAGTAAACTTAAAGTAGAAATGCCTGGAAATACATGAAAATTATGTACATATACATTGAAATTGCTTTTTATAAAACCACCCTAACTTTTCCAAATTCAAATATCAAAAAACAATGAATGCATTTTTATATATTTTATTTAAAATAAAAAAGGCTAATGAAGGCTTAAAACAAACGTGTTAAAATTAAATAAAAAAGCTAAAACAAATAAAATAATTAATTAAAAATGTAACCAAAAACATTTCTTTCTATAGAAAAATTCTTAGATTCTGAGACATTTTTTACAGAAAAATTCTTGTACAGAAAAATTCTCAGATTCTGAGAGATTTTTTCTATAGAAAAATTTGCAGATACTGGGATATTTTTTCCATAGAAAAATTCTCAGATTCTGAGACATTTTTTCAATAGAAAACAGATTCGGAGACATTTTTTCTATAGAAAAATTCTCAGATTCGGACACATTTTTCTATAGAAAAATTCTCAGATTCTGATACGTTTTTTCTATAGAAAAATTCTCATGTTTAAATTTTTTTCTATAGAAAAATCCTCAGGTTCTGACATATTTTTTCTATAGAAAAATTCTCAGATTCTGAGACAGTTTTTCAAAGATAATCTGTGATATTTTTTCTATAGAAAAATTCTCAATTTCTGATATATTTTCTGTAGAAAAATTCTCAGATTCTGAGATATTTTTTCTATAGAAAATTTCTCAGATTCTAAGATATTTTTTCTATAGAAAAATTCTCAGATTCTGAGATATTTTTTCAAAGAAAATTTGTGATATTTTTTCTGTAGAAAAATTCTCAGTTTCTGATATTTTTTCTATAGAAAAATTCTCAGTTTCTGATATATTTTCTATAGAAAAATTCTCAGATTCTGAGATATTTTTTCTATAGAAAATTTCTCAGATTCTATAGAAAATATATCAGAAACTGATATATTTTTTCTATAGATTCTGAGATATTTTTTCTATAGAAAAATTTTCAGATTCTGAGACATTTTTTCTATAGAAAAATTCTCAGATTCTGAGACATTTTTTCTATAGAAAAATTCTCAGATTCTGAGACATTTTTTCTATAGAAAAATTCTCAGATTCTGAGACATTTTTTCTATAGAAAAATTCTCAGATTCTGAGACATTTTTTCTATAGAAAAATTCTCAGATTCTGAGACATTTTTTCTATAGAAAAATTCTCAGATTCTGAGACATTTTTTCTATAGAAAAATTCTCAGATTCTGAGACATTTTTTCTATAGAAAAATTCTCAGATTCTGAGACATTTTTTCTATAGAAAAATTCTCAGATTCTGAGACATTTTTTCTATAGAAAAATTCTCAGATTCTGAGACATTTTTTCTGTAGAAAAATTCTCAGATTCTGAGACATTTTTTCTATAGAAAAATTCTCAGATTCTGAGACATTTTTTCTATAGAAAAATTCTCAGATTCTGAGACATTTTTTCTATAGAAAAATTCTCAGATTCTGAGACATTTTCTCTATAGAAAAATTCTCAGATTCTGAGACGTTTTTTATATAGAAAAATTCTCAGATTCTGAGACATTTTTTCTATAGAAAAATTCTTAGATTCTGAGACATTTTTTCTATAGAAAAATTCTCAGATTCTAAGACATTTTTTCTATAGAAAAATTCTCAGATTCTGAGATATTTTTTCTATAGAAAAATTCTCAGATTCTGAGACATTTTTGCTATAGAAAAATTCTCAGATTCGGAGACATTTTTTCTATTGAAAAATTCTCAGATTCGGAGACATTTTTTCTATAGAAAAATTCTCAGATTCGGAGACATTTTTTCTATAGAAAAATTCTCAGATTCGGAGACATTTTTTCTATAGAAAAATTCTCAGATTCGGACACATTTTTCTATAGAAAAATTCTCATATTTAATTTTTTTCTATAGAAAAATTCTCAGGTTCTGACATATTTTTTCTATAGAAAAATTCTCAGATTCTGAGACATTTTTTCAAAGATAATCTGAGATATTTTTTCTATTGAAAAATTCTCAGATTCTGAAATATTTTTTCTATAGAAAAATTCTCAGTTTCTGATATATTTTCTATAGAAAAATTCTCAGATTCTGAGATATTTTTTCTATAGAAAAATTCTCAGATTCTGAGATATTTTTTCTATAGAAAAATTCTCAGATTCTAAGATATTTTTTCTATAGAAAAATTCTCAGGTTCTGAGATATTTTTTCTATAGAAAAATTCTCAGATTCTGAAATATTTTTCTATAGAAAAATTATCAGTTTCTGATATTTTTTCTATAGAAAAATTCTCAGATTCTGAGATATATTTTCTATAGAAAAATTCTTAGATTCTGAGATATTTTTTCTATAGAAAAATTCTCAGATTCTGAGATAATTTTTCTATAGAAAAACTCTCTGAATCTGATAATTTTTCTATACATTCTATTGAGGAGGTCATTAATACTTTTGGCAATGCCGAATTGTACTTTTTTTAGCTGTTTTCAAATATTTTTGACCTGCACTTTGTTCAACGTCCCCTGTCGCACATCACCGACACACACAACCTTCTCTATCACAAGACACCCATGCCAATTTTTTTTCTTCCTGGTAAATTTTTTTAAGCTACCAAAGATTCCGCACAGCCGAATTTAATGCTCTCTTTTGTTGCCCTTCTTGACGTAGAATTCTAACGCTGAATGCTGGAAATGCATCTGAAAAATAGGTTATGAGTGGTTTAGTTTTATTTCTTCAAAATTTTTAAATTTTTACCTAAATTTTTATACAAATGTGGCTCCATATTTTACCCTTAATTTTGGTTCCGTTTCGTTATGATTCTCATATATCTTTCGAGACCAAAAGGACCTTAAGAAATAAAAAAATAAATAAAAAATTAAAATTGGCATTTTTAGATTAAAGATTTACAACCAATAGGGTCTGAACACGAGAAGAATGGTCTTCATAGAATCCAAAATTCCCTCATGCGCGCAGCTATTAAAATAATACATTTACTTACCAAGGGAAGCAGAGATGGTGGCATTAGTATTCTTAGTTGAAATTTGTTTTCTTTGTATTTCAATTTTTTTCTAAAATATTTCAAACTGTTTTTTTTTAATAAAGTTTTGACAATTTGTTAATTTATGTTTGATTACATATTTTGTGCCTGAAACAAAATTTACATAGAAATAATGTACCTTTAAAGTGAAAGTGTTTATTATCTTATAAACATGTTTCACAATACACGATGTACTATACTTTGCGTGTAATTCTTTACAAATAAATGTGTAACTATTTTGTTTAAACACTCCGTGTTTATATTTGCGCCTTCTCTGTAAATATACATGAAAATTTACTAACTTAATAATAGTAAAGTTACATGCATTTTTTAGAGTGTACCTCTTATTTTACAAGAATTCCTAGTAATTTTACAAGCTTTTAACGAATAATTTTGTAATTTTACAAGGTTTTCATCAATAAAATTGTAAATTTACAAATTTTTGGTAAAATTTTTTTTGGAAATTTGTAAAATTACAAAAAAATTTTATAATTACAAAAAAATTGTATAATTACAAAAAAAATTTAAATTTATATTCAAATTTGTTTGTTAAAAAACAAGGAAAACTGTCAAATATTGGTAAAATGGTAAAATTACGAGACTTTTCCTAGTAATTTGAAATTTTTTTTTTTTGTATGTGTATAATTTGAAAAAAATCAAATTAAATGTCCACAAACACTACTTCGTCATTCCTTCTCCTCATAACCCATTTTCTAATACCAACACAATGCATTGCATTAAATGTAAAAAAAGGCTGAATTTCAAATTTGATTTTATTTTTTAATAATTGCTCTGGAAGGGCTGATTTATTTTAGTTTTCATTATTTTTGATTATACTAAAACATGGAATTTTGTTTACATTTTAATGTTGGGTCATATTGACCCAAAGGATCATAGGAAGGGCACATATGCAAGGGATGCAGAAGGGTTAAATAAAAAAATTTTTTGATTCGGGAATTTGTTTATACACTAAAACAATGAAAACAAAAACTTGTTATTTTTTTAATATATAATATTTGACAAGAATTCCCAGTAATTTTACTAATAATTTAATAATTTTAGAAGCTTCCTGTGTAAAAATTGATTAGATCTTTTTTAATATAGTTATATCTATTCATACACGATCGTATCTGATTGCATATAATTTTTTCTGTAATGGCCAAAATTGAGATCTGGTTATATTTCGAATTTGGCCAACATTTGGACAAATTAGACATCTAATTAGATCTGATCAGATACAATTATATTTAATCAGATGCAATCATATAGTATAAGATAACATCAGATCAGATAAGATCAAATCGATGTAACACGGGTTTTTACCAATAAAATTGTAAATTTACAACTTTTTTGACGCGATAAAACTTACAAGGAATTCTCGTGACTTTACTAGATTTTTTACTACCTGCTATTTTACGTAAATTCGAGCTTTTTCGTAATTTTACAAAAAAAATTTTCCAATAAAATTGTAATTGTAAAAGTTTTTTTGGCACAATAGAACTTACAAGGAATTCTCGTGAGTTTACTAGATTTTTTTTGTAAAATTATCTTGCAAATTTGTAAAATTATCTTGCAAATTTGTAAAATTACGAAAAAAATTTAAAAAATTACAAAAAATTTAAATTTCGATCAAAAATTTTTTGTTAAAAAACAAGGAAAACTAACAAATATTATTAAAATGGAATTACGATACTTTTTCTAGTAATTTGTCTGTGTTTTTTTTTGTGTGTATGAAATTCTCAGATTCTAAAAAAATTTTCATATAGAAAAATTCTCATATTTAGATACATTTTTACATAGAAAAAGTCTCAGATTCGTGAAATTTTTTATATCGAAAAATTCTCAGATTCTGAGACATTTGTCACACACCACTCTGTGGTACAGTGTATAATGAGTTTGTGCTGATGTTTGTAAATACGCGAAATATTGGTCCTAGACCTACCTTCAAGTATACCGATCGACTCACAATCAGAATTACTTTTTGAGTCGATTTAGCGATGTCCGTCCGTCCGTCTGTCTGTCCGTCTGTTCATCTATCGGTTTAAGCACGATACAGGTCACAATTTTCAATCAATTGACTTGAAATTTGAAACTTGAGCATCTTTTGGCGCAAGGCCGAAGCCTATTGAAATTGGAGAAAATCGGTCTATGTTTAGACCTAGACCACGTACAAACGCCCCCTTTGGATTCGGCTTAAATAACTCTAATAACAGCATTATATTAGATATCGCTTTAAAATTTAGAAAGTAATCAAATTTTGTATTCACAAATCATCATTCCAAATATCAAAAGAATCGGGTCAGTCCTTTTGGTAGTCCCCATACAAACTACCCTCCCGATATTCACATAATTCCCTCAAAATTCATAAAAATGGAAATATTTGATAAAAATTTTATTTTTAGGTGTTAAACGTGTACTTTAGTAACCTTGTCAAATCGGAATATAATTGGACCACTTTTGGACTTAGTCAAAAATGTTAACCGATATTCTGTTAAATCGGTCTATTGACAAAAATATAAACCAATTCCACTTAAATTTGATTTGTGTGTGTTTTCTACACTAAATAAAGATCTAACAAAAAGACAGATCCAATCGGTCCATGTTTGGACTTGGGACCCATATTCCGGAAAACACTGGTGTAGGGTATCATATGGTCGGTCTTGACCGACTATAACTTTCTTACTTGTTTTATATAGAAAAATTTAGATTCTGGGACATTTTTCATATAGAAAAATTCTAAAAAACATTTTTCGTTAAGAAAAATTTTCAGATATTGAGAATTTTTTCATAAAGAAAAATTCTCAGATTCTGCGACAATTCTCATAAAGAAAATTTCTCAAAGACATTTTTCATATAGAAAAATTCCAAGAGAAATTTTTCATAAAGACAAATTCACAGATTCTGAGACATTTTTAATATAGAAAAATTCTCAGATTCTGAGACATTTTTCATAAAGAAAAATTTTCAGATTCTGAGACATTTCTCATAAAGAAAAATTCTCAAAGACATTTTTTCATATAGAAAAATTCTAAGCGAAATTTTTCATATAGAAAAATTCTCAGATTCTGAGACATTTTTCAGTAGAAAAAATCTCAGATTCTGAGGCATTTTTCATATAGAAAAATTCTTAGAGTCTGAGACAATTTTTCTACAGAAAAATTCATAGATTCTAAGACATTTTTTATAAAGAAAAATTATCAGATTCTGCGACATTTTCATAATGAAATCAGATTCTGAGACATTTCTCATTAAGAAAAATTCTCAGAGATATTTTTCATATAGAAAAATTTTGAGAGTCATTTTTCATATAGAAAAATTCTAAGAGACATTTTTTATATAGAAAAATTCTCAGATTTTGAGACGTTTTTCATTTAGAATCTCAGATTCTGTGACATTTTCATTATGAAAAATTCTCAGATTCTGAGACATTTTTCATAAAGAAAAAAATTCTCAGATTTTGAGATATTTTTCATATAGAAAAAATTCTCAGATTCTGAGATATTTTTCATATCAAAAATTGGCGACACGAAATAACTCCCACATGAAATAACTCCCACCTAAAAAATGAAATAAGTCCCAAAAAAAACTCCATACAAAGTTGGGAGTTATTTCAAATGAAATAACTCCCAATTAAGTGGGACTTTTATCATTTTTGTTGGGAGTTATTTCATAATTTTTTCGGTGGGAGTTCTTTCATATGAAAGAACTCCCACTGCAATAGCGATGAAATAACTCCCACTATTGTTTCATTGTTGGTGGAAGTATCTGGAACATTTTGACTTATAGAATATTATTATTAATAAATTAAAATTCGTTGTGATTTTGGTACCAAAGTTTAGGACGAAGTGCTTTTTTAACAAATTTGTATGTTTTAGAAATTGTGCTTCCAAAACTGGCAAGGATTTTTGAGGTAAGAGCGCACTGCAGCCGAAAATATTTTCGTTAGAATACAAAATTGTTATAAAAAAGCGGAGAACGCAAAAGTTATCCAACGTGTTGCGTTTTCGATAACATAGAAAGTTTTTCGATAACATACAAGATTGTTGAAAAAGCACCGCAAATGAAAATTTAAAAGATTTAATCAGAAGTTGTTGTAAAAAGCGCAGAAGGCGAAAATTTGGTACAAAAAATCGCCGCGATTTTTGGTACCAAATTTTTCGGTAACATATCTTTTAAATTTTCGGTAACATACAAATATGTCGCAATAAGCGCCGCATGCGAAAATTTGGTACCAAAAATCGCGGCGATTTTTTGTACCAAATTTTCGCCTGCTGCGCTTTTTACAACAACTTCTGATTAAATCTTTTAAATTTTCGGTTACATACAAATTTGTTGCAAAAAGCGCAGCAGGCGAAAATTTGGTATCAAAAATCGCCGCGATTTTTGGTACCAAATTTTCGCCTGCTGCGCTTTTTACAACAAATTCTGATTAAATCTTTTAAATTTTCGGTAAAATACAAATTTGTCGCATACGGCGCTTTTTACAACAGGTTGTAATTAAATCTTTTAAATTTTCGGTAACTTACAAATTTGTCGCAAAAGGGACCGCAGGCGATAAATTGGTACCAAAAATCGCCGCGATTACCGAAAATTTGATAACAAAAATCGCCTACATTTTTTCGAATACGGAGCTTCATACAAATGTTTGATGCGATGTTTGAATTTAACCGAAGCAAGTCAAATAGAACACTCAATGTATTTTTGCATGTTTTCGAAAAACTCTGAAAAAAAAACAAATCAGCCCTCAGTTTCGCATTTCACAGTTATTATAACTTGTTTGTATTGTACCGAAAGTAAGAACAGGATCCTCGTGCTCGACTTAACTGATATATTTTCCCTAATTGTTTGTTTCATTTTTGTTGAGACTTCTAAATTTTTTATTGGAATTTCTTTCATTATTAATGGGAGTTATTTCATTGGCACTTATTTCATTTTGTAGGTGGGAGTTATTTCATTGTGGTTGGGACTTATTTCATTTTGTTCTCCATTGGGACATATTTCATATTTGGTGGGATTTATTTCATTGGGAGTTATTTCGTGGGAGTTATTTCATGTGGGAGTTATTTCGTGTCGCCTCAAAAATTCTCAGATTCTGAGATATTGTTCATATCAAAAAATTCTCAGATTCTGAGATATTTTCAAACAGAAAAATTCTCAGCTTCTAAAAAAATTTTCATACAGAAAAATTCTCATATAGTAGGTCATATCTCTCAAATTATTTCTATTTTAATTTTTTTTTTAGCAACATTTAATTTAAAAAATCCAAAATCTTTGAACACTTTCTAATCTCAATATCTTAATTAGCCAATTAACAACCCTTAAAGGGATATCTTTTTTAAATTATATAAATTCAATTAAATGCTTGTGCACTTTAAGCATATTGTTTCACACTTCTCATTAAAACGAAAAATTCCTAAGTAGTTACAAGTCATTTATATGAAAACTTAAGATAAACTTATAATAACTTACCTGTTGTCGATTATCCTTAGAAAAGGGCAAAAGTGTTGAAACATGAAACATAATTTCATGACCCTCATATAGTGTGTACACAGAATATTTGCCAGTCATATCACCTGAATAACAAAAAACGAACAAGTATTAAATGACATTAAAACTAACTAACCAAGTAACAAAACACAGACACCACAAAAAGATGTCCTCACACTTTATAAAGAGATAAAAATAATAAAATATTTCTGGGAAAACAAAACTAACAAAAACAAGTGAGAGTGTTAAATTCGGCTGTGCCGAATCTATTATACCCTCCAACACGTTTAAAAAAAAAAAAAAAAAACAGGGGCGTCTTTTTTTTTGGGGGGGGTTATGTCGGTGGGAGACAACCTTCCTGGATCCAACTTCAAGACTTTGAACTTCTTTTGACATAAAATGTTTCGTTTGCCAAGCAAAAGTACAAAAAAACTATAAAAAAATGCTTTTTTTTAGAGGTTTGTTTAGTTCTTAAGAGGGGAACTTTTTTCCCCCTGATCCGATTTTGCCCATGTTCGAACTTAACCAGCCCAATAACATAAGACATATTCGTGCCAAATTTCAGGAGCCTAGCTCTTTTACTTTGAACTGTATCGTGTCTTCCACAGACGGACGGACGGACGGACGGACGGACAGACGGACATCGCCAGAATGTCTTAGAATGGATCACTGATCAATAATATATATACTTTATGGGGTCCTAGACCGATATTTCGATGCGTTACACACGGAATGACAAAGTGAGTATACCCCCATACTGTGGTTGGAGGGTATAAAAATACATAAAATGGCCTTCCACAACAGAAGATAATAAGGGTGGCACCTAAAATGCACGATACAGAGCATACTGGTTGAAATGGATTGCCATGATATTTCAATTTGTCGTAACTATTTAAGCTCTGAAGGTGGACCTCAAAGACCCTCCAGTAGCTGAATTATAAGGCTCCAAAAAACAACACCTACCTTAATATTTTTATTTTGTATCAGTGAGGCACAGGTGGTCCGAGACACTTTTAACCTCAAAGTGCGAATACCATAATTTTTGTTGTTGAATAAGTATTTGTGATGTGTAAGAAAAATTTATCAACAAAACCCAAAATCTTCGATTGAGCACTTTTTGCAAAAATCGCGTTTAAATTGCAAAAATAAAAAAAAAATCACTCTTCAAAATTCAAATACGTGGACTTATTTTGACCTCCCGATTTCAAATCTGCTTTCAAAATTTTTGTAGCATACACCGTTTTGGAGATATTCGCATTTGCAGATTCCAAAAACCGCTATTTTAGTACATTTCCAAAAAGTATTTTTTCCAGAATGTTTTTTTTTTTTACCGAAATTCCCAAATTTTAGGACCATTTTATCAGGAAATATAAAAAAAGTAACAAAAGTCAGATTTTTTACCCCTTTAAACGGAATTAAAAAAAATACTCTTTCCAGAATGTTTTTTTACCCAAAAACCTTCATTTCAAATTTCAAATAGCAAGGATCATTATTTCAGGGAATATTTTAAGTACCAAAAGTATACTTTTTACCATTTAAGAAACGGAATTTTCGAATAAATACTTTTTTCAAAATGTTTTTTTCTTGCTGAAGGATCCCAAATTAAAAATTTCAGGTTTCTACAGACATACCAAAAGTACACTTTTTTACCCTTTTTCCCCTCTTAGAAACAGAATTAGCAAAAAGTAATTTTTCCAGAAGGTTTTTTCACTGAAGAATCCTACATTCCAAATTTCAAGTTTTTGGGACCATTATTTCAGGAAATACGAAAGTACCAGAAGTTAAAAATTTTACCCCCTAAGAAAAGGAATTTTCAAAAAGTACTTTTTCCAAAAATTTTTTTTTTCATTTAAGAATCCTACATTTCAAGTTTCTATGATCATTATTTCAGGATATATAAATAAAAACTACCAACTAAAAGTACAGTTTTTACCCTTTTAACCCCCTTATAATCCACGTTGGCAAAAATCCAGCTTTAGTAGATCTATTTTCGGGAGGTTAACCTACATTTCAAATTATCAACGGTGGTAAAAATGCAGCCTTAGTGGATCTATTTTCCGGGAGGTGTACCTACATTTCAAACTTCATGTTTCTATCAATGACCATTATTTCAGAAAATATAAAATGTACCAAAAGTACAGTTTTTTTTTTACCCTTTTTACCACCTTACAATCAAAATTGTCAAAACTACAGCCTTAGTGGATCTATTTTCGGGAGGTGAACCTATATTTCAAATTTAAAGTCTCTAGTGCCAGCGGTTTGGGCTTTCGTGGGCTGGTACTTTTTACAAAAGGTACTTTTTACAAAGGTACCTTTTTTAATATAAAAAATGTATAGTTCGAATAAAAAAATTTTTTATTCATTTAAAATTTAAAACATGATTTATGATACTTATTAATAAAAAAGTTAAAAAATTTTTTCGGAATATGGGAATATGGTTTCGGTGGGACTCTAAAAATTAATATTAATTATTTTTTCCATAACATTCCACATTTTTTTTTTTGTTGCAAAAATGTCAGAATATTTTTTACTTGTATCTTTTCTTACCTTTTATATCTAAACCACCACGAAAACGATCCCAACCTTTAAGACGCACACGTTCACCCAAAACATCTAAGAAATCTTCAAAGTCTTGGCTGGCTTCCTCTGCAAACAAAACGAAACAAAAGGACGAAATTAAAATACAAACATAAGACTATGTCTTATGAGGCATTCCACAAAAACACGCTTATGATTTTTTTTTGTGTGGTTAGACTAACATCTTAAATTAAAAAAAAAAACTACAAAAAAAGTGCCCGGATTTTTGAAAACCGAATTTTTTACAAAAATAAAAATTTTAATACAAGTTCTGAAAATTTCCAAAAAATAAGAAAATCATATCCCATATTAAACAAGTAAGAAAATTATAGTCGGTCAAGACCGACTATATAATAACCCACACCAGTGTTTCCCGGAAAATGGGTCCAAGTTCAATGGACCGATAGGTACTGCCTTTTGTCAAATCTTGAGTAAGTGCAGAAAACACACAAAAACCAAATTTGAGTAAAATAATCGTCCTTTTGTTGCTAATAAACCGAAATAAGTGAATATCGGGCGAAATTTTCATATGGTCCAAAAATTATGAGATTATAATCAGATCTGATTAGGTTATTAAAGTACGCGTTAAACACACAAAAACAAAATTTTAATAAAATATTTTATATTTTCGTGAAATATTACAGATTTATGAGAATACCGGGAGGGGTTTGAATGGGAGCTACAAGAAGAACTGTTCCGATTCATTAAAAATTTGGAATGGTGATTTGTGAATACAAAATTTGGAAAGGATACCTATTAAAATACGGTTGTAAGGGTCATCCGGGCTAGGTCAAAACATGGACCAATTTTTTTTTAATTTTAATAGCGTCCATCCTTGGAACAAAAGAAGCTCAAGTTTCAAATTTCAGACAAATCGGTTAAAATTGTGATTGGTTACGGTGCATTCCTACCCACAGATTTTTAAAAATTGAAACACCAAAAACGCAATTTTCATACTCTAAAAAAAAAGATTTAACTTAAACTTTGGAAAAAATTTTCTTCAAAATAGTTTATAAAATTTTCCACAATTCAGGTAAATTTAACTAAATTTTAGATTTGAGAAAGTTTTTTTTCACTATTTTAGTAAAATTTTTGTAACTTGGGTAATTTTTTTTTAAATCTTAATATTGCGATATCTCGAAAACTAATCCAGCCAGAACAAAATGGGGGTCATTTTTGGTTCTTTGGATCGCTGTAGTATCGCCGGCCTCTCTACATGTGTGGACACCAATGGGCCGGTCCTTATCAAATGTGTGGACACTAATGGGTACTAACTTTGGATTTAAAAAAATTGTTATTCCGGAAAATTTTAAAATGCTTATATCTCGGTAAATATTACCAACACAACAAAAAGTTCAAAACTGTTTTTGTAGTTCTTAACACGTACAACAAGACCGCCAAATATTTCCGAGTAATAGTTTTAAAGCTATCAAGTTTTTTAAATTCTCAAGTCCCCAATAATCCCCCAAAATTTACGTATCTCAAAAACTAAGCAAGGTAAAGCGAAACGGACAAAAATTTTGGATCAAAAACTATGACGAATCTTAAGGAAACCAACTGGGTTCATCGGGTCCATTGGATGGATCCAATGAGTTTGAAATTTTTTTTTTCCATTTTTTAGTACAAATTGGCAAAATATTTAAAAAACATTTTTTTTTCCTTACCCAATAAGCAATTTTAAAATTCAAGTGCAAATCAAGTATAAAACAAGTGTAAATCAAGCCCTAAATTCCAGCCCCTGCTTGATTTATACTTGAATTACACTTGAATTCAATAGCATACTCCAGCAAAACGGACACTGGAATTCAAGCCCTGTTTTTACAGCCTTTTCCCTGGTTTTCAAGCGTAAAAACAGCGCTTGAATTCAAGTATCCGTTTTGCTGGAGAATGCTATTGAATTCAAGTGTAATTCAAGTATAAATCAAGCATAGACTGGAAATAAGGGCTTGATTTACACTTGATTTATACTTGATTTGCACTTGAATTTTAAATGTGCTTATTGGGTATTTTAAGAAAAATATGAACATAAAAAAAGTAAAACATGGAATGGAGCTAAATAATTATTAATTTTCCTTGAATTGAGTTAATTTTTTTTCTGTGTAGTTTCATGTAGGGCTATCAATATGAGGCATTTCCCACCAAATGTCCAGCGAAAAAAACATGTGTACTCTAAAATTTTGAATAGGTTGTAAGGATAGCCCTATATGGAGCTAAGAAAAAGGTTTTGTTGGTTTTTCAATTTTTCAGAAACTGGGCTTAGGAGGCGTGGTCAAATATTGGAAAAATTTTCAAATTTGTTTCGAGTTGCCTTGTTTAAATATTTATCAAATTAAAAGGGAATGCACCACAATCTCAAAAATTTGCAATCTTGTATAGTTTTGTATGGGCTATCTACAAATTTTTTTGGAAAGTTTTAACAACCCGTTCTGAAATTTGGCTTTTTTTTTTAAAAAAGTGAATTTATAAAAAATCCGGCCAGTTTTTTATTTTTTTTTTTTATTTTTTTTTAAGGTTAGATGTTTGTCTATCCACACAAAAAAAATCAGTCATGTGTTTTTCGTTTTTTT
Source organism: Pegoplata infirma (assembly GCA_963921195.1). Classification (NCBI taxonomy): domain Eukaryota; kingdom Metazoa; phylum Arthropoda; class Insecta; order Diptera; family Anthomyiidae; genus Pegoplata; species Pegoplata infirma. The sequence continues at coordinate 60,282,624 of OY992540.1, forward strand.
TTCGAGAAAATCTCATTTGAATTTTGAATTTCATAACAATTTAGTAATTTGCTTGGATTTTCTTGTTTCAACGTAGCGTATGAGTAATATTTATGCAAATATTTAATACTCATTCGCTACGTTAAAATAAGAAAATACAAGCAAATTACAAAATTGTTACGAAATTTAATATTCAAATGCGATTTTCTCAAAAAAAAAAAAAACGATAAACACATGTCTGAATTTTTTGTGTGGATAGACAATTGACTTTTTTAAAAAATGGAAAATTCCAGAAAGAGTTCTGAAAATTTTCTAAAAAAAAAAATAATCGATAGCCCATTCAAAACTATACAAGAATGTAAATTTTTGAGATTGTGGTGAATTCAAACACAAATTTTACCATTTTTCCAATAGTTGACCACGTCTCATAAGCCGAGTTTTTGAAAAATTTAAAAACCAAAAACTCATCTATCTTAGTTACATATAGGGCTATTCATACAACCTATTTATAAATTCACGGGACTCATGTTTTTCTGTAACGGGACATTTGGTGTGGAATGCCTCATATTCAGAATTTTATGGGACACCAGTTTTTTTTTGGTGTGGAATGCCTCATATGTATATAATATTTTTCACAACAAAAGAAAGTCATTAACGCAATGGGGACGTTACAAAAAAAGTAGAATTATGTTTAAACAAAAATATAGGAGTAGTACATTTTAAGTGGGTATGTTTTTTGTAGCACTTTAATGCTTAGTTTTTGTGAGTACATGTAGTTTAAAGTCTTAGAGTATGCTATTTTTTCTTAAACGAGTGTTTAGCATAATTTAGTTTATAAGTATAGTAGGAGCTTTCACACTATTTTTTTTAGGAATATAAATCTTGTTAATAAAGAATGTTTTTTAGAGAATTTAAAATAAATTCGCGGTGTGTATGTCTAAGGATATTTTTGACTTCGAGTGTCACGAAATCTTTGCCAAACGGACATAATTTTTAAAAGTGACTTAATAAGACAAAAAACTAAGATTTCGAATTTTTTTTATTCTTAAAAATCCCATCTCTGATAAAAGAAAAACTTACCATTACTTAACATTTCATCATCACAACACTGCCCCGGTTTCATGTAAACCACACCAAATTTAAAATTAACTGAACCCTCCTGTTCCTCCAATAGCAAAAGATCCTTTTGTATGTCTGCGGAAAATATTTCTTTGGGATTTTTCATAGTCGATGCATCGATGCCACTGAAGTGTGTTAGGATTTGTTTAACTGTAAGTTTTTGATTGGCTTGATAAGGTAATGCAATCTTTTGAGTGCCCTGAAAATATGCAAAGTAAAATATGAAATATGCAGTGAGTACGTATTAAAAAATATTCTTAATACTACTAAACTTGAAAAAGGATACAGGAAAGATATTTAAAAAGCAAAAATTAATAACAGTAAATGTTTAAGTTGTTAAGAGGTACTTTGAAACATTGAAGTGAATTTTTTTTCTCTTGATTTTCAATTAATCCTTTTTATAAAATCCTTATTTTCCGTTTGGTATTTTCGAATTTATTGCTTCCATCCTGCTTTTCAGAAAGAAAAAAAATACTCAAACAAGTCATCACTACTGAATTGGCTCACGTTTGTTTTTATACCCTTCAGTAAATGATAGTAGGTATAAGTTTGTCATTTCATTTGTAACTTACAGAAACATTTGTGATTAACGTTTTGCGAGACACCCTCCCCCTCGCAATAAATGTTGATGGGAATTAACAAGACAAACCGACATTTAAAAACCTAATGATGATAACACTACACAGAAAAAAACGAATTGTTGTATTGACCCCCATATTTGTGAATACAATTAACTTTTTCACTGAAAGTGCTCCTATGCGGAAATTTGTGATATCAACTAACGTTTGTAAATATTGATTGTTGAAAAAAAAATTTAGAAAAAATTGATAAACGAGTTTGTAATAGTTCTCTAAAATTATTATTTGTATTGACAAACGTACAAAATCTTATTTTTTTTCAATAAAGAAATTACACAAACACAATTTGTTGATCTGACAAAAAATCTTATTTTTTTTCAACAAAGAAATTCAACAAACACAAAAACTATTTGTTGACATGATAAAATAGTTTTGAAATAAAATTACTTGATTGAGTTTGTTAAAAACAAAATCGAAGTTTTGTATTATAGACTAACAGGCGGCCGTTTTTATTAAATGTTTGGTTGATTTTTGTTGATTTAAATTTGGCGATTTTATTTTCTGTGTTTGAAACCGGTATGGGATATACCAGAAATGTCTATAATTTTTAGAAATTCAATTTTTCTTCTGCATTTTTTCAACTTGAACCTTATGTTGAAAAATTTATTTATTTAAATAAGAAGTGCAGGACTTTGATCTCATTCGGAAATAATTTTTTACATTCTATATTCAATCTGTAAAAAATTGAGTTTTACCCACCTAACCCCCACTTTTTTCTAAACAGAAAGAAAGATGATCAAATTTCATTAAACTCTAGCTTTTATTTGTTTTTCTCTGTAAGTACAGATCGAGATCGGGTTCTAATTATATTTGTTATAAGGGTTCAAGTTGAAAAAATGAAGAAGAAAAATTAAATTTCTAAAAGTTATAAACATTTCTGGTATTCCCATACCGATTTCAAACACTCCAGTTAGTGTTATCATCAGTAGGATTTTAAATGTTAATAGAAATTGTTTTTGTTTGTCTTGTTAATGGAAATTGTTTTTTATATCCTACACCACTCTGTGGCACAGGCTATAATGAGTTTGTGCTGAATTTTGTAACTACCCGAAATATTGGTTCTAGACCTACCTTCAAGTATACCGATCGATCCAATTAAGACAACACTCGTGTTGTTCACGCGAAGAACCAAACAGAAGGGTCTTCAGCTTCCTACATTGAATGGCATAACTCTTAAACTGTCCACAGAAGATAAGTATTTAGGGGTTACCCTAGATAGTAAACTAATGTGGACAAAACATGTTGAACAAAAAGTTTCACGGGCACTTCGGATTTTCTGGCAGTGTCGGCGTGGTTTTGGAAAGACATGGGGTCTAAGACGTGCTAATGTACATTGGATGTACATAGCTGTAATTAGACCTATTGTGACGTATGCGGCGGTAGTCTGGTGGCCGAGAACGATGGTGAAGACTATTCGATCCAAGCTAAACGGACTACAAAGAGCGGCTGCCTTGGGAATTACTGGTGCCATGAGCACCAGCCCAGGTGCAGCTCTGGACGCTATGAGCGGCTGCCTTGGGAATTACTGGTACCATGAGCACCAGCCCAGGCGCAGCTCTGGACGCTATGATAGATATGCTTTCCTTGGACTTACATATTCAAGGAGAAGCCATGAAATCTTTGTGCAGGCTCCGCAAAAGCGGAACATGGCATGGGGAGTACAATGTGGGACATGGTCGTCTGTTCAATAGGCTATCGGAACTTTGTCCGATGTTTTCTATGCCTTTGGACAATACAACCTCTTGCATCGAGTTTGGTAGGAAGTTTACTGTAATATTTTCGAGTAGGGAAGACTGGGGAAACCCAGCAGACCTACTGGAAAATTACACGGATACTTTCTACACGGATGGATCCAGTACCTTAAATGGCTCTGGGTCTGGCTGGTATTGGACGATGCGACCAAATGCTATATTGCTATGGGAAAAATGGCTACAGTATTTCAGACTGAAATATTTGCTATTTTGGACGTAGCGACCTGGATAATTGGGAACAGATGGAGTACTTAATAGGAGAATCAGTATTTGCAGTGACAGCCAGGCTGCGCTCATTGACTTGAATCTCCAGTCACTTCATCCAAAATTGTCCAGGAATGTAGACGCAGACTCAATGAGGTCTCATGTGGGAATAGCGTCAGTCTTCTGTGTGTTCCGGGTCATAGGGGAATATGGGGAAACGAGATTGCTGACTCTTTGGCAAATCTTGTCTCTGATACAATTCCTTACAATCCGGAACCTCAAATTGGTATTGGCTTGACATGGCTGATGCGTTGGATCAACTCTCATATGAAAGCAACTTTCATGGAAAGATGGTCAAATGAGTTGGCATGCAAGAATACCAAACGTTTTGTGATTAAGCCAGACAAGAAAGTGGCTAACTATCTACTCAGTCTCAGTAGAATAGACTGTCGCAGACTTACTGGCTTAATTACGGGACACAATGCCTGTGCTCGTCATATGACGAGATTAGGTGTCTTATCAGACCCATTATGCGTGGCTTGTCTTAAGGATGATGACCTAATCGATTCGGAATATTATTGGACCATTTTTGGTCGCCCATATAAAAATTTAAATTGGTCTATTGACAAAAAAATAATCCAATTCCACTGAAATTTGATCTGTGTGTGTTTTCTACACTAAAAAAAGATCTAACAAAAGACAGATACAATCGGTCCATGTTTGGACTTGGGACCCATTTTCCGGAAAACACTGGTATAGGGTTTCATATGGTCGGTATTGTCCGATTATAACTTTCTTACTTGTTATACCTAACATAACCTAAATATTTTTATCCAATTAAAACGGAATGCACCATAATCTAAAAAAGTTATTTTATTGTATAGTTTTGTGTGGGCTATCGATTACATCTTTTTTTGGAAAACTTTCAGAACCCGTACTGAAATTTTTAATTTAAAAAAAAAAATCAATTTATCATAAAATCCGTTCACTTTTTTTGTTATTTTTTTTTTAAGTATAGATGTTTGTCCATCCACACAAAAAAAAAACAGAAACGCGTTTTTATTTTTTTCGAGAAAATCGCCTTTGACTTTTAAATTTCATAACAACTTACAAGGGAAGTATCTCAACCTTTATGAACCGATTTGTATGAAACGTAAAATATATATAAAAGAGACAATTCTAAGGTTGGGGTGTCTCGGCTTATCGGCCATATCGCGGATTTAGAGGTTCAAAACATGGGTCAAAAAATGGCAAAAAAATAGTTTTTTGGATTTTCAGCCATTTCTTTCGAAGAGACTATATGATGTTTACATATGAGAAGAAAGGTTTTTTTAATGCCTATCCAACGGTGGCATAAACTTGTAAAAGTTTGGCTTCGTTAAAAACATTTTTCATGAAAATGTGTAAATTTTGGGTGGTGTTTATATGAAGACATTGACCTACCATGTCCATTAAGGGTGTTCTTAACAGTAAGGGAAAAATTTAAAATGTTTTAATTGCTTGGCACTGGGCAGAATTTTGTTCCTTTGTACTAAAATCTTAATAATAAAAAATTTGAAGTTAATCCGATAACTTTAAGTGGACGCGGAAACGACCTGAAGTTTGAATAACGGATTACAAGGGGAAAAAATGACTTTTTACTCATTTTCTCAATTTTTTCGATATTTTAAGTTAAGTTTGAATTCAAATGGTTACAGAATTGTGATGTGGAGTACATTACCTTTGTAATAAGGCAATAAAAACTAAAATCGGTTAAAAATCAGCCAAGTTATTACAACTGCCCCAGGCAACTAGCGTGTGGCAGACCACTTGATCAAAGATTTCGAGTTAAATTTTTGAAATTGATTGAAATTATCTACTATAGCAACATTTTTTTATTCTTTACTTCCCAATGTACTAAGGTGATAGTTATTTTTCATATTGTGTTATGCTAACTTGTTTTAAATTAATGTTAAAAAGGTCTACATTTTTCAGCCCTGTTTTCAAATCTCCAATTTTAATTTTAAATTTTTTTAAGCAAATAAAATTTAAAAAATCGACCTTTGGACCATAGGATTTTGTTAAGCACATATAAGGGAATAAAAATTACAAAAATTGTAGACATTCCTTTTTTCATTCGGCTAGTTTAGCGATTTTATTTCGGCGGATTTCGAGATAATAGTGATTTTGGTAACTTTTTTAGCTTTTAGTTAATTTTTTTTTTTTTTAACAAACTTCATATGTTTTCTACCGAATTACTACAGAATAATATAGAATACTTCAATTCCTTTAATCAGGGCAAAATTGAGATATGAAAAATTGACCCAGTTAAAGGTCAAATGTCAAATTTGAGAACAATTTGAATTTTTAAAGATTAACAATTTTTTTGAGCGGATATTTATGAAACTCCTTGATGTTATTTTAATATGACTAAACATAAATGGTTTATTATTAAAATTCGGAAAATTAACCCATAAGTGCTATTGGGGTCTATTTATTTTTTTATTTAATGGAGAAAATATAAGTATATTATTTCATAGGGTCATATAGACCCCAACAGCACTTAAGGGTTAATGTTCTGAATTTTTATAAGCCATTAATTTTTACATCTTATTAAAATAACATTTAGGAGTTTCATTAATATCCGCTCGAAAAATCTGTAAGTCTTTAACCCTTTCACTCCCCTTGTACACTACAGTGTACACATCTTTAAAAAATCATTAAAAATAAACCGTCCAACACTTTTGTGTTTTGTTTGGACAAGATTGATCATTGAAGGGTTATCTTTACGATAGATGTGTTCGGAAAAATAAATTTGCAATCCGCTGGGCTCTACACGCAATATTTGTTGGCAAAATGGAAATTTTTCAAATAACGTAAAAAAATTCCAAAAAAAAAATAAACGTTAAAAAGTTCTCAAAAATCGAATAATAATCGTACAAGCTTTCCTAAAAGCGGATTTTGTAGAATTTTTCGGTATAAAAAATACAAAATTCGAATTTCGGTAAAATGTTTACTCGTTCGGGAGATATTGCATGTGAAAGCTTTAAGTTTGGTTGGAAATATCTCCGCTAGGGGGCGCGGTAGACCAACGAAATCAACAAAATGTTTTTAATTTGCATAGATCTATATTTTCACAAATTTTGGTCAATAAATTCCTAGCCAAAAAAAGTCGGTAGTGAAAGGGTTAAAAATTCAAATTCTTCTAAAATTTGACCTTTGACCTTGAACTGGGTCAATTTTTCATGTCTCAATTTTGCCCTGATTAAAGGAATTGAAGTATTCTATATTGATCTGTAGTAATTCGGTAGAAAACATACGAAGTTCGTTAAAAAAAAATAAAAAAATTAACTAAAAGCTAAAAAAGTTACCAAAATCACTATTATCTCGAAATCCGCCGAATTAAAATCGCTAAAATAGACGAATGAAAAAAGGAATGTCTACAATTTTTGTAATTTTTATTCCCTTATATGTGCTTAACAAAATCCTATGGTCCAATGGTCAATTTTTAAAATTTTATTTGCTTAAAAAAATTAAAATTTAAAATTGGAGATTTGAAAACAGGGCTGAAAAATTTGGACCTTTTTAACATTAATTTAAAACAAGTTAGCATAACACAATATGAAAAATACCTATCACCTTAGTACATTGGGAAGTAAAGAATAAAAAAATGTTGCTATAGTAGATAATTTCAATCAATTTCAAAAATTGAACTCGAAATCTTTGATCAAGTGGTCTGCCACACGCTAGTTGCCTGGGGCAGTTGTAATAACTTGGCTGATTTTTAACCGATTTTAGTTTTTATTGCCTTATTACAAAGGTAATGTACTCCACATCACAATTCTGTAATCATTTGAATTCAAACTTAACTTTAAATATCGAAAAAATTGAGAAAATGAGTAAAAAGTCATTTTTCCCCCTTGTAATCCGTTATTCAAACTTCAGGTCGTTTCCGCGTCCACTTAAAGTTATCGGATTAACTCCAATTTTTTTATTATTAAGTTTTTAGCACAAAGGAGCAAAATTCTGCCCAGTGCAACACAAAAATCCGAAATAAAAAAATAAGAACACCCTTAATGTCCATATGAATATGAAATAATCTTTATTAAATTTAAGTCGACACGTATTTTTGCTCTAGAGGATATTCCTATTAGTTCGAGAGTTATCGAAATTTTCCACATTTTTCATAAGGGGACAACGAAATTTTGAATCACTGATATGGCCGATAAGCCGAGACACCCCATCCTTAAAATTGTCTCTTTTATGTATATTTTAAGTTTCAGGCAAATCGGTTCATAAGGGTTGAGATACTTCCCTTGTTAGTAATTTGCATGTTTTTGCTTCTTCCAACAGAGCGTATGAGTAATATTTATAATATTTATAATTAATAATACTCATTCGCAATTAATAATACTCATGCAAATTATAATACTCATTCGCAGCAGAGCGTATAAGTAATATTTATGCAATTAATAATACTCATTCACAACATTAATAAAAGAAAATACAAGCAAATTACAAAATTGTTATGAAATTTAAAATTCAAATGCGATTTTCTCGAAAAAAATGAAAAAAACGCGTTTCTGAATTCTTTTGTGTGGATGGACAAACATCTAAACTAAAAAGCAACCGAAGTTCCCGGATTTTTAATAAATTGGCTTTTTTAAAAAATGGAGAATTTCAGATCGGGTTCAGAAAAATTAAAAAAAAAATAAATTTTTAATCGATAGCCATACAAAACTGTACAAAAATGTAAATTTTTGAGATTGTGGTGCATTCCGTTTTAATTTGATAAATCCCAGCAAAATTGGCATTACTAGTAATGGGTTTTGTAATCCGAAACAGATGTTAATAAGTAGTTACTTATTGAATGAAATACTAATTATTTTAACAAGGGCGTGAGACAAAAATAATTAGTGAAGAGTATGGAGTTAAATAAGTAGTTACTGACTCGGATTACTAATAAGGAGTAACAACACATTACCAATAAGAAGTAAAATAATTAGTTAATTAAAACATCTAAAATTTAATTTGTTTTTATTAAAACTTAAAAAATACGTAATTTTTATTAAGTTTTTAATTACTTTTTAAGTTAATTGATGTGTAAAGGTTAAAAACTGCAAGTGCAAGGAGATATTATTACTTAGAAGTGCTTTGTTAACGTATTACTGAAAAGTAGTTACTTTTGGGCTAAAAATAATGTTAATGGTAATGGGTACTCATTATAAATAATGTGCTTGGTAATGATTACTTTTCACAACTCATTACCATGTTTTTGCTGGGATATTTAAACAAGGAAACTCGACAAAAATTTGACCATATTTCCAAAATTTGATCACGCCTTCTAAGCCCGGTTTTTGAAAAATTTAAAAACCAAAGACGAAATTTTGTTAGTTACATATAGGGCTGTTTATACCACCTATTCAGTGGTATCAGTGTGGAATGCCTCATATGTGGGGACATGAATAACCATGCTATTGGACAGGACGTCAGAATTGAATTTTGATTGGTATGGAGAGCAGCCAACAATTGTCAAAGATTGTACAAAATAAAGAAATTGTAATAAATTGTGTAGGGTAAACTTAATTCGGTGTTGTTTTTTACTTTTTACTTGTTTGTAAAAAAACATTTCATAGGAAAACACTCTGAACTTCCTCTCGTTTGTTAGTTTTTTTTGCGATTCTCATGCATTTAACATTAAATACTGAAACATCATGTTTTCATTTCCGTTTTAACATGACAGTGATTCCTGAGGTGGATTACGTGGTTGACAAACAAGAAGGATTAGTGAAATTGAATCAATAAAACACAAACGTTTTATGGTATTTCTACTTTTTTTTGTGGAATTTCGTACAAAAAAAGTAAGCCAACATAATGTCGTATAATAGCATGTATATAACGTATGTTTACCAAGTAAAAATTTGTAATTTCAGTTGGAAAGTTTATATAATTATTTGAAATTTCATCACTGGTGATTTAGAAGTGGCTGCAGAAACAATGGTTGAAATAAATTTATTTATTAACTGAATTACCATATAATAATAAATCATATACTAATTTTACCTAACCTAAAACTAGTAACAATGATCATCATCGGGTGGTAGTGAAACAGACCAATGCCTATGGTAGGAATCAAACCCCCTATACTTAAAGTCTAGCAAGCTACATTCTAGCCATCTAGAGAAAGTCTTTTCCATTCAAAAAAATTAAGTTTTTGAAATGTATGCTGGGTTGTTAGATAATTTTTTTAAAAACCACCATATTTTACATGTGTATTCTGCCTAAGGAGTCAATTTAGTTAATTAAATTCGATTTATTTACAACTGTATGTAAGTAAGTATATGTATTTTGTATTTTTTTTTGTTAATTAATACTTATTACGCATTTATAGTAACAAAATTCAGACGTAAATTATCTAAAATAAAACATTTTAGTAATATGTGGCTGTTTTTTAAAGTTCTTTGCTCATGCAGTTGAATTTTCAGTCACTTCATCTTAAATTAAATTAACATAAGGGGAAGCTGTCTGAACCTTTCCAGGTACTAAGTGGAGTGCGGCAAGGATGCATACTATCGCCACTTCTGTTCTTGCTTGTCATTGAGGACGTACTGACATCAACCTCATTTCAGCGTAGGGGTGTTCAATGGCGTATAGATAACTCCTTTTTAAACTACCTTGCATATGCCGATGACATATGCCTTCTTTCGCATAGAGTTCGTGACCTGGAGATGTCGATGGTTGACCTCCAGTCAAAGTTGGATGGTACAGGTCTAAAAATAAACACAACAAAAACAAAAGGTCTCTCCATACAAGATAACTCTCCGGCATCTATTAATGTAGGTGATAACAACTATGCCATTGTTAACGAATTTTGTTATTTGGGTAGCATGATTACCGCTGATGGAGGTACTGAGATTGACGTGGAGGCAAAAATCAGTAGAGCTAGAGCAGCATTTGGAATTCTAGCACCAATATGGCAAAACAACAACATTAGTCTTCGAACAAAACTGCGAATTTTTGAATCCAATGTAAAATCAGTTCTTCTGTACGGATGCACAACATGGAAGGTGACCAGTATAATTACAAGTCGTTTGCAAACATTCGTCAATCGCTGTCTCAGACGAATACTTCGAATCTTTTGGCCAAATGTTATATCAAATATTGAGCTACTTCGTAAATCAAATCAGATAGATGTGGCAACTGAGATTCGAAAACGAAAATGGCAATGGATTGGTCATACACTTCGACGTCCAGATGAAAATATCGCCAAGCATGCGTTACGTTGGAACCCGTTTCATCAATCAGGACGAAGAGTTGGAAGGCCTAGAATAACTTGGAGACGTTCCACCGAAGCCGAAATGAGATCTGTGGGTTTAACATGGAACGAAGCTAGAAATGTAGCCCAAAACCGAGTACGGTGGAGATCGACTATTGTTGGCGCCCTATGCTCCAGTGGGAGTTAAAGGAACATATATATATATCATCTTAAATTTTCCAGGAATGTAGACGCAGACTCAATGTGGTCTGATGTGGGAATAGTAATAGGGAATAGTCTTCTGTGGGTTCCTTGTCATAGGGAAATACGTGGAAAGGATATAGCCGACTCTTTGGCAAATTTTGGCTCCGATACAACACCGTCCGACAAAAATGAAAAAATGTCATTTAAAATGAATTCGATAATATACGTTTGAAAATAAATGCTAAATGTAGGAAAACTGCTTTTACAGTTTTTTATTTTGTGAACCTGGTTCTTTTAAAAGGACTTCAAAGTTTTAGAGGATTAACTTTTATAAAATATTTTTTCAATACTTTTTTGTACTTGTCCTAGGATGCCAGTAAAGATAGCAAATGAAAGTGGAGGATCTCTTAAAATTTTCCTATTTTATTATTTTTTCATATCAGGAAAAAGAAGGCAACTTTCGTCCGTTCAAAACTTTATCCTTCAATGTCATTAAAAATTTTTTAAAAAATATTTTCATAACATTTTCAGAGGACATTATTCACATCCTTTTATCCTGATATGGCAAAACAAAAAACGGAAAAATTTGGGTGATCCTCCTGTTTCACTTTCCATCAGCAGTGGCATCCTAGGACAAGTAAAAATATTTAAAAAATATTTTGCAAAATATATCCTTTAAAACTGAGAAGTACTTTTAAAAGGAAACAGTATCACGAAATGAAAAACTGTAAATGCAGTTTTACTCCATTTCATCTCTACTTTCAGACTCACATATATCATCCGGTTCGTGTTCAATAGTGACTGTCGGACGGTGCAGTTCCTTACAATGCGAAACCCCAGATTGGTATAGGTTTGATATGGCTGATGCGTTGGATCAACTCTCATATAAAGACAATTTTCATGGAAAGATGGTCGAATGAGTTGGCATGCAAGAATACTAAACATTTTGTAATTGGGCCAGAAAAGAAAGTGGCTAACTATCTACTCAGTATCAGTATACTGTTGCAGACTTAGTGTCTCTTCACAATATAGCAGCAAGCAGCAGACAGCAAAATTTCCTCATGTATTTAATATACCGCTCCTTTACTTGTATAGTGTCATAACTCAAAAAATGCGTTTTTTGAGTTAATGATGCAGAATTATTCGTTATATCGTGCTTCATATTGTGTCAAAAATTCGTATTAATATCTTTTAAACTCACCGTTTGAGAAGAGTGCACGCCATTATTACATTTTCTATGTACCGGCCTTTTTCAATTAAAAACCAGTTTCAATAGTAAACTTTAAACGTGTTTTCTGCAAAATCAAATATTTTGAGTTGTGACACTATACAAGTAAAGGAGCGATATAATGTAAATAATTTTACATTTTCTATGTAGACGAAAGTCTCGTATTCTAACACATTTATCGTATGAAAAAGTCTAAATCTGAGAGTTTTTTAAAACGAAAAAAGTCTCAAAGCATGAGACTTTTTCCTATAGAAAAATTGTTGGATTATAAGAACTTTTTTCCACACTCAAAAAATTATTGATTAACAAAATTTAAATGAGTCAATTAATGTTTTGATTAAGTTTTTTTTTTTTTTTTTTTTAATTGTCGAATTACAAATTTTTAACATACCAGATTTTTTCGTTTTAATTTGTTTGAATACATTAATTCAAAAATATAACAAATAATCGAATTTTACTTTTTTGTTGCTGGCAACATATTGGAAAACAAAAAAGATGCATTTTTTCATAAGCTTGCAATTCATTCGTTAAATCAGTTGATTAACTATAAATAAAAAATTGATAAAATTTGTGATCAAAATCGAAAAAATATTTAATTAATCACCCACAATTTGATGATTGGTATAACAATTTTCTTTATTGGAGGAATTTCGAAAAAAAAAAAATTGATTGAAACCGCGTTTTTGTTGATTTAAATTCGTTTCAAATTCTTTCTGTGCAGAAAAAGGCTCAGATTCTTAAAGTTTTTACTACAGAAAAAATACTCTTAATCATTTTTGGAATATTTTTCACATAAAAAAGGTTAAAGATTCATAGATTTACTTCGTATAGAAAAACTTTTAGATTCTGAGAACTTTTTTCAATAGAAAAATTCTCAAACTCTGAGACATTTTTCCTATAGAAAAATTCTCAGACTCTGAGGCTTTTGAGTAATTTTTACTATAGAAAGAGTCTCATATTTTGAGACACTTTTCTTACAGAAAAAGTCTTAGACTCTGCGATAGTTTCTAATAGAAAAAGTCTCAGCTTCTGAGACATGTTTGCTTTAGAAATTGTCTCAGATTCTGAGACATTTTAGAAAACATTTTTAGATTCTGAGACATTTTAGAAATAAGTCTCAGATTTAGAGAGATTTTTCTTATAGAAAAAGTCGCTGATTCTGATGATTTTTTTCTATAGGAAACTCAGATTCTGATACATTTTTCCTAAAGAAAAATAAAATTTGTTCCGAAAAAAAATTTCTCTTTATAACAAGAACTTCCTGATTGACAGATATTTTTTCCCAAACAATTTTTAGATTTAGTCACATTTTTCCTTTAAAAATTTCCATATTTTTCATATAAAAATTTTTACATTTTTTTTTTTTTGAAAATTTAAAAATTTTTCTCTATGAAAAATTTTTGATATTAAAAACTTTTTTCCTTTGGAAAATTTTTTAGAAAATTTCGATCTTTCTTCTTTTTTTCTTCTTTTCTTTTTTCTTGTTTTCTTTTTTTTTTTTTTTCTTTTTAAAATTTGGTCTTGAGGGGGGGGGGGGGGGGGGGATTTCCCCTTCCCCCCCCCTTTCCCCTTCCCCCCTTGTACCCGCGCATGTCAAAAGCTATACCATCCTGTCCAGATAATGTCTCAATGTCTACAAAAGTGTCTTAAAAACTTTCTTCGAGAAACTAGTAAAGAAGTCAAATGATAAGCAGAATTTCGAGTTCAGAATTACATCCCGTAGCTGACAAACAAATGTAAAAACTTTGCTGGGAAGTAGGCTATGGTTCGTATTATGCTGACTTGACAATTGATACTTGTATTCTATGCCTAATGAAAACCCATTTAGGGTACCACTGAAGAGAGTGCATTGTCGTTGTCTTGTCCATTGGTAACATTATTTATTTTTCCTGGATGGTGGCCGATGTTTAGCCAATCCCAAAAAAGGGTGAGGCTACAAATCCTGAAAACTACCGCCCATTAGCAATTTGCTCTGCGCTCTCGAAAGTCATGGAGAGCACGATGAACCACCAATTGGTAAATTACACAGGCACACAAAAAAAAAAAAGTGGCCAGACCCAGAGGGTAGACCCAGTTATTTCTAGGTTTTTGGGGTCGCTGAATCCGAATGTGCCCATAAAAAATCATTTCAATTGCCAGTTTTTCCCCTACCGCCCCCCATTAACCCCCGGGAGGATTGATTTTTAACTGTCATACATACTTAAAATTAATGTGCACTTTTATGTTCAATTGCCAGCTAGACCCTAAAATGATAACAAAAAAATTATGTGACACTTCCCTCAACCCCTAGCACGCCCTTACAACCCCCTGAAGGGGGATGAATTTTGAGTGTTTATACAAAATTAATATGTATATGGATTTCTATGTTTTTTGGACCGCTAAAACCGAATATGACTACAAAAAGTGTATAATACCCCTCCCAAACTCCCTAGTACCCCTCGCTTCACCTTACAGGGGATTTAATTTTGATTAAATTTGATTAAAGTTTTAATGAAAATTTCAAAATTAAATCCCTTATAGGGCGTAGTAAGGGGTGCTAGGGAGTAAGGGAGGGGAATTATACATTTTTTGTAGTCATATTCGGTTTTAGCGGTCCAAAAAACATAGAAATCCATATACATCTTAATTTTGTATAAACACTTAAAATTCATCCCCCTTCAGGGGGTTGTAAGGGCGTGCTAGGGGTTGAGGGAAGGGTCACATAATTTTTTTGTTGTCATTTTAGGTTTCAGCTGCCAAAAAAACATAAAAGTACACATTTATTTTAAGTTTCTATGAGAATTAAAAGTCAATCCTCTGGGGGGTTATAGGGGGGCGGTAGGGGGAAAACTGGCAATTGAAATGATTTTTAATGGTCATATTCGGATTCAGCGGCCCCAAGAACCTAGAAATAACTGGGTCTACCCTCTGGGTCTGGCCACTTTTTTTTTTGTGTGCCTGTGTTATCTATCGAACTCACTAATGTTAGATCGACAGTATGGCTTTCGTAGAAGTCGTTCTACGGGGGACCCGTTAGCGTTTCTCTCGGAACGTTGTAGTCGTCATATTCCCAAATTTGGTGGAAGCAAAGTGGTTGCTCTAGATAATTTCAAAGCATTCGATCGTGAAGGGCACGTTATTGCGTTTGGTGTCGGTAGTGATTTCTCTCGAATTATATCAAGCTTTCTCAGAGACCGCTATACACGTTTTTTTGATAGATGGGTTCTCATCAGATGAGTATTATTCAAATTCATTATTTCTTCTACACATTTTCTCATTTTTCTTAACGACCTCCTGGGTCTAACTTCTAATCCTATCTATTCTTTCGCAGATGAATCTATCTATTCTTTCGCCTTATATAAGCTAAAAGGCAAAACATGAATGATACACTCAAACATGACCTAACGACAATCTCCGAGTGGGGTCTTGCGAATAGAGTCGATTTTAATGATCGTAAGACCCAATGTTGTATGTTGACCTACGGACGGCTTGTGGAATCAGCGTCATATGTATCCATTGGTGGTATTGCTATTGAGCATTCAGAAACTCTTGATGTTCTAGCCATGAAAATCCAATGTGATGTTCATTGGAACAAACATGTTTTTCAAGTGTCGAAAGAAGCATTCAAGTGCCTTGGTTTCTTAAAACGGTGCAAGAATTACTTCACCCCTTCTGATCACCGACCGAAAATGGAATACAACTCCCATATCTAGGCAGGTGCTTCAAGGATCGGGTGCAAAGGAGTGCGTTGAAGCTCATCAATCACAGTAGGGTATCCAACTCTATTGGCTCATTGGAGCTTCGTCGGAATGTGGATTGTGCGTCATTGTTCTATCGATATTATCACGTTAAGTGTTCAGCTGAGATGGGCGAACTCATCCCTGAGATCCGTTTGTTGTCGACTGCCCAATGTCTCGCAGAACGTATTACAAAGAAAATTCGTTTCTCGGTCGAACTAGCCATATGTGGAAGAAACTCCCGGAAGAAGTCTTCCCATTCGGTTACAATTAAGAAAAATTCATATGTCCACAAACACTACTCCCTCTTTTCTTCTTCTCATTACCTATTTTCCTAATACCAAGACAATGCATTGCATTAGTAGGGGACATCCCCTGAGTGTTGACTAAAAGCAAAAAAATATTCGAAATTTCTAATAGTTTATAGCGCTGGAACATTCTAGAGAATTGCACCATTTAAGGGTTAATATTTAAAATATTTTTGTTTATCTTTTCAAATATTTTGAAAACTTTAATACATAATCATTTCATCATTTTTCCTTCATCATGTTTTTATATACAGAATTTTAATGTTTTTAAAAGCAAAGTTTTTAAATGATTCATAGCATTAAGTTGAATGTGCTACAGTATCATTAGTAGACAGTAGCAGACGGTTGTTGGACAGAGTGACAACGCATTAATAATGCGTTGTCACTCTTGTTTAGAAATACCCTACACCACAGGTAGCTTTTTATTCCATTTTTTTTAAATTTTTTTTATCTTATTTTTGTTTAAATTTGCGGGAAGTTGTTGTGAAAATCGCAACACTTGGAGTCATTTGTGGATGCAAACTTGTAATTTTTTTACTCTTAACCTTAAAAGTTTGTTCTGTCCTGACATAGGGAATTATTTGAGTTGTCCTTGCCGAAGTTTTTTTTGTTGTGTTTTTTTTTATTTTTTGTTGTTTTTGAAACAATGTCATTAACAAACAATGTTAATGATGATAATTAGCAACTTAAGTAAATATTTGTCAAGCGACAGCGTCAAAAATATCTACAAAATAAAGGAGTTGATTTTATATCCCAACATTTGTTGGTAATTTCTATATAATTTTATTCTTCTTGTTGTTGTCGAAGCTATCAAAAATGTAATGTTTAGATTGTAATAAAGTTCGTCAGCGTTGATAAGAGGAGGTGGAATCATAAAATTTTTAACACAAATACAAAATGTTATTAATTAAATACTAAGTACAGTGAATAGAATATTTTAGGTAGGGGAACAGTAGTTAAATTAATAAAATTAAAAAACTTAAGTTTTTTTGATTTAACCACCACTCAGGCACGATGAGCCTCAGCGATGTTTAGGTTCAACTTTAGTGTCGACGAAAAGTGTAAGTGCAGTTCGATTTCTACTTGATTAAATGTCACAAAACTGTTAACAGCGAAATCGTAGCTGCTCGCATTCGCAAGATATTGCGAAATTAGTGGTTTTGTATTTTCAAAAATTTTGACAATGAAGTTTTTTTGTATTTATTTACAGGTCACAAAACAGTTAACATCGAAATCATATCTTTTCAATTTCGCGAAAAATCGCAAAATTAAAAAAAAAAATATTTGAAAAAAAAAATATTTTTTGCGTAAATTAGCAATAAAGATATTGATTTAAGCAGTTTTACCGCCTTCAACCACGTAAAATTTTAACTGCATACAATATATTTGTCGTTTCTTGATTTGTTTCCTTAACTTTAGACACTTAAGAAAAAATATATTAATTAATATAAAAGCTTAAACAGTAATTTTTCAATTTCTCGGGAAATTGATCATCTATAATTTTTTTGCTTCCAGTTTTGTCAACTTTAATAACCTCGAATTCAAACTGCATACCACATTTTTGTCGTTAATTGAAGTATATGTTTTTACAGGCCAAAAATAACACAAAGTAATGAATAAATTGTAGTTTAACGAGTTTTTTAAATGTTAACAGCCATATCACCTTTGATCAATAGCAAATCAAATTGCATTTCGTGTTTTCAACAATGTTAAAGAAACTTCTTTTATTAATCAAAACAAGAAATACCCCCAAAATGCTGTTTTTCGCTATTTCTCGCGAAAGTGAGCAGCTATAATTTTTTTGTGGGCAGTTTTAATTTCTTCCAACATGCTCAAATCAAACTGCACACCACTTTTTTTTATTATTTCTAAAAAACAGGTTTTAAATATAAATAAATAATAATAAAAAAAATATATAATTACGCGATATCTCGCGAAATTTAACACCTACAATTTCGATGTCAACAGCTGCGTGACCTTTGATCAAGCACAAGTAAAACTGCATACCATGTTTTTACAAAATTTTAAAGAAACCTATCTAAAGACAAAAAACAAAAACAAAAACAGAAAAAAAATTATTTCGCGATAACTCGCGACCTAAAGAAGAAAGGATTTTGATGTTTACTGTTTTGTGACCTTTAAGTAAGTACAATTAAAACTGTATACTCAGTTTTTGAAAATAATTAAAAAACTTCAATGTCAAAATTTTAATAAATACAAAAACACTAAATTCGCGTTATCTCGCGAATGCGAGCAGCTACGATTTCGCTATTAGCAGTTTTGTGACATTTAATTTTTTAGAAATCGAACTGCGCTTACACTTTTCATCGACACTAAAGTTCAACCTAAATATCGCTGAGGCTCACCGTGCAGGGGATACTCCCTATAAATTCAGTACACTGCACAGTGGTTCCAAGTCCAAATCTAGCTGGACAAAATTATTTTATCACCGTTTTATATGTTTTTGGGGTCGCTGAGTTCAAAAAACATGTTTAAATTTTTCTAAGTCGATTACACTAATCGACAACTTTTTATTTTTTTTTTCTAATTTCAGTAATTCATTAATGACAAAACTGGTTTATATGCAGAACAGAAATATGAAATGCAAAAACTTATTTTTTGAAAGTTTTGTAATCTCTAAAAAAAAAAAAATTTTTGTCGAGAAGTGTAATTGAAAAAAACAAGTGAGAGTGATAAAATTGGCTATGCCGAATCTTTTATACCCTCCAAAATGTAAAAAAAATATAAAAAACCAGTGAGAGTGGTACATTTGGCTGTGCCGAATCTTTTATATCCTC
Source organism: Pegoplata infirma (assembly GCA_963921195.1). Classification (NCBI taxonomy): domain Eukaryota; kingdom Metazoa; phylum Arthropoda; class Insecta; order Diptera; family Anthomyiidae; genus Pegoplata; species Pegoplata infirma. The sequence continues at coordinate 60,301,803 of OY992540.1, forward strand.
CAAAATGTAAAAAAAAACAATATAAAAAAATTCCAGGGGCGTCTTTTTTTTGGGGGGGGGGGGGTGTTAGACGTTAGGGAGCACCTTCCCCTTGCGATTTCGAACTTCATCTGCTAGAAGAATGTTGCATTTGCTTACCAAAAGTACAAAAAACCCTGCAAAAAATGCGATTTTTCTTAGATTGGTTTAGTTCTCCAAGGGGGAACTTCCCCTTGTTGCGATTTTATCCATTTCCGAACTTAACCTGCCTAGGAATATAAGACATATTCGTGCCATACTTCGGAAGTCTAGCTCTTTTATTTTGGACTGTATCGTGTCCTCTACAGACGGACAGACGGACGGACATTTTTGAATTTAGTCGAAGTTTGTAATTGGACGCGGTTTAATAGGGAACATCACATTTAATGCTTTATTTAAGCTAAGCATAATTATAATACTTATATATATATGTTCCCGTCGATCCTATAAGGAGCATAGGGCCTTAACAAATATGTTAAGCGTGATTTATCTTGGGCAAGGAATTTTATTTCGCCCAAACTTTTATCTATAGCAGCAGCTTCGATGTCGATTTGTCGTCTCCATGTATGCGCAGGTCGACCTGTTCTACGGTTACCCTGTGGATTCCAGTCTATGGCGTTTCTGGTGATGTCATTTGGGGGTCTTCGTAGGATGTGACCAATCCAGTTCCACTTTCGTTTTTTTATTTCTGTTGCGATTGGTATTTGATTGGTTTCGGTCCATAATATATTGTTGTTTATTATTATAATACTTAAAAGTTATCAAAAACTTACAAAAATTCGATACTGTATTTAGAAAAAAAATTTTAGGCGAAAATCTATTTTCATAAAAACTGTGATTAATTTTAAACCTGCAAAAACCTGCAAGAAATGTCTGCATGACAACGTTCAGTAATAAATTACCTATAAGCTGTATGTAGTAACTCGACATGATATGCCTGGATTCGGTTTTGGCAAGCTGCGGAAGTTTCATAAGTCCTCAAAAATATTGTTATTATTGACCATACTTCAAAGTACAAAAAATGTAAGAAGAAGATCGATAATAAATTTCTTATTAATGTCCAGAATATGTATAAATCTGTAGCTTTCTTGTACATAAACCGTTTTGAAACCATTGATGTAACATGGATAATATGATGTTATTAGTTAAACACTTATATATATATATTTTTTTTTTAAATATTGGATACCAAAAATGTTATTTCATTCGCATATTTAACAAAGTTATAGACCTAATTCCAAAAAATGGTTATTAGTTTGATCAGAACACACCCTTAGCTTGCCCCTAGCACTATTAATTCCCAATTTTGAGGACACTAATTTTTGGACTTTTGTCCAGCTAGATTTTGATTTGGAACCAATGTGCACTGTGTTGATAATCAGGAAAATAGGTTATGGGTAGGAGGAAAGAGGGAGTAGTGTTTGGTGATACCCAGTTAGAAAATGTGTCACTAGTGAAATTTACATATGGCGTTTTCTTTTCTGGCAAAAAATGTAACATTTTATAACATTTTTTTATTCTTTGAGTTTTTTGTGTTCTTTTCTAAAAAAAATGCACACTTTTGAAAAAATAATATATTCTTTTCTCAAAATATTGCATGCCCGTGATGTTAAAACTGCATATTTTTTATCACCCCAAAATCAAATGACGGGGTGCAAAACTGCCCTGTTAGTCTCTCACGTAGCAAAACTCAAATTAAGCGCACAAGGTAACTGGTGCTGTTGTGGTGCAGAGGATGTATCGTGGTATGTGACGCTGGAGGTCCGGGGTTCAATTCCCGGTGTGGCCAACATATATTTTTTTTTTTTATTCAGGTATTTTTTTTTAATAATTTTAAAGCAAAAAAAAAATAAAAAAATATGTGACGGCCATCGCCGGGATTCGAACCTGAGCTACCGGCAATATAAGCGAAAAACACATCCATCGAACCAGCAAATCAGGGCAATTTGCGTACAAAACAGCATTTTTGTGTTCTATTTTGACAAGGAAGGTATCCCATAGCTTACACTCCGATTGCTCTGCAATTTATATATGTATGTTAATAAGTACCGAAAACTAAGTTTAACTTGCTATTTTTTTATCGGCTATCCCGGTGGTTTAAAAAAGGGTTGCCACCTTATGAAAAACGATGGCCTTGCGGGAAAATTTGAATAAAAGCCGAACTAACAAGGGAAGTATATCAACCCTTATGAACCGATTTGCATGAAAAGTAAAATATTTATAAAAGAGACAATTCTAAGGTTGGGGTGTCTCGGCTTTTCGGCCATATTGCGGATTTAGAGGTTCAAAACATGGGTCAAAAATGTCGAAAAAAATAGTTTTTTTGGATTTTTCAGCCATTTCTTTCTAAGAAACTATATGATGTTTGCATATGAGAAGAAAGGGTTTTTAATGCCTATCCAACGGTGGTAAAACCTTGTAAAAATTTGGCTTTCTTAAATACTTTTTTCATGAAAATGTGTAAATTTTGGGGGGTATTTATATGAAGAAATAGAGCTATGATGTCCATATGAATACGACATAATCTTTATTAAATTTAAGTCGACACGTATTTTTGCTCTAGAGGATATTCCTGTTAGTTCGGGAGTTATCAAAATTTTCCCGGAGGTCCATATTGTTTCATGAGGGGACACCGAAATTTGAAACACTGATATGGCCGATAAGCCGAGACGCCCCAACCTTAGAATCGTCTCCTTTATATATATTTTAAGTTTCAGGCAAATCGGTTCATAAGGGTTGAGATACTTCCCTTGTAAGAGGAATTTCGCCAAATGCAAAAACACGTGTCGGCTTAAACTTAATAGAGATTAATATATATAATTTTGGGGTCGAACGTACATATATACTTCTCCATTCAAAGTAGCTCACATTTTCGACAAAAACCGACTTAAAAGAGAATAATTTTGCCAAGTCCGGCACACCATTGGATAGGCCATAAAAAACCTTTCTATTCATATCGGAGTGTAACATTTTAAAAGTACACATTTTAACAATGCACATTTTTTTGTTCAGAAAAGAAAACACTAATAGTGATTCCTTGAGAAAATGTCTTCAGGTTCTGCAAATTAAAGATAATCCTTGATGGCATGTCCTAACATTGTCATATAAGGAAATGTCTTCACAATAGAAAAACAATAAATTAAAATTTTAAATCTGGGAAGCCCTTTAATTTCCAAGAAAAACAAAGCAACATTATCGATTTAATTAAAATTAAATAAAATTCTTACAAGTAGTATAAAAGTAATAAATAAAATAAATAAAAAATTAGTTAATAATTTGATCCAATGATCAGTTTTTATTTATTTTTCCAATTTTTATTTACAACTCATTTTAAATAATTTTAACCTAACCGAGAACTGGTAACAATGACCGTCGTCTCGTTGTAGCGAAATCGACCAAGGGTTTTGGTGGAAATCGAACCCACGACCCCCTGTTTCATAGGCTAGCAAGCTACCAACTAGCCTACAGGGGCCCCCTAAAGTAATAAATAGATATACAGTTTTAAAAATAAACTTTAGATGAAGTGGTTAGGTTCCAGGTTCAACACTATTTGGGAATTAAAAAAGGCGAAAAGTTTTTTCTTAATATGATAAACACTTAGAAAATTATTGCAGTTACCACATGACGGTCAGTTGTGTAGTCAGTTGTAGTTGTTGTTTTTAACTACAATATCAGATGTTTTTGTATGAAAAATTGCAAACAACTGTTTTTTGTAGTTGTTTTAAAAAACAAATATAAAAAATTACTACATTGTAGTAATTTTAACCGATTAGAAGTTTTTTTTTGTTAATAAAAAAATTCATAAAATTTGAGTTACAGTAAAAGCAACTGTAATTTGAAGGATTTTTTAATGTTTTTTGTAGTTGTGAATCAATAGTTAAAAACAACAACAATTTTTGGTTGATTTTACCGTAAAATGTAATGGACGCCTAACCCAGAAAGTCAGCATGTCCTGACGACTGCTGACTTGGAGTGAGGATATTTTAAAAATTTATATGAAACTGTCCTCAACTCAGTAAATAGAGATGTCTTGTGAATGTCAGTAGTTTATGTGACTTGTTATCGAGCCATCAACCGACGTTGCCAACTGGGTTTTTATTAAGACAAAAAAAAATAATTCATATAATTTTTGGCATTATGACATTATTTGTTACGCGGTTATTATCTTCGTAATTTCTAAGAATTATTTTAATTTTTTATTGGGAATATATCCCAATTTTTTCCGGTCATAGTCCCCACCACCGTTTTGGGGATCAAGTCCGAACTGAATTCGGCCATAATGGGAATAATGTTCGTGGGGATTATGTCACGGAACCTAATTAGACAAATAAGAAGCTTTTATTTATACGAAAAAATCCTTTAATAAAAAAATCCTTTAAATGAATACCCCTACAAAAATTATTTAACCCAAATAATTTTTCATATGTAACCTTCACAGAATATTTTTTACCAAACTGTACATGAATTTTTGGGATACATTAATTTGACTTATATGCTATTGGAAACAGACATGTTTTATCGTTACGTACAAGAACATATCGTTAGCTTAACATGAAAAGTAGCTAATTGCAAATTATTAAATTTTACAGTAGAGACAAGAAATTGCAAAAAATTTTATTTTTTAAATCTATAAACGAAATTTTCTGTCTTTCACGGTATAGCTAATTACAAAACATGAACCAATTGAAATAATTTTCAATCGACTTACACAGTTTTTATGGGACTTAGCATCTTTTCTGTGGCTTGTTGTACACATTGTATGTGGACTAAGTACATTTTTGCCAAGTTTGAGTCTAAAGTGGCTACGTTAAAATATTATTGCTCAACAATCTAGGTTACTGCAGCAATAACTGCATTTTTTTTTTGAAAATTATGGACTTAGCGCCTTTTCACAATAAGCTAATAATATATTAAACTATATTTAAAATAAAGTTCATGGTAAGGTAAAAAACTGTTGGACATCTGCTGTCATGTTATGTTTGTATTGCAAAATAAAAAAAAAAAAAGACATCAATTGCGGTTTTAAATATAGACAAAATGAAACTGTTAGTCTCAATTTAATGTTTTCCATTTCACAGCGTTTTCAAAAAGATTTATTTGATACCATGATAAAAAAAAAAAAAAAATAATTGTAGACCATTATATTTTTGAATAGAACGCCGTGCTATGGCAATGCATTAAAACTTTTATATTTACCTTTAAACTTTAATATGTGTTGCTTTGTTATATGGATACACTAGTGGATAAAAATATAGCACCAAATTTATTGTTTTTAGATTTTATGGTCTTGAGCATTATTATTAAATATACACAGAAAAAATTCTCTTTGTGTGCTTACTATTGTGTTGAGTGGTCGGGACTCTGAACAGATAGATTTTCACTAATGTACCAAGTTGGCAACGTCCTCGAGCCATCCTCAGTGACGGCGCGGTGACATGTCAGAGTCACTGCTGACATCCACAAAACATCTCTATGTAGTGAGTTGAGGTCAGTTTCATATAAATTTTCAAAACGACCGCACTTAAAGTCAGCAGTAATCAGGGCATGTTGATTTTCTGTGGACATGTCACCTAAGACTTCTTTGGGGAAATGTCTGACATTGATCATACGAAAATTCAAAAAATCTTCATATTTCCTTTAGTTTTTAATTTCCTCCATTTAAAAAAAATTCGAACTAACATAAACAAACGCCGCGATACGGGTCTTCTAATTTAGCCTCTATTTTCACCCCTCACTCTCAGAATCGACCTAACTTTTGCTAACCTTAATTTGTTCCACAGTGTTATTTTAAAAATATTTTCATAGTTTGTTTTTTAATTTTTTATTTTCATAATTTTTTTCATTAACATTTTTTTTTCATAGTTTTTTTCATTGAACATCAAACATTTTTTTTCATCATTTTTTAAAAATTAATTTTTTTCTTCAAATTTTTTTTCATCAAAAATATTTTTCATCAAAAATTTTTTTTCACCAAAAATTTTGTTTTCATCAAATTTTTTTTTATTATAATTATTAATCAAGTCTAAACTTTTGACACAAAAATGTTCCATTTGTTTAAAAATGTACGAAAAACAAGTGTGAGTGTTAAATTCTTCGGTGCCGAGTCTTTTATACTCTCCAATATGTAAAAGCAATATTTTTCACTTTAGTAATATACTTATTTACAAAATATATATATATATATATATATATATATATATATATATATTAGAGTGTCCCTTATTTTGGAAATGTTGGAAATGTTGAGACGGTACCCCCTCATTTTTTTCCTTTTGACTAAAAAATAACTCAGGAAAAATTTTACGCCCCTACGACCACGCCTTCCCTACGCGACGGGACGTAAAGAGCGGGGCCTTAAAAATCATTTTTCCATACAAAGCAAAAAAAATTTTTTTTGATTTTAAATTTTTTTGTTATTAATTATAATATTTAGCTTATTCACAAAAAAAAATTGAATTTGGTGGGATTAGACTTTCAGTTCTAAAAAATTTTTCGAAAAAAAAAGTTTAGAGCTTTTGGGGTCCTACAGTAAAAATTTTTTAAAAATTTTTTTTTTTTAGTTTTGACAAGCAACCGTTTTAGACAAGCAAATTTTTTAGAACTGAAAGCCTTATCCCACCTAAATAAAATTTTTTGTCGTGAATAAGCTAACCAAGTAATATTATCTATATAAATAAAAATCAATTGTCGTTCGTTGGTAACAGCATCAGTTGAGAACGGCTGGACCGATTTGGACAATTTTTTTTTTGAAATGTTTGTCATAGTCCAACTTGGGTTTTTACGTAAAGAAAAATTTACCACGCCCACTTTTACGCCCACTTTTCTCAATTTATCTAAAATCGGAAACGGCTGCAACGATTTGTATAATTTTTTATTTAAATGTTCGTAGTAATCCAAATTAAGTTTTTACTGAAAGAAAAATCCACCACGCCCACTTTTACGCCCACTTTTTTAATTTATCTAGAACCTTAGAATGGCTGGACCGATTTGACTAATTTTTTTTTAAATTTATTTTGATCATATTCCAACTTTGGTTTTTACGAAAAAAGAAAATCACATTGGCTAATTTTTGTTGAGTATGTTCGTCATAATTCAACTAAGGTTTTCACGGATAGTAAAATTTCCCACGCCCACTTTTTTATGTATCGAAAGAACTATAACGATTAGACCGATTTGGTTATAGTCCGCAAAAGATTTTTAAGAAAAGAAAAATTTTCCACGCCTACTTATACGCTCACTTTTCCCGATAAATATATTTTAAATCATGGACTGATAGATTAACCGAGTTGGTTAAATTCAAATAAGGTTTTTACGGTAAAAAAAGTATAAAAAATATAAAATAATAAAAATAAATAAAAATCAAATGTAGTTTGTTGGCAATCGCATCACTTGAGCACTGACCGATTTGGATAATATTTTTTTTAAATGTTCGTCTTATTTTTTTTTAATGTTCGTCTTAAATTTTTTCGAAAAGCAAATTAATCACGCCTACTTTTACTCCTCATTTTTAAGATATATCTAAAATTAGAGAACGGCTGGATCGATTTGACTAAATTTTTTTTTAAATGTTCGTCGTATTCAAACTTTGGTTTATACGGAAATAAAAATTGTTCACGACCACTTTTATTTCAATATATCTAAAATAGAAGAATGGCAGGGCGGATTTGGCTATAAGTATTATTGGTTGACGTTTGTGATAGTTCAACTAAGGTTTTTACGGAAAGAACAATTGTCCACTGCCACTTTTTTGAATATATCTAAAATCGGAGAACAACTGGACTGATTTGGTAATTTTTTTAATGATCATTAAATTATACTCCAAATAAGGATTTTACGGAAATAAATATGTGTTGATTATCTGTCAAATCGGGTCGTTGAAACAACGCCCACAAATTTTTCTAAGTGAAGAAAGTCATTACATATTTTGCTGGGCTATATATTTGAAACGAAAAGATATATAACACTGATCTTATATTTGGGCCAGCAACGCGGACCGGGCCAGCTAGTAATTAATAACAAAAAAATTTAAAGTCAAAAAAATTTTTTTTTGCTTTGTATGGAAAAATGATTTTTAAGGCCCCGCTCTTTACGGCCCCGTCGCGTAGGGAAGGCGTGCTCGTAGGGGCGAAAAATTTTTCCTGAGTTATTTTTTAGTCAAAAGGAAAAAAATGAGGGGTACCGTCTCAACATTTCCAACATTTCCAAAATAAGGGACACTCTAATATATATATATTATATATATTATAAAAATAATAAAATTATTTTTTCTGAAGAAAACTTTGCTTTGGCATGAAAAACCCAAATCTTCGGGAAAACATTATCATGATTTAATGTTTTGGACAAGAGTACAAAATTCGCAGCCATTTTTTCAGTGTATTTTTCCAGATCGTAGGACACACATTTTAAGAAAATACGAAAATTTTTTGTATTTTCGCATGACCTACGTCAGACATTTCCCCAAAGAATTCTTAGGTGACATGTCCCCAGAAGGTCAGCCCTGACCACTGCTGACTTTGAGTGCGGACATTTTGAAAATTTGTATGAAACTGTCCTTAACCCAGTACATAGAGATGTCTTGTGGATGTCAGCAGTGACTCTAACATGTCAGCGCTCCGTCACTGAGGATGGCTCGAGGACGTTGCCAACTGGGTGGTGCTGAAAAATTTAAATGTTAAATAATTCAAAAACTTCTTATCCTCAGGGCTTTCGATGTTGGCGTTTTTATTGTATGGGCATTACTTACACTCAAAATAATTATTCTGTTAAATACTCTTTAAAATGATTTAAAATAATTTTAATTCGACAGAATTTGACAAAGTTTTCTGTCGAAATACAGATTAAAAAAAAATACTTCGTATTTTCTTGTGACCGAAAAACAAAATTTTTTAAAATTGGAGTTACTCGTTAAAAACTCGTAATTTTCACAAAAAAAAACTGAATTTACAATTTTTAAGCATTAATGCGGGCAAATTTAACAAAATTTTAATTAATGTTTTTGAAGCAGAGAAGTTTTACTCATAAAATGGATTTAACTAAAAATTTGTAAATTTACAGAGTTTTTTTTTGTAAAATTTAGAACTCATAAAAAGCATGTATCCAAAACTTTGTAAAATTCTTAATTCTGTAAATTTACAGTTTTTTTTATTGAAATCATTTTACAGAGTATTCTTCGTCAAAAACAAAAAATCTTGCTGGTTCGAAATCTATCGTATTTTCTGCTGGCTCCGAAGACTATGTCTGTAATTTAACAGAGTGACTATTTTGAGTGTACCAGTTTAGCATTTTTAAATCTAATTTTCAATTCACAATTTCGAACCAATTGGGTCCACAAATGGATAGAGGAAGGCTGTTCCATTTGCAACTAACCGAAATGTAAATAAAACACCTTGGGACTCATTGCGGATTCAAATAAAAATCCAATCCCAAATTCATATAACGATAGCATCTATCTGGTCCGCTAGTTCTAACTATTTTCTCACCCCATCTGTAAAAACATATCTTGAAATATACATACAAAGGTTTTTAATGGCAATATTTAAATGGAGCTTTACAATGCATTTAGAAAACTAACCCACTAACTACCGACTATGAAGTTTACACATACAGCAAAAATATTACACAAACATCAACAACTGCAGAATATTATTGTTTATAACATTCTCACAAAAACTCATTCAAATACATTCACATAAATATACTTTTTTTCCGGTATGCATGAGAATGCGTCTGTAGAAGTTTTTGTATGTGTGAAAGTTGTGTATGTGTGTGTGGTTAGCTACAATTTGTTAGTAAATGGCAACCAACTAAAAGCAACTACAACTCATATAAGTAGTTAGTGTAAAAAAAATGTATTTTAATCAACAATCACATTAACAGATGTTAGAAGTTGTTTTGAGAAATATTAAGCTTCATATTTAGAAATTGGAACATTACAATATCTCCCTATAATTGTAAGATATACCGAAGTGAGAGGGAGGTTAGTTACTCTTGCTGTAAATAATCAACAAGTCAAGCTTCTCGAAAACAAAGCAATACTGAGAACTAAAAAAATATTTAATAAATTTCAGAAAATTGCCTCCTAAATGAATTCTACTAAACTTTCAACAATTTCCAGCTAAAACTTTGAGCATTTACTCTCACACACAGACAAAATAAATTTCCAATGAAAATTTTTCAGTTACCCAATTGACTTTTGCGGTTGTTTTAAATAAACGTTTTTGTTTAGGAGTTCACTACATTTTACGGTAAAATCAACTAAAAATTGTTGTTGTTTTTAACTATTGATTAACAACTACAAAAAAACTGCAAAAACTACTTCAACTTGCAGTTGCTTTTACTGTAACTAAAATTGTCTAAAATTTTTTATTAAAAAAAAAAAAATTCTAAACTTAAAAAAACGGTTAAAACTATTTGGAAATAATTCCTGCACATCCGTTTTTCTGAAAATTTCTAAAAAGATTTTTTTTTAGACTAAAAACAACTACATAAAACAACTGTTACTACAATGTAGTAATTTTTTGTATTTTTTTTTAAACGACTACAAAAAACAGTTGTTTGAGATTTTTCATACAAAAACAACTACTACACAAATGACCGTCATGTAGTAACTGCAATAATTTTCTAAGTGTATGTATCTAATTAACAGTTTCAAGTTATTTTCACATTGCAAGTTTATTTCCATAAAGGAAAAATAAGTGCATGTATGTGTGGCAATAACTGGTTACCATACCATCCATATACTAAAAAGCAACAATAGTACTTGTACACTCATAAGAAAAGCTCTGTCAAAAAATCTGTAATTTGATTTAACAAACATTTAGCAGATTTTTCTTGTGATATTTTTGATAACATCTCTGTCATTCAGTTTAACAAAATAACAAAAACTGTACTGTGTTTTTACTGATTCTGTTTGCTGCATTTAAAATTATTTTTGAACATACTTTTAGCAGGTTTTTTTTTAATTTTACAGAAATAGTTTGCTGTCATCCTTTTTTTAAGAAAATTTTTTAAGTTTTTTTTAAAATGTTAATTTTTTTTACAATTTTTATACAAATAAAACGATTGAGACTAATAATTGACAAAACTAAAAAAAAATTTTCTTTTATTAATTTTTTTTCAAAGTTTAAATTAAAAAAAAATAATATATTAAAGTTTTCATTTTGTAAAGTTTTAATAAAAACAAATTTTCTAAAAACAAAAATTTTCTGGAAAATCTCTTGGCAGATTTCTCTGTTGTTTTGACAGATTTCTCTGCTGATTTCACTTAGTCTGCTTAAATCAGCAGATTTTATTTTGAGTTAAAAAAATTTTTTTGAGTGTATTTTCGGTTTATTTTGTTGAAAACATGAATTCTAATAAAATTGTAATTCAGTGACTTTATAACTTTAAGAATGCAATAATATCAGAATTTTAATTGTATGTGCTCATTTACATATTCTCTCCTAATGGTTACACAGTTGTTGCTTTTATTCACTTTTAAAATGAGATAATTTTATAAATTTAACAGCTAATGAAATTAATTTCACATTACCATACATTTTATTTAGTTTTCCTTGGTGGGGTTTTAAAATATGTTAATTAAATTGGATTTTGATGAAAGTTTATGGAGAATACTAGTAAATTGAATACAAATAAACGGAACAAGTTGTGTTTGAAATTTTTTACATATATTTGGGGATTTTCGTCTCAAGTGACACAAAAGATTTTTTTTGATTTTTCCTAAGGGGGCTAACCACAAAATGTAATTTTTTTAACTGTCCATAGGGTGCCACTACAGGATTAAAATGTGTGACAAACCCCAAATATTTTTTCAACTCCAACGTTTTCTCAGAATATACTCTTAAGGGGGTCCCCATTAAATTTTTTATTAGATTTTAAAATACATGTTTTTATAATGTATGGGAACCCCTTAGGGAGTGGATAATCTCCACTGGATATAGGGTGTTATTATGTTCGTACAAAATGTTAGTGATTAAAAAATAATCGGTCGTACTTACCTCTATAGGAGGCATCGTAGGGGCGGTAGAATCTGATTCTTGTCTTACACTGAACCCCTCCACAGCCGTATCTAGAGATGTTGTGGAGGTTTTTGTGAGTTTTTATCCCTCTACGCCTAATTTTGATGCGGATTATTTTTGGCTCATACATTTTGAACCTAATAAAATTAGGGGTTGTCGCGGATAAAAATCTCGTGCACTATCACACTCCTAATAGTGCATATAAGGCATTCCACAGCAAATGTCCCGCATATGAATTTCTGAATAGGTTGTATTGATAGCCCTTTATGGAACTTAAAAAATTGAGCTTTTGGTTTTTTAATTTTTTAATTCGCTTAGGAGGCGTGGCTAAATATTGAAAAAAATTTCAAATTTGTGTCGATTTACCTTGATTATATATTTATCAAATTAAAACGGAATGCAACATAATCTCAAAAATTTGCGTGCCTGTATATTTTTAATGGGCTTAAAAAATTTTATTTTGAAAAATTTTCAGAACCCGTGTTGAAATTTTACAGTTTTTAAAAAAGTCAATTATCAAAAATCCAGACACTTTTTTTAATTTTATATATTTTTTTTTAAGTTTAAAAATTTAATTTTAAAAATCGCATTTGAATATTAAATTTCATAACAATTTCACAAATTACTCATCCGCTTACGTTGAAATAAGAAAATACATACAAGCAAATTACAAAAATTGTTATAAAATTTAATATTCAAATGCGATTTTCTTGAAAAAAAAACACGCATCTGAATTTTTTGTGTGGAGAGACAAACCTCTAAAATAAAAAAAAAAAAATAGTGACCGGATTTTTGATAAATTGCCTTTTTCAAAAAATGTGAAATTTCAGAACGGGTTCTAAAAATTTATCAAAATAAAAATTTTTAATCAATAGCCTATTAAAAAATATAGAAGAATGACATTTTTGAGAATATGGTGAATTTCGTTTTAATTTGATAAATGTTTAATCTAGGCTACTCGATACAAATTTGACCATTGTTTCAATATTTAGCCACGCCTCCTAAGCCCTGGTTTTGAAAAATGTAAAAACCAAAAACGGAATTTATTTAGTTCCATATCGGGCTATCAATACAGCTATTCAGAAATTCATGAGTCACATGTTTTTTCGCCGGACATTCTGTGTGGGGCTCCTCATATGCTAAACTTGGAAAACCGTTGTTTTATGTTACAAATTTTTTTTTTTGATAGATATCCCACTCGCATCCCTCTAAGCGACCCCATAGCTCTTGTAAACACGAAAAGATTTAAGCTTTCTTTTGAGTCAAAAAAAAAGGTTTGGATAAAAAAAAAAAAAAAAAAAAAAAAAAAGTGACATGGGTGCGAAAAAACACATGTTTCGCCAAAAGGAGAGTCCTTAACCGATCTCGAAAAATTGTTTCCAAACTACTATCCAATAGGCGCAAATTTCATCCCGACTGGAAGACATCGGTTTCAAAAATTGTGTCATTTGGGACGAAAATCCATAATATATCAAAAAATACAAATTCAACTTTTACCATTTATCTGTATACATTTATCTGTACACTAAAAAAAACCTTGTAAAACGGCAATAAATTTGTAACTTTTTTTTGCTACCTCCTATTTGACAACAATTCCTTGTATTTTACAAGCTTTTTACCGATCATTTTGTAATTTTACAAACTTTTTACCAATAAATTTGTAAATTTACAAATTTTTTGACGCGATAAAACTTACAGGTGGTTTCGTGACTTTACTAGATTTTTTGCTATCTCCTATTTTATTAGAATTCCTAGTAAAAGTTGCGAACTTTTTTGTAATTTTACAAGATTTTTACCAATAAAATTGTAAATTTACAACTGTTTTGGCGAAATAAAACTTACTAGAAATTCTTGTAAATTTACTAGATTTTTTTTTTGTAAAAATCTTGGAAATTTGCAAAATTACAAGAAAAACTGTAAAATTACAAAAAAATTAAATTTCGATCGAAAATTATTTGTTAAAAAAAAGAAAAACTGTCAAATATTGGTAAAATGGGACTCTTTTTGGTAATTTGACAAGTTTTTTTTTGTGTGTAGAAATGATGGTCGTTACTCTTGTTTTTACTCGTGTTACTCTTGTCTTGACTGTTCCGCAGTCTAATTTTAGAAACTTATCAATAAAAAATTTTCAGATTCGGATAAAATTGGCGTAAAGAATTAGAAAAATTTAACCGTTTTCTACAAAACTACACCATTTCCAATTACATTATAGAATTTATCATTTGTATTTCCGAAGATATAAAATATATTTTAATATTTTCAAATAACATAATTGTTCTGCTGATCACAAATATGGTACCTAATTTGTCCATCACATCAGGCTTTTTAGAGAAATTGAGGTCAAATAAAAGAAATAAAAATTTATAAAATTTTTAAATTTCTACTTATACATTTACATTTTTTTACTTTAGTTTAAGTGATAAATTTGACAGGCGTATGAGTAATTTCTAATTAAATATTTGCGTAACACTCATACGCAACGTCGTACAAAGCACTTAAAAAAGGGTCTCGTCAGTGGTTCTTTCTGGTTATCGTAAAATTTTATCTGTTTGAAATCGTCGGAATTATTTGGTTAAATTCATTACTACGCTGAATAAATAAAATATTTACTTTTTATAAATTAGAAAATAACACCGCTCAACAAATTAAAGGTTTTTGGCTCCGGTTTGAAGTTTGATAGAAAATTTTTTCCAAATCTGTGCTCAAAATTTTCCCATCACGTCTAGAATTTTAAATTTTCGCGGTTAAAAATGCGAAAAAACGCTATTTTGGCCATTTTTGAAAGCCTGCGCAGCAGCCATTTTGTGGAATAATAATCTGGTATAAATCGTTAAAGTAGTATTGAACTAAGATCTCAAAAATAGGATAAAAAAATTTGAAGTTGTTGCACTATTATTGGCAAAATTTAAAAAAAAATACAGTGAAAAAAATTAGAAAAAGCACCATTTTTAGAAGACTCTTAAACAAAAACCGGATGATCAATATTTATTGTGAAGAGCTCAAAATTTAGGCAAAAGTTCATGCTTTCTAATAGACTTTTAAAACCATCAAAGATATTTTTCGGTTTATACGAATAATATCACAGAAAACTTAAATTTGCAAAACATTTTTTTTTTTTTAGTTTTTCTTTAAAAAATATCAAAAAAAAAATAAATTTTACAAAAATAGTAATTTTAACAGTATCATTTTAAAACGCAAGTGTAACCTAACTAAACGCAATAATTATAAAAAACTGTTTTCTATGTTAGAGACCATAGCCAAATTATACTATTGCGCTTTATACCAGATCTGTATTTCACTTAATGGCTGATGTGCAGGCTTTCAAATAATGCAAAAATCGCCATTTTACGCATTTTTAACCGTGAATAACTAAAAATCTAGACGTGATGGGAAAATTTGGAGATCAGATTTGGAATCAGGAGATCAAAGACTACTAAAATTGATCATCAGAACTCAAACCGGATAATGACTGTTGAGCGGTGTAATTTACGTTATCAAAAATGTAATTGAATACACATGTTCATTAGGGATATAACTTTTTTTGAGTGCAAAATACCACTCCAGTACCATCTGGGGAATGTTGTTCTAATAATAAAAAACTGTTTTTTAGGTTGATTCGGTGAAAAAAGTTTCCGCACCGAAAGAGATTTCTAAGTGCTTTAATTCTATATTTATATATTTTTAAAAATTATGATTTTTTAAATATCGCGATTTGATCAAAATTTTGCATTAGACTTATGAAAAATAGTTCGGTATTGAAGATTATATAATTATTTTAACAAAAAATAACTTTTTTTAAGACAAGAACAACTGTTTAAAAAAAAAAAAAAAATAAATCAATGAATGTAGACAAAACTTCAACGCTTTCGGTGCGGAAACTTTTTTCACGATAGGGGAAAAGTGTCACCATATTTTTTTATATTTTTACATGCTCTGCACGGCTATGGGGTGGTATTTTTGATATTTGCAAAAATTTCAAAAAGTTATATCCCTAATGTTCATACATTACACATCATTGTTTTTGTTCTTGAATTGTAGGTGTTTTTGTTTATTTGATGTTGATACATGTACAACGTTAATATGTATTTATAAAGATATACCAAGAAATTATTTTTGAAATTTATAATGAAAATGTTTCAATAAATTTCAAGCTTCTCTGTATGTAAAACACTTTATGCAGCTCCTCACCCAAGTTTAATCCTTTTAAAATATAAAATTTTAATTACATTTTATTTGTTTTCTTTAATTGCCAAAAACCAACAAAGCACATTTAAAACAAAAGAAAAGTGTTTTAAATATTTATAAATAACAAGTATGTACAATAAATACCCTACACAATTTTAAAGATTTTTCAGCACTTTTTTGTAATGTTGTTTTTATTTTTCGAAATTTTTCAACATTCTGATTAATTTTTATTAAAAAATAAAAATTGTTTTATTCGACCTTTAAAATATTATATTTTAAGGATGTTTACGCTGGCTCGAGGTCATTATTTTCTTTACTAATTAAAACCATGATATTCTCATAGCATAATTTTCAAGAAAATTATTTTTTTTTTGTTTTAAATTTATTTATGTTGACATTTTTGCAAGACTTAATCGACACGTGTTTCGGAATTTGTCAAGATTCCATTGTCAGGATTATTTAGCAAAAATAGAAACGATTTACTACAAAGTAGCAAACGAGTCTAATGACAAATCGTTTTGTGCACAAACTATAATATTAATACATATTCGCCTCTATTCACAATGAGAATTACAAAGACGAAGAAATTGTACCATACTAATAAGGCAACGATTGTTATGCTATGAGAATATCATGGTTTTAATTAGTAAAGAAAATAATGACCTCGAGCCAGAATAAACATCCTCAAAAAAAAAAAAATTTCAACATTTTTTAATTAATTTTCTGAACTTAAATTTTAAATTCTTCACATCATATAAAATTTCATAAAAATTGCCGGTTGCCCATACAAAGTCTCCCTTGCCAGTGGAGGATATAACAAAGACCAGGGTTGCAAAACGAGAACATCAAAATTGTACCAACGAGCTGATAAAATTGTACTTTTTCGACCACAATTGTACATTTTTTTTTTTTTTTTTTGAAATAAACGAAAACAAATTTTTAAATTATTTTTAAATCTCAAATTTTTTTCCTTTCATAGAGATTCAGAAAGTTTTTAATTTAAACTTAATTTGAGCCAAATCTGATAATTTTAACCTGAAGTGCCCTTCGATCAAAGTCTTGGAAAATTTCCAGCAAAATGTTATTTTTTTGGAAATTTTAAATGAAGCGGTTTTCGAGATATCGCCATTTAAAATTAAAAAAAATTACGTTTTTTTCTGGGTTTAGGACTATTGACTACACTGTGCTACAGTAAAAAAATATTTCTGATGTGACATGGTATAGGTTGTTGGTTTTGTCGAGTAGATCACAAAAATGCCCATTAAACTTGCCAGACAACCTCAAATTTTAGAGTTGTTGTCAAAAAACGTTTTTTTGGGACTTTGTTCACTAAACCTTGTGTAATTCAGAAAATTTTCAACCCATTTTAAAATTTTTAACTGTTTTGGATAGAGGAAGGATTGGGCTTTCCACGTTTCTGAATTGGTCTACACATATAATAAAGATATCTATTGATTTTTTCTATAATATCTAATTTTTTGGTTATTTTTTGAAAATTTTTTGAGTTTATCGATTTTTTTATAGTTCGTTTAACAACCTTTATATTTATGAAAGTAGTTTTAAAGAAAATTTAATTCTGAATTCGATGAGATCTATCCTGAAAAAATCAGATAAGAATTGACAGAGTGGTGATAATTTTTCTAAAAAATAAAATTAAGATTTTGCAGGAAATCGCCGTTCAGATAACCCAGGCAAAAAAAATAAATTTATCATAAGAGGTCATGTACAATATTTTTAAAGGTTTTTGGCGCGCTGAATCCGAATCTGGCCTTTAAATTGCTCTATCGCGTCAGGTTTTAGAGATATTTAACATAAATTGATATATCAAAAACTTAATAAGAAAGCACAATTTCAAGGTCAAATTCGAATTCCGGGGGCCAAAAACCTTTAAAATAATGATACGCGACCTCTAAGTATGTTCGTTTATTTTTTCATTATTTTTGCCTGGGTTGTTTGAACGGCGATTTTATGCAAAATCTTAATTTTCTTTTTTAGAAAAATTATCACAACTCTGTCAATTGTTATTCGATTTTTCCGGCATAAAGCTCATCGTATTCACAATTAAATTTTCTTTAAGAACACGTTTATAAATATAAATATTGTTCAACGAACTATAGCAGAAAAAAATCGATAAACTCAAAAAATGTTCAAAAAATAACAAAAAAATTAGATATTGTTGAAAAAATCAATACATACCTTTCTTATATGTATAGACCAATTCACACTCATAAAAAGCCCTATTCTTTTTCTATCCAAAACAGTCAAAAAATTGAAAATCGGTTGAAAACTTTTTAAATTACACGTGGTTTAGTGAGAAAGTCCCAAAAAAACGTTTTTTGACAACAACTTTAAAATTTGAGGGTGTCTTGCAAGTTAAGTGGGCATTTTTGTGATCTTTTCGACGAGACCTACAACCTTAACAACCTCATTTCAAAAGTATATTCGATTTTGTTTTTTTTTGTAGCACAGTGCTATTATATCTATTGACATAAAGCTGAAGACAAACTTTCATTTAAACCTAATTTGAGCTAAATCAGACCATTTTAACTCATGGCACCCTTCGATCAAAGTTTAGAGTTTTTGGTGAAAATTTTCAAAAAAATCAAAACTTTGATCGAGGGCACCACGCTACGCTTTATGAAAGGGTAAAAAAAAATATTGAAATTTTTTTACTTTCTTGATCGCAGAAAAATCCGCCATTTTTTAAATTTCAAATAGCGATAAATTTTGCAACATTCGTGTTCGGCTCATCAAAATAGTTGATGGTGTATCGCAAGACATTTTTTTAATTTTAAAAAATCCAATCTATTTGGTCGCCAGCGAATCCGATTGTCTATTAGAATTAAAATGTGCCCGGACACTTAGGAAAATCAAAAGTTGTAAAAAAATTGTAAGTGGGGGTTCAAAAAAACGTCAGCAGAGAAGCACAGACTAAATACAGACTCGACAGTAGAGTTTTATAAGAAAAAATGGGGAAAAACTAAGCGATTTTAGGAGAGAACACAACGGTTTTTAGTCCGTTTTACGCTAACATGGCAACACTTCTACGACTTAGGAGTGAGTGAAACAACAAAAACCGATCTGGCATCCATTTTTCTTATGGCGCGTTATATCAGTTTTCTCTTTCTAACCTAATTCGTAGAATAATTTGAAAATATTAACCATATGGTTAAAGAATACTTTTTTGACACCTGTCACTTATGTCGAGTCTGTATTAGTCTGTGAGAGAAGTTTTAAAATTGTACCAAATGAGTCATTGGTGTACCATTGTACTTTTGAGTTTCGAATTGTACCAAAAAAAGTACAATTGTACCAACTTTTGCAACCCTGACAAAGACTTAAGAATGTTTATTTAATCTTTATATTTTCTATGAATTTTGTTCTTGTTCTTGTGTATGCTATTTAAAAGAAAAACATTATAAATAACATAAATAAAACAACACACAGCCATACATAGAAGTACTATATGAAATTTTCGTTTAAAAAAGATTAAACAAAAAATATGTGTATTAAAAAAAAAACTGTGTAGCGAAAAACAATGAACTACAAAAATATTCATTTCTTGTATTATTTTTTTTTTGTATTTTCAAAAAAAAAAAATTTAAACAAGATGTTTGGTATATTGTTTACATGGTTAAAGAAAAATAACAAAAGAAAATGAACAGGAAATACCAATATTTTATAAGGGGATACTTATATTCAACTACACAATTTTCCCATTTTTTTTCTCCTCAAAAAATTTTTCTCCCCAAGAAAACCATGTCAGAGTCCCCGCACAACAATGTCGGAGCGGTTGAAGTTTTCGGTCATGAGAGAGTATAGGCGCAAAAAAAGACGGCAGCGGAAAATCCTGTCATATGTTGATTTTTACACTATTTTTCCACTTTTTCGTCACTTTTTTATTTAAATTAATTGTATTTTTAATTATCAATATGATTTTTTCATATTGATTCGTTTTTTTTTGCTGTTTTTTTTCAATTTTAATATTTTTTTCTTTTTAGAGATCATATTTTTTTGTTTACTTTATCGAAAAAAAATCGAAATATTTGTAAAAAAGTGGCACCATTTTCATTTCAAAAATTAAGGGAAAGAGAGAAACCGACACAAAAATAAAATTGATTTTATTCTGGCGGTTTTCGGTCGAGCGTTTTTTCATGCCAAATTTGTATGAAAAAAACGTCACCGACATTGTTGTGCGAGGACTCTCAAACCGATTTGCATTATTAATGGTATTCTTGTTCTGATAAATTTCCAAGTTTCTTTTAAATAAAAATTTATGTAATGGGTCTTTAAATGTGTGAAACATATCCCGATTTTGAAAAAGTTTTTATAAAAAATTGTAAATTGTTTGGCGACCATAGAGTACGGCAATACTAGTAGTTTCTCGAGATAAATTTGTTAAGTACTCTCAAAATAAATTATCTTTCTAATCAGTCAGCGGAAAATACACCCATTTTGAGCAATATCAATCTGCTGATTTAAGCAGACGCGGTTTGCTAAATATCCGTCATGATTATATCGGTGAAATCTGATTTCAGTAAAACGATATGATGATTTCAGCAGAAAATTCTACTGAAATTACATCGAGTTTGAGCCATATGATAAATCTGCTGATTTTAGAAGACCCAGTTTGCTAAGACTCTGTATTGTACAATAAAAAGTTTTTAAATGTAAGAAAAAACGACATTTTGTAATCCCCTAAAAAATGCTCACGAGTGAATCACGCCAGCTCTACTAAAATGCTAAAAATATTGTTTTGACAAGAAAAGAAAAAATCGATTAGTTAATAAAATCAAATCACGCAAAAAAAATTAATCACTCACTAATCAATGATCCAATGATAAGTTTTTATTTATTTTTCCAATTTTTATTTACAACTCATTTTAAATAATTTTAACCTAACCGAGAACTGGTAACAATGACCGTCGTCTCGTTGTAGCGAAATCGACCAAGGGTTTTAGTGGGAATCGAACCCACGACCCCCTGTTTCATAGGCTAGCACGCTACCAACTAGCCTACAGGGGCCCCCAACTCACTCACTAATCACTCACGCAAAAATTCAACTCACTCACTAATCACTCACACAGATTTTGTTTTTACACACTCACAAAAAAAAAAATCACCCGCGCGGGATTAACGCGTGATTCACGATAACCACGCAAATCACGTGACCATCGCCCATTCCTACTTTGAACTTTTAGCATCAAAATGTTTAATTTCTTAAACAAAAACACACAAACGCATGCAAAAACAAGTTAGAAAATTGTAGTCGGTCAAGACCGACCCTACACCAGTGTTTCCCGGAATATAATACCCTACACCAGTGTTTCCCCAAACATGGACCGATTAGTCCTATCTTTTAATAAGTGTAGAGAACACTCGCAAACCAAATTTGAGTGAAATTTGCTTCTATTTGTTGCCAATAAACCGCTTTTAGTAATATCGGGTGAAATTTTCATAAGGGACCTAAGTCCAAAAATGGTGCGATTAAAAACAGATTTAATTGGGTTATCAAAGTATGCGTTAAACACACAAAAACAAAATTTTAATGAAATATTATCTATTTTCATGAAATTTTAGAGATTTATGTGAATTTCGGGAGGGTGGTTTGTATGGGAGCAACAAGAAGAACTCGTCCGATTCCATTTAAATTTGGAATGGTGATTTTTGAATACAAAACACGTTTACCTGCCGAAAGGATACCTATTAAAATACGGTTGTTAGGGTCATTTGACCCAAATTTAAAGGGGACGTTTGTATGGGGCCTAGGTCAAAATATGAACCGATTTTTTCCAATTTCCATAGCGTTCGTCCTAGAGACAAAAGAAGCTTAATTTAACACAAATCGGTAAAATATGGCGACCTGAATCGTGCGCACAACGTTTACATGAACGGACAGACGGACGGACGGACGGACATCGCTAAATCGACTCACTCACTCACTAATCACTCACGCAGATTTTTTTTACTTACAATCACGTGATTGAAAAGAAAGTGACTCGCGCGGGTATATCACACACGAGAATCACGCAAATCTTTACTTTGAACTTCAAGCTTCAAAATGTCTCATTTCTGAAACAAAAATTCAAAAAAAAAACATTGTAATTGCGTTTTTCATAGGTTGTTTTAGTTTTTCAATCGGGAAATTTTTTTTCAACGATTTGGTCCGTTTACGAACATAACCTGCATATGACCATAATACATTGAATTGGCATTTTTTCTTCAAATTTTGTTTTTCGCAAGTGTCAGGGCAAATTTGTATTCTAGTGGACCTAAAAAATATGTGGTACAAATTTGAGCTCAATAGGAATAAATTTACCCGTGGCGACCGGCGGTCAAAATTTTAGATTTTTAAAATTTTTTGGAAAAAATAAATAAAACTATATCTTACGACGCATCATACTTAACAATTTTGATATGCTAAACACGAATATCAAAGATTTTTTAAAATCAGTTAAACGGTTTTCGATATATGATTATTTGAAATTTGCGAAAAATGGTGGTGTTTTCCTACGTTCTAGAAATAAAAAAAAAAAAAACTAAAAAATTCTTACCCTTAACCCTTTCAAAGAGCTTGACACAATCTTTCATTCAAAATGAATTTGAGCCAAATCCGATCATTTTGACTCGTGGCGCCTTTCGATCAAAGTTTTGCTTTTTTACAAAATTTTCACCAAAAGCTCTAAACTTTGATCGAAGAGCGCCATGGGTAAAAATGGTCTGATATGGCTTTAATTAAGTTTAAATGAAAGCCTGTCTCCAGCTCTATAAAATAGTTAGAGAAAACAAAATTTTAAGATTTTTTTAAAAAAATTTCTTGAACGTACACAGAAAATAAAATAGTCAAATTTAAATTAACAAACAGCAATTGTAAATCAACGGCCGCCTGATAATCTATAACACAAAACGTCGATTTTGTTTTTAACAAACTCAGTCAAGTAATTTTATTTCAAAATTATTTTATCATATCAACAAATAGTTTTTGTGTTTGTTGAATTTTTTTGTTGAAAAAAAAAAAATGAAAATTTTTTACGTTTGTCAGATCAACAAATAGTGTTTGTGTTTGTTGAATTTCTTTGTTGAAAAAAAAATTTAAGATTTTGTACGTTTGTCAATACAAATAATAATTTTAGAGGACTATTACAAACTCGTTTATTAATTTTTTTAAATTTTTTTTCAACAATCAATATTTACAAACGTTATTTGATATCACAAATTTCCGTATAGGAGCACTTTCATTGAAAAAGTTAATTGTATTCACAAATATGGGGGTCAATATAACAATTCGTTTTTTTCTGTGTACGAAAAACCACGATCTTGTGAAATTTTTTGACAAATTTCAGATGGCGATAACTGA
Organism: Pegoplata infirma; assembly: GCA_963921195.1. NCBI lineage: Eukaryota > Metazoa > Arthropoda > Insecta > Diptera > Anthomyiidae > Pegoplata > Pegoplata infirma. The sequence goes on from OY992540.1 coordinate 60,325,380, forward strand.
AAAACCGTTCGACCGATTTAAGATATTTTTTGGTATTTGTGTTCAGCATACCAAAATTAATAAAACTAATGTATCGCGAGATATTTTTTTTTTTTATTTTTCAAAAATCTTAAATTTTGATTGAAAATTTTCCAAAAATGTAAATCTTTGATTGCAGTGCGCCACAGGTTAAAATGATCGGATATGGCTCAAATTAAAATTGTGTCAAGCTCTTTGAAAGGGTTAAGGGTTAAAAATGTTGAGATTTTTTTTAAAACATTACTAGAACGTTGGAAAAAACGCCATTTTTTTTTTGGCAAATTTCAAATAACGATATCTCGAAAACCGTAAAAATACTTATTAATTCAAAATTAATAAGTATGATGTGTCGCAAGACATAGTTTTTTTTACTTTTCTTTTTCTAAAAATTTTAAAAAAATCCAAAACTTTGATCGCCGGGCGCCACTGGTTATTTTAATCCGATTGACCTCAAATTTGTAACATATTAGTTTTAGGCCTAAAAGAATACAAATTTTCCCTGACGATCAAAATCGGAAGAAAAACTTTTTTGCCATACAACAAAGTTTCAGTCTAATAATACATATGCGCGCCAGACTTTAGGGGGCCACGGGTTAATTTTATCCGATTGGACTTAAATTTGTACCACAAATTTTTAGGTACAATATTGCCCGGATACTTGGAAAAATCAAAAGTTAAAGAAAAATGCCACTTTAATGTTATTTTTATTTTGGGGGTACCTTAAACGAGTTTTTTTCATTTTCTGATAATTTTATTAAACAAAACTCCCAAAACTACCAATTTTTTGCATGTTGTATATTAAATACATCAAACTCCAATGCCCTAAAATTTGAAGTGATCATTTTGACACTTCAAGTGATGAAAAAAAAACTCTCTTGCTTAATACAAAATTCCATTTTTCTTACAACTTGTTCTAAAAAACACTTAAAAACACTTAGGCGAAAAACCCAGCTGTTCAGTCTCCGCGTTTTACAAAATACAAAATTGTTCAACGCGAGGCGAAAAGGCGCATTGCGTTTTTCCAAAATGTTTTTTATGGTTTTAAAATTCTAAAATTTATTTTTTTTGTTTAAAATTTATACTTAGAAAATAAATGTCAGCTGCCTTTAAGTAACAGCGATGATTTATATCCTCAAGCAGGATATAAGGTATATACAATTTTTTCCTTTACACTCAAAATTTTTTTGGTATTTTAGGGTTAAAAGATTTTAAATAAGATTTATTTTATTTAAAAATAAAAAACAATTTTTTCTTAAATATTTGTTTAAAATATCTGCTGAAAAAGTTATTTACAATTTTTCAAAAAATCTGATACACTAGCTAATAATAACAACTTTAAAACTACCTGATAAAATTCTTTGAGTGTATATATTAATGGCGTTGGCGGAAACAGTATTTGTTGTGTTTGTGTTGGTTATTTGCATTGTGGTCTTAAGAAATTCATAGAATGTTGTTGTTTTTACGTATATTTTTATTTACCTGTTTGCGAAATAATATTGCACGATACATTGGTGCTCCTTGGTTGCCAGAATCTTGTGAGACAACTGATAAAAAATATGGACTTTTTTCTGCATCAATGCCAACATAGTTTTGATGTACTGTTGAAAAGAAAACAAAAAAAAAAATGTCAAATTAGTGAACAAGAGGAAAAGTTTTTAAATAATAGAAATATTTATTATATGGTAGTGGAAAGCTTTAAGAAATAAGAAAATTAAAGCCTAAGGAGAAATATTTTTTATTACAGCTATAGTGTCTCGAAATTTAACTTTTTACGGGTTTTCAATTTCTAATATTTTTTGTAATTTTTTGAACACAGTTGTAATCAGTGGTAAAAATCCACGCGCCTAATGACAGATCCGTATCGAAAGCATCACACTCAGTTATTTATTTAAACCGAAGTTTTTTTATTAAAAATTTAAGTTGGACTTTTCAAAAATGTTCTCATTGAGATTTTCTAAATTTCAGTTGTCCTAATCAGAATTTATTTATTTTGGAATGTTCTGAAACTTTTCTGCATTTCCGTTGAGCTATTCTGAATAACCAAAGAGAGGATTATTGTTCATTAACAGCATTTGTGAATTTTTTCATTACATCATAAAATGATTAAAAATTTCATTGCATGTATCAAAATAATCATTCATTTAATGAAACTTTTTCACAAAATTTATGAATATTTTCACTACTGCAATGCAAATTTTCATCAATTTTATGAAAAATGCATTTATTCAATAAAAAAAATAATTGGCTCACTTCAAATGAATTTTTTTTACATTTAAAAAAAAAACTTGTAAAATTACAAGAAAAACTTGTAACTTTTTTGTTCGCTACCTCCTATTTGACAAAAATTCCTAGTAATTTTACAAGCTTTTTACCAATAATTTTGTAATTTTACAAGGTTTTTACCAATAAAATTGTAAATTTTTTGCAACCTCCTATTTTACGAGAATTACTAGTAATTTTACAAGATTTTTACCAATAAAATTGTAAATTTACAGTTTTTGGCGCAATTAAAATTACAATGAATTCTCTTGAATTTTCTAGATTTTTTTTTGTAAAATTATCTTGGAAATTAGTAAAATTACATTAAAAATTGTTAAATTACAAAAAAAAATGTGTAAATTTCGATTTGTTAAAAAACAAGTAAAACTGTCAAATATTGGTAAAATGTGATTATGACACTTTTCCTAGTAATTCAACAAAGTTTTTTTTTTGTGTGTAGGTGTATGAACATTTGCATTTCTATAATGAAAAACATTTCATCGGTGTCCATAAAGCTTTTTATAAATTCAAATTAAGCTTTCATAAATTAGGCCTCAAAAAATTTCAATTAAGATACTTGAATTTTAATTGAGCTTTTATTAATATCAATAGGGATTTTCGGAATTTAAATTTGTATTTCTGAATTTCAAATTTCTGAATGTCGTTTGGCGTTTATGAGTTTAAATTGACTTCTTGGAACTCCAATTGCAATTTTTTTTAAACCAATTGTGTCATTTTGAAATTCCACATTGTGATTTTTAAAATTTTAATTAAAACATTTTGATTACCAACAGCTTTTTCAACTGTCTTGAAAGACTTTTTTGGAAATGAAAACATTTTTTAATACAGCTCTGTCTTCAAATTTAGCCATTAACGAGATTTGAAAAATTAAAAGCAAAACAGAAATCCAATAAAATCTTTAGTAAATGAATATAAAAGAATCTTTTTAAATACACTTAAGTATATAAAGGTCATTTTATCCTAATCCACAAATACCAAAGTATACTTAAGAGGACAGTTCGCGATTACATGATTATAGATGATGAAATATTTAAGATTAACACAGAGAATAAATAATAGTTATTTTTATTATTTTAATTTCTTACACAGAAAAAAATATGGGGAAAAACAATTTGAGTAATCACTTGTTTAAATTTAAAAAAAGTTTTGAGTAATTTTTTAATTGACGCAATTAAAAATTTACTCAAAAATTTAAAAACAAATTGAGTAAATAATTTAATAAGAATTTAATAGCTTTTTTAATTTTTTTTTGGAATTTTCTTAGTTTTTTTAATTCTCGTTTAGTTTATAGTTTTTTGTATATATACATGAAAGTTTGTAATCATATTTATAAAAATTTTTTATGTCTTTAAGACAAAAATATATTTGGTAAAGTTTGAAAAAACATGTTTTTTTTTCTTTGTAAAAAAATATGAAATTTTTTTAAACTTTGTTTTTTTTAGAGTAGAAACAGAATAAGCCCGGCACGACTTTTTCCATACGGTTTGGCAGATTAAACCGGCGCCGATGTGAAATAAAACTTGTTCTGTTTTTAAAAGGTGGTGATTCTTGTTCTGTTCCTGCACTTAATAGTGTCAATTAAAAATTTACTCAATTTTTTTTGGCAAACATTTAATAAATTTTTATTAAAAATTTACTCAATACTATTAAATCGTTTACTGGTGGAAAATTGAGTAATTTTTTACTCAATAGTATTAAAAATTTACTCAAATTTTTTTTTTATTTCTTTCTGTGTAGGTTTGAGTCCATAAAATAATTAGTGGCAACACTGGCAGTTGTCACACATCCATCATCAGGGCTTTTCTATTATCACACTTTATAATATCGATAGCCCATACAAAACTATATAAGAATGTAAATTTTTGGGATTGTGGTGCACAATTTTTCCTAATTTTTTTTTTGCTAGTCCTTTTTTATTTATCAATTGTTTCTTAAAATCGAAACGAAAAATTTTTTATAAATAAATAAAATTTGTCCAAACTCCTTAAACACTTACTGTATTTCTATATGAATGCGTGTGTTCTTTATAAAATCATTAATTTATTTATTTTTCTTCTTATATCCTCATATAACAATACACATTTCTTTCTATTTCTTCTTCAAAATTGTTCACAATACTTACATTTGCCCAAAAAATATTTGAAATACCAACGTGTCTGATGTTCAGGATTTTCCAATATTGGAGCACTAGGCGAACCAAATACCTGTAACAAGAATAGAGCAGGGAAAAATAAATTAAAAAAAAAATAAAGTAAAATAATATAATACGAAAATCGAAAATAAATACAAATTCACATAAAAGATGATTTAAACATGAAAAACACAGCATGATGTAGTTTTAAGCTTTTTATTTGTTGTCAGTTGTAATCAATCAAATGTCAAAATAATTTAAACACACACATCATCGTCCTTTCCAGTAGTCATGAAATTGTGTTTGGGTAAGAGTTGGAGGAAAGTTAAAATTTTTTTACATTGAAAAAGTCTCAAAATCTGAGAATAAAAGTCTTTGAATTTGAAGCTTTTTTTAAAGGAAAAATGTCTTAGAATCAAGGCTTTTTCTATACGAAAAATGTGTCAGATTCTTAAACTTTGTCTACAGAAAAAGTCTCAGAATCTAAAACTTTTTCTATACGAAAAATAATTCAGAATTTGACACTGTTTCTATATGAAAAATGTTACAGAATCTAAGACTTTGCCTATACCAAAAAAAGTCTCAGAATCTGAGACTTTTTTAAGACAAGTGTCTCATAATCTGAGACGTTTTCTATAAAGAAAATGTCTCAGAATCTGAGCCTTATCTATATGAAAAATATCTCAGAATATGAGACTTTTTATTTATGAAAAATGTCACAGAATCTGTGACTATTTCTTTATGAAAAATGTCTCATAGTCTGAGACTTTTTCTAAATGAAAAATGCATCAGAATCTGAGACTTTTTCTATATGAAAAATATCTTAGAATCTGAGTCTTTTTCTGTATGAAAAATTTCTCTGAATCTGAGACTTTTTTTATGAAAAATGTCTCATAATCTAAGACTTTTTCTATAAGGAAAATGTCTCAGAACCTGAGCCTTTTTCTATTTGCAAAATTGTCTCAGAATCTGAGACTTTTTCTATACTAAAAATGTTTCAGAATCTAAGACTTTTTTATTCGAAAAATGTCTAAGAATCTAAACATTTTCTATACAAAAAATGTCTCAATAAATAGGAGTTTTTCTATTTTGACACATTGTCTTTGTATTCACTTTGGCTTCAAATTTCAGCCAACTCTAAAGTTTACAAGATTTTAAAAATTTTTCAACATTATTTTTTTTAACAAACAAACACCGTGTGCTTCCCACACATGATTTTAAAATTGAAATATTTTTTTTGACTTTTGCAATTATCTTTAAATTTAAAGAATATGATATGTACCTTTTTTAAATTGGTATTGTAAATGTCGAACATAGTTAAGTTTGTAATATTTGAAATATCATGTGGTAATGACATGTGATATACTTAATGGATAATTTTCTTTTAAATACAGATTATATTATCTCTGGGTAGGTATTTTGAGAAAATGTTAAAATTAACACTCTTGTGGCAGTAAGAGCGGTTAGAGCAATTTTAAAGAAATCTAATTTTGTGTGGGAGCCCCCTTAGGAATTGGAGATAGTTTGTTGGAATAAAATATTGATGGGTAAAAATGAATGCGTGTCGATCTTGGTATTCACCCCTCTAGGGGATGCTCCATTGGAGCAGTACACAGTGGTTTCCCTTATATGGACAAGCGGTCAAAAATCAATATATCCAAAACTAAAAAGACAAGGGGCTTCAAAATTTTTTAGCACATAGTATGCCCGAAGAACTTAAAGTTTGCAAATTTGTAGGAAAAAATGTTAACAACTGTGGCCACAGTAGCCATTTGATCTTTGAAGGGTTAATTTGCTAAAAGACTTGTTTTAAGATTTACTTTTTATACCCTCCAACCACAGTATGGGGGTATACTCACTTTGTCATTCCGTGTGTAACGCATCGAAATATCGATCTAGGACCCCATATTATTGATCAGTGATCGATTCTAAGACATTCTAGGGATGTCCGTCCATCCGTCTGTCGGTCTGTCCGTCTGTCTCCGAAAGACACAATACAGCCCAAAATAAAAGAGCTATACTCCTGAAGTTTGGCACAAATATATCTTATGGTCATAGGCTGGTTGAGTTCGGAGATTGGCAAAATCGGACCAGGGGCAAAAAGTTTCCCCTTGAGGAACTAAACCAACCTCTGAAAAACACTATATTTTTACATGATTTTTTGTGTTTTTGTTTAACCAATGCAACATTTTTATGCCTCAAGAAGCTCAAAGTTCTGAATTTGGACCCGGGGGATCAAAAAATATCGTTTTTTTCAGCCGGCCCCTTTTGTGGGTTTGGATTAAACAAATTGTTAAAATAATGATAAACTTGTATTTCTTAAGTGCAAAAAGCATAAGAAAGATATTTAAACATATATTTCGGGGGGAAATTTGCCCCCCCCCCCACTAAAAAAAAAGAAAACGACCCTGGATTTTTGTTTTTCTTGTTTTTAATACAAAAATATTTTTTTTGAATATTCGGCTGCGGCTTCGGTTTCGGCCGAATAGTTAAAATTTGGCCGAATATTCGGCCAAAAAAGGTGTATTCTGTCGGACACTAGTAACTGTTATTGGTTGCAGATCTTAAAAATCACAGCTAGTAGCAAATAGCTTTGCCCAAAAATGCGAAATCGTCAAAAACAAATTTTTTCACTAAAAAAAATAAGGGGGAAGGACAATCTTCAAAAAAAAGTGTTTTCTCTTTACTCAGAACTGTAAGTCAAATACCATAAAATTGCAATATTAAGTTAAAAATAACAACAATTAAAAAAATATTTCACTTTACTAATATTCTTAAAAAGAAATAGTACAAAACAAAATGAAATTTTTCACCATTTTTCGTTGGATGACTATGTAAATCACAACCATATGCGAAAATATGCAAAAACCCGCGGCCACAATATTTTTTAATTTAAAGAGGGGTAAAAAATCTTCAATTTGATGTATAAAAAGTGGTGGGCAGATGAGGGCCAAATAACTAAAAGTCTATGTGAAAAAGTAGTTTTTAAAAAACGTATGTTTTGAAAAGATCAAAAAAGTGTTCTTCAGGGATTTTTTAATGGGCTTATATTTTTGCAGCTTTTATTATTTAATTTGGTACAAAATAGGTTAAAATTTAATGTTTGTTGGGTTTTTTGGAAACTTCTGCCACAATATCGCGAATAACTTCTTAGATAAACTAAAGTAATATTTTATGACTATGGAACCACAATATATGCAATATAAACATTTCCCCACTTCCAACCAACACAAACATCAAATCTCGCAAAAAAAACAGAAAATTGGGTAGATTCATAAAATTTAGAGTCTTATCAATAAATTTAGTGCAATAAAGCTTGAAAAAAAAACATAAATTTTTTTATTTTTGGCCAATGGGGGAAACCACTGTGCAGTAGAAGCTGATTTAAAGATTGGCGAAGTGGAATAAAATTTTTTCAAAAAATCGAAAAATAATAATTATAATTCCCCGATCGCGCTGGGAAAAAAATTTGTAGAATTAATTGAAGATTTTGGCAAAAAATTAAAAAAACAAGTGAGAGTGTTAAATTCGGCTGTGCCGAATCTATAATACCCTCCAACATGTAAAAAAAAAATTAAAAAAAAATTACAGGGGCGTTTGGTCATTGGGGACACATAAACCCATGCGGCAAACGTTTTAAAATTCATTTATTATGCTTTTTGAGCTTAAGTAATACAATCTTATCATTATTTAAAAATATTTTTAATATCCACGCCCACAAAAGGGGGGGGGGGGGCGGTAAAAAAAAACGTTTTTTTTTATTTCTTAAGTCCAAGTGCAGGACATTGAACTTTTTCTGATATCAAATTGTTTCATTTGCATATCAAAAATACAAAAAATCCTGTGAAAATATGGTGTTTTTCAGAGGTTAGTTAAGTTTTTCAAGGAGGAACTTTTTTACCCCTGGTCTGATTTTGCCCATTTACGAACTTAAACTGCCCAGGACCAAAAGACATATTCCTGGCAAACTTAACCAGTTTATCTCTTTTATTTTGGACTGCATCGTGTCTTATACAGACGGACATACGGACATTCTAGAAAAGTCTTAGAATCGATCATAGATCAATAATATATATACTATATGGGGTCCCCGACTTATATTTCTATGCGTTACAAACGGAATGACAAAGTGAGTGAGTATACCCCCATAGGGTATACTCAGGTAGGTCCAAAATTCCTTTTGCTTCGCAACAGGTCAACGTACCTTAAAAAATGAAAGATGGTATTGTAACTAATATTTTGAGCCAAATTGCAGCACCCTACGACGATTAGAAGGGGATGCTAACTGATCACATGTGTTTGCAACCTCCGAAGAAATCTAAAAAAAAAAATTTGCAATCCTAAAAATTACTACATGGAATGGTATCGCTACAAGAGCAAATAAGTCACATATGGCCATTTTGCCCTAAGGTTGCCTACAAAGGACAATAAGGACATTTTAGTTTCGATAAGGAAAAAATAAAAAAAAAAATTTTTGGATATTATACTCAAATTAAAGATATTTGTATTACCTTTCAAATGAACTTTATCGCAACTTAATGGTCCGCATAGTTTTTGAGTTACAGCGGTTTTAGTGAAACGCAGGGTTCCGCTTTTTTCAATATGTATTTTTTATTTGTTTAAGGACAAACTTAGGACAAAATGGCCACATGTGAATTATGTGCTCTTGTTACGATAGCATTTCATATAATTATTTTTAAGATTCCAATAAAAAAAAATTTCAAAATTTCTTTGGAGGTTGCAAACACTTATGATGAGTTAGCATCCTCTTCCAATAGTTGTAGGATGCTGAAATTTGGCGCAAATTGTTCGTTACGATGCCATCTATCATATTTTGAGGTACGTTCAGTTGTGAAATATACTTGGTATTTTTCCATATGTTGATGGGCCACACTACCCCATACTGTAGTTGGAGGGTATAAAAATCAAAAAGTAAAAACATTTTCAAAAATGAGATTTAAATTTTATAACACAAAAATCGTATATTTAATGATTTTTTTTTGATTTTTTTATAAAAGAACCTAAAAAACCATAAAAAACAAGTAAGAAAATTATAGTCGGTCAAGACCGACCATATAATACCCTACACCAGAGTTTCCCGGAAATTGGGTCCCAAGTTCAAACATGGACTGATTAGATCTATATTTTGTCAAATCTTTAATAAGTGTATAAAGCACTCACTTATCAAATTTGAGTGGAGTAGGCTTCTTTTTGTTGACAATAAATCGCTTCAACTGAATATCGGGCGATATTTCGACATGGGACCTAAGTCCAAAAAGGGTCCGATGATAATCAGATTTGATAAGGATATTATAGTACGCGTTTAACATACACAAACAGAATTTTAATTAAATATTTTATATTTTCATGAAATTTGAGAGATTTATGTGAAAATCGGGAAGGTGGTTTGTATGGGGGCTACAAGAATAACTGGTCCGATTTCTTTATAATTCGGAATGGTGATTTGTATTGATAAAACATGATGACCCGCCGGATTCATGTTAAAGGATTCCTATTTAAATGCGGCTATTAGAGTCATTTGAGCCAAAACTAAAGCGGACCTTTGTATGGGGGCTAGGTCTAAATATGGACTGATTTTTTTTCAATTTCAATAGGCTTTGTCCTTGGACCAAAAGAGGCTTAAGTTTCAAATTTCAAGTCAATTGATTAAGAATACCTGTATCGTGCTTACACCATTTACATGGACAGACGGACGGACAGACGGACGGACGGACGGACGGACATCGCTAAATCGACTCAAAAAGTGATTCTAAGTCGATCGGTATACTTAAAAGTGGGTCTAGGACCAATATTTCGGGTAGTTACAAACATCGGCACAAACTCATTATACCCTGTACCACAGTGTAGTGTAGGGTATAACAAGAAAAAAAATAATAGTCGGTCAAGACCGGCCATATAATACCCTACACCGGTGTTTCCCGGAATATGGGTACCAAGTTCAAACAAAAACCGATGGGATATATCTTTTGTTAAAACTAAATTAAGTGTAAAAAAGCACCCACAAACCAAGTTTTAGTTAATTTGGCTTCTATTTGTTGCAAATACACCGCTTTAACTGAATATAGGGCGAAATTTTTTTATAGGTCTAGGTCCAAAAATGGTCCGATAATAATCAGATTTGATAAGGTTATTAAAGTACGCGTTTAATACATACAAATAAAATTTTAATAAAATATTTTTAATTTTCATGAAATTTGAGAGATTTTTGTGAATATCGGGAAGGTGGTTTGTATCGGAGCTACAAGAAGACCTTCTCCGATTGCTTTAAAATTCAGAATGGTGATTTGTGAATACAAAACATGATTACCTGCCAAATTTCAATAGGATACCTTTTATGAAACCGTTGTTAGAGTAATTTGAGGAAAATTAAAAGGGGACGTTTGTATGGGGGCTATGTCCAACCATGGACCGATTTTTTTTCCAATTTCAATAGGCTTTGTCCTTGGGTCAAATGAAGCTTAAGTTTCAAATTTCAGTCAAATCGGTTGATAATTGCGACCTGTATCGTGTTTACACCGTTACATGGACAGACGGACAGACGGACAGACGGACGGACGGACAGATGGGCATTGCTAAATCGACTCCAAAAGGGATTTTGAGCCGATCGGTATACTTAAAGGTGGGTCTACGACCAATATTTTGGGTAGTTACAAACATCAGCACAAACTAATTATACCCTGTACCACAGTGTGGTGTAGGGTATAAAAACAAGAAGAAAAGTTATATTCGACTTGGCCGAATCTATAAATACCTTCCACAATGCCCTTTTAAAAGGATATTAAATTTTTAAAGTGGAAAAATGAGCAATTTGGATTTGAAATATTTAATTTTGAGTAAAAACGTTGTTTTTTTATTTTTAGTACCAAAAGGTACATAAAAATAAAATGTATTTATTCGGCCTTTATATATGTATATATATTCGATTAGAGTTTTATTCTAGTTCGAGGCCCAAAAATATTTCTATTTATGATATTGTCATAATAGAGTATTTTTAATTTATTGCTTTAAAAAAGTTACTATCTCATAGTATGTCTGTACTGATCAGTTTCATCCCCACTAAAGGAATCTTCAGCAGACTTTAGAGAATCATCGTTGGTCAATCAAACATCAAACCAGACATAATATTTGATATATTTCCCAAGTTATATGAGAAGTACTATTATGAAGGTCCGAAATCTGTTTTCCAACAAAAATAACTCTTTTAAAGCAAAAATTGTATATATTAAATCACCGTCGGTAACTATTAATATATGTGTTGCTGTTATTTTACAATAACAACAGTGCCTAACCAAACAATAGTGTTGGTAGGATAAGTCGTACTAAACTTTGTGTTAAATGTTGTTTTTTTATTTTTAGTACCAAAAGGTACATAAAAATAAAATGTATTTATTCGGCCTTTATATATGTATATATATTCGATTAGAGTTTTATTCTAGTTCGAGGCCCAAAAATATTTCTATTTATGATATTGTCATAATAGAGTATTTTTAATTTATTGCTTTAAAAAAGTTACTATCTCATAGTATGTCTGTACTGATCAGTTTCATCCCCACTAAAGGAATCTTCTGGTTTGATGTTTGATTGACCAACGATGATTCTCTAAAGTCTGCTGAAGATTCCTTTAGTGGGGATGAAACTGATCAGTACAGACATACTATGAGATAGTAACTTTTTTAAAGCAATAAATTAAAAATACTCTATTATGACAATATCATAAATAGAAATATTTTTGGGCCTCGAACTAGAATAAAACTCTAATCGAATATATATACATATATAAAGGCCGAATAAATACATTTTATTTTTATGTACCTTTTGGTACTAAAAATAAAAAAACAACATTTAACACAAAGTTTAGTACGACTTATCCTACCAACACTATTGTTTGGTTAGGCACTGTTGTTATTGTAAAATAACAGCAACACATATATTAATAGTTACCGACGGTGATTTAATATATACAATTTTTGCTTTAAAAGAGTTATTTTTGTTGGAAAACAGATTTCGGACCTTCATAATAGTACTTCTCATATAACTTGGGAAATATATCAAATATTATGTCTGGTTTGATGTTTGATTGACCAACGATGATTCTCTAAAGTCTGCTGAAGATTCCTTTAGTGGGGATGAAACTGATCAGTACAGACATACTATGAGATAGTAACTTTTTTAAAGCAATAAATTAAAAATACTCTATTATGACAATATCATAAATAGAAATATTTTTGGGCCTCGAACTAGAATAAAACTCTAATCGAATATATATTTGAGTAAAAACTTTTTTTTTAATTTTTGTAAAAAAAAAAAGAAAAATTAAACATTTTTGGAGTGTAAAATTTTTTCCTTGTGTAAATTTGTTTTTAGTGTAAAAATATTTTTGAGTGACAAAATTACTTTAAAGTTAAGTAGTTTTGTGGCTTACCAATGCTTTAAAAGCTCGTCTTTTTTTAACACGTGAATTTAAGGAAATTCGGAAATTCACGGTTTTGCTAAAAACTTTTGAACCACTAGACCGATTTGTCTGATATTGAATACAAGCTAGACCAGGGGAACGACAAATGTATATGCCAAGCTTCAGCACCCTTGAAATTGTCTTTCGAAAGTTATCGTGTTTTATTATCTCGTAAATTCGCTAAAGACACTTGCCGAAATTCACTCTTTTGCATATAACTTTTAAACCACTGCACTATGGTTCCGATGGACACTTTTCTTGGCCAAAATTGTCAAAACGAATTTTTTATTTTTTTATTTTTGAAATAGGATTCGTGTTGAAATTTATTATCATTTTAATAATTTTTTTTTTAAATTTTAACATTTTAGGCCACTTTACTAATTTTTGTTGTTTTTTAGTTACATAAATTCGTTTTTGGGTGAATTTTAATGGAAAAAGTGTTCTGGAAATTTTCTTCCAGTACACTTACTAGCAAAAACTAGCATCATCTGACAATGTGGAAATGTAGTCCTGATCCCAATCTATGATTCTGAAATGGTCTGATAGCTAAATTTTTCTAAAAACTTTTTGTAGGCCCATCTAAAGTTATGTTTTATTTACCACCAATTTTTTTCTGATTTGCATTAACCACTTATTTTTTTTTTAAATGACGCCAATTCTGTTACACTATTTTAAATTAAAATTATTGTGATACTAATCTCCAACTTTGTATTCCATGTGTAATATTATAAGAAACTCTTTGTATTTAAACTCAAAAAAATTAGTGTAAAATTTAAAAAAATAAGTTGTTTTTTTTTTCTTGTCCTAGATTTGTTGTAAAACTTAAACTTTAATCTGTTGTATTATAACGGTAAATGAGTATATACAAAAGACAAATATTTTTTCTGTTGCTTTGAAGTGTTTATTATTAAAACACAAAGCGATTTTTTAAAACATCAATTTTGAGAAAATTGAATTTTGGCCAAGAAAAGTGGTCGGTGAGACCATAGTGCACTGGGCCGATTTCCCTGAATTGCAATACCAACCAGATAAAAAAAAAATCTCCATAGAATTCGATGCTGTCCTAATTTATATTTAACCAAATTTAAATTCAATCGTTTCATATTTGAAATAAAATCTATTTGCCGGCACACATTGGAGTAGGGATTTAATACCCTTGATTGCTTATGTTTTTCTTATTCGCTTTCACATAAATTTCTTGTACTAAATTTTCTTCATGTTTTTTTTCGGTGTTTAAACTTTAAAATGTCAGAAAAAGTAAAAAATATTACTGTATCAATTTTTATTTCAAAATGTCGTATTTGAAACAAATCAAAAAAAAATAAATTCATGTGGGTGTTTTAAATCAACTGCGGTAAGAAATATTTATTTATATTTTTCAGTAAGTTTTACTTTTAAATTTGTTATATTTTTTTTTGTACACCACATTTTTATCTGTACTTCCTTAACATGTTTTTAGCATGTCTTAAATCATTAATGCTAAAAAACTGTGTATTTTTAAATTATTTATATTTAGAATAAAGTTATTTACAGCTTACTTACCATTATCTCCCACTTAAAATATTTACAACAATATTAAATACAATGACAGACAGACATTCAGTTAGTCATTGTAATGCCAAAATGTCCTTTCATTGTGTGTTACAAAGAAAATCAATTTTATTTTTGGCATAAAAAAGATTTTTCACTTAATACAATTATTATTGTTAATTTGAATTTTGATAAGATTTTTATTTTATACCACACTTATCCTAAATAAATAAACAACCTTTTTTTTTACTTTTCTTATGAATTATTTTTTTTTTTTGAATTTTTTATGTTAATACAGCAAAAAATGTAATGTTAAATTAATTTATACATGAAATTCCTCCAAAAAAAAAATTAAAAAGGGTCTCCTGTAAAATTTCTGAATGTACTTGATGACACTTGCACTAGTTTTAGTACCGTTTCAACCATAAGGGCACACTAGGCACGTGCCCAGGGCCACCGACTTAAGGGTTCCCCGAAATACCAATAAATTCGCTTATACGAAAATGGTGCAGCATTTTTTTTTAATTTGTTTTACAAAAATGATCAGAATATAACAGATTTGTTGTATACATCTGAGACTTTTTCTATTGGAGAAATTGGTCCTGTATCAAAAGTCATAAATTCATAGAAATTTTTTATACATAATAACTTTCAAATTGTGAAATATTTTTAGTACAGAAAATGTTTCAGATTCTGAGATTTTAAAAGTTCAAAGTTCATAGTTCATAGAAGTTTTGCCAAAATTATAAGTCTCAGATTTTGAGACAATTATCGTATGCAAAGTCGCAGATTCTGAGATATTTTTCGTATAAGAAAAATCTAACATTCTGAGACAATTTTTATATCTAACAAGTAAGAAAGTTATAGTTGGTCAAGACCGACCATATGATACCCTACACCGGATTTTCCGGAAAATGGGTCCCAAGTGCAAACATGTACCGATTGGATCTATCTCTTGTTAAATCTTTATTTAGTGTAAAAAACACACACAGATCAAATATTAGTGGAATTGGTTTATTTTTTGCCAATTTAACTAATTTAACTGAATATCGGTCGAAATTTTTATTTAAGTCCAAACATGGTCCAATTATTTTCAGATTTGATTAGGTTACTAAAGTAAACGTTTAACAACTACAAATACAATTTTTATCAAATATTTCCATTTTTATGAATTTTGTGGGAGTTATGTGAATATCGGGAGGGTAGTTTGATTTGATTTGATTACCTGTTAAATTTCAAAGCGATACCTATTATAACACGGTTATTAGAGTCACTTAAGCCTAATCCAAAGGGTTCGTTTGTATAGGGGCTAGGTCTTAACATTTACCGATTTTTTTCAAGTCAATTGACTGAAAATTGCGACTTGTATCGTGCTTAAACCGATAGATGGACAGACGGACGCTATATTGACTCAAAAGTAATTCTGAGTCGATCGGTATACTTGAAGGTATAACTAGGACCAATATTTCGGGTAGTTAAAAACACATACTCATTATACCCTGTACCACAGAGTGGTGTAGGGTATAAAAAGTCTCAGATTCTGATGCATTTTTCGTATAGAAAATGTCTCAGATTCCGAGACTTTTTTCGTATGGAAAAAGTATCAGATTCTGAGACGTTCTTCACATAGAGAAAGTCTTAGATTTTAAAACATGTTACGTATAGAAAAAGTCTCAGATTATGCTGAGACATTTTTCGCATAAAAAAAGTCTCAGATTATGCTGACACATTTTTCGTATTGGGGAAGTCTCAGATCAAAGACGTTTTATCGTATAAAAAATCTCAAATACTGAGACGTTTTTCATACAAAAATATTCTCAGATTCTAAAACATTTTTTGTAAAGAAATTGTAACAGATTCTGACATATTTTTCATATAGAAAAAATTTCAGTTTCTAAAATGTGTTTCATATCGAAATTAAATAATTTCAGATTCTGATTCGCAAAGGAATGGAGGCCATTTTTGGTTCTTGGGCTCTCCATATTATCGCCGGTCCTCTTCACACGTGTGGACCCTAATTGGTCCTAACATTGGATCCAAAAAAGTTTGCTTTCTCGAAAATTTTAAAATGCTCATATCTTGGTAAATATTGTCGACACAACAAAAAGTCCAAAATCATTTTTGTAGCCCTCATCACATAGAACAAGACGGCAAATTGACCAGAATCTCTCCGATTAATATTTTTGAATTTATCGAGTTTTTTTAGTCTCAACGGTCACAAATTTTGGATCAAAAACTATGACGACTTTTAAGGAACCTAACTAGAGATACCCCTTGGGGTCTGGACCTATTATGTCCGAACCCAATGGGGTCTTCAAATGTGAGTGAACTAAGTTAAAATAAAAAAAAATTTCAGTTAACAAATTTTTGGCAAAACATTTTTGCGAACTTTACCAACAAAATTGTGTGTTCAAAATCAGCAAATTTTCTTGTAGGTTTACAAGCTCTTTTCGCTAACTTTACATTTTTATTTTTTTTTTGAGTGTAGAAATAGAATTTTAGTGTTGGAAACTGTTAAAATTTATTCTGTAGACTATAAATATTCACATATATGAAAAACAATTTCCATTAACAAGACAAACCGGCATTTCAAATCCTACTGATGATAACACTAACTGGAGTGTTTGAAACCGGTATGGGAATACCAGAAATGTGTATAATTTTTAGAAAATAAATTTTTCTTCTGCATTTTTTCAACTTGAACCCTTATAACATGAGTTTTATTTGTACCAAAAAAATATTTTTTTTTTGTCATGCTACTTTTTTTTCCAGCGGGGTCCCAAATTCTTGTGTTCCCAGAGCCCCATCATACCTTAAAGCGACCCCGATTATTATTTAAATGTTAATATGAATTTGTTATTGACACAGTAACTTTAAAAGTGAATAAATATTTAATTTCTAAAGAAAGATTTACTTTTTATTAAAATTTATTTTCCAGACTTAATGTTGACAACAACATAACTTTCTTAAAGTTTTTCTTACTAACTTTCTTTCTTGTGCTGTGGACAATAAAAGGTGTCACCGCCATTAATAAGGTAAGTGAATAGTTAATATAGTAAATATAAAATTTTATTTTCCATTTTATTGTAAACAACATTAAATTATTTCAAGTAAGAGCTGTAATTTTCAGGGGTACAATTTATTAATAATTGTGAGTTAGCGTGTCCGGGAAAGGACAAAAAACTAGTAGGGAAATTATAGATGGTCAAGACTGACGATATAATACCCTACATCAGTGATTCCGGAATAGAGGTCTCTGGTCCAAACATGAACGGAGTGGATCTCTCTTGTTAGTTCTTTAGTTAGTGCTAAAAATACATACAAACCAAAATTTAGTAAAACTGACTTAATTTTTTTGTCAGTAAACTATTTAACTAAAAATCGGGCGAAATTTTCAAATGGGTACTAAGTCAAAAAATGGTGTAAATATCAATTTTATTCCACCCTCAACCACGCTGAATCACTCCATCACAAAGAAATGTAACAAGTTGCCACTCTCACTTGTTTTTAGTAATTTTTGTAAAAAAAATGTTGGAGTATTTATTTTTTTTGTAAGTTTTACAATTTTTAGAGCGACAAAAATATTTTGTAAAAGATTTGCATGCAGTGTGTTACCGTTTTGGGGCTGTTCATCAACCCTAATGTTTTTAATAAAAAAATCCATTTTCTTAGAAGTTTAGTCAAATTCAATGGTTTTGTTTTCTAAAAAAATAATAATATAACTTTTTTCCATTTATTATTTATTTAGTATTTTAGATTTTTGTTTTTATCCACCATTTTCATTCATTATATTTACTTGTATTCCCTGTCTGTTACAGTTTGTTATGAAATATTCAGTGTTGGTTATATTTTATTTAACTCGTAAATTCTCCAAAATATATTTTTCATAACACACTTTGGAAGAAAAATGACGTTTAAAAAAATACTGTATAATGAAGTGTTTCTATATGGTTAAAAAAAACTATGAGTGGAAAAAATTGCATACACCGAAAAAAATCATAAAAAGAGATTAAATTCGTAAATAAAATATTTGGTTTTTTCGTAAAATGATCAACATTTTTTTGTATTTTAAAAAATTGTCCAACCAAATATGCAAAAAAAAAAAAAATCATATGCATTTTCTTCTACCGCTCACCATTTGCATTACTTTTTTTGCGTTTTCATGTAAGTATTACGTGCTCCACACTAATTTCTGATCATCTGATGCATCCCAGAAAAAAAGTACGCATAACCATCAAATTAAATTGTGTTTTATAATCTTTTTATACCCTCCACTCTAGTGATAGACCTCGAAATATTGGTCTAGGATCGCATAAAGTATATACACAGAAAAAAATATGAAGGAAACAAATTTGAGTAATCACTTGTTTAAATTTAAAAACAAAAATTGAGTAATTTTTTAATTGACGCAATTAAAATTTACTCAAAAATTTTAAAAACAATTTAAGTAAATAATTTAATAAAAATTTAATAGTTTTTGTATTTTTTTAAAACTTTCATAGTTTTTTGAATTCTCGTTTAGTTTATAGTTTTTTGTGTATGTATATGAAAGTTTGTAATCGTCTTTATAAAATTTTCCTATGTTTTTGAGACATAAATATGTTTGGTAAAGTTTGAAGAAACAAGTTTTTTGTTTTTTTTTTTTTGTAAAAAAATTTAAAACTTTCTTAAACTTTAAAAAAAAATAAATAGATAAATTTTGAGTAAATTTTTAATTGTGTCAATTAAAATTTACTCAAATTTTTTTCAAACATTTAATAAATTTTTATTAAAAATTTACTCAATACTATTAAATCGTTTACTGGTGCAAAATTGAGTAATTTTTTACTCAATAGTATTAAAAATTTACTCAAATATTTTTTTTATTTTTTTCTGTGTATATTCATGATCCTCCATCGATTTTAAGACGATCTAGTGGTGTCCGTCCGTAGGTTTTTCCGTCTGTCTGTTGAAAACCCTCTAACACTTTACGAAGGCTCCTAAAGTTTGGCATATATGTTGGGCATTTACCTTGCAATCCAGCGAAATCGGTGCAGTGTACTGCAGTGGTTCAAAAGTAATGAGCAAAAGAGTGTATTTCGACTAGGATTTTTCGCGAATTTACGAGATAAATAACACGCTAACTATTGAACGACAATTCTCAGGGTACTGAAGTTTGTATTATATATATTTGTCGGTCTCCTGGTCTGGTTCGTATTAAATTTCTGCCAAATTTGTCCAGTGGTACAAAAGTTATTAGGAAAACTGTGAATTTCAGATTGGTTTCACCATAAATTCACAAATTATTTTTGTCACTTAGAAATATGTTTACACTAAAAAAATTTACACTCAAAAAAATTTTTACAAAAATGACAAAAAAAAACTTTTTTTACTCAAAATAAAATATTTCTAATCTAGATTGTTCATTTTTTCCGTTTAAAAATTTACTATCCTTTAAAAAGGGCATTGTGGTGGGTATTCATCAGCAAAGTATCCAGGAATTTGTAAAGGGGGGCCCAATTCAAAAAGTTTTTTTGTTATTATAACCTAGTAATATAATTGGCTCATAAGTGTACGGTTTTTTTGCGTTTGAAAACTTTTTTATTAAAAATGTTTGCTATAGAAAATATTCTGAGAATATTCTATAAAAAATGCCGCAAAAATGTCTTTAAATCTTGATTTCTTTTATTAAAAAATGTCTGTAAGTGCTACCACCAGAAATGTTAGAGGCGAGTTACAGTTGGGTCAACAAACCACAACCACAAATAGTTTTGGCAGATTACAACCACAAAAGTTATTGAATATTTTATTTTTTTTTCTAAAATCTGCTTCTGTCATCAGATAATTAGCATCAAAAAAATAAAGGTGTATAAAATTTTTTTAACACGGCAATTTGATTAAAACAAAAAATGTCGTCACTATAAAAATGTCACCACGATTTTTACTCTTTAGCCAATTGCCGTTTTAAAAAAATTTTATACACCTTAATTTGTTTTGTGCTTATAATCTGATGATAGAAGCAGATGTTAGGAAAAAATAAAATATTAAATAACTTTTGTGGTTTTAATCTGACAAAAACTATTTGTGGTTTTGGTCTGTCGACCCAACTATGACTCGCCTCTTATTTTTGAATATCACCTTTTCTATCAAACAGCACGAGAAAAAGGGTATTTTTTGACCTGAAGTCTTCAATTTTTTTTTTCATATTATGTACAAAGATATCCTATGAAACCATTTAGACATTCCTATTTTCAGTTTAATTAAATTCATAGAACTCTCAATTTTATTCGTGATTTTCATTTTTTAAAAATCACAAAAAATTTAAAAACTGGGGTAGTTTGAAGGGCTATAACTCCTTTAGTAAATATCGGATTTTTATAATCGAAATTGAAATTAAAATCTAAAGTCCTCTACTTTAAATATAAAAGTTCAAAAAAAATTGTGTCATTAAAAAAATGCATTCTAAATGCAAATGCATTTTTGGGGTGCATTTTCGTCAACTTTTACCCATTTTGATTTTTTTAGTTAATATATTATTAAAGTACAAAATTTTTGCAAACAAGGTCAGTCATAATTTTCATGTATATTTTTAATGTATATATTTTTAAAAATTTTGCTAGTTTTTTTCCATACAAAAATTAAAAAAGATAGCCCGAGTAAAAAAGCTTATATATAATTATATATAATTTGATAAAATTATATATATTTATATAAAATTATATATAATTATGTATAAATTCATTCTTATAAAAATATTTTTATATATAATTATATATAATTAGATCTGCTTTATATAATTACATATAATTTTATAAACTTTTTTTTAGACGAAAAAAAATAATAAAATAAGACCCAATTACATATAAAGTTAATGTTGTAAAGATTTCCAGAAAAAATAATTTTTTGTAATTGTTTTTTACTTTCATTAAAATAATACTACTAATCCTTTTCCTTAATTCTTTAATTCTGTTAACAGTTAACAAATAATTTTGCATACTTTTACAGTTAGATTGTGGATTTGAAATTAAATACTTCCAAGTTTGACCATTTTAAAATCGAACCAAAATTAAGGTCAACTTTAAGGTCAGTGACGAGATGTATGTGAGTTGCAAACACCCGTTATTTTTCCACGACAAAACTCATAATTTCCTAATATTTTTACATTTTCATTTGGGTACAATTTGTAAAATCTTTCGTTTTTGATTCTAGTAAGGCCGTAATATTTCAAATTTTGCAATCATCTTGTTGTCTCTGAAAAAATAACAAAAAAAAAAAATAGAAACAAAAACCTTAAAAAATCAAAACAACAAAAAACAAAATAAAAGGAAAAACTTCGAAATAAAATTCAAAAATAAAGAAAAACTTCAAACACGTTTTTTTTTTCCAAACTTCAAAAATTATAAAAATTAAAATTTAATTTTCAAATAATATAAAAAAATTAACAAAACGCGAAGAAACATTGCAATTGAAAGGTAAAAAAAATATATTTTGATTTGCAATATAACATATTGATTCTTTTCGTATTTTCAGCATTTTGACTGTCAAAATATTCCGACGGAAATTATTGAACTTTCTTGCACACACAAACTTTGACCATCAAGAAAAGATATCCTGCCCTTGCCAAAATGTATGCGATTTTTTTACTGCTGATGCCACGATGACGGCAATCGCAATCTCAAAGCCAGAAGCTGAGTTCTCTATTTATATGGGCAAACAAGTTTCACGATGAACGACCGTGTAATATGTATGTATTTGAACTGCAGCCCTTACAAAATGCAAACAAAGAAAAACTGGTACATATTTAAAAGGTTTGGTGGTGTAAAATTTGCGCACGGCAATTTTAGGTAAACATGGTGTTCTATAATTTTTTCTATTTTATTTATATTAATGTACATTTTTTGTAAAATTTTATTTTATTGAGTAATAAAAAATTAAAAAACACATTAATTTGCTTTAATTTTAATATAAAAAAAAACCCAAATGCATAGCGTCTATTATATCTAACTTTATAAAATCATATCTTTTTTTATATAATTATATCAAATTATATAAAAAACTTTTTCGGATATAATTTTATCAAATTATATATAATTATATGAAATTATATATAATTTGATATAATTTTATCTAATTTTATAAAATTTGATCCACCAATTCCTGGATATAATTATATATAATTTTATCAAATTATATATAATTTGATAAAAGTGTTTATATCAAATTATATATAATTATATATAAAATTTTTTACTCGGGAGATTTTATTTGTTTTTCAAAATTTTGTAAGTAAATGTTTTCTAAATTGTTTTTCAATGTATTTTTGAAGAGCCATAACTCTTTAAGTAAATTTCGGATTTCTATAATCAGAAATTGAAATGGAAACCTGGAGTCCTCAAATTTCAACGAAAAAGTCCAAAAATTGAGTCATTAAAAAAATTCATTTTTAAATTAAATTAATTAAATTCCAAATTTTCATTTGCGTTTAAAATGCATTTTTATGTTGATGCATTTTTTGTAAACTTTTACGTTTAAAGTAGAGGATTCTAGCTTTCTCTTTCAATTATGGTTATAGAAATCCGATATTTACTTAAGGAGTTATGGCTATTTAAAAATACATTGAATGGTAAGGCTGTATATTTTTTTAATTTTTGTATGAAAAAATGAGCAAATAAAAAAAAAATATATTAAAAATATAAGACTTTTGTGTCGCATGAAAATGATGACTGACTTGGTTTGCAAAAATGTTGAACTTTAATAATATGTTAACTAAAAACAAGTAAGAGTGTTAAATTCGGCTGTGCCGAATCTTTCATACCCTTCAACATGCAAAAAAAAAAATCCAGGATCGTTTTTTTTTTTTGGGAGGGGGAGGTCGGCAGTGGTCATTGGGGGGCAAATTTCCCCCAAAATATATGTTTAAAAATTCATTCTTATGCTTTTCGCACTAAATAAATACAATTTTATCATTATTTTACAATTTTTTTTTAATCCACGCCCACAAAAGGGAGACGGGCCGAAAAAAACGATATTTTCTAATCCCCTGGGTCCAAATGCAAAACTTTAAGCTTCTTGAAGCATAAAAATGTTGTAATTGTTAAACAAAAACACAAAAAATCATGTAAAAATATGGTGTTTTTTAGAGGCTGGTTTAGTTCCTCAAGGGGGAACTTTTTCCCCCTAATCCGATTTTGCCCATCTCCGAACTTAACCAACCTATGAACTTAAGACATATTTCTGCCAAACTTCAGGAGTCTAGTACTTTTATTTTGGACTGCATCGTGTCTTCCACAGACGGACGGACGGACAGACGGACGGACGGACAGACGGACAGACGGACAGACGGACGGACGGACGGACGGACGGACGGACGGACGGACGGACAGACGGACATCGCTAGAATGTCTTAGAATCTATCACTGATCAATAATATATATACTTTATGGGGTCATAGACCGATATTTCGATGCGTTACACACGGAATGACAAAGTGAGTATACCCCCATACTGTAGTTGGAGGGTATAAAAATCAAAAGGGGTAAAAGTTGGCGAAAATGCACCCCAAGAATGCATTTGCTTTTAGAATGCATTTTTTTAATGACACAATTTTTTTTGAACTTTTACATATGCTTAAAGTAGAGGACTTTAGCTTTTAATTTCAATTTCTATTATAAAAATCCGATATTTACTTAAAAATATATAGATCTTCAAACGATACCACTTTTTAAATTTTTTGTGATTTTTAAAAAATGAAAACCGCGAATAAAATCGGAAGTTTTTGGAATTTAGTTAAACTGTAAATGAGAATGCCTAAATGCTCCATAGAGGATCTGTGTTCATAATATAAAAAATAATCTGAAGACCCGCGTCCAGATTTGTGGTTTTGTATCGTAATTTTGACCGATATCTATCTGTGATAAATTTCAAAATCATCGATGCAACTTGAATTGCAAAAAAATCAAATTATACACAGATAAAAATGAGTTGTTAGATCAAGCACGAAATACACCAGGTTGAGCATTATTTTAATTAAAAGTCAGCTAATGAGGAAAATTGTTGGATCAAGCACGAAAATTGTAGGTCAGTCATTGACTGTTCCTTGATTAAACCAATGCTTGATTTGAGTAATTTGTTAATTGTTATTTTTCTGTTATTTTTGATAAAACCAATGCTTGATTTGAGTGAGCGGTTAATCAATAATTTTGTGTTATTTTTGATTAATCCAATGCTTGATCTGAGTGAATGGTTAATCATTATTTTACAGTTGTGGTGTTTTTTGTCAGTCTTTTCAAGTCTTTTGTTTAAATTGTTTTTATTGTGCTTTATATTATTTTGTTTTTTTTTTCGTCTTGTGTGCGTGCAAGTACTTTTCTATTTACGACTAACGAAAACTAAAACAAAAAGCGCAAAAGCGTTCATCGCATTGTTACTCAAAGCCTACTATGATGAGTTTTATTGTTTTTATAAATTTTTTGGTGAATTTTTCAGATTTGAGCAAATGGTTAATTGATTCAAGTATAATTTAATTGAATGTCAAATTTTAAGCTGAGCAAATATTTAATTGTTTTTTTCCATTGAATATTTTTTTCTGTGTATGAACAAGATTGGTTTTGCTCTCCAAATTATATTACCAAATACTTTAAAAGTTTAAAATTTTTCCGAGATTTCGAAATATTCACGTTAAAAAATTAAAAAAAAAAATCGTATTTAGTGCTAACTGCCATAATAAAGAACCTGATTCAGAATCAGCTATCCAAATTTTTGTAGAACATTCCGATATCGAGATATTTAGACTGGAAAATTTTATCAATTCCGTAGCGCTTTTTACTGCATTGCGTTGGCGCAACATTTTAAGGGCTGGATTTTTGTAAAATGCGTTATTAAATTTTTTTATGGTGCTTCTGATAATTGTTTTGTAAAAATATATCTATATTTCTTTACATAAGAAATAATTGATTTTTTTGCCAGTTATACCGCGGCTACAACTTTGCCGAACATCACTGTGCAATA
Organism: Pegoplata infirma; assembly: GCA_963921195.1. Classification (NCBI taxonomy): domain Eukaryota; kingdom Metazoa; phylum Arthropoda; class Insecta; order Diptera; family Anthomyiidae; genus Pegoplata; species Pegoplata infirma. The sequence continues at coordinate 60,350,798 of OY992540.1, forward strand.
TTCGGACATTTAGATGGCCACAATGTACGAAAAAGGCACAAAAACTACAATATCACCTATAACTTTAAATCGATATATCTCGATTACTAGAGCCAACCCAGCGAAACGCCAGGACACGTATAACATTTTTTTTAAAGAATTAAATTTTCCCGGTAAGCAGTACCCCCGCCGAATATACGAAAATTTTCGAAGAATGCATGAAGTTTATGTCACTGCAATTTTGCACAGATTTTTCTCGGTGTAGTTATCACACCGTCATGTAGGTGTTACAAATATTATAGTTATGTTTTCTAAAGTTCATGGTTCATAAAGCTATTGGAGAAGAGTGAGTTACTAAGAGCATAAAACAAAAATATAATTTTGAATATGAAAATGTTATTAGATAAATTAAATTGTGTTCAATACTAACCTCATCCTTTTCTGCCAATGATTCACCATTTTCAACACGAAAACGTTTAAAATTTGGATCAATACCATCCAATTCTGATTGCGGTAACTGAAAGAGAAAATGAATAACTGTAATTATATTGTGTTAATTGTTGAACATGTGTAGGTAACAAATTAATAATTGGATTTAATTGAATTTATTGCAAAAAAAAAAGTTAATAGAACACCTGTTCTTTAATTGAGCATAATGATATAAATGTAATCATTTATAATGTTATGTAGGTTTTTAAAATCAATTCATTTTATTATTATCACACTCGTATGTATGCTATGATGGCAAGAGAAGGTAACCTTAAAAGTAAAATTGAAATATAAAATTTAAAATTTATACAAATATCATTTTGTTAAAAACTCAAGTGTGGCTGCGACTATCAGAATATGCAAAATTCTTTTTAAATATAATTCTGTGGCATCCGTCAATGTCAATCGGAGTTTTTTTTATATAATTATATGTAATTATATATAATTTGATAAAATTATATATAAATATATAAAATTATATATAGAGATTTCTGTTTTCAAAAATTTTTATAAAATTAGATAAAATTATATATAATTTGATAAAATTATATGTAATTATATCCAAATTTTTTTATAAAAAATTTTATGAAATTTTATAAAATTTTATCAAATTATATGTAATTAGATATATTTATATAAAATTTTATATAAAATTTTATATAAAACAAATTCTGATATAATTATATATAATTTGATAAAATTATATATAATTTTATCTAATTTTATCAAATTTTAAAACAAAATTCGGATATAATTATATATAATTTTATCAAATATAAATAATTATATATAATTATGTATAAACTTTTTTACTCGGGCTTGTTAATTATGTGCCCAAATGAACTGTTTTTAGTTGGCTTAAAAATCGATTCTTTTTTGTGTTTTTTTTTTTTTGGAATACCTTCCTTTGCAGTTTGATTTTATTTTCTCTTTTGAAGTTTGTTTGTATAAAAATGTGAAAGTATAATCCCTATGCTAAAGAACGTTAACATATTTTCACAGTTTGTACGGGTTTATTAGGTGTTTAACAAAGTTCTAGGACCTCACGCCTAAAAGAAACATGATTGGGACCACCATAATGAAGGGGCAATATAGTATGATTGATAATTTTAACATAACATGGTTGTAGTAATCATATTATGATCTTCGATGATCATAATTGTTGATAACACCGTCCGACAGCCAATATTAAACATAAACCGGATGATATACATCTGAAAGTAGTGATCAACTGGAGTAAAACTGCATTTATAGTTTTACATTTCGTAATCCTGTTTCCGTTAAAAGGACTTCAAAGTTTCATGGAATAAAACTTTGAAGTCCTCTTAAAAGGAAACAGGATCCCGAAATGAAAAACTCGGTTGAATAAACATATTTGAACTCAATAGCTTTACCCCTGCTCCACCTAACGTGTCAAATCATACATATAAATATTATAATGACGAAACATACAAACATTCTGCCGTCAAATTGCACGTTCAATTGCACTGATATAAAGAATTTTTTAAATAACTTCACCACATTGCCATCTACCGGTTTAAAATTGTAACAGCAAGCTTATTTATAATTTTTTTTTTGTTAATTTGAACCAAATCGTACCAAAACTTAAAAAAAAAAAAATTATCACAACTACAGCCTTCCCCATGTCAAACCGAACGATTTTTGGTTAAAATTGACTTTAATGATTTGATCTTGTTTGAAACTTTTTTTATATATTCTACTTTTAAAAATATTTTACAAGTGTTTCAGGAAACAAAAATTAAGAGTTTTTTTCCAAAACTTTTATATAAAGCTTATTTCTAAAAAATATTTGGTAAAAATTAACTTTTATATTTTTTTAATGTTATGTTTTTAAAATTGATAAAAAAATTTATTGTAACACCTAATATTTACCCATATGCAAAATGGTATTTTTTTTCTTGTTATCCATAGAAGTGTTATAAAAAGTGTCAATGTCACAAGTGAATACATAAATACTAGGGTAATTCGAAAACCAATACACTTTCAAAATCGGGGAATATTTGACCGTTCAACAGATTCAAGAAATATTTTGTTATTATCGTATTAATTAATACTAATAACCTGGGAATCCAAAAATATGCAATTTAATGTTTTTACCTATACATTGTATTGGCAAATGGCATATTTTAGTCTAAGGAGTCCTAAAAATAGCATAAAAGCATAATTTTATGGCATATTATGGAGTTTTGTGAGCATATTTTACGAAAAACGGAATACTTTGATAAAAAAAACATAAAATAATAAAAAAAATGTATTTTTTTTTGGCAAAAACAGAAAAAAATGCCTGCAAATTTTGTACATTTGCCCAAACATTAAATCATAATGTTTTGCTGAAGATTTGGGTGTACTTGCCAAAGCAAATTTTTTATTTTTTTTTAAATAATGTTATATTCATTTGCCATTCCATGCAAAACGAATTGAAATATCGCACAGTGGGGAAAAATGGATCGCAATTCTTAGCCGATTTTAGTTTTTCTTTTTTTTAAATTTAGCTAATAAAATTCTACATCAGTCTGTCATCGTGGATTTCTAAAAATCGTTTTTGTTTTATTTGAATATTTTTTTAAAGTTCAGAAAATATTATTTTTTTTAGAATTTTTGCTCTAAATAATGTAATAGGCAGGGAACGAATAAGCTGTATGGACAAAATTAAAGGTATTTGAACCCCTTATAAATAACATTTATAGCATTTGTTAATTTATTGTTATATTGGTTTTTATAAACATATGAAAACTTAAAAATGTTCACTTTTAAGTACCTATATCATTTTAAATAATTTACCAATTTCAATGATTTTTTTTTTAGATTAAAGCTTATCATTTTCTAAACCACTGTTGGTAAACAAAGTATTTTTGCAAAAATGTTTAACTCTTTTTTTCGAATTTACAATGTTACAACTTTTTTTTTTTTTAAAACAGACTAAAAAATAATTTTAAAATTCCAAAAATCATAAGGTAAAATATAAGCAAAAAATAAAATATTTTTTTAAAAAAATTTTGTGTAACACTTATGACTAAGCAAAACATAAGCTTTAATCTAAAATAGATTTTATTGAAATTGGTTCATTATTTTTAAAGATATAGGCTTTTAAAAGTGAAAATTCTTGAATTCTTGTCTGGTTATAAAAACCAAAATAATAATATATTTTAAAATATTAATCACGTCGTTGATAAGGGGTTCCAATACCTTTAATTTAGTCTATAAAGCATATTCGTCCCATGTCTAATACATTTTTTATTGCAAAAATGCTGAAAAAATTAACATTTTCTGAACTTTAGTAAAATATAAAAAGTATTCCGAAATTTTTTATCAAAAATCCACCATGACAGTTCGATGCGGAATTTTATTAGCTAAAATACAAAAAAAGAAAAACCAAACTCGGTTAAGAATTGCGACCTGTAGGCAAAATTGGACAAAAAAAGTCAATTTTTCCCCACTGTGTATCGGTCGACAATCCCATTAAGTTTATATATTATTAACCCATTTTGATCCTCTGTTCGATTTTTCGAACAGTAGAGAACACCTTTTTAAAAAAAATATTTATGTATGAAAGAGCTGGAATTTAGGGTAAATGTGGTTATGGATGTTAAGTCTCATCTTTCTACAATTAAAAAAAAATATATACCCGCTTGACCACCGCAATTTATATATCCATTAAATACAATGCAAATCAGCACAGAAATTGTTTCAAGCAAAAACGAAATTTTAGCATTTTTCGATTTTCGGCTTTTAATTTTTTGGATTCATTTAAAATTTTTCTAGATTTATGTAATTTATTACCAAATTCCAATAATTTGAATTATTTTGAAACTATTTACTTTGAAAATAATGAAATAAATTAATAAAATAGCAAATAAATCCAAATATTAAAATTGCATAAAAAGTTGGAATGCAGGCTTTTCTGGGAAAATGGCACATGGACAAATTTTTTTGACAGGATTTTTGAGATCAGCGGGTGCTAATTACCTTAAAAAAGTACCTTTTTCCAAAAAAGAAAAATAAAATTGAATCTTGGTCCAAAATCCTTCCATCTGTCTGTAGAAAGCATGATTTAGCTCAAACCAAAACAGCTGTAAATTTGGTGAATCAGTGTATTACTTGAGTGAAAAAATGTATTTTTGCATTTTGGAGAGTATAAAAGATTCGCCACAGAAGAATTTAACACTCTTACTTGTTTTTTTTTGTACATTTGTTAAGGAAATAAAACATTTTTATGTCAGAAGTTTAGACTCCGTAAAAAAGTAATTTTGTTAAAAAAAGAGAAAAAAAAGTAAAAAAAAATTTTGATGAAAATAAGTTTTTGATGAAGAATATAAATTTTTGATGAAAAAACAAGTAGAAAAGTTAAATTCGACTTGGCCGAATCTATGAATACCCTCCACAATGCCCATTTTAAGTGATAGTAAATTTTCTAACGTGAAAAAAATAACAATTATGATTAGAAATATTTTATTTTGTGTAAAAAAAATTTTTTTTAGTAATTTTTGAAAAAAAACAATAATAATTTTTTTTTTTGAGTGTAAAATTTTTTCGAATTTTACTTTCAAAAAAAAAATTTACTAATTTTTTTTTTGAGTGTAAAATTTTTTCGAATTTTACATTAAAAAAACCAATTTACTAATTTTTTTTTTTGAGTGTAAAATTTTTTTTGAGTGTAAAATTTTTTTCGAGTGTATTCTTTTTTTTGTTTTGGTATAAAAATATTTTTGAGTGACAAAAATACGTTTTAAAATATTTTTGTGACTTTCCAATGGTTTAAAAACAGGTTTAACGGGTTTTCACCACGTGAATTTAAGGTGAAGCTAATCTGATATTCACGGTTTTGCTAAAAACTTTTGAACCACTGGACCGATTTTGGTGAAATTCAATACGAACCAGGCTGGAGGAACGAAAAATATATATGCCAAGCTTCAGCATCCTCAGAATTGATTTTCGAAAGTTATAGTGCTTTTTATCTCATAAATTCACGAAAAACGCTTGCCGAAATTCAGTCATTTGCTCATAACTTTTGAAAAACTGGACCGATTTCGCTGGATTGCAATACCAACCTGACCAGGTGAATGCCCAACATATATGCCAAACTTCAAGAGCCTCTGAAAAGTCTTTCAAAAGTTAGCGTGTTTTCAACAGACAGACAGACAGACAGACAGACGGACAGACGGACGGACGGACGGACGGACGGACATCGCTAGATCGTCTTAAAATCGATCGAGGATCATGAATATATATACTTTATGGGGTCCTAGACCAATATTTCGAGGTGTTACAAACGGAATGACAAACTTATATATACCCTCTATCACTAGAGTGGAGGGTATAAAAAAATTGTTTATGAAAAAAAAAAATTTTTATGAAAAAAAAATTGTTTATTAAAAAAATTTTTTTCGATGAAAAAAGAAAATATAATAGTATGTAGAAAAAAAATTGATGAAAAAAAAATTTTTGATAAAAAAATTAAGATAAAAATTTTTGATAAAAAAAAATTTATTAAAAAAAAAATTGATGAAAAATTGTTGTAGTATGTGATTTGTAATATATGTAAAAATTTCAATAAATAAATAAATTGATGAAAAAATAAAATGTATAAAATAAAATTAATGAAAAAAAATTAAAGAAAAAAAAAGTTTTTTGACCACATATAATTTAATCTTTAGAAAACGCAATTTTCTTATTCGATCAAAAACTTAAACTTTTGTTCCACGATTTTTTAGCTCTTTATAGGACAATAAGCTCTGTAAGTTTGACTTTGATCTAACAACATTTTGTTTTTCGTGGTACGTTTAAAATGAAAAGCTTCATATGGATTCAAATAAAAATTTTGTTTCAAAATACTTAATTCTTTTTTTTTAATTTTATCCTTATAAAAATCAGGTCACAGACATACTCCCCACGGACATAATTCCCATTTTCGTTATGGGGACTATGACCAAATTCATTTCGGTCATTATTCCCAAAATGGCAGTGGGACTATGACCGAATATAATTTGGACATAATCTAAAAAAAAAACGGACAAAATTCCTAGATTTATTGTGATAATGTCCATGTAACAAATGGCCATAATCTCTTTTACACTATACTAGTTGGTAATCCCAAAAATGTAATTGTTTTTGTCTTAAAAGTTTTTTTGCGTAGCCGGACTTCGGCCGGGCTTAGGGATTACAAACTTCATAAATTAATTTAGCGGCTTTGCTAAGCCCGCCCTCTCTGCAGAAAAACGAGGATTATGACCAAAATTGCTTTGGACTTATTCCCCACAATGTGAACAGGGAACGGACATAATCCGCATTGGGATTGTGACCGTTTTGGAATGACCGATTATGACCGTGATGAATTCGGTCATAATCCCCATTTCCGTTATGTGGGTAATGTCCGTGGGGATTACGTTCTGTCACCTAAAAAACATAACCCGCATACATTTTAATCCCCGTAGGCTTTTGAAGCACCCTAATATATACGTATATACACTCTTTCTTACCTACATATTTACATACTTGTATGTTAGTATGATAGATTGCTAACACAGATTTCAATTGAAAAAGAAAAATGTTCATTTTAAAAATTTCCTTTTTTTTAAATATGTTTCTCTGTTTCACTGCAGTCAGGGAAAAGAACAACGATAAAAAAATTGCAACAAATAAACCAAAATACATTAAAATCACATTTGTTTTTTAATATTTTGTTAAAACTATATGTTTTTGTAAAAATTGTTGGATTAAAAGTAAAATTTTAACTCAATTGCACTATTCAACAAAAGTTAACAAAAACTTAATGTGCTTTTAAAATGCAGTTTAGTAGTACTTAGAGTTCCTCTCCCTATCAAAAAACAAAAAAAAAAAATACTTGCAAAAATCTGTATTTCAAAATTAACATTTTGACACCTTGACACAACTATTTAAAAAATTAATTAAAAGTTTTTTCTTTGAATAGTGTTTTTCTGGGTATTAACAGCTAACATTTTAAATCTTAAAATAAAAGCTGTAATTTATTCTGATTCGAAGGTTTATTATTTAATTATTGTAGTTTAATCAGAACTTTTTAGAATTATTTAAATTTTTGAACGATCTGATCCTCAACCATTTTGGAGTGGTCAGTAATCGATTCTTAGACATTCTAGCGATGCCCGTATGTCTGTTAATATGGCGATCATGGCAAAAATATTAAAAAGATATGACTGAAACTCAACATATTAACTTTTTGTTGTCCCGAAAAGTTTGGTATTGCATTAGAGCAATATCGCTTCAGCGGTTAAAGATTTATAAACGAGAATGTATGGAAGTTTTTTTTGACAATTTTTATACCCTCCACTTGGTGATAAAGGGTAGGCAATTCCTTGTCTAAGAATCGTCTTCTGATCCTACATCGCAATATGTAGGATCAGAAGACGGTTCTTAGACAAGGAATTGCTTAATTCTGAGGATATAAGGCTAGCTTCTCCATCCTCTGTTATAATGTTCATTAGGAACATTGAACAGAGTTTGAATTAGATTAATGCATCTAGGCACAAAAGACCCATAAGGGTCGCAGTGCCGGCCGTTAGGGCTAGATCACCCCTTGAATAATAAATAAAAATAGTGATAAAGGGTATATATAAGTTTGTCATTCCGTTTCTAACTCATCGAAATATCGGTTTGGGGTCCCCATAAAGTATATATATTATTGATCAGTGATCGATTCTAAGACATTCTAGAGATGTCCGTCTGTCTGTCCGTCGGTAGAAATGGTGATTACGGCCAAAGTATTAATTACATAGAACTGAGACTTAGCAAATTTACTTTGGAACTTGTTGTTGTCATAAGTAGTTTGGAATTGCATTTCAGCGAAATCGCATCAGCGGTTCAAAAATTATAAACTAAAATGTAAGAACACCTCGAAAATTTTGGTATGTTCTACATAACCTAAAAATACAAAATGCTTTAAATCGGCTGCTGGTTGGCATATGTGAACAGAATTGGAGACGGAATGGAATTTTTACAAGTACAACCCAATTTTTTTCCGCGTAATATTTTTTTTTTTTTCAAATACATACTCTTTTTTACATTGTGAGGGTAATAATTAACACATCCGGCAAAGCCGAATTTAACTTTTTAACTTGTTTTTTTTTAATGTATGTTACAATAATACTTTTTATATTTTGTAGGGTATCCATACATTCTATGTTTGGTTGAATTTGTTTTTAATTTTTAAATGTTTTCATATGTAAAAGAATTACACAGCTCAACATGAAAATGCGTATTGGATTCTGGTAAGTGATTTAGGTAGTGTTTGCTGCGCTGATTCCAAATCTGCGACCCAAATATGTCTATCACATCAGGATTTTGAGTTATTCGCGGTTAAAGTGTCGAAAAAGGCCATTTTTGACCCTTTTTGAAAGCTTATGATATAAGATCCTGACATGCGATTGACTTGGTATCAAGCTCATTCAAAAGTATGCAATTTTCTCTATAGGACAAGATAAAATGAGGAGTTCCATAACAAAACGCAACAATTCCACTTTTTGAATTTTTTGTTTTTTTGACTAAATCCTATTCTACACATTAAAATCCATGCAACCATTACTAAAAATCATCCAAAAGCTCAATATTTACACTGCAATTCACTGTTGACTTTAATTATAAAACATCCCAAAGCTTCGTAATTACACTCAAAGTCACTACTGACTTTGTTTACATTTGTGGGTTTATCTCAAAAACTGTTAAAGTGGAATTGTTGCGTTTTGTTATGGAACTCCTCAAATGTTCTTGGAATTTAATTTTCTAAAATGGTAAAAAAATCATTAACAAAAAACCTTCCATTTTTTTAAATATTTAGTTTATTTACACAGTGTTTCTTAACAAATTTCCATACAAACACACACGTAAATATTAGAATTAAAGCACTTGTGGCTAATGATTTTTTCACCATTATAAAAAATTAAATTCTAAGAAATTTTGATTTTGTCTTAAAGAGGAAATTACGCACTTTCGAATGAGCTTGATGTCAAGTCATTCGCATGTCAGGATCTTATTCTATAGGCGCTCGAAAATGGCCAAAATGGGCCTTTTTTGACACTTTAACCGTGATTTTTTTAAAATTGTGACGTGATAGAAAAATTTGAGTGACAGTTTTGGAATCGGGAAACCAAAACCTATAAACTTTTTTTGGTTTCATTCAAAACGCAGCGACAAACCTCAGATTTGTAGAGCGGTGTTATTTATAATCATTTTGAAATTACTCCAGAAAATGGTGTAGTTCATTATCGTTTCATTTGGGAATCATTGGTATTAAGTATTTAACAATAATTCACCTTTATACAAGATTAAAAAAAAAAAAAAATAATATATTGAACTTTATGAATACTAATGAAGAGAAAGGTGAACATAATAAAGTGAATTTTAATGCATAATATTATTATTCTAAGAAACTATTTCTATGTTTAATAAAGCACTCAACAGAATAAGTTATCTAAAAATTAAAAAAAAAAAAATAAGGGGAAATGCGTTGGGGGAATAAACAAGCGCGTAGCTGGCAACAAATAAGGGAAAAATCAGGAGTATTTAAGTTAATAACTAACAAGTATAATAATTAAAGAATCGGGTGGTAACTATTTTTGAGGTTAAGCCGAATCAACTTCGGCAGTGGTTAATATTAAAAAACATTTTTTTTAGTTTTTCACTACAAAAACAGCCCTTTCGTATATAAAGATCTATTTTGTATGAAATTTAATTTCCATTGACTTACAAGGGAAGTATCTCAACCTTTATGAACCGATTTGCCTGAAACTTAAAATATATGTATAGAGACGATTTTAAGGTTGGGGTGTCTCGGATTTTCGGCCATATCAGTGTTTCAAAATTTCGTTGTCCCCTTATGAAACCATATGGACCTCCGGGGAAATTTCGATATCTCACGAACTAACAGGAATATCCTCTAGAGCAAAAATACGTTTCGACTTAAATTTAATAAGGATTATTTTGTATTCATATGGACATCGTAGCTCTATGACTTCATATAAATACCCCCCAAAATTTTCACATTTTCATGAAAAAAGTATTTAACGAAGCCAAACTTTTACAAGGTTATGCCACCGTTGGATAGGCATTAAAAAAACTTTTCCTCTCATATGTAAACATCATATAGTTCCTTAGAAAGAAATGACTGAAAAATCAAAAAAACGATTTTTTTGCCATTTTTTGACCCGAGTTTTGAACCCCTAAATCCCCGATATGGCCGATAAGCCGAGACACCCCAACCTTAGAATTGTCTCTTTTATATATATTTTACGTTTCATGTAAATCGGTTCATAAGGGTTGAGATACTTCCCTTGTTAGCTGTCAGGTATTTCAAACCATTCGGAATCATCAAAGACTTTAGAGAAGGATAAGAAAAAAGTTATTGTGTGAAGTTGGTTAATCTACTTGCATATTTCTGCATGGAGTTCGTATTAATTTTCCCCCATTAAAAATTGTTTGTTCCACGCATGGTTTGAAACACTTTGATTTTAATGAAATTTAAAGATGCATTTCTTAATATTTTTTTTAAATACAAATTATAATTCTTTACTTGATGAAGTGTATTAAAAAAATCGATAAAACTTAATAACATACTTCTACTTGCATTTTTAATTAAAGAACTTTAAGGGGTGCACTCGGTTTAGGTGAAAATGTTAACAGTTTCTATAAACTTGTAAACTATAGTCGAACTCAATCTCTTTCACAAAAAATATTTATATCAAGTTTTTTTAAAGGAAAAATCCATTTTTAAATAATCGCAAAAATTCGCCTAAATGATGCCAGGGATTATATAATTTTTTTCGGGAATGCCCGCGAGGAATCTAAAAATTATCTTCAGATTTTCCATTTTTTTATTTTATGAGTTTTTCTTACTATGTTTTCTTAATTTTCTAGAAAACTTGGAACTCGACATATCGATAACTATACACTCAAAATATTTTGTAGGCAAAAACAAATGAAACCTCATTTAAAATCAGTGAATAAACAATTGAAAACCTTCCCAGTAATTATTCATTTATTTTAACAAACACCAACATTTATTTTTTACTGTTGACAAAATTTTCTAAAATAAATAACATTAAACATTAAAAAATTACGTTTTTTCATTCATTTTTACCAACAAATTCGAAAAAAATAACCTACGAAAACATTAAAAATTAATGATAGTTCTGTTATTTTTACCAACAAATTCCAAAAAAATAACCTACGAAATCATTAATTTTTAATGTTTTTTTCTACAATTTTCTATTGAAATATTTTTTTAAAAATTTTTAATAAAATTTTGGGGAATCGATCCGGCAATCAACTACATTCTGGCCAGACACTCTAACCATCGTGCCAAAGTCACTTGATACAAACATGTTTTTATATTTCTATAAATAATTTTTTAAATTTTTTTTTTCTACAAAAAAATAACCTACTTGTGTCGGTAAAAACTAATGATTTATCATTAAAAAATACCAACAATTTAAAAAGAATTACTTACACAAATCATTAAAAATTTAAAGAATAATCAGTTGTTTTTACTTACAGAACAAAAATAAATGACTTTAAAAATTAAATGTTAATGATAGTATTTATTTTTGAGTGTGTTATTTTTGAAACAAAGGACAGAAGTAGTCATTAATAAAATCTGAACATCAAACAAATGTTTTTTTCTTTTAAAAACGACTAAACTTAAAACTTTTTAAATAAACTACAAAACAGTTAATGACATAATTTTTTAAGTGTAGAAATTTTTAATATTGATAGTTTAATTTTGTTGTATGGAAATATCGACAATTAGAGTTTTCTATGTTATCAATACATCGTTAACTTATTATATATAGAAATTATTCTGCTATCGATAAAACGATAACTATAAAATAATCTTTAGAAAAGGTTTATCGATAAATTGATAACTCTATTATATTCCACAAAAAATTTTCTGTTATCGATAAATAAATTTTATATTATCGTTGTATGGATAACTATAGAATTTTCTATAGAAAATATTCTGTTATCGATTTAAAGATAACTATTGAATTTTCTTAAAAAAAAAACTGTTATCGATATATCGATAACTACAGACTTTTTCTCTAAAATAATTGTTATGGATTTATCGTAAGTATAGAAAATTCTACAGAAAACTTTAAGTTATCGATAACTAGGAGTTATCAATAACTAAAAGTTATTGATATATCTATAGAAATTTTATACAAAAGTATTTTGTTATCGATATACCGAAAACCATAGAGATTCCCATAGAAAAATCAATAAATAAAGAATTTTCTATTGAAAATTTTCTGTTATCGATATCCATCAAATTTTTTTATGCAAAATTGCATGGTATCGATATATCGATACCTATTGAATTTTCTATACAAAATTTTCCGTTATCAACTATAGAATTTTCTCTAGAAAATTTTCTGTTACCGATTACAATAGAATTTGTTATAGTATTTTTTCTGTTATATGTCAAAAATTGGAATTTTCTATAAAAATTTTCTATATAAAATTGTTTGGTATTAATATATTTGTAACTATTGAATTTTTGAAAAATTTCCTGATATCAATAAATTGATAATTATAGAATTTTCTATAGGAAATTTGAAGTTATCGACACCAATTTTTGTATCTATATATCAATTACTACAGAAAATTTTCTGTACTCGATATATCGATTACTATAGAATTTTTTATAGAAAATTTTTTCTACTCGATATACCAAAAACTATAGAATTTTACATAGAAAATTTTTTGTACTCGAAAGTTTTCTGTTTTCAATATATCGATAACTATAGAATTTTGTAAATAATTTTTTTTTATTATCGAAGTACCAATAACTTTATCAAAATGTTGTCGATATGTCTCGATATAACTTTAGAATTTCTACAAAAATATTTTCGGTTATTGATATTTCGATAACTATGAAAACTAATTTTCTATAGCAAATTTTCTACTATCGATATTTCGATAACTATGGAATTTTCTACTGCAAATTTTCTGCTATTGATAAATTGATACTATATAATTTTTTATGGAAAATTTTCTGTTATCGATGTATCGATAACTATAGAATCTTCTATAGCAAATTTTCTGTTACCTATGTAGCGATAACTATAGAATTTTGAATAGATATTTTCTGTTATCGATATATCGATAACTTAAAAATTTTTATTTAGATAAAAAATTTTTTGGTAATGATATATTGATAAAAAAATATTTTTTTGTAATCGATACATATTTTGGATAAAAATTTTTCTATAGAAAATTTATTGATGTTTCGATAACAATGGAATTTTCTATAGAAAATTCTTTTGTAACAATATATCGATAAAATAGAATATATATCGGTAGACAAGAACTTTCGATAGAACATTTTTTGATAACAATGTAATTTTTTATAGAAAATTTTCTGTTATCGATATGTCGATAACTATAGAATTTTCAATTGAAAACTCTAAGTTATCGATAACAAATGAATTTTTTATAGTTAATTTTCTCTTATCAATAGAATTTTAGAGTTTTAGAGTTTATAGAGTTTTATATAGAAAATTTTCTGTTGTCGATAACTTAAGATTTTTTTTATAGAAATGTCGATAACTTAAGAATTTTCTTTAGAAAGTTTTCTTTTATCGATAACTAAAATATTTTCTATAGAAAATTTTTTGATATCGATAACTGTCGATATACCGCTAACCTGAGAATTTTCTGTAGAAAATTTTTCTGTTATCGATAACTTAAGAATTTTATTAGAGAACATTTTATGATATGGATATATCGATAACTTAATAATTTTCTATAGAGAATTTTCTGTTATTAATATTTTAATAATTTAAAAATATTCCATAGAAAATGTTCCGTCATCGATATATCGATAACTATAGAATTTTCTATAGAAAATTTTCTGTAATTAATATATCGATAACTATAGAATTTTGTATTGAAAATTTTGTCTTATTGATCTATAGTCAACTTAAAAAGGTTCTGTTATCAATAACTTGAGAATTTTCTATAACAAATTTTCTGTTATCTTTATATCGATGACTTTAGAACTTTCGATAAAAAATTTTTTTTATCGATATATATTCAGATTGAAATTTTTTGGTAACTATATATGGATAAAATTGATTTTTTTTAGATAACATAGAATATTTTCTAGTATTGATGTTTCTATAGAATTTTCTATAGAAAATTTGTTTGTAACAAGTATTTGTTGTCGATATGTTGATAAAGTAGAATTTTCTATATAAAATTTTTTGATAACTATAGAATATTCTATAGAAAAATATTCTGTCATCGATATATATAACTATAGAAAATTATAAAGGAATTTTTATAGGAAATTTTCTGTTATCGATAAGTCGATAACAACAGAATTTTCTATAGGAAATCTTCTGTTATCGGTATGTCGATAACAATAGAATTTTCTAAACCAATTTTTCTGTTATCGTTATATCGATAACTATAGAATTTTGTATAGAACATTTTATCTTATCGATATGTCGATAACTATGGAATTTTCTAAAAAACATTTGGTTATCGATAACTATAGAATTTTGTATAGAACGTTTTTTCCTAGTGATATATCGAAAACTGTAAAATTTTCTATAGATTTTTTTTTCGATAAATCGTAATTATAGAATTTCCCACAGAATATGTTTTTTTTTTCGTTATATCGATAACTATAGAATTTTCTATTAAATATCGATAAATTGATAACTAAAAAATTTTTTATAGACAATTTTCTGTTAGAGGTTAATAAAATATCTATAACTTTAGAATTTTCTATACAACATTTTCTATAGAAATTTTTCTGTTATCGATAACTAGAATTTTTAAGGAACATTTTCAGTATATCGAAATATACAGATATCGGTATGAAATCGGTATATCGATAGTAATACAATATCTATAGAAAAATTTGTTGTTATCAGTGTATATATGACTTTCGTTAGAAAATTTTCTTTTATCAATAACTTTTGAAATTCCTATTTAAAATTTTCTGTTATCAAAAACTATAGAATTTTCTAAAAAACTTCTATTACGGCTATACCATTTTCTATAGAGTTTTCTATTAAAGATTTTCCGTTATCGATAACTTTAAAACTTTCAATAGAAATTTAACGATATTTTTAAAAATTTTTATAAAAGTTTTGTGTTATCAACAAAAATTATTTTTTTCTTTTCGACTTTAACAAAAAAATGTAAGCCGGTTTATCCCCTTATGATTCAATATTTATTTATCTGTATAATATATACATTGTATATGTAGATTGTTTATTTGTTTTCATTATAACTTTTTATACCCTCCACTTAGTGATAGAGGGTATATATAAGTTTGTCATTCCGTATGTAACACATTGAAATATTGGTTTAGGACCCCATAAAGTATATATATTCATGATCCTTGATCGATTTTAAGTCGATCTAGCGATGTCCGTCTGTCTGTCTGTCTGTCTGTCTGTCCGTCCGTCTGTCTGTCTGTCTGTTGAAATCACGTTTTTGGCAATAATACGGAACCGATTTAAACGCTTGGGGTACCAAAAGTTGCGGAATTTATCCAGGCAGACTCTACTGTATTTTTTTTTTAAATCGGTTAAGTATTTTAAAAGTTATGAGTGAATTCGTAAAAAAAGTCATTATTTTTTTTAACATAACCCTAAATTAACTCATATTTTGTGTAAATACAAACGGAAATGAAAAAAAAAAAAAACTGAGAAAAAAGAAAAAAATCTTTACAAAAAAGCTTAAAAATATGTAAAACAATATTTAAATTTAATTTAAAAATGTTTTTTAAGAAAAAAGTTCTTTAAGAAATAATAAAAAAAATATTTTAAAAAGTTTTCATTGATAATCATTTGTATGTACAAAGCATGTGTGTGTGTGTCCCTTTTTTTTTGCTTCTTCATATTGACGGGGTTGCCAGACTTTTTTCTGGCTTTGTCGCAAACTCGGATGTAAAATATCGCCAAAATTCAATTTTGTTTAGATTTCTTAAAAAAAAAATATTTTAATTTAAAAAAAATAAATTTTGTTAAATAATAAAAAACAGAAATAAACTTTTTGGCAAAAATCGCCCAAATCCGGAAAATCTATGTATATAAAAGAGCAATGTGACTGACTGACTGGCATACTCATTCATCATCGCCCAGCCCAAACTGCTGAAGCTAGAGACTTGAAATTTGGACTGTAGGTCCAAATATAGATCCACTATGGCTGGAGTTTTGCCAAGGTTAATTCTAAGGCGATAAAGGGGACAAAAACTGTACTTTTGGTGCTTTTTAAATATCGTGATTAATGATCATAGAGACTTGAAATTTGGACTGTATGTTCACCTCCCGGAATATAGATCCATTAAGGCTGGATTTTTGCCAGTGTTGATTCTAATGGGTTAAAAAGGGTAAAAAACTGTACTTTTGGTGCTTTTTATATCTCCTGAAATAATGGTCATAGAAACTTAAAACTTGGACAGTATGTTCACATCCTGGAATATAGATCCAGTACGGCTAGATTGTTGCCAATGTTGATTCCAAGGGGGTAAAAAGGGTAAAAATCTGTACTTTTGGTACTTTTTATATTTCCTTAAAAAATTGTCACATATACTTGAAATTTGGACTGTATGTTCACCTCCCGAATTTAGATCCCACAAGGCTGGGTTTTTGCCAATGATGATTCTTATAGGGTAAAAAGGTTAAAAATATGTACTTTTATTACATTTTATATTTCTTAAATAATGGTACTAGAAATTTGAAATTTGCAATGTCGGTTCACCTCCCGGAAAAAAGATTCACTAAGGCGCGTTTTTAGCCAATGTTGATTCTACGGGGGTAAAAAAAATACCTTTGGTACTTTTTTTTTATTTACTGAAATAATGGTTATTCAAACTTGAAATTTAAATGTAGGATCCTTTAGTGAAATAAAACATTCTGGAACAAGTACGTTCCGAAAATTCTGTACCGTTTTCAAAAAGTACCTTTTATAAAAAGTACCTTTTATAAAATGTACCTTTTATAAAAAGTACCTTTTATAAAATGTACCTTTTATAAAAAGTACCTTTTATAAAATGTACCTTTTATAAAAAGTACCTTTTATAAAATGTACCATTTATAAAAAGTACCTTTTATAAAAAGTTTCTTTTATAAAAAGTTCCTTTTATAAAAAGTACCTTTCATAAAAAGTTCCTTTTATAAAAGTACCTTTTATAAAAGGTACCTTTATAAAAAGTACCTTTTATAAAAAGTACCTTTTATAAAAAGTACCTTTTATAAAAAGTACCTTTTATAAAAAGTACCTTTTATAAAAAGTACCTTTTATAAAAAGTACCTTTTATAAAAAGTACCTTTTATAAAAAGTACCATTTATAAAAAGTACCCGAGTAAAAAAGATTATATATATTCATATAAAATTATATAAAGACATCATATATAATCTTATATAGTTTAATGCGAAAAATGAGTCGATAAAGCGATATAAAAACTTATCAAATTTGATCAAATCTGATCAAATTTTATATAATTTTAATATAATTTTATATAATTATATGCGAAAATTGGACCCTTTTTTGTATAAAATTGATGCAATTATATATAATTAAATATATTTATATATAAGCAAACAACAGTTTTCCCCAAAAACATTTGTTTGAAAATTTTCAAAAAAAAGTCTGGACTTAGAAAATTTTTTAAAAGTTATATCTAATTATATGTATTTTTTTTTTTAATTTTGCATCTCTCCTAGAATTTTGGGACTTAGAAAATTTTAATTTTTTTTGGACTTAGAAAAATTTTCAAAAGTTATATTAAATTATATATAAAGGACTTAGAATTTTTTTTAAATTTTACTCATATAAAATAACATATAATTTAAAAAACCGTTGCATAAAGTTTTATATAAAATTACTTCAAATATTTTGTTTTATCAAATTATATAAAAAAGAAGACAGAATTTTGAAGTTCATATGAAATAATATAAACCAACTTTAAAACATATGTTATTATATAAAAGTCAATGTTTTCTTTTATATAATTTTATATAAGAAAAAAATTAGAAGTGCAAATATATAAAATCACATATGATGCAACAAAAAATACATTAAGATTTATAAAATAATATGTGTATATATAAAACTATATATAATTATATATGATCTTTTTTACTCGGGTACCTTTTATAAAAAGTACCTTTTATAAAATGTACCTTTTATAAAAAGTACCTTTTATAAAAAGTACCTTTTATAAAAAGTACCTTTTATAAAATGTACCTTTTATAAAAAGTACCTTTTATAAAAAGTTTCTTTTATAAAAAGTTCCTTTTATAAAAAGTACCTTTCATAAAAAGTTCCTTTTATAAAAGTACCTTTTATAAAAGGTACCTTTATAAAAAGTACCTTTTATAAAAAGTACCTTTTATAAAAAGTACCTTTTATAAAAAGTACCTTTTATAAAAAGTACCTTTTATAAAAAGTACCTTTTATAAAAAGTACCTTTTATAAAAAGTACCTTTTATAAAAAGTACCTTTTATAAAAAGTACCTTTTATAAAAAGTACCTTTTATAAAAAGTACCTTTTATAAAAAGTACCTTTTATAAAAAGTACCTTTTATAAAAAGTACCTTTTATAAAAAGTACCTTTTATAAAAAGTACCTTTTATAAAAAGTACCTTTTATAAAAAGTACCTTTTATAAAAAGTACCTTTTATAAAAAGTACCATTTATAAAAGCACCTTTTATAATAAGTACCCTTTATAAAAAGTACCTTTCATAAAAAGTACCTTTTATAAAAAGTGCCTTTTATAAAAAGTACCTTTTATAAAAAGTACTTTTTATAAAAAGTACCTTTTATAAAAAGTACCTTTTATAAAAAGTACCTTTTATAAAAAGTACCTTTTATATAAAAGTATCCTTTATAAAAAGTACCTATTATAAAAAGTACCTTTTATTAAAAGTACCTTTTATAAAAAGTACCTTTTATTGAAAGTACCTTTTATAAAAAGTGCCGGAAGTACACTTTTTGGTACTTTGTTATTTCCTGAGGTATAAATAAAACAAACTTTTTTGTTTTTTAAATCATTACATTGGTGGAGGGTATTTAAAGATTCGGCACAGCCGAATATAGCTTTCTTACTTGTTCTTAACATGATTTGTTATAATTCTGACATATTCATGTATTAACATTAGGGTTGCCAGATACTAGAAGTCAAATAACTGGATAATGGAAAATTTTCAGCTGGATTTTGAAAAAGTAACTGGACCCATACATATTTTTTTTTAAATAATTTGGAAAAAATCACATATTTTTATTTTGGACTAAATGGCCGTCTCTATTTGCCACGGCAAAATGTGCCTTTTTTAAGCATTTATATTACTTTTTCCTTATTGGCCTGATGATTGGTAGAGTATATTTTTCTTTTTAAACAACCCACAAAATTAAGTCCAAAGAGGTCAAATCTGGAAATCTAGGAGGACAGTTAAGATTTACGGGACGTGCGAAATTAAAAAAAAAGCGACAACAACTGACCATCATTTGCAGATTTGATCAATCCAGGTATAATTTAGTGGGGTAATTTTAAAAGCAAAATGTACGCCAAGAATCCTTAAATCATCGACGAGCTCAATGAAAACATTCGTGCCGACATCAACGATAGACTGGCCGAATTGCTTGAAAAAGTTGTAAAAGAACTATTGAAAATTCAGCAAAAAGAGCACATTTTCCGTATACAAAAGAGGCATTTATGTTATATTTATGATTAATGTTTTATTCAAAAAGTAGTCCCAAAAAATTGTAAAAAATAAAAATAAAAAAAATAATTGTTAAAATAGAAGAATTCAACTGGATAAATTATGTTGTAACTGGAAACTGGACCAGACCTCAAATAACTGGAAAATCCAGGCCATTCCAGGCCGTCTGGCAACCCTAATTAACATGCATGTTGATACATGCAATTTATACCAATTAATATGCAACACATACCTGATCAACTGAACCATAGTGATGACGGGAAAAAACCCCACGTCTCGATATTAACTCAGTGGCAGATGAACTAAAATGATACAGAAAAAAAATATATATTTATATAAAATTATGTAAAACGTTATTTTTTTTTGACAAAATATGAAAAAATCTCTTATTGACCATCTGAGCGTATGATTGATATTTTTTTTGCAACTTTAAAATCAATCATACGTGGCTTATGGCAAAAAATATTTTTACAAATCGGCAGCATGAAATAACCCCCCAGGAAATAAATCCCCAAAATGAAAATGAAACAAGCCCCCAAAAATGGGGACTTATTTCATAATGAAATAAACCCCCAATTTTAAAAATGAAATAAATCCCCATCGGATTGCAAAAACACCCCAAAATAAAATGAAATAACACCCCAATTTTGGGGTTTTGTTTCATATTAAATAAATCCCCATTTTGAAAAATGAAATAAGGCCCCAATTTTAAATTCATTAAACGCTCTCAAAAAAAGAAACAAATAAAAGAATTTCAAAACATTTTTTTAAATAACATGTCTGATGGTTTACTCATGCAAACTACGCATTTGTGCCCTTTGTAAAAATTTGAACCAAATTTATTTGGAATATTAAAATTTTTTTTATTTTTTTTAGTTCCATTAAATATCTTAAGACGTTTTCATAGTAGAAGAAAATTATTGGGAATTTTTCATGTTTCCGTTGTTGAAATTAATTATTTTTTGGTAAGAAAGAGTTTTGGCGCCATGAAATAACTCCCAATGAAATAAGTCCCAAGAAAAATAATGCAATAAGTCCCAAAAATTTCCATACGATTTGGGAGTTATTTCATAATGAAATAACTCCCAAATCTGCGGGGATTATTTCATTTTTTTTTGGAAGTTATTTCATTTTTAAGTTTGGGAGTTATTTCATTATGCAATAACTCCCAAACTATTTTAATGAAATAACTCCCAACAGTTTGAGAGTAAATTATGAAAATAAAAATTTAACTTATTGAATTTTTAAGTTTCTTTATTTTTTATTAAAAATAATAAAAATTAGATATTTTCTTTAGTTATTTTCAGGAAAAGTTAATTTGTTACGGGGAAAGTAAATGACCTCGAACTAGAATAAACTCTTTTTTCAATGCTTTTTGATTTATCTTGTAAATAAATTCAGAAAACCATTCACTGAGAAGTACATCACTGTCAATCAAAATAAAAAAAAAAATAATAATACGTTTGCTTTAAGGCGAAATGCATGCTGCGAGTAATTGTGAACAATTTCGAGTTCTTCTAAGAATGGTTTTAAGTTATGAAAATTAAGAGGTATTGTATGACAAACTGAAGATCCGCAACCGGTGTAATAAGAAGTTTTAGGATCCTGTTAGTTTGGCGGGCACATTATATTATTTAAATCGTAGGCGAAATGGACTTTCGGTCTTTTACAACCCACTCACGCTTTTCTTTATTTTGAAATATATGTTGTTGGAATACGATTATATGTTTGAAAGATTTGAATGCGTATGGATGTGAAGAAAGCGCCGCAGGCGAAAAATTTTTACAAGAGATTTTAACAAAAAATTAAAAAAAAAATCGCGCGATTTTTTTTTTAATTTTTTGTTAAAATCTCTTGTAAAAATTTTTCGCCTGCGGCGCTTTCTTCACATCCATACGCATTCAAATCTTTTCAAACAAATAATCGTTTTCTTACCACATTTATTATACAGAATCCTGGAAGCTCTAAAAGGCTTCCAGGAATCTGCTTTCAAGTTTTATGCGTGGCTTGTTAACTGTTTTAACCAAGATGATTTATATATTTTTTATTAATTTAAGTTCATATTTTTATGGAGTTTATTTTCTGTTCTACTCGCAGCCGCCAGAGGGACCTGCGATAAGTTAGCTATTGCATGAAATATTATACTGGTATGATTCAAACATTAAAAGAAATTTAATCAATGTGTCAGTAAGCTGCATTCCAAAAAGTTGAGAAGGGATTGTTGGCACTTCAGAGATTTGTTTTTTAAAGAGATACAATTAAAGTGTTTTTGGGATTTAAACAGAAAAATTTAATAAAAAAAAAATTGGGATTTATTTCATTTCTATTGGGAGTTATTTCGTTGGGACTTCTTTCATTTTTTGTTAGGGACTTATTTCATTTTTCTTGGGACTTATTTCATTTTTTTGGTTTGGGAGATAATTCATTTTATTTGGGATTTATTTCATTGGGAGTTATTTCATTGGGACTTATATCATTGGGAGCTATTTCATGGCGCCAAGAGTTTTGGCTTTTTTCATTTTCAACCGATTTAAAAAAGATTAAAATTTTTTCAGTTTCATTATTTATTTTGAGACGTTTAGATGGTAGAAGAACATTTTTTGGAATTTATCATGTTTCCGTTGTTGCAATTTATTGTTTATGGGAACATAATTTCTTGTTAATAGTTTTGGAAACAAACTATTAGTTTTGTTGTAGAAAAATATTGTTTGATTGTAAATCGGTTGGAAATGAAAAATTCGCGCGAATTTTTCATTTCCAACCGATTTACAATCAAACAATATTTTTCTACAACAAAACTAATATTTCGTTGACTACAAACTATAGTTTCTACTTCACCAATTTATAACGAACTAACTGAGTACTAGTTTTGGTGAAGCAAAAATTTTATTTAAGTGTAAGTCGGTTGGAAACTCAGTTAGATCGTCATAAATTGGTGAAATCGAAAAAAAAAAATTTCATACATAGAGTTCAATCGATGAAATTTGTACTAAAATTAATTATAATTGCAACACATTAAACTACAACTACTACGGGTATTATATAATAAGTTTCCCAAGCCATATCAGTCCAGAACCCAAAACCTTGAAGGGAGCCTGAAGATACTCTCCTTACCACTGATCAGTATCCTCATAATTTGTTTGTCTCATTGCTTGGGTGTTCCACAACATATTAAAATCAAGCATTCCTTCTATGTCCAGAAATAGTTTTAAAATTTATTATCTTCATTTGAGAAAAAATGAAAGAAGTCCCCAAAAATAATAATTGGGGGCTTATTTCATTTGTATTTTTGGGGACCTTTTTCGTAATGAAATAAGTCTCCAAATAAAAAATGAATTAAACCCCCAAAAAACGAAATAAATCCCCAATTATCGTTGTTGTTTTTTTCTGTACAAATTTTTGGGGACTTATTTCATTTTCGTTTTGGGGACTTATTTCCTGGGGGGTTATTTCATGCTGCCTTACAAATCAGACACTCAATATAAAAACTCGATCAGATAATCTGAATTGTAAATTTTAATTAAAATTCATTTTAGTTATTGACAAATAGTTTGTTATAGTTCGGGGTCATTTATTGTTGCAGTTATGATTTAACATAGCAATCAACAGTTATGACTTTACTTTCTCTCTCTTAACATATACTCTTAACAATTTAAGTTATCAACAAAAAAAATACCTTAACAATCCTTAATTGAATATCAGAAAGAAACTTTATCCGTACTGTTACTAAGTTTTTAAAGATTAATTTGTTGCTTTTACAGAAATATTTAGTTAATAATTTGTTTAAATTCGTTTGTCTTAGTTTTTAAGACTGAATAAATAAAACCGTGACGCCCGGCGCTCAAAGTGAATTAAGAAAATAAAAAAACTATATCTGAACACGAATATCAAATGTTAAATTCGGTCAAACGGCTTTCGAGATATAATCATTTAAAATTTTCAAAAATGGTGGTTTCTTCTTAAGGTAAGACCTTCTAGAAATTTTTCAAAGAAATTTAGAAAGTTCTTTCCTTTGAACTGAGTTTGATTCAAATCCGATGATTTCAACCCGTGGTGAACTTTTATTAAAATTTTGGATGAATTCTATTAAACTTATTTGAGCCAAATCTCTGTTCAATAAAAATATTGGATTTTTTAAAATTTTTGAAAAATTCACTTTTTTTGGGTGAAAATTGATATTTTGGAAAAATTTTTTGCCCACGGTTCTTTTCTTAGAGCATATGAACCCTCTAAAATTACCCTCAAAATATAGAAGATAGAGAGTAAATATCTTTTAGAAAAGAGCCGCCATTAAAGTTTCTCAACATTAATCAATATTTATTAGTGTTTTATTTTTCCAAACTCCCTTGAAAAAAAAGTTGAAAATTTCAATGGACCATAAAAAAAAGAACTCCAGCTAAACTTTTAAAACTCTTCTGTGGTTTGTTTCTACTAAAGGTATAGTTTATTTTTTTTGGTCCCATTCAAGATACAAAATTTTGTTGCACAGGGTTATTTATTTTATTCTAGTCCTTCTGCACAACACTTTCTGCAATACAACAACTATTCATCTAAATCTTGCATGTTTTTCTGTTTATTCATAAATAACAATCTGACCACTTATTCTTGTTGTACATTAGGGCGTCCCATCAAATTTAAGCCTTCGAATTTCCTGTCGTGATACCTACCAAACGATGGCCACGTTATAGCTGATTATGGGAAACTTGGAAAAGTTGGAAAATATAATGTGTTTCGACCAAAATTCATGTTTGAATTTTTGAAGCAAATCCTGCTTAAAAACTCGGAACTTTTGCGTCCTTTATAAGAAAAAATTTTAAAAAATTTCAAAACCGTGATTTTGGTTCACAGATGCTGATTTTTAAAAATAAAAATTATTTTTTATCCAAATTGGTTTCAAACATTGTGTTATCTAAAATACATTAAAAATTATATATTTTTTTGGACCAAAATATACGCTGATCAACGATGTTGGTCCACAGAGGCTGATCAGCATTATTGGACCAAAATCGTGTTTTTATATATTTTAAATATCTTATTTAGAAATGAAATAAAATTAAAAATTATATTTATTTTAAATATTTTTAAAATACCATACTTAACATTTTCCAACTTTTGAAACCAATTTGGATAAAAAATAATTTTTATGTTTAAAAATCAGCATCTGTGAACAAAAATCGCGGTTTTGAAATTTTTATCAGTATTTTTCCAATAAAGTACGCAAAATTTGTGAATTTTTAAGCCAGATTCGGTTAAAAAATACGGACATGAATTTTGGTCGAAATACGTTATTTTTTGCAACTTTGACCGTTGCACAGTGCCACATTTGGCCAATCTAGGACGACAAAAATCCAATTTTATTTATATTAAATGGAAATTCGGTATAAATGTTCGTTTTGACTTCAAAAACAACATTATGAAAAATATGGGAGGCCAGTTAACGGCCACGCCCACTTTTTAAAAAATTTTTAATTTTGATTGTAATTTCTTTAAACTTGGTATATATACTCTCAAGGACTGTAGAAATAATATCACAAAAAAAGGGGGCGTTCAGACAACTGCCACGCCCACTTTTAAAAAATATGTTTAAAAAATATGTAAAAACAAGGTTTACATATCGCCCCAATGTAGTCGGCGTCGCAGACGGTCGCAAAAGTTAGCCATTGAAATAAGTACTATGGATATTGGTCAATATGTCTGAAAAAGTCCGGTGACCAATAGAGTACAAACACAAAAGTTCTATTCCATAAAAAAAAATGAATACACAATTTTCTTTTTAAATATTTTTATTATGTTAAAAATTTATTAAAAAGTAGAAAAAATTGTTTAAAAAAAGAAAAAAAGATATGGCTTAAAGCCTTTAAATATCATTTAAAATTACCAAAAAAGAGTGTATAAATATCTTTTTTTGTTAAACAGTTACAACAGTTTAAAATCGACTTTATTAATGCGAAATAATGAACACAACTTTCAGGATTTTACAAGATGCAAATTTATGCACCCACATCTTAATAACGAATAGAATTATAGTTCTTATATGAGTATTTCCGTGTTATTAGGAATGTTTTATAATACATACAAACAAATCATAAAAATCGGGGAACTTTTTTTTTTTGATTTTTGTCGTGCTAGATTGGCTAAATGTGGCACTGTGCGTTGGTTGCCGACTGAAGATGGTCTTAAAACATTTTTTTTTTATATAAATTTTCCCATAATGAGCTCTAACGAGGCCATCGTTTGGCAGGTATTACGACACGAAATTCGAAAGTTTAAATTTGACGGGACACCCTATTGTATATGCTCACAAAAAACTTTTTTCATCAAAAAGCTATTAACATTTCAACAATAGTTTTTTTTAGCACTTCAACAATTCTACAACTTTAGATTTCAAGTTTATATCAATCAATAAAATAGTTAATATATTTTTTTATTTTTTTCCCCCAACAAGTTTTAAATCTTAAATAATTCACTAATACACCATTTCTTTTACTAACCAAGTTTTAAACAAAATCAAGATAATTATGTAGTTAGACCCTCCACTCCACACTGGGCCGAGATGGTAGGTTTTTTGGCCAAAAGTCTCTACAGGTCGTAAATGTTAATCGATTTTGTTGAAATTCAGAATATAAGCCTATATTAGCGTAATAAATAAGTGACTTGAAAGTTTTTGGAATCGGACCTACAAGGAAACTGTTTCAGGGTGGACACTTAATTTTTAATAAATTTTACAGATGTTATAGATGAAACAAATGAAGAGACAATTGTCTTTTGTTTATGTATTTGAATTGGATATGGTATCTGCTCCCGTGATTTGCGTGACTCAAAAAAACAACGTGATTCACGCGTGAGTGATTTTCACTTAAATCACGTGATTTAAAAGTTTTTAAAAATTGAATTGAAAAAAGAGTTTAAAAATAACGTGATTCACGCTTGAGCGTGACTGATTTTCATTTAAATCACGTGAATATACCGTTTTTCAAAATTGAATTGAAAAAAAGTTTATAAAAAATTGGAAAAAATTAAGTTTTTTGTTTTGAAACCCCCTTTTTATACTCATCGTTATCAAAAGTTCCACGCCCTTTTAAAAAAACTATCTGGGCCAGAATTATCCTTTCTATCCACACTTTCCAAAAAAGTTGCTCACTTGTGCCCGTTTTCAAAAATGGAATTTAAATAAAATTTATAAAAAAATGGAAAACATTTTTTTGAAAACCCCCTTTTAAAAACTTATCGTTATAGAAAGTTCCACGGCCTTTCAAAAAACTGTCTGGACCCGAATTATGCTTTGTATCAGCACTTTTCAAAAAAGTTACCCGCTTGTGCCCGTTTTCAAAAATTGAATTGAAATAAGAGTTTATAAAAAATTGGAAAAATTTTTATTTTTTTGAAAACCCCCTTTTTAAACTTATCGTCATGAAAAGTTCCACGCCCTTTCAAAAAACTGTCTGGGGCAGAATTATCCTTTTTATTCGCACTTTCCAAAAAATGTTCCCGCTTGTACCCGTTTTCAAAAATTTAATTGAAACAAGAGTTTATAAAAAACTGATTTTTTTTTGTAAACCCCGATTTTAAACCCATCGTTATCAAAAGTTCCACGCCCTTTCAAAAAACTGTGTGGGCCAAAATTATGCTTCTTATCCCTACTTTCCAAAAATGTTGCCCGCTTGTGCCCGTTTAGGCAAATGGAATTGAAATATTAAAAATTTGAAAAAATAAAATATTTTTTATGAAAACCCCCTTTTTAAACTCATCGTTATCAAAAGTTCCACGCCCTTTCAAAAAACTGTCTGTGCCAGAATTATCCTTCCTATCCACACTTTCCATAATAGTTGCCAGCTTGTGCCCGTTTTTAAAAATGTAATTAAAATAAAATTTAGAAAAAAATTTTTAAAAAATATTTTTTTTTGAAAACCCCCTTTTAAAAACTCATCGTTACAGAAAGTTTCACACCTTTTAAAAAAACTGTCTGGGCCAGAATTATCCTTTTTATTCCTACCTTACAAAAAACTTGCCCGTTTACACAAATGGAATTGAAATACCAAAAATTGAAAAAAAAAATAATAAAAAAAATTTTGTGAAACCCCTTTTTTTCAACTCATCGTTATCAAAAGTTCCACACTCTTTCAAAAAACTGTCTGGACCGCCTAACCGGGTACTTATTTTTTTTTTAATGTATTAAAAACAAATTTTAATACGATAAAAAAAATAATTTTTCGTGTAACCGGGTTTTACTCGTAACCGGTTTTTTGTGTATTCGGGTTTTTGGGTAACCGGGTTTCGTTTTAACCCGTGATAATATAGAAAAACAATATGTATGTACTTTAGGAAAAACTTGAAAATTGTTAATTCATAAAATTAATTTAATTCAATAAAAAAAGGCTCATTTTAACAACTTTAGATTTGTTCATCTCCCTTTCTACTGATATTTTATACGCAGATGAAAAAACGGGCAAAAGCGGGCAGGTCAGTCTGAAAGATAGTAAACCAACGAACATTTTGGCATCCTAACTTTTGGATTATGTCGCGGAACATTTTGGAAAAACTATATCAAATGGAACAATTTTTCAAAATTTACATAAAAATATCAAAAAATCATCAAAAAAATAGGGAAAAAGAGCTGTTCATACCCATTTACATGTTGTACTTCCATTTGTCAAATAAATTAATCCAAAAAAAAAAAAAAACAAGGTCCCATCTTAATAATGTATAAATTTGTTAGCTTTTTTGATTACGGTATATGGAGATTTAAACATACATATGTTATCTTTGATGGCTCATTCCAAGAGAATGGGTGTACCGATTTTTACAAAAATTACAGACAAGGTGCAGCAGGTCATACTTAATACAATAGCATACTCGCTTTTTTTAATTTAATAATTTTGTTTTTTTTAGTTTTGGCCAAAAAAACTACCATCCCGGCCCAGTGTGCACTCTAGTATTAGAGGGTATATATAAGTTTGTCATTCCGTTTGTAACACCTCGAAATATTGGTCTAGGGCCCCATAAAGCATATATATTTATGATCCTCGATCGATTTTAAGTCGATCTAGCGATGTCCGTCCGTCCGTCCGTCCGTCCGTCCGTCCGTCTGTCTGTCTGTCCGTAGAAAACACGCTAACTTTTGAAAGACTTCACAGAGGCTACTGAAGTTTGGCAAATATGTTTGTCATTTACCTGGTCAGGTTGGTATTGCAATCCAGCCAAATCGGTCCAGTGGTTCAAAAGTTATGATCAAAAGAGTAAATTTCGGCAAGGGTGTTTCGCGAATTTACGAGATAAAAAACACGATAACTTTCGAAAGACAATGATGAGACTACTGAAGCTTGGCATTTATCTTTGCCGATCCCCGGGTCTATTTGGTATTAAATTTCAGCTCAATCGGTCCAGTAGTTCAAAAGTTATAAGCAAAACCCTGAATTTCAGATAAGTTTCATATAAAATGCCACGTGTTTTAACAAGTTTTAAAAGCATTGGTGGTAACTAAACAATGCTTTTCAAACTAGTTTAATTTTAAAGCAATGCTGTTTAAACTTGTTTAGTTTTAAAAGCATTGGTAACTTAAAAATTACACTCGAAAAAAATTTTACACTCAAAAAAAAATTTACACTCAAAAAAAATTTTACACTCAAAAAAAAATTTACACAAAAAAAAATATTTTTTTTGTTACAAAAATGACAATACTTTGTGTACATACGTACGTGCATTCACTCAGAAATAGATTAACAGTAAAAAAAACATTACACTCGAAAAAAATTTTACACTCAAACAAAAAAATTAGTAATTTTTTTTTTTTTTAAATGACAAAAAAAGAGTTTTTACTCAAAATAAAATATTTCTAATCAAAATTGTTAATTTTTTCACGTTAAAAAATGTACTACCCTTTAAAAAAATGCATTGTGGAGGGTATTCATAGATTCGGCAAAGTCGAATTTAACTTTTCTACTTGTTTTAAATTAAAATTGATTTGAATTAATTTTGAAAGAATTCAGTTGCGCTATTGCCAAAAAAAAAACAAAACCAGGATCGGTCAAAATTTTAAATTTCGAATTTAAAACAAGTAAGAAATTTATAGTCGGTTATACCCTACACCAGTATTTCCCGGCAAAAATGGTCCAAAGGTCAACCATGTACCAATTCGATCTATCTTTTGTCAAATCTTCCATAGGTCTAAAAAATATTGTATTTGTTGCCAATAAACCGCTTTTACTGACAAGGAAGGTTTTCACAGGGCACCCACCGATTGTCCTGAAACTTACATGTAGGAAAGAGGTGAGCAAAATAAGAGTTACCTGTTTTTTATATACGTACGACCGCCAAAATCATTTATAACAATCTCTATCAAATTAAGCTGACCCGCATTTTTTCGTTTGGCGAAATTCATACTAGTTCGGGTATTATACGGATTTTCCTGAAAGCCCTAATTTTTTCATAAATTTGAAAAAAATTGGGGAAAAAACTGGTAACTCTTATGTTTCCCCCTCGTTCTAATATTCAAGTTTCATTACAATCGGTGGATGCCCTGTGAAAGACCTTCCTTGAGAGTATTGGGCGTAATATTCATATGGGGCTTAAGTCCAAAAATGGACCGATTATAATTTTTATTTTATTTTAATGAAATTTGGGCGGTTTATGTGAATATCACTCGTGATCTTAAGTGAAATTAATTTTTACTCACGTGATCATGAGTGACCGTGATTAGAGAACATTTTTTCGTGCGTGAGTAAAATTTGTTTCGTAATTTGTAACAACCTCCAAAAAATTGTTTATATTCTTGTATTTTTTAAATAAATGAAACCTTTTAATGCGAGAAGAATATCGGTGCCCTTCACATGGACCAAGGAGATAAGGAAATGCCATTATTTGTAGCGTGGATATCCGTCATTTTCAAATTTAAGTTTTAAGGGACCAACTTTCTGGATAGACGCAAACATTTTTTTTTTGTTATGGTCGTCGTCAAAAAAGCCCATACACCATCAAAATCGCCCTTTCACCAAACAAATCGGACAACGCCGCCATATTTTATCAGCCAAGAGTTTAATATTCTAAAGCAATTGATTTTAATTCAGCAATGAAACGGAAGCCTTGTAACAAATTTTTATTCCAATCTTGTAATTAATAAAGTATCTGCCGCCAGTAAGAGGAGTAAGCGGCTTAAAAACCTTCTAGATATTCTAGATGTCATTTTTGAAACCGTTGACCCCGAACAAATTGTAAGATTCGAATTAAGACTACAATTTAAAAAATCGTTATTCAAATCTTACAATTTGTTGAAATTTTCGCCGCCCAATTGGATTCCCCATTTTTAATTTGGTATTTTTAAGCATTGAATTTGATTCAACGGCTATGAAACCTTCAAGACACAATTTTTTTTTTTGATCCCTTTTGAATCTTGTATTTTTGAGCTCAGTTTTAAAATCACCCGAAAACTTTAAGATACCAATTTTTGGCATTCTACGAAAAGCGAAAAGACCTTCTGTGTCCCAGTGTGGGGTGGTCGAAAACAGCTTTAACCTAAAAGTGCGAATACCACATTCTTTTTTATACCCTCCACTTAGTGATAGAGGGTATATTTAAGTTTGTCATTCCGTTTGTGACTAATCGAAATATCGGTCTGGAACCCCGTAAAGTATATATATTCATGATCCCCGATCGATTTTAAGACATTCTAGCGATGTCCGTCTGTCTGTGGAAATGGTGATCATGGCCAAAATATTACACGGAGATGACTGAAACTTAACATATTTTCCCGAGAAGTTTGGTATTGCATTTGAGCGATATCGGTTTAGCGGTTCAAAAGTTATGAACGAAAATGTAAGGACACCTCAAAAATTTTAGTACATTCAACATAACCTAAAACACAAAATGCTTTAATTCGACTGCTGGTTGACTTATGTGAACATAATTGAACACCAAATGGTATTTAAACAAGTACGAACATATTTTTTGACAAAAAAAAATCGCGGATTGTTTTTTTCGCGAAAATTTTTTTTCGCGGAAATTATTTTTTTCAAAAAAAATTTAATTTCCTTTTTGAAATTGTGGAGGGTATCACTACATTCGGCAAGGCCGAATTTAACTTTTTTACTTGTTTTTTTTTAATTTGTATTTAGGATGTCTAAGAATAATTTAGCAACAAAAACCATAAATCTTCGATCGAACACTTTTTCAAAAATCGCGTTTAAATAGCAAAAAATAAAAATCACTCTTCAAAATTAAAATATATGTACTTAATAGATTATGGTCTCCTGATTCCAAATCTGCTTTCAAAATTTTTGTAGCATCTACCGTTTTCGAAATATTCGCGTTTGCAGATTCCAAAAACCGCTACTTTAATAATTTCTGTTGTTCAACTGTAACGTTTTCGTAAGTCGGTAACAAAAAACTTTATAATAAATGGACCTCCCGAATCCGAATCAGCCACCAAAGCTTTTCTAGCAGTATCCATTTTTCAGAAATTAGCGTTTAAATACAACAAAAAATGTGAATTTTGTGGTTTTTAAGAAGGAACTGCAACGTTGTTGTAAGTAATATCTACAAAATGGGACATGATTTTACATAAAGTGGACCTCGTGATTCCAAATCAGCAGTCCAAATTTCTCTACAGCTTTTCGTTTTCGAGATATTCGAGATTAAAATTTAAAAAATGTGATTTATAAGCGTTTTTGTGGCTCCACTGATCGACATTATTGCGTTTATGTAAAAAACTATGGGTTGATTTTATATAATATGGAGCTTCTGAATCCAAATCTGTCATAAAAATGCTGTTATTCGCGTTTTAAAATGTGCCCAATTCCATACCACATAAGATATATGTATTAAAAAAAAAAAAATATTTTTTGACCGTTTGAATACTGCAATGTACATTTTTTAAATATTTTATATAGATGAATTTTTTCCGAGGATTATTTTTTTCATATGAGTTTTTTTGATATCTCTCACAGTTTTCGAGAAAATTCGAATATAATAATTTTTTGCAATTCAACCGCGATTATTGCAAAAAGCGCTCGATCGAAGACTTTGATTTCGTTGCTAATTTTTTTTTATTGTTAGGCATCCCAAATACATATTCAAAAAAAAAAAAAATATGGTAGAAATGTTATCATGACGTTTACGAAACTTTTCGAAATTTTAGCATGATGTTTACAAAACCCACCGTTGGAGAACCATTGTGTTAATTAGTATAGCAAATACTGACCTCGAGTTAGAAAATACGTGCTCAAGAAAAAACGTCAATCTGGTAGAAGGCGCTGGTATGACGTTATGAACGAAATTTTTTATTTGAAAGCAGTTTGACGGAACTTCAAAATGTATGTATGTTTCGTCATAAGAAATTTTTTTAGTATGAATCGACCCAAAAGGGTGTGCTGGGGTGAAGCTTTTTAAAATTTTCATATCTGAATCGACCTTGAAAAAGCCGGGCAATATTCCTAGTTATTTCACTTATAAATGGTGTTATTTGGAAACAATCAAATATCATTTTGCTTCTTCAAGTTTAAAAAAAGTTATAAAATTGCACGTTCAGCATGAATATAAAAAAATTAAAAGCTTATTTTTGAGTTGAACACTAGGATGGCTCGTTTTTGGGCTTTTCTCTCTGATCAAATTCTAATACCCGCCAAAAGTGTCGGTCCCCTAAGGGTAACTCACATGCAAAATATCACTCCGATCGGAGTTTATCTTCTGTCTCCACTTTGAGCCTCAAAATTGCGGTTTTCGCAAAAAAGGATTTTAAAAAAAAAAATAAAAAAAAATTTAAGTTTTTTTATTAAAATAGTTAAAAAAATATTTTTGTATAATATTTGATCGTAAATACTTAAATATGAAATTTAAAGATTTTTCGGTATCATTAACCCGTTCAAACTTGATACCAAAAAAATGGCATGATTTTGGGGGCGTTCTCAAAACACCTTTTTTCAAAATTTGAAAATTTTATTAAAAAAAAATTTTAAATATACCATTTTTTCTTTCTGAATTCATTAAGAACTCCTTGGAGAAGAAAAATGTGAAATATGGCGGATATCCGTAGATCCACTTTTCGGGAATCGCGGGGGGAAGTTAGCGGATTTCAAGGAAATGTTGGTTTTATCAATAATTTGGATTAATAAAATCTTATAAAGTTTATTTTTTTGCAAATTAACGGTTTTTTGGTGTCGTGGCATTATATTATATAACTTTAAGTATGTCATGAAATCTTACAGATCTAGGACGTCTTTAACCCACATTGGCTGGGGGTCAAAAATGACCCCCGCGGAAAATTTGAAGTTTAGAGCTTAAATTTTGTGCTATAAACAAGTATAAAAAGGCTTTTATGTTTTTTACCCCAACTATTATTTCGTATTAATATATTATCTTTAAAAAAATCGTTAACCCTTCTTGGTAGGGGGTCAAAAATGACCCATTCAATAAAAGGTATATATTTTTTCATATAAAATAAATTTGTGTCAATCTATTAGATAACTTTGTATCAGCCCTTAAATCTCACATGTTTGAGATATCTTTAACCCACACTGGCCAGGGGTCAAAAATGACCCCGGCAAAAACTTTTAGGCATAGTGCTTGAATTTTTTGATATCAACAAAATATATATTTTTTGTTGAATGGGTCATTTTTGACCCCCTACCAAGAAGGGTTAACGATTTTTTTAAAGATAATATAATAATACGAAATAATAGTTGGAGTAAAAAACACAAAAGCTGTTTTATACTTGTTTAT
This sequence comes from Pegoplata infirma, assembly GCA_963921195.1. Lineage (NCBI taxonomy): Eukaryota > Metazoa > Arthropoda > Insecta > Diptera > Anthomyiidae > Pegoplata > Pegoplata infirma. Next base: position 60,385,707 of record OY992540.1, read on the forward strand.
AGCACAAAATTTAAGCTCTAAACTTCAAATTTTATTCGGGGGTCATTTTTGACCCCCAGCCAATGTGGGTTAAAGACGTCCTAGATCGGTAATATTTCATGACAGACTTAAAGTTATATAATAGAATGCCACGACACCAAAAAACCGTTAATTTGCACAAAAATGAAATTTATAAGATTTTATTAATCCAAATTATTGATAAAACAAACATTTCCTTGAAATCCGCTAACTTCCCCCCGCAATTCCCGAAAAGTGGCTTGACGGATATCCGCCATATTTCACATTTTTCTTCTCCAAGGTGTTCTTAATGAATTCAGAAAGAAAAAATGATATATTTAAATTTTTTTTTTAATAAAATTTTCAAATTTTGAAAAAAGGTGTTTTGTAACGCCCCTAAAATCATGCCATTTTTTTTGGTATCAAGTTTGAACGGGTTAATGATACCGTAAAATCTTTAAATTTCATATTTAAGTATTTACGATCAAATATTATACAAAAATATTTTTTTTAACTATTTTAAAAAAAAAAACTTAAATTTTTTTATATTTTTTTTTAAAAAGTCCTTTTTTGCGAAAACCGCAATTTTGAGGCTCAAAGTGGAGACAGAAGATAAACTCCGATCGGAGTGATATTTTGTATGTGAGTTACCCTTAGGGGACCGACACTTTTGGCGGGTATTAGTATTTGATCAGAGAGAAAAGCCCAAAAACGAGCCACCCTATTGAACACTGTTCTTTTATTTTAAACAACTATTTAAGTTTTAAAGGTCAAAGAAAAGTTTTATTATCTTTGATTTTGTCATAAAAACAAAATATTTATTACTTATATTATTTTATTGTTTTTCTTGAAGCATATTGCAATGCAAAGCTTATCATGACTAGTCCTAATTTTATATATTCTACACTCAAAAAAAGAAGAAAAACGTAGAATCACCAAAAAAATATATATTAATGCTAATCAAAGCAAAACTGGTCTGCTGATTACCAGCATTCAGTAAAATATTTAAAAAATATTAACAAAAACTTTTAGAATTTAAAATTTCTTATTCTACTAACTCAATTCTCCGAGTGTAAAACATATGTTGTTATCATAACATATTGTTTTGCCTTTTTGTTCTTATTGTTTTTTACTACGTTCTATATTTAACCAAAGGGTTTATTAATAATTCATTATTAAAAAACAAAAAATATTTTATTTTGGAGACAAAGATTTTCATATACATATAAGAAATAGATTTAGGGGATTTTAATGTAAATAAGAGATTTACCTAAAATGAATCCACGCCATTTTCTTTATGTTTAAATGGTTTTTGCTTATGTGAAGTTTATTGAACTTTTAAAATTTTTTTGTAGAGTTTATTGCCAAATCTATTGGAATTTTAAATTATTTATGTGTTTTTTTCTTCTTTGGTAGAATACATGCTGATGAATTTCTTTGTTAGGATATTTTTAATTTACTATTAAGAGTTTGCATGAAAATAAACGAAACACTGTTAGTGAAAGTTCAATGCAATTGGTTAAATGACATTTGAGGTATTCAGAAGCCATTGTGGCCAAATCTAATTTTCCTTTTGTATTTTTTATTTTATGTTGTAAACACGTGAATATCTAGTGCTTGTTTATTTATCTTTTAAGCAATTTGTTTTGTGTTTATGGAAGAATAGATTATAAACTCCAATGTTTTGACATAAACGATTGACATTTAAATAACCTACATTAATTGTGATGTTTGGGTGTTTATTTTTTTTATTTTCTAAATAGTCATGACAATGATTCCTTGACCCGTGTCAATGCAAAAATTACCAAAAGTAAAAAAAGCTAAATGCATCTTTCAGGCAAGCCATGGGAGGCATATCATTTGCCGGCCGAGTTTTGCTTTAACTGTGGCGGGTACAGCTTTTGAGTTTGGGTGATTTTTAGGTGATTTTTTTTTTTACTTCGAATAAAAAAAAATCATCAATTCATGGTTGCAAAAACAGGGATACTTTTGTTTTGCAAAAAAAGTGTTGGGAAAGCTATAAAATCATAAAATTTAGTATATTTTGTCAAACTACTGCAGCCGATTTTCAATCAAAAAATCAAAGCCCTCCTTAAAATGAGCTTTGTTTTTCATGATCATGTTTCCCTTTAGATAAACTTTTTTTAATTTTACATTTTACATTTTCTATGTGGACGACACATTTGTCGCATTAAAAAGTCTAATGCCTCTGTTCTGTCTTTCACAACTTTTCAATTCACATGAAAATTTCCGAATCACATGAAATCAGGTTTAGTGTTTTGTTGATCACGTTTTCATTCGATGTTGAAATCAAATAATCAAAATTTAAAAACTTATAAGGAAACAAGTGCATTCGTTTTACTTTCATGAAATTTTATTTTTGTGAAACAAAACGAAAAAGAAATTCGGATGTGAAATCTAGAACACAAAAAAAAAAATTCGGAAATTTTCATTTTCACATTTTTTATGTGAATTACTTTTTTTGGAACAGCGCACAGTGCCACATTTGGCCAATCTAGCACGACAAAAATCAAAAAAAAAAAGTTCTCCGATTTTCATGATATGTTTGTATGTATTAAAGAACATTCCTAATAGCACGGAAATAATCATATAAGATCGATAATTCTGTTCGTTACTATCAGGTGGGTGCATAAAGTTGCATCTTGTAAAATCCTGTAACTAGTGTACATTATTTCGCAAAAATTAAGACGAGTTTAAGCTGTTGTAACTTTTGAACAAAAAGAGATATTTATCCACTCTTTTTTGGTAATTTTAAAGAATATTTAAATGCTTTAAGTCATATCTTTTTTTTTTTTTTTTAAACAAATTTTTCTATTTTTTATTAAATTTTTAACAAAATACAAATTTTTGAAAAGAAAATTATATATTTATTTTTTTTGATGGAATAGAACTTTTGTGTTTGGTCCGTATTGGTCGCCGGACTTTTTCAGATATATTGACCAATATCCATAGTACTTATTTCAATGGCTAACTTTTGCGACCGTCTGCGACGCCGACTACAGTGGGGCGATATGGAAACCTTGTTTTTACATATTTTTTAAACATATTTTAAAAAAGTGGGCGTGGTAATTTTCTGACCACCCCCTTTTTTTGTGATATTATTTCTACAGTCATTGAGAGTATATATACCAAATTTAAAGAAATTATAACCAAAATTACAAATTTTAAAAAAAGTGGGCGTGGCCTCCCACATTTTTCATAATGTTATTTTCGTAGTCAAAACGAACATTTATACCGAATTTCAAGTCAATATAATTAAAATTGGATTTTTGTCGTCCTAGATTGGCCAAATGTGGCACTGTGCAGCGGCCTAAATTTGAGAATTTTTTAATAGAAGAAATTCTTCGTACATAGAAAATATCAGATTTTGTGTAAAAAAATGCTTTATCTATAGGAAAAATATCTCAGAATCAAAGGCCCGTACCAAAGAAAAACAAAAAGTTTATTTTAACAAAAGTTTTCTTTTAAATTTAAAATTTTCCATTCAGTTTTTAAAAGTCGATTTAAAAAACAAAAACAATTTTTATGGAAATAGAATTAAAAGTAGATTTTAAATTTATTTTATTTTTCTGCGGTAAGGCTGTAAGACTTTGTCGTAGCAAAAAATGTCTCAGAATCTGAGATTTTTTCTGATTCTAAGAATTTTTTTTTTTTCACAGAAAATTCTCAGTCTTAAACCATTTACTATAATAAAAATCGTATACTCTAAATACATTTTTGGATATTTTTCCTATAAAAAAGATCTCAGATTCTTTGATTGTTAGATTCGGAAAACTTTTTTCACTAGAAAAAGTCTCTTTATTTCTTTAAAAAAAGTCCCAGATTCTGAAACAGTTTTTTTTAGAAAGGCCTTTAGAAAAAGTCTAAGATTAAAGAAAAAGATTTAGATTCTGAGACCTTTTTTCTATATGAGGAGAAGGAAAGAGGGAGTAGTGTTTGTGGACGTTTAATTTGAATTTTTCCAAATTGTAGCTGGTTGGGAAGACGTCTGCGGGGAGTTTATTCCACATACGGCTAGTTCGACCGAGAAACGAATTTTCTCTGTAATGCGTTGTGCGATACATTGGACAGTCGACAACAAACGGATGTGAACTGCTGGAAAGGCGAGTACTACGGGCATGCACCCGAGTCTCAGGGATGAGTTCGCCTATCTCAGCTGAACACTTGCCGTGATAATATCGATAGAACAATGTCGCACAACCCACATTCCGACGATGCTCCAATGAGTCAATAGAGTTGGATACCCTACTGTCATTATTTAGCTTCAACGCACTCCTTTGCACCCGATCCAGAAGCTTCAAGATAGACCTTGAAGCACCTGCCCAGATATGGGAGTTGTATTCCATCTTCAGCTGGATATAGGCGGTATAAATAGTGAGGAGATCAGACGGAGTGAAGTAATTCTTACACCGTTTCCAGAAACCAACACACTTGAATGCTTCTTTCGACACTTGAAAAACATGTTGGTTCCATCGGACATCACATTGAATTTTCATGCCTAGAACATCAAGAGTGTCTGATTCCTCAATATCTATACCACCCGTGGATACAGATGACGCTGATCCCACAATCCGTCTGTGGGTCAACATACAACATTGGGTCTTACGAGCATTAAAATCCACCCTATTCGCAAGACCCCACTCGGATATCGCTGAGAGGTCACGATTGAGTGTGTCATTCATGTTCTGTCTCATAGATTCAACCTCAGTAAGGCTTGGTCTACGATTAAATGAAAATGAATGACAAATGTTACTGTCATCTGCGAAAGAATAGATAGGATTGGAAGTTTGACAAAGAAGGTCGTTAAGAAAAATAAGAAAAAGCGTAGGAGAAAGAGCAGAACCTTGCGGTACCCCTGAATTTAGCCGGAACTCATCTGATGAGAACCCATCTATAACAACACGTATAGTACGGTCTCTGAGAAAGCTCGATATAAATCGAGAGAAATCACTACCGACACCAAATGCAATAAGCTTCGAAACGAGTGCACCGTGCCACACACGATCAAACGCCTTGGAAATATCTAGAGCAACCACCTTGCTTTCACCAAATTGGTGAATAGAACGACTACAACGTTCCGCAAGGAACGCTAACAGGTCTCCCGTAGAACGACTTCTACGAAAGCCATACTGTCTATCGCACAAAAGTGAATTGGACTCCAGGTAATTTACAAGGTGGTGATTAACCATGCTCTCCATCACTTTGGAGATCGTAGAGCAAATTGCAATTGGGCGGTAATTCTCTGGGTTCGTAGCCTCACCCTTTTTGGGGATTGGCTGGACGTTGGCCACCTTCCAACATGAGGGAAAAATTCCTACCCGGTATGAATAGCAAAATAGGTTTGCCAAAGGACGAGAAAGCGACGCAGCACAACGTCTTAGCACCATTGCTGTAATACCATCCGGAACCTTTTTAACTGCACGTGCTCGAAAAAATACCTTGGACATAGTAAAGGGTACCCTTTCAAGTTCGGGCAGTGGTTGATTGCTTTCCGGTAAGTATGCGTTTTTTGCAAACATCTCAGCGAAAAGGTTGGCTTTATCAACCGGGTCCGTGAATATTTGGTCATAAGGGTTGGAATGGATGAACTAGTATTATTCTTTACCCTTTTAACGAATGACCAAAAAGTCTTACTACCCCGAGGAGCAGCAAGGACCTTAGCACGCAGACGTTGTTCGTAAAGAAGTTTTTCACGTCTGAGTACTCTGGCACATTCGTTCCTCGCCTGTTTACGTAACGCGTCAGTAACTGGGTTTTTGTCGTTACGCCAATTACTGAACGTATCCTCTCTGGATCTGACTGCATTTTTGCACGTCTGATTAAACCAGCACTTATGTTTTGGTTTAGTCGAAACCTGCTTGGATGGAATAAATAATTTCATTCCCAGCATTATTACATTTACCTTCATTTCTGCTGCAGCGTTAACATTGTCATCAAGAAAACAGAGTTTCCAGTTGAAATGCTGAAAGAAATCGTTGAGCTCGGCCCAACAAGCCTTTTCGTAGACAGATTCTGAAACCTTCTTCCAATAGAATAAGTTTCAAATTCTGAGAATTTTTTTCAACATAAGGTCTTAAATTTTGAGAATTTTTCTTTTCGAAAAAGTCTCAGATTCTGAAACCTTTTCCTATTAAAAAGTTTTCTCTAACCAAGTCTCAAATTATTTTTTTCTACAGAAAAAGATTCAGATTTTGCGACATTTCTTCCATTTTTTCTGTAAAAAAAGTCTCATATTCTGTGAGATTTTTCTTTTAGAAAAAGTCTCAGATTCTGAGACATTTTTCCTATAGAAGAACTATCAGATTCTGAGATATTTTTCATATAGAAAAATGTTTCAGAATCTAAGACATTTTGGGGATTTTTTACATTTTTCCTATAGAAAAAGTCTCAGATCTTGAAACATTTTTCCTAAAGAAAAAGTCTCAGATTCTAAGACATTTTTCCTATAGAAAAAGTTTCAGATTCTGAGACATTTTTTCTAAAGAAGAAGTCTTACATTCTAAGACATTTTTCCTAGAAAAAGTCTTAGCCTAAAACATTTTTCCTATCGAAAAAGATTCAGATTTTGAGATATTTTTTCTACAGAAAAAGTCTCAGATTCTGAAACATTTTTTCTGTAGAAAAAGTCTCAGATACTAGAAATTTTTCCAATAGATAAAGTCTTAGATTCTAAGATATTTTTTCTATAAAAAAGTCTCAGATCCATTCTCATTTTTATCGAAAGAAAAACTTTTAGATTGTGAGACATTTTATACCCTCCAACCACAGTATGGGGGTATACTCACTTTTTCATTCCGTTTGTAACGCATTGAAATATCGGTCGGGGACCCCATAAAGTTTATATATTATTGATCCATAATCGATTCTAAGACATTCTATGAATGTCCGTCTGTCCGTCCGTCTGTCTGTAGATGGCACGATGCAGTCCAAAATAAAAGAGCTAGCCTCCTGCAATTTGGCACGAATATGTCTAATGGTCATAGGCAGGTTAAGTTCGTAAATGGGCCAAATCGGCCCAGGAGGAAAAAAGTTCCCCTTGAAGAACTGAACCAACCTCTGAAAAAATACACTTTTTTACATGTATTTTTTGTATTTTTGTTAAATAAAGGAAACATTTGGTATATTTATCGGGATTGGAAGGTGCACTCATTGTCCTGTACTGACCCCCTTAATCCCCCCCCCCCCCAAAAAACAAACGCCCCTGACAAATTTTTTTTTAAATTTTTTTACATTTTGGAGGGTATAAAAGATTCGGCACAGCCGAATTTAACACTCTCACTTGTTCCTATAAAAAAATCTCAAATTATAAGATATTTTTTCTATAGAAAAAGTCTCAGATTCTGAGACATTTTTCTTATAGAAAAAAATCTCAGATTTTGAGACATTTTTCTTACAGAAAAAAATCTCAGATTTTGAGACATTTTTAAAATCTAATTAATTTTTTTATACTTAAAATGTCACGATTACAACAATTTTTCCCAAAGAAAATTTTTCTTCATAATAAGAACTTCTAGATTGATATTTTTTCACAAGAAAATTTTAGATTTAATCACATTTTCCCCTTAAAAAATTTTCAGATTTTTCCTTTAAAAATATTCAGATTTTTTATAGTAAAAAATTTTCGGATTTTAAAATGAGGTTCCTTTTGAAAATTTTTTAGAAAGATTCATTATTTTTTCATTTCTTTTTTTACTTTCTTTTTCTTTCTTTTTTCTTTTTTTTCTTTTCTTTCTTTTCCTTTTTTTCTATTTTAAATTTGGTCTGGAAATTTCGAATACGATTACACTGTCCGACAAAAATGAAAAAAAAAATCGTTAAAAACGAACTATATAATATACATTAGAAACTAGAGACTAAAAGTTGTAAAACTGCATTTATAGTTTTTCATTTCGTGATCCTGTTTCCTTTTAAAAGGTATTCAAAATTTTAGGGAATCAAATTTTATATTTTTTTAATACTTGAACTTGACCTAGGATGCTTCTAGTGATAGCAAATGAAAGAGAAGGATCTCCACTAATTTTCCTATTTTATTACATTATATATCATGAAAAGGGAGGTAAGTTACGTCCATTCAAAACCTTATCCTTCAAAATCAAATTTTCAACAAGTAGAAAAGTTAAATTCGACTTTTCCGAATCTATGAATACCCCCCACAGTGCCCTTTTTAAATGAAGTAAATTTTCTAACGTGAAAACATAAATTTTTTGATTAGAATCATTTTATTTTGTGTAAAAACACTTTTTTTAAGTAATTTTTAAAAAAAAAAAATAATTTACTAATTTTTTTTTTAGTGTAACATTTTTTTTGAGTGTAAAATTTTTTTCGAGTGTATTTTTTTTTGTGTAAAAATATTTTTAAATGACAAAATACGTTCTTAAATATTTCTGTGACTTACCAATGTTTTTAAAACGTTTCAACTGTTTTAAAATGGTTTTTAACACGTGAATTTAAGTTGAAACTAATCTGATATTCACGCTTTTGCTAATAACTTTTGAACCACTGGACCAATTTGGCTGAAATTCAACACCAACCAGGCCTGGGGAACGAAAAATACCAGGCCTGGGGAAATCAGCATCCTTAGATTTGCCTTTCGAAAGTTAGCGTGTTTTTTATCTCATAAATTCACGAAAAATCCTTGCCGAAATTCAGTCTTTTGCTCATAACTTTTGAACCACTAGACCGATTTCGCTGGATTGCAATACCAACCTGACTTGATAAATTCCCAACATATATGCCAAACTTCAGTAGCCTCCGTAGAGTCTTTCAAAAGTTAGCGTGTTTTCAACAGACAGACATACCGACAGACGGACAGACGGACAACGCTAGATCGTCTTAAAATCGATCGAGGATCATGAATATATATACTTTATGGGGTCCTAGACCAATAATTCGAGGTGTTACAAACGGACTGACAAACTTATATATACCCTCTATCACTAGAGTGGAGGGTATAACAAAATATTTTGACAAAGATTTCAAAGGACTTTATTCGCATTATTTTATCTTGATATGGCAAAATAAAAAATGGAAAAATTAGGGGCGATCCTCCTCTTTTATTTTCCATCACCAGTGGGATCCAAGGACAAGTACAAATGTTTCAGACATATTTTACAAAATGTATCCTTTAAAATTTTGAAGTCCTTTTAAAAGAAAACAGGATTTCGAAACGAAAAACTGTAAATGCAGTTTTACTCCATTTGATCTCTACTTTCGGACGAATATCATCCGGTTCATGTTTAATATTGGCTGTCGGACGGTGTTATATTTCTCCGAATATTTTCCTTGTTTCACGTTTGCAGCACTATTTAATTTTTTTATTTGACTAGAGCAGCATTTAGACTTACATCACTGATTTGGCGAAATAATACCCAAATACTTTTGTTCTGCGCCAATTTTCTTCGACCCTTGCATTCACTGTTGCACAGTGTACTAATGTAAATAACAAACACAAATTTTAAATAATTATTTTAAATTTAGTGGTTAGAATAAATTTATAAAAACTAATAAAAATACAAAATTGCTCATCATGCATTCAACGCAAAATAAATCAATTTTTGAAGTATTGAAAAAAAAAATATATATATTTATTTCAAAACGAAACTGTCCAAACAACCCACAGACGCCTTAAAATATGTTTCAACTAGAAAATTCTCTAATTAATTGTTTCCAATATATTAAACAATTTCGCTTTAATGTGCATCTAAATGAACGCCTCTTGTGTTATCACACCCAAGGATAAATGAATGATGTTTAGAATACAAAAACATTTCCAAAAAAAAAAATCCTCAACAACGAGTATGAATGATGATTATTTGAATACGCATTAATGTATGATCTTTTAAAAATTCATAGAATTTTTGAATTTTGCATTTTCAATGTCTCTTTCAACTTTTTAAACAAATAATACAAATTCCTAGTTTTCAGGGTTAGTGTGGTTGTTTTTAAAAAAATAAAATTGGTTTAATTTTAAATTAGTTTCCTTAGTTTCAGTTTATTTCAAAGGCAAACATAAAAATAAGTTAAATTAACACTTTATGTAGCTTAATGTACATTAGAGAAGGCTAGAAAAATTATGAGATTTTTTAGTAAAGATTCAAAGGCATTTTTTGTATCGAAAATTTTTTTCAGAAAAAGTCTTAGATTCTCAAATTTTTTTTTTTGTATGCAACAAATTTTCAAGCTCTTAGACCATTTTTGTATAGAACTAGCTGGCCCGGTCCGCGTTGCTGGCCCAAATATAAGATAAGTATTATATTTCATCTCGCTTCAAATATATAGTCATGCAAAAAAAAATAATGGATTTCTTGGCTTAGAAAAATTTGTGGACGTAGTTTTAAAGACCCAATTAGTCAGATAATCATCTTCAAATTATATTTTAGGAATTAAAAAAAAATTACCATATCTTCGACTTTGCGAACTGTTCAAAATTTTTCTTTCCGAACAATTATATGGACTATTACGAACATTTAAAAAAAAAATAGCCAAATCGGTCCAGGCTTTCTCAAGTGCTGCAAATTTTAAGCATATTCAAAAATGTTGGCTTTGAAGTGGGGGAGGACAATAAGTATTTCCGTAAAATCCTTACTTGGACTATAATGATCATTAAAGAAATAAATTACCAAAACATGCCAGTCGTTTTCTCCGTAAAAACCTTAGTTGTACTATCACGAACGTCAACATATACTACTTATAGCCAAATCGGCCCTGTCGTTCTACTATTTTAGATATATTGAAATAAAAGTGGGCGTGAACATTTTTTCCCCGTTTAAACCAAAGTTGGACTATGACAAACATTAAAAAAATAAAATTTAGTCAAATCGATCAAAGGAGGCATAAAAGTATGCGTGTTTAATTTTTTTGAAAAAACCTAACAATAAGACGAACATTTAAAAAAAATATTATCCAAATCGGTCAGTTCTCAAGTGATGCGATTACGAACGAACTATGGACATTTGATTTTAATTTATATTTTATTATTCTATATTTTATTATACCCTACACCACTCTGTGGAACAGGGTATAATGAGTTTGTGCTGATGTTTGTAACTACCCGAAATATTGGTCCTAGACCTACCTTGAAGTATACCTATCGACTCAGAATTACTTTTTGAGTCGATTTAGCGATGTCCGTCCGTCTGTCCGTCCATCCATCCGTCTGTCCATCTATCGGTTTAAGCACGATACAGGTCCCAATTTTCAATCAAGTGACTTGAAATTTGAAACTAAAGTATCTTTCGACCCAAGGACAAAGCCTATTGAAATTGGAAAAAATCGGTCCATGTTAAGACCTAGCCCCCCTACAAACGCCCCCTTTGGATAAGGCTTAAATGACTCTTATAACCGTATTATAATAGATATCGCTTTGAAATTTAACAGGTAATTTTATATGCACGAATCATCATTCCAAATTTCAAAGGAATCGGGTCAGTCCTTCTCGAAGTCCCCATACAAATCACCCTCCCGATATTAAAATAATTCCCTCAAAATTCATAAAAAGGGAAATATTTTATAAACATTTAATTTTTGGGTGTTAAACGTGTACTTTATTAACCTAATCACATCGGAATATAATTGGACAATTTTTGGACTTAGTCCCCCATAAGGGGATTAGTTATTCAGTTAAATCGGTCTATTGGCAAAAAAATAAACCAATTCCACTTAAATTTTATCTGTGTGAGTTTTCTACACTAAATAAAGATAACAAAAGATAGATCCAATCGGTCCATGTTTGGACTTTTGACCCATTTTCCGGAAAACATTGGTGTAGGGTGTCATATGGTCGGTCTTGACCGACTATAACTTTCTTACTTGTTTTTCTATAGAGCATATTTTTTTCTTAACGTAAAAACATCATTTGAATTTACCCAACTCGGTCCATCCATTGAAAAGTGGGCGTAGAAATGGAAAATTGTTCTTTCCGAAAAACCTCAGTTGGACTATGACGAACATTAAAAACAAAATTAGACAAATTGATCCAGCCATTCCATGATTGAAAATATATATATCGGGAAAAGTGAGCGTAAAAATTGGCGTTGACGATTGTTCTTTCCTTAAAAATCTTTTGCGGACTATAACCAAATCAGTCTAGCCGTTATAGTTCTTTCAATACATTGAAAAAAGTGGGCGTGGGAAATTTTACTATCCGTAAAAACCTTAGTTGAATTATGCCTAACATTTTCAACAAAAATTAGCCAAATTTGGCGTGTTCAATTTCTTTATTCGTAAAAACCAACGTTGGAATATGATGAAAATTCATTAAAAAAAATTTTGTCAAATCGGTCCAGCCATTCTCAGATTTTAGATAAATTGAAAAAGTGGGCGTAAAAGTAGGCGTGGTCGATTTTTCTTTCAGTAAAAACTTAAATTGGATAACTATAAACATTTAAACAAAAAATTAACATGATCGGTGCAGCCGTTTTCCGATTTTAGATTAATCGAAAAAAGTGGGCGTAAAAGTGGGCGTGGTCAATTTTTCTTTACGTAAAAACCTAAGTTGGACTATGACGAACATTTCAAAGAAAATATCATCGAAATCGGTTCAGCCGTTCTCAACTGATGCTGTTACCAACGAACGACAATTGATTTTTATTTATATAGATTATATTCAAATTCTGAGATATTTTTCGTGTAGAAAATTCTTATATTCTGATATATTATTTTCAGAAAAATTCTCAACATTCTGCAACATTTTTTAAATTCATTTTCTGATATATTTGCTGCGAAAAATAATTTATTAAAAAACATATGAATAAATAAAAAAAATCACAAATGTTAAAAAATATATTGTTCTTGATTAAAAATCAAATTTTTTCAGCCAACTCTAATGCCCATACATAAAAAGTTTTTGTCGTAAATTGCTGCATACATTTTAGTTTCAATGAAAAATTTTTTTTTTTGGTTATCAACAACAAAAAGGAAAACTAACTATTTTTGAGTAACATGTTTGATATGTAACGCGTGACTGATTTAACAAATTGTTTTCATTTTTTAAATTTCTGCAAAAAAGTGTTGACATTCTATTAAAGTTGATATCAAATTATTTGTAGAAAACTATATTGACAATGCTCTACAAATTGTTGGAATATAATTAATTTCTTTACATAAATTAATTCATTTAAAATTGGTGGATATTTTTCTATTACGAAAAACTTAACAAAACAGTAAAAAAATATACGAAAGTTTAATAAAAAAAATATTTTTTTTTGGTTTTTAAACCGAGTTTTTTTATTCAGATTGATTACACTGTGAGACAGAAAAAAATACCTGGAATGCGATATTCAATTTTTCCCAAAAAATTCTTTATTTTTTAAGTTTGGAAATGTTTTTTCTTATTTTTTTATTTAGGAACCGTACCATTTATGAATTCATTATAAATTATTATTTATTATTATAACAAGTATATTTATTTGTGTGAAAAACTCCACATTGGTTTTGAAAATCGGAAAAAATTGACCGAGTTAATAAACTTTTAATAAAAACAAAATTTTTTAAATAAACAATGTTTTTATATATATTTTTGCTAAATAGTCTTGACAATGGGATCTGACAAATCCCAAAACACGTGTCGATTAAGTCTTGCAAAAAATTACCAACATAAATAAATTTAAAACAGAAAAATAATGTTATTGAAAATTATTCTATGAGAATATCATAGTTTTAATTAGTAAAGGAAATAATGACCTCGATCTAGAAAAAAAAACCTACTCAAAATATAAATTGACAGATTTTTATACCCTCCAACCACAGTTTGGGGGTATACTCACATTGTGAATCCGTTTGTAACGTATCGGAATATCGGTCGGAGACTCCATAAAGTATGTATATTTTATTGATCAGTGATCGATTCTAAGACATTCTAGCGATGTCCGTCCGTCGTCTGCCCGCCTATCTGTAGATAACACGATGCAGTCCAAAATAAAACAGCTAGATTCCTGAAGTTTGCCACAAATATATCTCATGTTCAAATCGGGCCAGGGGGCGAAGAGTTTCCCCTTGAACAACTGAACCAAGGTATAAAAGATTTGGCACAGCCGAATTTAACACTCTCACTTGTTTCTATAAAAAATTGTCAGAACTTTTCTGTACAAAAATTCTCATATTTTTACTTTAGTAAAATTCTACAAAAAAAAAAAAAAAATAAAATTTTTAAATTTTTTAAATTTTTAAACATTTTTCATAGAAGAATTTCTCAGATTTTTCCTATAGAAAAATTCATAGAATTTTTTAATAGAAAAATTGTAAAACTTTTTCATTAGAAAGATTCGTAAATTATTCCTATAGAAAATTTCTATATTTTTCTTAAAGAAAAATTCACAAATTTTTCCTATAAAAAAATAAAAAATGTTTCGAGACATTTTTGCTTTAGAAAAATTTTAAGATTCTCAAACATTTTTCATAGCGCAAAATTTTCAGATTACACAGGTTGACAAAAGTTTAACTTTTTCAATTTGCCTGACCTTTGACAACTGATTTATATGGATTTTAGTGTGCTGATTCCGAATCTGTTACCCAATTTTTCCATCAGCTCGCGTTCGCAAGCAAATCGCTGTTAAAGAGTCGAAAAGTGCGATTTTTTCTAATTTGGCTTGGCTATAATTTCCAAAACTAATTTTGGAGCCTCAGTTCAGTTCAGCACGAACTTAACAATATTGGATGCGAGGATTCCAAAACTGGTATTAGCTTTTTTCTGGCAGCTCAGTTTTCGAGTTATTAAAAAGGGCATAAATATTCAGACAAAATTAAAGAGGGCATAAATTTAAAAATTTCTTCGTCTTTCTAATTCACATTGTGGATAGAGTCGAATATGTTCTTATACTTTAGTTTGTGCACAAACGATTTGTCATTAGACTCGTTTGCTACTTTGTAGTAAATCGTTTCTATTTTTGCTAAATAATCTTGACAATGGAATCTTGACAAATTCCGAAACACGTGTCGAATAAGTCTTGCAAAAATGACCAACATAAATAAATTTAAAACAAAAAATAATTTTCTTGAAAATTATGCTATCATGGTTTTAATTAGTAAAGAAAATAATGACCTCGAGCCAGAATAAACATCCTCAAAATATAATATTTTAAAGGTCGAATAATTTTTATTTTTTAATAAAAATTAATCAGAATTTAAAAATTTTATTTTAGCGATGTCTCCAAAACTAAAGATGACTCAACAAAATAAAGGGCATTTTTGGAATCAGCATATCCAACATACTCAAAATCGTCATTCACTTTTTTGATGTAAGACAAGTGTTGGTAAATATGGACTCACAAAGATGCCAAAAAATAGCCTATTTTTAAAGATTCCTTAGGCAATATCTCGAAAACTAGAACTGACCCAAAAAAACGATAGCCAGATTTGAAATCAGCGTACCCCAATTACCCAAAATTAGCTATCAGAACCCGGGCAAAAAAAGTGTTGCCCTGTGTTATTTCCTTTTCTTTTTCCATCTCCATTTTTTTCGAATTTGGTTTGGGGGGAGTATTGTTTAGTTTTGTATGGATTATCGATTTAATTTTTTTTTCAAAACGAGTTCAAAACGAGTTCTGAAAAAAAAAAAAAATTAATCGATAGCCCGTTTTAATTTGATAAATATTTAAACAATGCAACTCGACACAAATTTTACAATTTTTCCAATATTTGACCACGCCTCCTAAGCCCAGTTTTTGAAAAATTTAAAAACCAAAATCGCAATTTTCTTCGTTACATATAGGGCTATTCATACAACCTATTCAGAAATTCACTGGGTACATGTTTTTCTATAGCGGGACATTTGGTGTGGAATGCCTCATAAGTGGACAGAGATTTTCCTCTGTGAAAAACCCCAAGATTCTTGTGGTAAATTTCGATAGTTACTTTATATTCGCTAGGTACGCTTAAGAGGTGACCAGACGGGTGAAAGAAAGAAACTCTATCTTGAAAGCGTTGACGGGCAGCACCTGGGGCAAAGACAAGCAAACTATGTTGATGACGTACAAGGTCATAGGTCGATAACATCAAAATGGAATATCACAGTGGAAAAAGCTTCAAATTGTTGCTTCTCACACGACAATTTGTGCTTGAGTGTTACATTCAAAAAAATAGACAGCAGGTGCAAAGATAAATTTCAAGGAGGCGCAGCCCTAACTCCACTCCGAGATAACCTCCGAGTCCATAGGGAGGAAGAGGGATAGTGTTGTACTACACTCAAAATATTTTGTAGGAAAAAACAAATGAAAAACACACTTAAAACCAGTGAATAAATAATTGAAAACCATCCCAGTAATTATTCATTTGTTTTAACAAACATCAACATTTATTTTTTACTGTTGACAAAATTTTCTAAAATAAATAACATTAAACATTAAAAAATTACGGTTTTTTCACTCTTTTTTACCAACAAATTCGAAAAAAATAACCAACGAAAACATTAAAAATAAAAAATAGTTTTGTTATTTTTACCAACAAATTTCAAAAAAATAACCTACGAAAACAATAAAAATTAATGATTTCGTAGGTAATTTTTTACAATTTTTTATTGAAATATTTTTTTTTAAATTTTTAATAAAATTTTTGGGGAATCGATCCCGCAATCAACTACATTCTGGCCAGACACTCTAACCATCGTGCCAAAGTTACTTGATACAAACATGTTTTTATATTTCTATAAATAATTTTTTGATTTTTTTTTTTTTTTACAAAAAAATAACTGACTTGTGTAGGTAAAAACTAATGATATTTCATTAAAAAATACCAACAATTAAAAAAAAAAATTACTGACACAAATCATTAAAAATCAAAAGAATAATCAGTAGTTATTTCTTACAGAACAAAAATAAATGACTTTAAAAATTAAATGTTAATGAAAGTCTTTATTTTTTAGTGTGTTATTTTTGAAACAAAGGACTGAAGTAGTCATTAATAAAAACTGAACATCAAACAAATGTTTTTTCTTTTAAAAACGACTAAACGGAAAACTTTTTAAATAACCTACAAACAGTTAATGACATAATTTTTTGAGTGTAGGTGGTATACCTCCTCGCTTTTTCGAAACGGAAACAAAATTCTCTCAAAAACGACAAAAATTTTGTTTTTGTTGTTGTTGGGCCCTCAAAAAACAAGCCTGCATACGCCAATGGTTCCAGTGAACAATACAACAAAACGAGTTTAAATCCACTGTAGCACCGTGTTAAAAAAAAAAGATTTTTAGTTTTCAATTCCCAATAAGTTTCTGCAATTTTTACACTTGAATTGATTTCGTAAATGTTTCCTTTTAGATCAATGTAGCGCAATAGTTCTTTGATAAATGTTTTTCTAAACAGTAAACAATTTTTCACTGACACTTGACAAAACCGCAAAATTACAAAAAAAAGAAGACAAAATCAAATAAAAAGAAATAAATACCCAAGACAAGAATTTAATGAATGTAACATCCATCTCTATCACCTAGACGATTTCCAAAAATTTCTTTTGTGTACTTTTTCCAAAACCAAAGAAAAACGGAAAACGGAAAAAAGAAAAACTTTTAAATAAAACTTACATTACACTGGATGCACGACGCTGCAGTACACGCAATGCTCCAATATCCTTGTGTGGTGGTGCCCGTCTAGTGGTGGGTGGGGCACATAAACTTTGACTACGGTCACGTACACTTTCATCGCGATAAGATCGAAATATGGTTGCTAATTTTAAATTGAAACACAACATATTGTGTTTCCCCGTTGTTGATTGTGTCGAAGCCGTCGTTATTGAGTAGCACAGCGCTTAGACTTTTAACGTTTTTTTTTATTTTATTTTTTCTATTTTTTTTTTTATTGTTGCTACTTTAATGGTTGCTTTGGTTGTTTTTACAAAACTTTTGCCCGTATGTTTTTTTTCTTTTTTTTGTTAAAATGTTGTTTTTATAGCTAACAAGTAAATATTTTTGTTGTTACTTTTTTGTTTAGTTAAAAAAAATACACTTTTTATTTATTTTTTCTATTTTTATTTTAAACTAAAGTTGTACGTTTTTTTAGAATTTTTTTTTGTGTTATTTTTATGACAAAAGTTGGCTTTCAGGATTTTTTTTCGGTTTATTGGATTTTATTTTAAATTCGTTGTAGTTTATTTTTTAATGGCTGGCTGTTTTTGCGTTATATTTCTGTTTTCTATTTCGTTGTTTAAATAATTTTTTTGTTTTTTATTTTTTGAAATTTTGTTGCAATTTTTATTTTTAAACAATTTGTTTTTGTTCTAGTTTTAGTTTTCTCTAAATCAAACTAAAATTAAAAAAATAAATATTTTTAAATGAACTTGACCAATTTTTTTTTTTTGTATAGTACTTTTTTTTAAAGAATAATGAACTTGTAGTAAACAGTTTTCACAACTGAATAAACTAGCACGGCGCCTATTTGAACTTTCATGTTGTGCGTTCTAGTTGGCTTTAACCCAAAAAAAATATGCTGGTTTTCATCAACATTTTTGTTTTTGTTATTGTATGCAGTTAAACAATTTCATTTACTTAACTTTTGATAACATATAAATTAGAGATGGATATGTGAATTAGTTTTAATTTACACTCACGCAACAACAAAAGCTATTCACTTACAATGCGTTCCCTCACTCACTCTACAAAATATCTATTCACTTACTATTGGTGCTGATCCATCTTCAAGCATGGCAATCGAAACGGCATCACTTTTTAAATCGATTTAACGATATGCATTGTTAATATTATTAAATTAGATAGTCCCTGTATAAAAATTCTACCAGATATTCACTTAAATTAGTCTATAAGCAATATATATGTATATGGAAACTGGTCAATGAAAAGGGGAAGGGAGGTAACGGGAACAACTAACATGAAACTGATGAACCGAAAGAGCTCTTTCCATAGACCATGTCAATTTTGCTCTAATTTGGTTTGTGTGTAATTTCCACAGATGTAATAAAGCGGATGATATAAGTCTGCAAGCAGAGATCAAATGGAGTAAAACTGCATTTACAGTTTTTCATTTCACGATCCCGTTTTCTTTTAAAAGGACTTCAAAGTTTTAAAGGATACACTGGTAATGGCAATGAATAAGGAGGATCTGTCCTAATTTTTGAATGTATTTATTTTGCCATATCAGTATAAAAGGATGTGAATAAAGTCCTTTAATAACTTTATCAATATATTTTGTTGAAAATTTCGAATGATATTGAAGGATAAAGTTTTGAAAGGTTTTAAGTTACTTCCGTTTCCCTAATATGTAAAAACAATATAATAGGAAAATTAGGAAAGATCCTCCAATAAATATTAAAAAAATATTTTATAAAATGTATTCTTCTAAAACTTTGAAGTCCTTTTAAATGTAAACAGGATCACGAAATTAAAAACTGTAAATGCAGTTTTACTACATTTAGTCTCTAGTTTCAAACGTATATTATCCAGTTCTCAGGCGCCCCAGTAGGCTAGGTAGTAGCGTGCTAGCCTATGAGTCTGGGGGTCGTGGGTTCGATTCCCACCAGAGGCTTGGGTCTGTTTCGCTACAACGAGACGAAGGTCATTGTTACCAGTTCTCGGTTAGGTAAAATTAGTATATGATTTGTAATTATATGGTAATTCTTAATAAAAAAAAAAAAAAATATCCAGTTCATGTTTAACGACTATTTTTAATTTTTGTCGGACGGTGTAATTTTGCCAAATATAGGTTCAGTCGGCCAATATTTGCACTGGGACCCTTTTTCCGCCAAATACTGGTGTAGGGTAGTTTAAAAGTCGGGCACCCACCGATTGTCTGGTAACTTGCATATGGAAATGAGGGAAGAAAAATAAGAGCTGCCTGTTTTTTTTAGCTGCCCAATCTTAAAAATAAGAAAGGGTTGCCTCTTATGAAAAAATTGTCTTTCGGGGAAATCCGAATAAAAGCCGAACTAGCAGGAATTTCGCCAAACGAAAAATAAGGGTTAGCTTAATTTTAATAGATACTATCGAACCACCTATTCACTTTATAGTGCAAATGATAAGATAACCCTTTTGTCAATAAAAATTTTAAATTCCAAAATATATGTTTCTCTTGAATCTTAATTATACTGGAGGTTTCCACATGATAAATTTTTAAATTCTGTGATTTTTAGTTCAATAGTTTTACAAATAGTACCAATTTTCCTTATTTACCCCTTTTTTGGCCCCTTAGAACCAAATTTTCAAGTTCGAAAATTGAACTTCGAAAAGCACTAAAGTACCGTTGTTTACCCTATTTCACCCTAGTAGAATAACCTTCCAAATATTTTCCCATATACACAATTTACGGAAACTTACAGGTAAATGCATGTAGCTCATGAACCAATACACATACAAAGACCATATACACATAAAAACCTTGGTATTGACGTCACCTTTCATGGGAAATTTGCTGAATTAATATCGGTTCAGGCATTACAAAGAACATGCATTACAAAAGCAATGCAATTTATTTATCTATTTAGTGCGTTTAAATACATATAATTCATGAACCCATACACATACAAACAACTTATTAAAACCTTGGTAGTGACATCTTCTTTCGTGGGAAACTTACAGAAACAAAATCGGTTCACGCGCTGTAGAGAAAATACATTACACAGGTATTGTTTCAAGTCTTTTTTTGTAAGTTTTCAGTCATCAGTCAGTCATCTGTCAGTCATCAGTCAGTCATCAGTCAGTATTCAGTCAGTCATCAGTCAGTCATCAGTCAGTCATCAGTCAGTCATCAGTCAGTCATCAGCCAGTCATCAGTCAGTCATCAGTCAGTCATCAGTCAGTCATCAGTCAGTCATCAGTCAGTCATCAGTCTGTCATCAGTAAGTCATCAGTCAATGATCAGTCAGTAATCAGTCAGTCATCAGTCAGTCATCAGTCAGTCATCAGTCAATCATCAGTCAGTCATCAGTCAGTCATCAGTCAGTCATCAGTCAGTCATCAGTCAGTCATCAGTCAGTCATCAGTCAGTCATCAGTCAGTCATCAGTCAGTCATCAGTCAGTCATCAGTCAGTCATCAGTCATCAGTCAGTCATCAGTCAGTCATCAGTTAGTCATCAGTCAGTCATCAGTCAGTCATCAGTCAGTCATCAGTCAGTCATCAGTCAGTCATCAGTCAGTCATCAGTCAGTCATCAGTCAGTCATCAGTCAGTCATCAGTCAGTCATCAGTCAGTCATCAGTCAGTCATCAGTCAGTCATCAGTCAGTCATCAGTCAGTCATCAGTCAGTCATCAGTCAGTCATCAGTCAGTCATCAGTCAGTCATCAGTCAGTCATCAGTCAGTCAGTCATCAGTCAGTCATCAGTCAGTCATCAGTCAGTCATCAGTCAGTCATCAGTCAGTCATCAGTCAGTCATCAGTCAGTCATCAGTCAGTCATCAGTCAGTCATCAGTCAGTCATCAGTCAGTCATCAGTCAGTCATCAGTCAGTCATCAGTCAGTCATCAGTCAGTCAGTCATCAGTTAGAAATTTTGCTACTTCAGTTGGACAAAAATTTAATGTTAAAAATACTAACTTAAAATTTGGTTTGATTAAAATTTAGGACATAACCAACCCAGGAATTATTTTTAACATATGAGGCATTCCACACCAAATGTTCAGCAAAAAAAAAAGTGATGTCGTGTCAATATGAATTCAATTGCAGAGTATTCGCCCTTAGTTCACTATTAAATAACACAAATAAAATTTAAGATTTTTCAAAAAGTGGGCCTTGGAGGCATGGTCAAAAATTGAAAATTTCAGCATTTTTTGCCTAAGTATCTTTATTTGAATATTTATGCCAATAAAATGAAACACAGTGATGTCTTTAAAATAAAAGTTTTTTATAGATTTTTGTATGGGCTATCGATTAAAAAAATAAAAATTGGAAAATTTTCAGAAGAAGTTCTGAATTTTTTAAATTTAAACTTAAACTTTATTTATCAAAAAACATGCCACAATTTTATTTCTTTTTTAAATGTTTAAAAATTAGTTAAGGTGTATATCTATCTGTTCTGAAATTTTCAGAGATGCATTTTTCCTTGTTTTCGAGAAAAAAAATGTTGAACATTGCATTATGCTTATAATTTGTAATAATGGGGTATATTACGTATGCGAATGAGTAATATTAACTCTTAAAAAACATTTAAAATAGAGATGTTTTCGTGGGTGAGTTTTTTTTTGACGATCACGCACGCTCACGAAGGATAAGTTTTAATCACGCACGATTTTTAATTTTCCTCACGTTCACGTACGCTCGCGTGAGTAGGAAAATTTTGTCACGGGCACGATACTCACGTGAGCGTGACTAAGCGTGAGCAAAATAAATGATCATGCGTGATTAAAATAATTTCCTTGGTGAGAGTGCGTGATGGTAAAAAAAAAACTTACCCACGATCACATCTCTATTTAAAATGTTTTTTAAGAGTTAATATTACTCATTCGCATACGTAATATACCCCATTATTGTAAATTATTAGCATAGTGCAATGTTCAACATTTTTTTTCTCGAAAACAAGGAAAAATGCATCTCTGAAAATTTCAGAACAGATAGATATACACCTTAACTAATTTTTAAACATTTAAAAAAGAAATAAAATTGTGGCATGTTTTTTGATAAATAATGTTTAAGTTTAAATTAAAAAAATTCAGAACTTCTTCTGAAAATTTTCCAATTTTTATTTTTTTAATCGATAGCCCATACAAAAATCTATAAAAGACTTTTATTTTAAAGACATCACTGTGTTTCATTTTATTGGCATAAATATTCAAATAAAGATACTTAGGCAAAAAATGATGAAATTTTCAATTTTTGACCATGCCTCCAAGGCCCACTTTTTGAAAAATCTTAAATTTTATTTTTGTTATTTAATAGTGCCTAAGGGCGAATACTTTGCAAATGATATCCTATTGAAACCACCATGGTTTTTCTGTAGTGGAACAGTTGGTGTGGAATGACTCATATTCGGATTTCAGTAGATTCTATAATATATTCTACTGGAATCACAACAACATTTTTAATGTAAATCATCGATTCTGGTGGATAACACAATACGGATAATACAAATCGAACTTTCCGAATCGGAATGGAATGAAACAAAAACCAAATGAAAGTTGACATTTTACATACCCAAACCATAAAGGCTTTTTTATGTTAGAGCTAGATATTTTTACACGCATTTAAAGTTGGTTATCTTAAATCACTTAAAGTTATTAAGAACAACACATATCCTATTTTGGGGGCCCTGGTGCTGACCTTATTGGACATGTGGGGTCCACCGTCCAAACTAAGGTCTCGTACTCTGTTTTTAAAACATTTAAAAATCAACAACTTTGGACAATTATAAGAAAGAAGAGATCTTAAAAAAACTAAAATGTCAAACTTTGACGGCAATTTAAATTGTCTTGGAAAATAACAATGCGTGAAAACTTTTTTTACCAATTTCTCTTTAATTCCTCGCGTTGCCAAAATTTATTTTTTATATATGGTGTTTGACAGATTTTTTCCCGTGAAATCGATCAGAGTACTATGACTTAAACTCGAAATTACGTTTGCTATAACCGGTATAAATTTCGGTGCAATCGGTCTAGTACCTACTTACTGAATAGCCAAATTATTATTGCCGACTGTCCAATGTCTCGCACAACGCATTACAGAGAAAATTCGTTTCTCGGTCGAACCAGCCGTATGTGGAATAAACTCCCGGCAGAAGTCTTCCCAGTCGGCTACAATTTAAAAAAAAATAAATTAGATGTCCACAAACACTACTCCCTCTATCCTTCTCCTCATAACCTATTTTCCTAATACCAACACAATGCATTGCATTAGTAGGGGGCATCCTCTGAGTGTTGGCTCAAAGTAAAAAAATAAACTACTGTGCACCGTTGCGTATGAGTGTTATTTAAAGGTAATTACAAAATTAATCATACGCTACAGTTTTACATTTTTCAAGCAATTGTTATTGTGGTTATAATAAAAAGTTCACCAACTTCAAATGCGTGTAAAAAATTTAGCGCTGAACCAAATGAGGGTTTTGTTATAGAATATGTTAACTTTCAATTGCTTTTGGTTTTATCCCATTCCGACTTTCGTTGTTGCACTGTGTTATATATTTGGAACGGAAAATTTTGCTGAGAACAATTTAGCAAGGGACCCTTCGTTGTTAGTACATCATTTGACGCCATATTTGATCCACTGTTTTGGTGTTTTAAATCATTTCGTTTATATTCGTTGTTACCGACTCCAAATCCCTTAAAAGCAGTTATTCAAATTTAAATATATCCGATGTTTTTGTGGGACCGAAAAAACTAATTCGGCAATTTTATCATTATTTTAATGATTTTTTTATATTCACACCCACAAAATTTAAATTCTTTAATCCTCTGGGTCCAAGAGTTTGAACCTCTTCTAGCACAAAAATAAAAAAAAAAAAAAAAAACAAAAAAAAAAAACTATTGTTTTCAGAGGTTGGTTTAATTCTTCAAGCTAAAGGTTTTTTCCCCTAGTCCGATTTCGCCCGTTTACGAGCTTAACCTGCCTAGAACCACATTCGTGTCAAACTTTAGGATTGTTGCTCATTTATTTTAAACAGCACCGTATTATTTACAGACAGGCGGACATTCACAGAATGTCTAATAATCAACAATTTTTCAATAATATACATATGCAATTTATTGAGGGACCCCCGAAATTTCGATACGTTACAAACGGAATGACAAAGCATAAAGAGTAAAAAACAGAAACCCAGATGGAAATTAAATTTTCTTCAAATTTTTTTTTTAAATCTATTGAAATCTAGAATAAGATACATACATCGTTCAGTTTTTACCATCTAATATAAATCTGTTACAATCTCCTTGTCCTCATAACCAAACTACAATTGTTTTTGCATTTATTCAAACAAAATATAACGTTTCCGGTTGTGTATATGTATAGGAAATGGAATACTTTAGTGCATATTTTACTTCACCACTATTTGTGCAGTGACTACAAATACAAAATACATTAAATGTTTTTTTTTTGTGTTTTTTTATGACAGTTGTTTTTCTGTTTTAACAACTTATTTTGTTGATCGTTTTCTAAACTGCGTGTCTCTGTGTGTTTGAGTTTTAAATGGTTGTGTGGATGTATCAGTGTGTGTGTTATTTTAATACAATTTCACATTGTTATTTTTTTTATTCTCTCTCTGTGTTTTTTTTTTCATGTTATTGACCTATATTTTTTTGCTATTGCTTTTCCTAAGGTTTTTCTACATGTTTTTTCATCATTTGAAAAGAAAAACATTTATTTGGAATAGGAAAAATAAAATGACAATTTGAAAATGTTAAAGAAAACATGCTGATGATTTATTTCTTGTAGTCATTTCAAAATGTAATTAACAAGATAAAAATGAGATTATATAAAAAAAGAGTAAAGCAAAAGAAAAAAAAAATTGGAATTGAATTACACAAAAACATAAAGATGGAACTACTTAAGCAGCAAAATAGAATACAGATTGATGTCAATTTGTCAGGACATAAAACAATTAGGTCATATTTTATTTGAAAAAGGGTTTCTTAAATAGATTTTTTGTTTTGTTATTTACAATTGACCTTTGAGAGGAGTATAAATTATTATTTTTGACTGTAATTAGGCAAATTTTATGTGTTATTTAAACGCAATAAATGATTTATAGCAGCTAAAAGAATTTTTTATTGTTTAAAAATATTTAAAAATCGAATAAATATTCCTACACTAACTTTAGTACCCTTAGTAGTGTAATTTTTTCTTCAACTTTAGATTTTTCCAAGTGTGGAGGCTAATTTTTATTATAGTGGATCTAACAAATATGTGGTACATATTTGAGGACAATCGAATTAAAAAAACCCGTGGTGCCCGGCGATCAAAATTTTGGATTTTTGAAAATTAAGAAAAAAAATAAATAAATAAAAACTTAGGTGTCGCACTGCAAAGTTTTTTGTTTTAAAATTTTTTAAGCTTTCAAAAATCTAAAATTTTGCTCGGCGGGTGCCTCGGCTTAATTTAATCCGATTGACCTCAAATTGGTGTCACAAAAGTTTTAGGCATAGGAAAAAAAAAATTTGCCCTGTTGTTCAAAATCGGAAGAAAATCTTTTTTGGCATACAAAAAAAAAATAAAAAATCCCAGTCTCATGTACCATACATTTTGTTGGGGTTCTTTGCACGAGTATTTTAAAATTTCTGAAAATTTTATTAAACTAAACTACACTTTTTTTATACACTCCACTTACAAGGAAGGTATCCCATAGCGTAGAGTGATTGACCCGAGGTTGCTTTCGACAAAGCAACATGCATACAGCAAGGGACGATCAACGGAAACAGCTCTTCATGAGCTCGTTGATACCATCGAGAGATCGCTTTCGGTAAAGGAGTACACTATGGTGGCCTTTCTTGATATTGAGGGGGCTTTTAATAATGTCATCCCAGAATCGATAATAATGGCATTGTATGGTCTGGGAGTAAAGCGTGAAATCGTTTTAATGGTGGAAAACCTACTTGCCAATAGACGTATAACGTCTGAATTGGGAGCGTCCGTCATATCTCGGTTTGTCAATAGGGGCACACCACAAGGAGACAAGAGACTGTGGTCTAGAGTTATATATTGTAGATATATATGTTAGTTCCTCTCCTCTCTCCCCAATCTTCTCTCACATTATCATACTCATATTATTTCTTATTATTTATTTTACTACTTTATTAACTTTACTTTTAATATTTTAATTATCCCAGCAAAACTTTGGTAATGGGTAGTGATTATATAACACATTACCAGGTAATGCATATAACTTATTTGTAGCATTATTTTATGATGTCTTACCGAAAATTTGTTCCACAACGTATTATTTTTAAGTGAAAAATAATGCATTACTAATAATTTGCTACGTAATGCATGATTATTGGAAAAAATGTATTTCATATATGTTATTTCTAAACATTAAATCATGGATGACTTATATTCGGTTACATTATGTATTATTTGAAAGTTTGAAATAATGTATTATTTATAATTGGATGCATAATGCATTACAATAACATAAAAAATAATTATTTTATAAAAAAATGCATAAGTTTAAACTAGAGATGGGCTCACGACAGGAAATTTCTAACGACACACACTCACGTGCATATTTTATCTAATTACACTCACTTACAATCACGTGAGTAAATTTAAAACAAAATTACTTTTTCACTACTCGTAACACTTTATATATTATCTTCTGGTATGCTATATTATTTCATTTCTCGTAACCTATAAAATATCATATATTTTACACCTTACTCGTATTCTTCGTTATAAATTTATGACTTATTTTATACCTTACTGGTATTCTTTGTGATAATGTGGATGCATTACTTTGAGTCTCATCGCCTGTTAAAATCATCAATGCTGCAATGTATAAAATAAGAGATCCTATACCTTATTTTATACCTTATTTGGTAATCTAAGTTTTGCTGGGATCTTTCATTTTATTAATTATCATTCTTATTATCATTATTACTTCTTTTGTTACTATTTATTTGTTATTACTTTTATTATTATTTATTATCATTTATTCTTAGATTATCTTAAACCAGTTTAACTAGTATTTTTAAGTTATATAAAAGAGCTCTTCTTTCAATATTTAAATCAGTTCTTAAAGTGGATTCGGAAGAGATGTTTAATTGAAGATTAATAAATAAATAATTAAATTAATATTATAAAATTAACGCACATAAATTTGTTTAATTTAAAATAATTGTTTCATTTAAAATAATTCTAGGAGTTAATCCTAGTAAAACAGAGCTTGTTTTGTTTACAAGGGAAAATAAGATTCTGCTTTTGATCCTATTTCTCTGGACGGTACTGAAATCACCTTCTCAGATGGAGCCAAGTATCTTGGAGTATTTCTAGATTGGAAGCTGTATTTCAGGAGTAATATTGAGGAACGGGTGAGAAAAGCAACGATTGCTTTGTGTTCCTGTAAAAGGGCCATTGGAAAACGATGGGGTTTTAGCCCTCAAGTCGTTCATTGGAAATATACAGCAGTGGTGCGTCCAATTTTGCTGTATGGAATCATTGTCTGGTGGCCAGCTTTAGAAATAAAAGCGAACTGTGTCTTTATCACGAAGGTACAGAGAATGGCATCAATGTGCATCACTGGTGCTCTTCGTACTACACCTACGGCTGCATTAGAAATCCTCCTTCACTTGATACCCTTGGACATATTGGGTAGGCAGTATGCGGCTGCGTCGGCAATTCGACTTAATAGCACGCTGCAATGGAGGAGCAGCGATTGTGGCCATAGCGCGATCTTGAAAAAGATAACAAAACCACAAAATGTGGACTGTGCTCCCTCTTTGAGCCTCTTTGAGCGCCACTTTACCACTATGATACCATCCAGGGAGTCTTGGATGGGGGATACTCCGGGTAGTGGAGCTACCATAAATTTTTACACATATGGATCGAGGCTGCACGAACAAGTGGGCTTTGGAGTCTATTCGGAAGAGCTTGGGTTAAGCCTGGCTCGTAGATTGCCAGATCATTGCAGTGTTTACCAGGCAGAGATGCTGGCAATAAAGGAAGTGGCTGACTGTTTGAGCTGCAATGTCTTGTCTACAACCGCAGTCAACATCTATACTGACAGTCAAGCCGCGGTCAAGTCCCTGGATTCAATGTTTCTGAAAACAAGATCTGCCCTTAACTGCCGCACGTCTTTAAATGAGATGGCCAAGCAGTTTAACATACGACTCATATGGGTCCCAGGGCACAGAGACATTCCAGGGAATTGCAAAGCCGATGAGCTTGCAAGACTAGGAACTACCTTACACGTTCCAACAGAATTGGAATGTGTTGGTATGCCTCTAGAAACTTGCAAGCAAAACCTACGGCTTTGTTCTGCGACGGAGACTAATCAAAGATGGGCAAATGGATGAACGTGTGAGACAACACGACTGATTTGGCCTTCTTTTAATCAGGGGCGCACAAGTGAGCTGATATCGCTTCCAAGAGGAGAGATTTCGACGGTGGTTTCTATAATTACCGGACACTGTCTTATAGGGAGCACGCAGAGCGGTTAAATGTGCCGTCGAATGACTTTTGCCGAAGTTGCATGGATGAAGAGGAGTTGGAAACTATCGAACACTTTATTTGCCATTGCCCGGCACTTTCTGGTCAGAGACTTGCTTCACTGGGATCTAGGGAGCTGTACGATCTTTCTGATTTGTTGGATGTCAAAATTCAACATCTAAGGAGTTTCATAAGAAGCTCAAACTTGTTTAACGACAAGGACTAGTAGGGAAACCTATTACGGTCCCGTGGTATCACAATGGAACTCAGAGTCTACGTGTGTTGACGTAAAACGTCAGCAGCCACTTACAACCTAACCTAACCTATCCCATAGCTTACACTCCGATTGCTTTGTAATTTATATTTGTTAATAAGTGGCGAGAACTAAGTTTAACCTGCTATTTTTTATCGGCTATCCTGGTGGTTTAAAAAAGGGTTGCCACCTTATGAAAAATTATGGTCTTTCGGGAAAATCTGTATAAGAGCCGAACAAACAGGAATTTCGCCGAAAGCAAAAACACGTGTCGGCTTAAACTTAGTAGGGTTTATTATATATGAATTTTGGGGTCGTACGTATATACTTCTCCCTATAAAGTACACTCAAAATAATTCTACAGTAAAAGGTTTAGTAAGTGATTTTGTACCAAAATCTACTAAGAAGTTACTAATTTTAGTATCTTCAAAGTACTAAAATTAGTAATTTTTACTGGTTTTGAATAATATTAGTAAATAATTTTAGTATTGGTTACCAATTCCTGCACTAGGTCCTTTGGACTAAAATTTAGTTAAATTTTTAGTATTGAATACCCACGTTTTTTTTGGGTGTAGCTCAAGATTTGCACATTTTTGACAAAAACCAACTTAAGAAAGACTACTCACCATTGGCTAGGCCCTAAAAAACCTTTCCATCCATATAATATGTTCATAATAATTACTTTGGAAGAGGTACGAAAAAAATGGAAAAAAAATCTAAAAAACTCCCGTTCTTCACCCTCCCATTTGCCCCCGATATCCCTTAAAAAAACCGGAAATCTTAGATTTTGGTCCTCTAAAACGTATTAAAATTTTTAGGACAATCGGAGTGTAAGCTATGGGATACCTACCTTGTTAGTGATAGAGGGTATATATAAGTTTGTCATTCCGTTTGTAACTCATCGAAATTTCAGACTGTGACCCCATAAAGTATATGAGGCATTCCACACCAAATGTGCCGCTACAGAAAAACATGTGTCCCGTAAATTTCTGAATAGGTTGTTTGTATATCCCTATATGGAACTAAAAAATTGCGTTTTTGGTTTTTAAAATTTTCAAAAACTGGGCTTAGGAGGCGTGGTCAAATATTGGAAAAATGGTCAAATTTGTGGCGAGTTGCCTAAATTAAATATTTATCACATTAAAACGGAATGCACCACAATTTTAAAAATTAAATTTTTATATAGTTTTGTATGGGCTATCGATTAAACATTTTTTTTTTTGAAAATTTTCAGAATCCGTTCTGAAATTTTTAATTTTTTAAAAAAGTCAATTTATCAAAAATCCGGCCATTTTTTTCTTTTAATTTTAAAGTTTAGTTGTTTGTCTATGCTAAAAAAAAATTCAGACATGTGTTTTTCGTTTTTGTCGAGAAAATCGCATTTAAATATTTCATAACAATTTTTTAATTTGCTTGTATTTTGTTGTTTTAACATAGCGAATGAGAATTGAATATTTGCATAAATATTACTCATACGCTGTGTTGAAACAAGAAACTACAAGCAAATTACAAAATTGTTATGAAATTCAAAATTCAAATTCGATTTTCTCGAAAAACGAAAAACACATGTCTGAATTTTATTGTGTGATTAGGCAAACATCTAAACTTAAAAAATAAAAAAACAAAACCGGTCGGATTTTTGATAAATTGACTTTGTTTTTAAAAACGGAAAATTTCAGACCGGGTTCTGAAAATTTTCCAAAAAAAATTAATCGATAGCCCATACAAAACTATACAAGAATGTAAATTTTTGAGATTGTGGTGCATTCCATTTTAATTTGATAAATATTTAAACAAGGCAACTCGACACAAATTTGACGCAATTTTCTCAGCTACATATAGGGCTATTCGTACAACCTGTTCAGAAATTCACGGGACATATGTTTTTCTGTAGCGGGACATTTGGTGTGAAATGCCTCATATACCAACTAAGAAAATAAGTTTTGTGTCATTTCGTTGAATATTGAATTAATGCAAAACTTCAACAAATCATTCATATTTATCAATGCAAAAACGCCCAAAAATACCTCGACTTTGACGGTCTTTTTAAAAATTGATTTTGTAGTTGATTCGGGTTTGGTACCTAATAAGTTATTAAATATATAAATTTCATCAATTTCTATAACCACGACCTTATTTTTAATTTTTGTCTATGGGACAACGCACCGTTTTTGAAATATTGGCGTTTGAAAAAATCAAACTCCACTGTTACGCACTTATATTCTTCATAAATTGCACTTAAATTTTCAAACCCGAATATGTCGAAAACGGATCATGCTAGAAAAATTTGGATTGCAGTTTGGAAACAGGAGGTCCATTTTATATAAAATCAAGTCCTATGTTGTGGAAGCAACGTAAGAATGCGTAACAGTGGACCCCAAAAATTTCTAAAATAATATTTTTTTTTTTTGACTTTTTAACAGCGAATATCTCAAAACGGTACGAGCTAGAAAAATGTGAATGGCAGATTTGTAATCAGGAGACCAAAATCTATAAAGACCAGAACAGTGTAATTAAAGTTTGAAAAATTGTTCGATTTACGATATGTTATTTTCCATGTTAAATCGCACTCTGAATCCAAAAATGAAGTCAAAAAGTTTAAAAGTAGAACAGTTTTTAAGATATTGTAAAATTCTTTATTTAAATAAACATATCTCTGCACACAGAAAAATAAATTTCCAATCGAATTTTTTAGTAGTATCAACTCATAATTCGGTTGTCGTTATCCTATTTTGGTGTGACAACCGAATTTTGTTGTTGTATTAAATAAATGTCTGCTGTATTAACCTAATTTTCGTTGATACTACCGATATTCAATTGAGACAACCCATATGTAAATGTATCAACCGATTTTTAGTTTTATTAACTAAATTTCAGTTGGATACTTGGAAAAAAATTTTCTGTGTGTGGACAAAATTGGATAATTTGAATTTGTTTACTTCTAAATTAACAGGCCTATTCTCAGTTATGACTGGTTATGACTAATTTTATTATTTTTCAAACTTCATATTCCTTGTGTTTGTTGTAAACACAATCATAAAAAGTCTCAAAATTTAAAATTATTTGTCAATTTTGAGACGATTTGGGTAGCAGGTCTTTATTTTTTTGAAATTTTCAAACAAAATTTTAATTTTTTTATGATTGTTTACAACAACCACATGGAAAAAATTGAGTTATGATTGAGTTGTGACTTTTTTGTGAATAGACCCCTAAAGCTAATTTTTCAATATGATTATCATGTTTAAATCTATTCATCAATATAATGACAATTTGAATATAATTTAATCGAAAAAGTGATATAAGAATTATTTCTAAAAACGATTTTTAGATTTCTATGCATATTTTATTAAATACTTTCTCTAAATCTCTCATCCTCAAATTAATCCAAGATTAATTTAGTCCTTGATGTAACTAAATATTATCCAATTAAACTTGTTGGTGGTGCAAAAAAGTATTAAATTACATGGTTTTTTTTTGGTTTACTTGCCCATCACCCAATCTCCTCCCTGGTCTGTATTTTATAGCTAAAGTACAATATTGTGTGCTAGTTTCTGTTTACCCTTTTAATGACTTAACCCTGCTGTTAGGTTAGAAAAAACTTACGGATGTTAGGTTAGTGGACCATTTGGTCCATACTTAATATTCAAACAAAATAACAATTTAATATTATATTTGTATATATTTTGGATCATTTCTACCTAAATACTATTATTTTAAGCTTAACTCAACGTTAGAGATGGGTGCGTGAGTGAATTTTGGGTCACGCTCACGCAAGAAATATTATAATCGCTCATGAATCACTCACTCGATTTTTTTCTTTACTCACGCTCACTTACTACTCACGTCAGTAAAACTAAAATAAGTTACCATCATGCGTGACTCACGTGATTCATAATTACGCTCACCCCAATTCACGCAATATTCCCTTACAAATACACAATTTTAAGGAAATTAAAAAAAATGTTTTTCATTTATTAGCAGACCGTTAATTTGAATTTTAACTGATTGCTAAACGAAAAATAAAAATAAAACTATAAATAAAACTGAAAACAATACAAAAAAATTATATTGAATCACGCAAGAAAAATGGCACTCACGCAAAAATTAGGCTCGATTTCTAATCACTCACACATAAATGTTTTGGAATCACACTCACTCAAGCATGATTCTCGTAATTAACTAGACTTTCGCTCGAGCGTGAGTCACGCATGATTCACGAGAACCACTCAAATCACGTGATCAGCACCCATCTCTACTCAACACAGCTAATGTAAACATTAGTTGAAGGATTCCCTTTTTTCATATTCTTTACTTTAGAGATTGTTTTGTATTACAATTCAACAAAAGGTACATATGTTAGTTCTTTCCTATAATTTCTAATGATTCATTTCATTTAGGTGGCGTGGATATTGCTGATCAAATGGTTGGTTCCTACAGCACGAAACGCGCAAGAAATCGATAGCCTAACGTTGTATTTGCAAACATACTTGATATCCCAGCAAAATCTTAAACATGGTAACGGTTATGTAATGCATTACCATGTAATGCATAGCCCAATAAAAATTAAAAAATGTGCATTAATTTTCGCCTACCGCTTACCATAGGCATTCACTATATTTATTTTTCATGCATTATGTAAAACTCATGCATTACTTTGAGTGACATCCCAAACAAAAAGAATCAATCAAGTACAGGGTATTGTAAGGTTGCCTTATTCTATACTGGATTAATGATTTTTGTTTGGGATAAGACTCAAAGTAGCGCATGAGTTTAACATAATGCGTGAAAAATACAAAAAAGTTATGCCTATGGTAAGCGATAGGGAAAAATTCATATTTTTGTTTTTTTTTTTGCTATGCATTACATGGTAATGCATTACATGGCCGTCACCATTTTAAAAGTTTTGCCGGAATACCCGCTTTGAATGCGTGCATCCTATTTTCTACAATCGACGTTTCATGGGCTCCGGCTATCGAAATCGCAGGAGAAAATATACTATGGACCAAATGGTCCCTTAACCTATGATACGTAACTTTTTATTTTTCTCAGTCCTGGTTTAAGTCAGAACCTAGATTTTTTGTAAATAACATTGTTTTATAAAAAGACCCCATGAGCAAAAAATCTAAGCCAGTATATATCACCGTTCAAAAGTTACAAAGGAAACAATCCAAAAATTGGACCAAATGGGCTTAACCTAACAGCAGGGTTAATAAAATTGCAACTGCGCTCATAATTAATGCATACTTAACATGTTTCATTATTTTATGTCGAATAAATGTTTGTATGTTTGTATGTGTGTGTTATTTAACTTGTTTCTTTCTAGTAATTGCTGTGTTGCTTTTATTTTTGTTTTTACACCATGATACTTAGTAGCAGTTGTCGCCATTATACTAAATATTATACACCCATGAAACATAAATGCCAATCCAACAATAATTTTCCTTGTATTTATCCCCTCTCATATTTTTGTTTTCATTTTTTTTTTTTTATAATTATGAATTCACTTCTTTTGTGTTAGTAACTTGTCTGTCAAGGGTATTCTTTTATTTAAGTATTAAAGTATAGTTTAGATATAATTGCAGATTTCGTATATTTTTTTTTTAATGAATATCCAGTAGGGTGGAGCAAAATTAGCTTTTTGTCGGCAAAGTTGCCTTTTAGGGTCGAAATTAACACACAAAAATATTCTACCTGTAGTACTTTGACTTTGGGTTCTATTTTTGACTTAAAAATCGGAAAGTTCCAAACAAATTGAAAAAAAAAATTTAACTTTTTTTTTTAATATTAATTTATATTCCGACATTACTGAAAAAGTGTTTTTATGGGAAAAAAATTTTTTGGTCTGTAAACATTTTTTTTTATTTTTCTTCAAAAATATCTTATTTTTTTTTTTATTAATTTCAAATTGCATTAAAGGCCAAATTAAATAATACGATAATTATAAATATGCATCTTTTAAACATTGAGCTAATATTACGTTATATTTTCAGAAAAAAACTAATTAAAAATATTTTTTTTTTTTTTTGCAAAACAAAAAAAAATATAACTAACTTTTACCTAATAAAAAAAAAATCGACGTTTTCGAAATTCGAAAAAAGCTAAATTTTGCTCACCCCTAATATCCAGGCTACAAATATACTTAAACAAAAATATACTTAAACAAAAATTGGTAAATTAACCAAAAACACATATTTTTTTGATTAATTTTTGTAGTGCATAAATTTTGATTTTTACTTAAATTTTTCTAATCAACTATTTCAAAAATAAAAAAAAATAATTTTTAAATTGAAATTTATTTTTTTGAGTGTATGAAGAGTAGAAAAAAACAAAAGATTATAATTTTATCAACAATTGTTGACGGTATTTGTCTACAATCGCAAAAAATAATCATTAAAGCGTTTTTGAAACAATGAAAATATTTAACAAAGATGATAATATCCTTTGGGAGAACGTGGAATATGGTCACATCAAATGCAAACGGGCATAAATAATAAAAACAAAAATACAAAATCAATTATTTTATTAATTCTAGAAAAAATATAAATATAAACAGCCACGGCTCGACCGAAACAACTTTAACCTAAAGTTACGAACACATCTCTCTTGATTATGAATCCCACTACTATATTTCGACAAAAATCAAAATCTTCGCCAGATTAATTTTTAAATAAATTGCGGCCAAACGTGAAAAAATTAACATTTTAAGCTTATCTCGAAAACGATGAGAGATATGAAAAAATTAATAAAGACAAAAATTGTTCCCCGAACAAAACAAAATAAAACTTCAAATTCACATTTTGCAATTGCAATGTTTTTGTTGCCAAAAATTGCAAAATTAAATTCCTAGCTAAAAATTTCGTGTTTTCTGTAAATAAATAACGAATTGTTAATACTGCGATTTAAGCTTCTTTATTTACTTACTTTACTTAATAATTAGTACTGCGATTTATACTTCTTTATTTACTTCCTTTATTTAAATTTAATTGGGTTTGTCGCAAAAAAATATTTCGGACGAGCCCTGTGTCGTTTTCGTTTATTAAGGGAAAATGTTTTTCCTCGTTGTCTGATTTTGTCCATCTCCGAACCTTAACCAGCCTTCGACCATAAGGCAAAATCGTATGAAACAGTAGGACTTTAACTCTTTTAGTCTATAACACTGTGCTAGTCGCAAAATTTAACAAGCTGGGCACCCTGCTGGTAAAGCTAATTCGGGTACGCTGAATTCAATGGTGCTAGCCTTTTTTCGAAGTTAGCGCTCGTATTCGCGATATTCGCGATTTAAAATCGTAAAGCTAAAGTACAACAAAAATTAAATTTTTATGCTTTTGGGATAGTTTTAAAATATAATTTTTTTTCACGAAAAAAAATTTTTCCGCGAAAAAATAGAAAAAAAATCCCCGAAATTTTTTTTTTATAAAAATTGTTTGTCTGCAATGTATCGAATTCTACACATTTTTATAAATTAATAGCAAAATAAAAAAAAAACATTCGAAAAAAAATTTCGCGAAAATAATATCGCGAAAAAAATTTCCGCGAATTATTTTTGTTTTTTGTATATTCAATAGAGTATAGATGATAAAAATTCAGAAATTGTCTGAATAATATAAAAAATTACTTAAAAATGAAAAAAAAAAATAATCGCAAATGTTTAAAAACATCGCTTTTATTGTACTGGAGCATCAAAATTTTAAATCGCGAATATCGCAGAAAAACGGCTAGCACCATTGAATTCAGCGTACTCGAATTAACTTTACCGACAGGGTGCCCAGCTTGTTAAAAAAAAGTGCCAAATTCGAGCACAGTGTAATTATTCGCGTTTCCCGCTGACAGATGAACGGACTGCGCTAGAATGTCTTAGAATCCATCGTGGAGAATATTTTATGGGATCTCCGACTAATATTTTGATGCATTACACATGTTGTGCAAAATACGAACAACCTCATACTCAAAGTGAGCCTCAATCATTTTTAGGTTAACCTTAAATGCCACCAAAATGTGTAAACGCAATTTGATTTTTACATAATTCAATTTCATGAAACTGTTTAATGAAAAAAAATTTATGAAAAAAAAATTTGAAGAAAAAAAATTGATGAAGAAAAAAATTGTTGAAAAATAATAATGTTACGTTTTATTTACCAGCTGGTGAAAACGGTTTTATTCAACAGCAGTTGAATTATTATCCAAGTTAAAAAAAATTGCGTTAGAGGTAATGAAGTTTGTTAAAATTAATTCAAGAAAAAATATGAAAAAAATTTTCGAATTTTGTTTTATCTTGGATACAAATTATCCTCAATTTTTTCTAGTCGTTTTGGACCAACATTTTTTTTCGAATGACTATAGAATTTTTTGCTTTCTAATATTTTTTTTTTTTTTTGCTTGTCTTAACAAAATTTCAGATTAACCCTCTATTGCACAGGACCCTTTTTTTAATTATACAGAACCTTCAGAAAACATTACGGATTTTCTATGTCTATTAGCCTTTTAGGTGACGATATTTTTCATAAATGAATAAACGATATGCTACAGAGAAGAAAAATTGTTGCTTATCCTAGATTTTTATTATGAATTAAAGCATAATTACTTGAATGATTATTTGAAATTTAAGTTAATGTGGGATTATGTGGTAAAAATTTATAAAATATTGGTCTTCATCTTTAGGTTTCCTAACACGACCCTCCCCTTGTCACTTGAGTTTAAGCTTTTTAATTAAAAAAAATATATATTTTTTAAGTTGTAAAGGATTACTCTGCGTATGATTACTTAATTATTAATCATTCGCCACCATACCGAAAAATCAACATATTAATATCCCAGCAAAACTTTGGTAATGGGTAGTGATTATATAACACATTACCAGGTAATGTATATAACTTATTTGTAGCATTATTTTATGATGTCTTACCAAACATTTGTTCCACAACGTATTATTTTTAAGTGAAAAATAATGCATTACTAATAATTTGCTACGTAATGCATGATTATTGGAAAAAATTTATTTCATACATATTATTTGTAAACATTAAATCATGGATGACTTATATTTGGTTACATTATATATTATTTGAAAGTTTGAAATAATGCATTATTTATAATTGGATGCATAAAAATAATTATTTTATAAAAAAATGCATAAGTTTAAACTAGAGATGGGCTCACGACAGGAAATTTCTAACGACACACACTCACGAGCATATTTTATCTACTTGCACTCACTTACAATCACGTGAGTAAATTTAATACAAAATTACTTTTTCACTACTCGTAACACCTTATATATTATCTTCTGGTATGCTATATTATTTCATTTCTCGTAACCTATAAAATATCATATATTTTACACCTTACTCGTATTCTTCGTTATAAATTTATGACTTATTTTATACCTTACTGGTATTCTTTGTGATAATGTATATGCATTACTTTGAGTCTCATCGCCTGTTAAAATCATCAATGCTGCAATGTATAAAATAAGAGATCCTATACCTTATTTTATACCTTATTTGGTAATCTAAGTTTTGCTGGGATTAATTTTTATACTAAATAATAAACTGTTTAACTAAAATAAAAAATTTTCCACATTCTTTATTTTTTTATAAAATTTAATTTATTTATTTGTTAACAATTGTTTCACAGGTTGATTGCTAAACAAGTTTCAATTTAATTTTTTTTTTTTTTAACATTTTCAATAAAAACTACTTTGCAACCAATACAAAAGCCACAAGTAATGTTAAAATTGGTTTAAA
Source organism: Pegoplata infirma (assembly GCA_963921195.1). Taxonomy (NCBI): domain Eukaryota; kingdom Metazoa; phylum Arthropoda; class Insecta; order Diptera; family Anthomyiidae; genus Pegoplata; species Pegoplata infirma. The sequence continues at coordinate 60,424,722 of OY992540.1, forward strand.
TTTGCATTCAAATGCAGTAGTAAACAAAAATAAAATTTTAGTACATATTTGATAAGTTTTAAGTGTTCTTCTACTTTAAATACAAACACAATGACCAATAGCAGTTGTACTTTTAAGCAAATAGAGAATATTATAAATTACTTCTTTCTACTCCAACGAACCACAATATTTCTACAACTTTATTTACACAAATATTTTTGTATGAGTAGAACACCATTTGTAATTTTATTTCAGAAATTATCAATTGTATTTCAGAATTAATCAATTGTATTTCAGAAGTTGTCAATTGTATTTCAAAATTTATCAATTGTATTTGAGAATTTATCAATTGTATTTTAGAAATTATTAGTTTTTTTCTGAAGTTATCAATTGTATTTTAAAAATTATCAAAAGTATTTTAGAAATTATAAATTGTATTTCAAAAACTATCAATTTTATTACAGACTTATCAATTGTATTTCAGAACTATCAATTGAATTTCAGAAATTATCAGTTGTATTTCAGAATTTATAAATTGTATTTCAACAATTATAAGTTGTATTTTAGAAGTTATCAATTACATTTCAGAAGTTATTGTATTTCTGAAATTTTTAATTTGAATACCAGAAAGTATCAATTGTTTTTCAGAAATTATCCATTGTAATTCAAAAAATATCAATTGTATTTCAGAAAATATCAATTGTATTTCAGACATTATCAATTGTATATTTTTCAGCAGTTATCAATTTTATTTTAGAAGTTATCAATTGTATTTCAGAACATATCAAATGTATTTTGGATATTATCGATTGTTTTACAGAAGTTATCAATTGTATTTCAGAAGTTATCAATTGTATTTCAGAATTTATCAATTGTATTTCAGAATTTTTAATTTGTGTATCAGAAAGTATCACTTGTATTTCAGAATGTATCCATTGTTTTTCGGAAATTATTAATTGTATTTTAGAATTCATCAATGGTTTTACAGTTGATTATTTCTGAAATACAATTGATTTTTTCAGAAATACAATTGAATAGTTCTAAAAAACAGTTGATAATTTCTGGAATACAATTGATAATTTCTGAAATACAAGTGATAATTTCTGAAATACAACTGATAATTTCTGAAATACAATTGATTATTTCTGTAATACGAATTAAAAATTTCTAAATACAATTGACAAGTTCTAAAATAATAAGTTTTTTTTTTCAGAAACTATCAGTATTATTACAGAATTATCAAGTGTATTTCAGAAATTAACAATTGTAGTTCAGAAGTTATCAATTGCATTTTAGAAATTATCAATTGTATTTCAGAATTTATCAATTGTATTTCAGAATTTATCAATTGTTTTTCAACAATTATAAATTGTATTATCGAAGTAATCAATTATAATTCAGAAGTAATCAATTGTATTTCAGAATTTATAAATTGCATTTCAGAAATATTTAATTTGTATATCAGAAAGTATCAATCGAATTTCAGAAATAAGCCATTGTATTTCAGAAATAATCAATTATATTTCAGACATTATCAATTGTATTTCAGAAGTTATCAATTGTATTTTAGAATTTATCAATTGTATTTCAAAAATTATCTATTTTTTTTGAGAAGGTTAGTTTCTGAAATACAATTGATAATTTCTGAAATACAATTGAAGAGTTCTGAAATACAGTTGATCATTTTTGGAACATAATTGATCATTTCTGAAATACAACTGATAATTTCTGAAATACAATTGATTATTTCTGAAATACAAATTAAAAATTTTGAAAATACAATTGATAAGTTTTGAAATACATTTAATTTAGAAATTTAGAAATACAATTGATAATTTCTGAAATACAATTGATTATTTCTGTAATACAATTGATAATTTCTGAAAAACAATTAATAATTCTGAAATACAATTGATAGTTTGATTGAGGATTTTAGTTTGGCTTGAGATCAGTAAATTAACAAATTAAAAAACGATTGTTTATTAAATTTTTAATTTTATTTATTATTGTATTGCTAACCACCATCATTGATAGTTTCTGAAAAACGATTGATAATATCTGAAAAAAGATTTAAATTAACTTCTGTAAAACAATTGATAATATCTTAAATACAATTGATATGTTCTGAAATACAATTAATAACTTCTGAAATCCAATTGATAATTTCTAAACTACAATTGATAGTTTCTGAAATACAATTGGAAGTGGTGTAGTGATAGAGGGTAAATATAAGTTTATCATTCCGTTTGTAACACCTCGAAATATAGGTATTGGATCTTTTAAAGTTATAAATTCATGATCCTCGATCGATTTAAAGTCGATCTAACGACGTCTGTCAGTCTTTTCGTCTGTCTGTTGAAAACATACATAATTTCAAAAGAATAACCTGATGCTGCTAAGGCTTCGCATATATATTAACCGTTTTTCCGGTCTGGTTGCTATTTAATTATACTGAAATCCGTCAAGGGGTTCAGAAGTTATTAGCAAAGTCGTGAAATTATTGTGATTTTTGCTAATTCACGTGTTAAAAAAACAAACGAGTTAAAAAAATTTACATTCAAAAAATTTTTTTCACAATAACAAAAAAATTCTTAATCGAAAAAATCTTACTCTAGAAAATTTTTACACTCAAAAATTTTTTTTTTACAAAAATGACTAAAATACTGTTTTTTTTCTCAGAAATAAAATTCTGCTTACAATTTTTGGACAAATTTATTTTTTAACGTTTAAAAATTAAAATCACTAAAAAAGTGATTAAGGCATGGTGGAGGGTATTTATGGATTCGGCTGGATCGATATAATCTGCTACTTTTGTTTTCTGTTTTTTTTGCTAAACAAAAAAAATGTTTCTAATATTTTTCAATATTAAAGTTCACAAGTTCAGCAATAAGACAAACTAAAGGAGGTGGCCATTAAATCTATCCCTTATTTGACGGGTACTTTTGAATGCAAAAATGGTTATAACTAGGGATGAGATTTTCATGCATTAAAAAATCTAAAAATCTAAAAAAAAATTTTTTCTTATTTTCCAAAAAAAAGATTTAAAATTTCAAATAGTTTTTGAAACAAATAAATTTCAATTTGTGTTTTTGCTAATTTATGCCAAAATATGCACTTAAAAGTTGGAAATATGCACAAAATATGCATTTAAAACCAAAATATGAAAAATATGTATTTTCACCAAAATATACAAAAATATGAGCTTTCACCATAGTATGAAAAAAATCTATGCCATTTTAACGCAAGTTTCTTGATTCAGAAAGAAAATTAGTCGACTATAAAAAAAAATGCGTTTGCATGGAAATCACATCGCTTTAAAACGTTTTTTTATCTTTAAATCTACCTCTGGTAATCCAACAATTTTTTTATTCCACAAAAGAAATCTATGGTAGAAATTTCGAAAAAAAAATAACAATCGAAAATCTGTTATTTCGCGTACAATTGAAATAAAAAATTAATAGATCCATTCATAAAAAAAAAAAATATACTTTATTGAATAAATGTTTCTTAAAACCCGTTGTGCTAGGATCAGATATAATTTCCAACAAAATACAAATGAACAAAAAAATAAGTGAAAAATATCAACAAATAAAAATATAATGACAAAGGGCAAGAAAAAAAATAAAATGAGTACAAAAGGATTTGGCCAACTAAATGAAACTTAATTACACAAAAAATGTACAAATAATTACAAAAAACAAAATGAATAACAAAAATAAATAACCAAAAAAAAAAAAAAAAAAAAAGGACAATAAGTGGATATGAAAGAATACTAATTAAATATTTAATTTATTCTGACATTTTTGTTAAACAAAAAAAAATTAATAATTTGTGTGGTAAGTACTTTTTAATTTGTAAAACTACATACTTTTTTTTTTAATAATCGATATTATTTAATATTAAGGAGGCAAATTTAAGATTTATAAAATAAATTTGATGTTTCGTTTCTATTATATATACAAAAAATGTCTCAGAATCAGAGAATTTTTCTATATAAAAAATGTCTCAGAATCTAAGAATTTTTTTATATTTTTCTATAAGCAAAATGTTTTTCTGAAAAATTTTTTAAACAAAAAATGTCTCAGAATCAGAGAATTTTTCTATATAAAAAATGACTTAGAAGCTAAGCATTTTCTATACCAAAAATGTCTCAGAATATGATAATTTTTTTATACAAAAAATGTCTCAGAACCTGAAAATTTTCTTAAAAATATTTTAACCTACAAAGGTTCCAAAAAGTTTAAAAATCATAAATATCCTGTATACTTTCTGTTTTAAGTTTAAATTTTCTTGATATTTTCTTAAATTTTCTATCCTATTCTGAATTTTCTAGATTTTTTTTAAATTATTTTTTCTTTTATTTTCTTTTTTAACTGCCTGATTTTTTATGTTTTTCGATTTTGTTAAGATTTTTGGAATTTTTCAGAAAATTTTTTCTAATTTGAAATCCATTTTTTACCTTTTTTAGCATTTTTTAGGATTTTGTTGGTAAAATGTATAAAAGCTTGCGTTACGCGTGAGTGGTATTTCGTTTACTCGCGTAAATACTGATAATTGAGTAAATTATATTTTTTTTTCGTGTGCGTGAGCTAACTTGAGTCAAAATTCACTTAAGTGACCATCTCTAGTTATCACGCAAATGTCGCCACAGTGGGAAAATTTGTATTAAAAATCAATAGAAAAAAATATCTCAAAAAATGTTTAACCTCTATTAAAAGGCATTCCTAAAGTTTAAGAACGGTCACACACGTTCGCAAAAATCTAAATAGAACACATTGTCAGATACAGATTGTCACTCAAGTTTTGTCAATATTGTTTGGACCTTTTTGGACTTTGACGTTTTAAAAAAGGTGGTTTTCAACAAAAGTATAAATTTTCAGAATTTATTAAAATAAAAAATGTTTATATGCTTACTGGCAAAAAAAAAAATGGTAAAAATTAGCAAAAACAAGGGAGAGTGTTAAATTCGGCAGTGCCGAATCTTGTATACCCTCCAATACGTTAAAAAAAACAGAGGCGTATTTTTTTTTTGGGGTGGGGGGGGGGTTTCGGCGATAAGAGGCAACCTTTCTGAATCCAAGTGCATGAATTTGGACTTTTTCTGGCATAAAAATGTTTCGTTTGCTAGACAAAAGTACAAAAAACAAGTAAAAAAGTTAAATTCGGCCTTGCCGAATGTAGTGATACCCTCCACAATTTCAAAAAGATTATTGCAAAAAACTTTATTTAAAAGGAAATTACTTTTGAAAAAAAAAATTATTTTTTCAAAAAAATTTCCGCGAAAAAAATTTTTGTTAAAAAAAAATCCGCGATTTTTTTCTTTTTTTTTGTTAAAAATATGTTCGTTCTTGTTTAAATACCATTAGGTGTTCAATTATGTTCACATATGTCAACCAGAAGCCGAATTAAAGCATTTTGTATTTTTAGGTTATGTTGAATGTACTGAATTTTTTGAGGTGTGCTTACATTTTCGTTCATAACTTTTGAACCGCTGAACCGATATCGCTCAAATGCAATACCAAACTTCTTGGGAGAACTTCCAATAAATATGTTAAGTTTCAGTCATCTCTGTGCAATATTTTGTCCGCTACAGCATTTTCCACAGACAGACAGACAGACAGACGGACATCGCTAGAATGTCTTAAAATCGATCGGGCATCATGAATATATATACTTTATGGGGTCCCAGACCGATATTTCGATGAGTTACAAACGGAATGACAAACTTATATATCCCTCTATAACTAAGTGGAGGGTATAATAACTATAAAAGTGGAGTTTTTTTTAGAGGTTGGTTTAGTTCTTAAAGGGGGGAATTATTCCCCCCTGATCCGATTTTTCCCATGTTCTAACTTAACCAGCCCAATACCATAAGACTTATTTGTACCAAACTTCTGGAGTCTAGCTCTTTTATTTTGGAATATATCGTGTCTTCCACAGACGGACAATCGGCCGGACGCACAGACGGACGGGCTGACAGACATCGCTAGAATGTCTTAGAATCGATCACTGATCAATAATATATACTTATACTTTGGTTGGAGGGTGTAAAAAATATAAAAAATAAAATTGAATGGGGACCACTTTAAGGGTAAAGATAGAGGGTAGACATGTTCTGAAAAAATGTTGAGGTTCAAAACCTATTGGGGGTCGTTAATACATTTGACTCCTCCAGGGGCATTCTTGGGGCAGATAGAGCGGTGGGAGCATATTTTATAGAAATGTCATTTTGTATGGTAGCTTCCAGGGAGTAGAGATAGGGTTTAGGTATGTTCGGAAAAAATTTGAGGAGTAAAAATTAATAGGGGTTGGTCTAATTTTTGAACACTCTAGGAGGCATCATTGAAGCGGTAGGAGCTGATTTCATAAAATAAAATTAATAAAAGAATTGTATCGGGACCGCCTTAAGGGTTAGAGATAGAGCGTGGGTATGTCCTGAGAAGATGTTAGGATGGACAAAATATTTAGGGTCGATCATACATTTGACTTCTCTAGGAACACTTTTGAGGCAGTTAGAGCTGTAGGAGCAGTTTTATAAAAATGTAATCTTTGTATGGGAGCCTCCTTAAAGAGTGGAGGAAAAGCTTAGGTGTGTTTTTTGTGGGCGGTTGCTGGGCTTTTGTTGATTTTTTTAGTCAAAATCTACCAATTTTAAGGTACGAAGTTGTTTTTATTAGCAAATTAGGGTACCTAAACAGTCTTTGTAAGTAATGTTAAAAAAAGTGAAAAAAAACGATATTTTTTCCTATATTTTTTCAAAAAAAGTCCAGGAAAAAATATTTTTTAGCATAAAATGTTAATAGAATTTGTTAAACGGACTATAAGCCCCATTTTCACAAAATATACATAAGCGATAGCACCAACTCTGATCAAGCTGTTGGGCAAAAGCTAATCACACTATATTTTGTGGGTTCCACTGGTTTTCTGAATCTTTGGAGGCCCATAAAAAGGAATTGGTCACCAAACTGGACAATCTGAGTACAGGGTTTTACTACCTTTGGGTAATGGAATCAGAAATTCTTTTTTTTTAATTCATAAGGTATTTGAAATAAAACTTTTGTTTAAATAAATTTTCTCAAAAACATTTGAATTTTATTATTTCCAAAAATAAAATTCTCAAAAAAAATTTAATTTAATTTTTCCAAAAATAAATTTTCAAAAATTTTTAAAATATTTGCATGTTATAAATATATTTGTTTGTATGAAAATAAAATTCTTTTTTTATTTATAAAATTCTTACATCGGGTGCATCTGCTATGAGTTGGCTAAAATGCACAAAACGGTGATTTTTCCGAACTTTGACCTCAATTTCTTCAAAAACCTAATGTTATGGAAGAGTTTGGAGACCAGGTTTGTGATCACTAGAACAATTGCAAATAACTGTGTAAGGTCGCGTCCCAGTCGCATCAGGTTTTTTTAAATGTTCAGTAGTGTTATTTTATATGTTTTATCGACCTTTTCATAATCCTTCAAATGACATCTTCCGGATAAAAATTGATAAACACTTAACGACTGCCCGCTAATCCGATTTTTTTTTGTAATAAACATCGGATTAGCGTGCAGTCTTTTTAATTAATTTAATTTTTAATTAAACATAAAAAAAAAACCAATAAACAATTTGCAAAATACTCTGCTGATTCCAGTTACTTTCTAAAACCAAATGACAGAGAATTTAGTAATCCATTTTAGCAGAAATTTCTGTTAAAAGTTTTTCTTCTAACTGTAAGAAGAGGGTATGCTATAGTTTATTACTAAAACTGAAATACAATAAAAATAATTTTCATTGATAAAAAATTGAATTCAAGGTCTTTAAAAACAATAGGCATCCTTACTTTAAGAATCTGTGTAAAAATCATAACGACTATTTTTAATTTCATTGAAATTTGTACAGCCTTCCTTTTGCCACCTATTTTGTTTTTGTGACTATTTGAAAAATTTTTTATTTCCTAGAAAACTTCCACTGAATCGAAACCATGTGGTTAGCTCAAACAATTAAAAATTATACTACGTTTCTTTTTTTTTTTGTACAATTCCATGAAAAGTAAATGGTTATTTATGAATTAATCTTATCAGTAGGCTAAAATCGACCGTTAATGAAGTTTTAGGCAAAATATCAATGAAAGAATAATTAAAATACCATTCTATGTCAATAAATATGACAATATTTTATTTTGTTGTTATTGTTGTTGTCTATTTTAGTAGCCTTTGCGTGTTGTAACAAACATAAAAATATACTCAAATTCCCCTTCTTTAATATTTTTCTAGTGTAGGGTATAATAAACCCATTAAGTTACATCTAAAACCAGTATGAGCAAATTGTAACTACATAGTTTTTACACAATCATACACTCACAGTAATATTTCAATTAAATTACCAAGAACATTTCGCTCATTTACTTCCATTACCCTAGTAAAAATATTATGCTTATTTTACTAAGTAGATCTAATTTGATTCGTAAAATGGTTATATCAAATAATATCTAATTGTATTACTTTAGATCAAAAAATATAAAAATTGATACAATTTGATCCGGAATTTGGTCAAATCTAATTATATCCAATTAATCTTATAATATCTATTTTTATAGAATTTTATGAGCAAAACCAAAATACGAATCTAATCATATATAGAGCAATATCTAACCATATAAAGTGGATCAACCGTATCAAGTTTGCAATTGAAACTGGTTTTCCATTAAAAAACGCCAGTACATAGAAAATGTAATAAAGACGGTGAGTTTAAAAGACATTGTTTCGAAATTTTGACACAATATAAAACCTGTTATAACAAATAATTTTGTATCGTTAACTCAACAATCACGTTTTTTGAGTTATGACACTATACAAGTAAATCAGCGATTTGATGTGCCAGAAGAAAATATACCTAATTATACCCTCCACTTAGTGATAGAGGGTATATATAAGTTTTGTCATTCCATTTGTAACTGATCTAAATATCGGTTTGGGATACCATAAAGTATATATGAGGCATTCCATGTCAAATCGGACACTTTGAAACATTTTTTTTTTAGATTTTTCCAATTTGTTAACAGTTTCTAGTACCCTTCGAAAACTCCTTCAGATTTTTTTGATGACCCGTTCAAAAGATATCGAATTTTTAAAAATTGGTAGTTTGTTCCATTACTCAAACTTATTTTACTCATAACTTCTTCAATAATGGTCCAAATTTCAATTTTTTTTTTCAAAATTTTTGTTTTTTTAAGTACTTTAAAAAAAAAATCGCAAAAAATTCTTAAAAGCGCTCTAGTATGCGATTTTTAAGTTTTAAAATTTAAATATCATTTTTGAAAATGTTTGTACTCTTTGATTTTTTTTTAAATTTTTTTGTGTAAAACTTCTATCGATTCTACAAATTTTTTGCCCAGGAGGATCGGGGGATAACGATTATTACTATTTTTTTTAAATTTTTGAAAAAATTCGATTGTAATTTTCCAATCTTAAAATCATTTCAACTACTCCAATGGTGCGTCATAGAGGGGTCCTTTATAAGACCGACCCCCATTAATTTTTACGTCTTAACATTTCTTTGGAACAAACTAATACCCTATCTCCAATTTCTAAGGGGGCTCCCACACAAAACGACAATTTTTAAAATTTGCTCCAACCGCTCTAACTGCCCTTATAGCAACAAAATGTATGACCTACCCACAATATTTTTTTTTTCCAAATATTTCCTCTGAACACACCTACCCTCTATCTTTAACTGTTAAGGCGGTCCCCATACAATTTTTTTTTATTTTTTGTAAATTTGTTTTATTTAATCAGCTTCTAACGATCCAATGGTGCGTTCGAGAGGGGTCATTAGTGAGACCTACCCCCATTTATTTTTACCCTACAACATTTTTATACCCTCCAACCACAGTATGGGGGTATACTCACTTTGTCATTCCGTTTGTAACGCATAGAAATATCGGTCGGGGACCCAATAAAGTATATATATTATTGATCTATGATCGATTATAAGTCATTCTATGAATGTCCGTCCGTCCGTCCGTCCGTCCGTCCGTCTGTATAAAACACGATTCAGTCCAAAATAAGAGAGCTAGACTCCTGAAAATTGGCAAGAATGTGTCTTTTGGTCATAAGCCGGCTAAGTTCGGAAATGGGTAAAATCGGATAAATCGAAACATAAAAATTATGAGAAAATGGTAGTTCAAAAGGCATAATAAATAATTTAGTAAACATTTATCACGTTGGGGAAGGTATCCCCCAGCACCCCCACAGAGCCCCCCCCCCAAAAAAAAGCCTCTGATTTTTTTTTATGCATTTGAACATGTTGGAGGGTATCAAAGATTCGCCACAGCCGAATTTAACACTCTCACTTGTTTTTAAATATACCTAGGGAATGGAGATAGGGCGTAGGTATGTTTTAAAAAAATGTTGTTGGGTAAAAATAAATGGGGATCGGTCTCACTAATGACCCCTGTCGGACGCACCATTGGACCGGTAGAAGCTGATTAAATAAAATAAATTTACAAAAAAAAAAAAAATTGTATGGGGACCACCTTAACAGTTAAAGATAGGGGGTAGGTGTGTTCAGAGAAAATGTTTGGACTAAAAAAATATTGTGGTCGGTCATACATTTTGTTGCTCTAAGGGCACTATTAGGGCAGTTAGAGCGGTAGGAGCAAATTTTAAAAAATTTCGTTTTGTGTGGGAACCCCCTTAGAAATTGGAGATAGGGTATTAGTTTGTTCCAAAGAAATGTTAATACGTAAAAATTAATGGGGGTCGGTCTTATAAATGACCCCTCTATGACGCACCATTGGAGCAGTAGAAATGATTTTAAGATTGGAAAATTACAATAAATTTTTTTCAAAAAATTTAAAAAAATAGTACTAATTGTTATCCCACGATCTTCCTGGGCAAAAAATTTGTAGAACGGATAGAAGTTTTACACAAACAAATTTCAAAAAAATCGAAGAGTACAAACTTTTTCAAAAATGAGATTTAAATTTTAAAACTTAAAAATCCCATACTAGAGCGCTTTTAGGAATTTTTTGGGATTTTTTTTTTTAAGTACGTAAAAAAACAAATATGTTAAAAAAAAAAATTGAAATTTGGACCATTATTGAAGAAGTTATGAGTAAAAGAAGTTTGAGTAAAGAAACAAATTTTTAAAAATTCGATATCTTTTGAATTGGTCACCAAAAAAATCTGAAAATTTACCACGAAGGAGTTTTCGAAGGGTACTAAAAACTGTAAACAAATTGGGAAAATCTAAAAAAAAAAATGTTCGAAGTGTCCGATTTGATATGGAATGCCCCATATATATAATTTTTTTTTAATTAATTTATTAATCCCCATAGTTTTACCTATCCAAAGCAAAAAGAAGCTTGTCAATATCTCTTAAACAACAAAAGTTATGACCTTTTGAGAGAAGTCCTTATACCGCAAATTCCAAAACTTCAAAGCTTAAGAGTTGCCACACTTTAAAAAAAAAAAATATATATTTTTTTTATACCCTCCACTCTAGTGATAGAGGGTATATATAAGTTTGTCATTCCGTTTGTAACACATCGAAATATTGGTCTAGGACCCCATAAAGTATATATATTCATGATCCTTGATCGATTTTAAGTCGATCTAGCGATGTCCGTCCGTCCGTCCGTCCGTCCGTCTGTCTGTCTGTCTGTCCGTTGAAAACACGCTAACTTTTGAAAGACTTTACAGAGGCTCCTGAAGTTTGACATATATGTTCTTCATTTACCGGGTCAGGTTGGTATTGCAATCCAGCGAAATCGGTCCAGTGGTTCAAAAGTTATGAGCAAAATAGTAAATTTCGGGAAGGGTATTTTTCGAATTTACAAGATTAAAACCACTATAACTTTCGAAAGACAATTCTGAGGGGACTGAAGCTTAGCATATATATTTGTTGTTCCCCAAGGCTGTTTGGTTTTGAGTTTCAGCAAAATCGGTTCAGTGGTTCAAAAGTTATAAGCAATGCACTGAATTTCAGATTTGTTTCACCTTAAACTGTTGAAAACTCGTTAAACAAGTTTTAATAGCATGGTGAAATACCAGTTTTGTAAAACTTGTAGTTGTTTGTTTTCTTGTCGTGGGGTGCAGTTTAGTTGTTAGACAAGTAAATATTTGTTATTGTTAGTGTAACTGTATGTAACGGGAAAAAATCAAATAAAGTATGTGTATGATTGAATGTTAATTTGTTTTTGGTTTTTAAAGAAAAGGATGGTAATATAAAAAGAGGAAAATATGTGAAATAGTTTTTTTTTTTGTATTACATATATGTAGGTATAAAACAACAAAAATATTTTACAAAGTAATTTGTTACTCAAAGAATTTGTACACTAAAAAAATTTACACTCAAAAAAAATTTACACTCAAAAAAAAAATGTTACACTCAAAAAAAAAAATTTATACATTATTATTTTTTTGAATGAAATGGCAGACTCAAAAAAATGCTGACAGTCAAAAAAATTTTACACTCACAAAAATTTGATTGATTAAAAGAAAGTTTGACTCAAAATAATATACATATTTCTAATAAAAAATTTGTAATGCAATTTTTTTTAATTTTTTTTAGAAAATTACTATCAGATAACATTGTGGAGGGTATTCATAGATTCGACCAAGTCGAATTAAATTTTTCTACTTGTTTAATACACGTGTCCACTACCACACACACTCACAAAATTTTATAAAAATCGGAAACAATCGAAAAATTACTAGTTGATGTTAAATGTTTTTGCTCTATGGGGAAAGCAAAAAAATTTCGAGGTGTTCTTACATTTTCATAATATTTGAACACTAGACCTGTTCTTAAATACTAGAAAAATTTTCAAACTGAATTTTTCTTACATGGATGGGCCGAGTTTTGTTTATTGGTATCTAAAAATTAAAAATTTGGAGACAATCGAATATGGGGAACACGTGCAGAATTTAATTTTTGTTTAGGGTTTTTACAACAAAAAGTTTACTTTATATTTTTTTTAAATTTTTTATTTGCAATTATCTTTCTAAACAGCCAGAAGACACTTAAATCGGTTGAATAATGACAAAGAAAAATAAATACTTCCCCAGATTACATTGTCGGACAAAAATTAAAAAATGTCGTTAAACATGAACTGGATAATATACGTTCGAAAAGGACTTCAAAGTTTTATAGGATTAAATTTTATAAAATATTTTTTCAATATTTGTACTTGTTCTAGAGGAAGGATCTCCCCTAATTTCCCCATTTTATTATTTTTTCTTATCAGGATAAATAAGGTAAGTTACGTCCATTCAAAAATGTGTCCTTCAATATCATTCAAAAAATTTCAATAAAATATTTTGATAAAGTTTTCAAATGACTTTATTCACATCCTTTTATCCTGATATGGCAAAATATAAAAATGTCATCCTAGGACAATTACAAATATTTAAAAAATATTTCACAAAATATATCCTTTAAAACTTTTAAGTCCTTTTTAAAGAAAACAGAATAACGAAATGAAAAACCGTAAATGCAGTTTTACTCCATTTGATCTCTACTTTCAGACTTATATCATCCGGTTCATGTTTAATATTGGCTGTCGGACGGTGTAACAGATAAAATATGTTTTTTGACGCAAAAAAAGTAAAGTATTTTCTTTAAATCTGTACGTTGACAGAAAACTCTGTCAAATATATATCGAATTCGAGATTACAGTCATTTTAAAGAGTATTGTACAGAATTATTATTTTGAGTGTGCTTGTCCAATTTGTACCAAATTTTAGGAAAACATTTATTATTTTAAATAACTAAAACAAAATTTGGTCAACAAGAATTGCAAGGATCGCCACTCTATTGTGGGATTCTTTTTTTGTAAAGAACGAAATACGCTGCAGTTTTACAGAAAAAAACTACTGAACACATTTTGATGAAATTTGTTTGATTTGTAGATTACACTGTGCTAAAAAAAACACAAAATCAAATATACTTTTAAAATGAGGTAGTTAAGGTTGTAGATCTCGCCGAAATGATCACAAAAATGCCCATCAAACTAGCCAGACACCCTCAAATTTTGAAGTTATTGTCAAAAAACGATTTTTTGGGACTTTTTTTACTAAACCACGTGTAACTTAAACATTTTTCAACCGATTTTCAATTTTTCAACTGTTTTGGATAGAAGAAAGATAGGGCTTTTTATGTGTGTGAATTGGTCTATACATATAAGAAAGATATGTATTGATGTTTTCAACAATATCAAATTTTTTTGTTATTTTTTGCAAATTTTTTGAGTTCATCGATTTTTTTCTGCTATAGTTCGTTCAACAACATTTATATTTATAAACGTATTCTTAAAGAAAATTCAATTGTGAATACGATGGGCTTTATGCCCAAAAATCGGATAGCAATTGACAGAGTTCATAGAGTAAAAATAGTAAGAGGATTAATGGGTGAAAAACCTTTCCTTTTCGAAATTTGATTTTTAGCCGTAAACTCTGATTATCTCGGGAGTGAAAACCAGAATACACACAAAAGGAAATCGAAGAAAAAATTAAAAAAAACGAATACATTCGAAAGGAATTGAAGGAAAAAACGAATACATTCAAAAGGAACCGAAGAAAAAACAAAAAATAAACGAATACATTCAAAAGGAACCGAAGAAAAAAAGATAAATAAACGAATACATTCAAAAGGAACTGAAGAAAAAAAGTTTTCTTCCTTGAGATAATCGGAGTTCATAACAAGGTTTTCACAATACTTTCTTCCATTAAGACTCTTACTATTTTTACTCTATGCAGAGTTGTGATAATTTTTCTAAAAAATAAAATTAAGATTTTGTATGAAATTGCCGTGCGGATAACCCAGACAAAAAATAAACGAACATACTGAGAGGTCGCGTATCATTATTTTAAAGGTTTTTGACCTCCTGAATTCGAATTTGACCTTGAAATTGCGCTATCTTATTAAGTTTTTGATATACCAATTTATGTTAAATATCTCAAAAACCTGACGAGATAGAGCAATTTAAAGGCCAGATTCGGATTCAGTGCGCCAAAAACCTTTAAAAATATTTTACATGACCATTTCTGATAAATTGATTTTTTTTGCCTGGGTTATCTGAACGGCAATTTCCTGCAAAATCTTAATTTTCTTTTTTAGAAAAATTATCACAACTCTGTCAATTGTTATCCGATTTCTTCAGGATAAAGCTTATCGTATTCAGAATCAAATTTTCTTTAAAAATACTTTTATAAATATAAAGGTTGTTAAATGAACTATAGCAGAAAAAAATCGATAAACTCGAAAAATTTTCAAAAAATAACAAAAAAAATTAGATTTTATAGAAAAAATCAGTAAATATCTTTTTTATATGTATTGACCAATTCACACACATGGAAAGCCCCATCCTTCTTCTATCAAAAACAGTTAAAAAATTTAAAATCGGTTGAAAATTTTCTGAATTACAAAAGGTTTAGTGAGAAAAGTCCCAAAAAAACGTTTTTTGACCATAACTCTAAATTTTGAGGGTGTCTGGCAAGTTTAATGGGCATTTTTGTGATCTACTCGACAAGACCAACAACCTATACTATGTCACATCAGAAGCATTTTTTTACTGTAGCACAGTGTTATTAAATGCTCTCCTGTTGTGGCAATTTTTTTTTTTTAAATTTTGACCTAATTATTTTTTTAATGAATAAAGAAAAGTAAATTTTTCCATTTTTTAAGTTTACAATAGCAAAACTCCAACAAAACACAAAAGTGACCACAATAAGTACTAGAAACATAGGCCCTCAAGGGACTTGTCTTGTAAGCCTATGTTAAATTGTGATAACTGCCATATTACAAGTATTTTACAAACATAGCATTTTGAGTGTACACATATGACTATAAGAACGTATACAAGTATGCAAATGTTTACTATATATCAAGTATTTTTTTGCTTTATAAATAAACAACTACTAAATCATCTTATAACACATACTCAAGTTTTATACAACAAAAAAAAAATCACTTTTCTAAATTAAATTTTTTTTTTTTGCCTCATTTGCATAAATTTATGTCAATCCGTTAAATATTTTTTTTTTGCGTTATATCACACTCTTTGTTAGTTTTATTATTTATTTAATATATCACTGTTTTTTAAGTATAAATTTAATTCATTATTAATATATTTTTAATTAATTAATATTTTCTCATGCTTTAGTTTTTTATTCGGTGTTTGTAGTATCACGTTCTCTTTGCAACTGATTTTAAGTTTTCCTATGTTTTTTTACACGAGTATTGTCACATCACAGGATACATATTACAATCCAAATCATCAACAAAAATACCACACATACGACTACAAATGCCTTGTGTGTAGTAGAATAACATTTTTCAGTTCTACCTTTTCTGTGTGGATGATATTGTGACGTCATTAGTTTTTTGCGTCTTTTTCCTCAAAAAACAAAAACTATGCCACATTTTATTGTTTGTTTACCTCTTTGTTGAAAATATTTTGCACGAAAAAAAAGCGCATGGTGGATTATATTGATTAAAGCGCATGTCGCTTTTTAACGAAAAAAAAATGAACATTTGGTAAGCGGTTTTTAAGTGTTTTGGTTTATTTAACCTTTAAAAGTTTAAAATTTAAAGTTATTTACAAAATATATATTTAACAAGTTGAAAAATTGAATTTGACTCGGCCGACATTTTTTTTTAAACCAAAAAGGTTTGTTACTTCGATTTGTAACTTCGATAAAAATTCAACTGCTGGTTACGTTTTTCATAATTATTTTTCAACAAAAAAATATTTTTTTTTATAAAATTTTGTTTTTTTTTTAACCAAATTTTTGTTTCATCAATTTTTTTGTTTCCCAGCTAAAAATTAAGTATACAAACGCATGTACGATCATATATGAGGCATTCCAAACCAAATGTCCAGCGAAAAAAAACATGTGCACCGTAAACTTGTGAATAGGTTGTATGGATAGCCCTATATGGAACTTAGAAAATTGCGTTTTTGGTTTTTTAATTTTTCAAAAACTGGGCTTAGGAGGCGTGGTCAAATTTTGGAAAAATGGTAAAATTTGTGGCAAGTTGCCTTGATTAAATATTTATCACATTAAAACGGAATGCACCACAATCTCAAAAATTTACATTCTTATATAGTTTTGTATGGGCTATTGGATTATTTTTTTTTTTTTTTGGAAAATTTTCAGAAACCGTTCTGAAATTTTCCATTTTTTAAAAAGTCAATTTATCAAAAATCCGGCCACTTTTTTTTTAATTTTTTTTAAGTTTAGATGTTTGTCCATCCACACAAAAAAATTCAGAAACACTTTCGTCGGTTTTTTCGAGAAAATCGCATTTGAATTTTAAATTTTATAACAATTTTGTAATTTGCTTGTAAATTGATAAATTGACTTTTTTAAAAAATGGAAAATTTTAGAACAGGTTCTGAAAATTTTCCAAAAAAAAAATTTTAATCGATAGTCCATACAATATATATAGAAAAATGTAAATTTTTGAGATTGTGGTGCATTCCGTTTTAATGTGATAAATATTTAATCAAGGCAACTCGCAACAAATTTGACAATTTTTCCAATATTTGACCACGCCTCCTAAGCCCAGTTTTTGAAAAACCAAAAACGCAATTTTCTTAGTTCCATATAGGGCTATCCAAACAACCTACTCAGAAATTTACGGGACATATGTTTTTCTGTAGCGGGACATTTGGTGTGGAATGCCTCATATGAGAGTTTATGATAAGGATGGGCCAATATCTGATCACATACTATCCTATGTTCTACCATACATGGTCATTAGAGTGTCCCTTATTATGGAAATGTTGAAAATGTTGAGACGGTACCTGCTAATTTTTTTCCATTTGACTTAAAAATAACTCAGGAAAAATTTTGCGCTCCTACGACCACGCCTTCTCTACCCGACGGGCGGGTACCGTCTCAACATTTCCAAAATAAGGGAGACTCTATTGGTCATATATGGAATAAGCGCCAATTTTAATATTATCAAAAAAAATAAAAATTTATATCAATTTTTTTCTTAAAGTTTTTTTTATCAGAATATTTTTACCTCATTTTTTTTTCATCAATATTTTTTTTATTAATTTTTTTATCAAAAAAAATTTGTTTCATAATTTTTTTTTTTTCATTAAACATTTTTTTCTTTATCACAATTTTTTTTTCCTTCAATTTTTTTTATCAAAAAATGTTTTTTAATCAAAATTTGGTTTTCCATCAAAAATTTTTTTTTCATGTTTTTTCCTCATTTTTTTTTTTTGCCAAAAAATGCTTAGAATTAAATATCTTTTAAAATACTCACCCGATTTTAAAAATGTTTTCAGCAATATTTATAATGTTCCCCCAAGGTGGACATATGTTAGTAATCATCGACCACGCCCACTTTTACGCCCACTGTTTGCCAAAAAAAGTAAAACTTAAAAATCTCCAAAACTACTCACACGATTTAATTTTTTTTACCAATACTTTGAAGGGTCCTTTAAAATAGAAATATGATGGGTTTCATCGACAACGCCCATTTTTAACAAAAAAAAAACTAAATTTATATATGAATTACTTTGAACATGAGTTAGATTCATTGACCACGCCCATTTCTACGTCCACTTTTGACCAAAAAAAAGTAAAATTTCAAAACTTTTTTTTTTTACTTTTTCTTGCACAAAAACGTTTTATCTCTATGCTTTATTTTGGACTGCATCATATGATCTACAGACAGACGGACGGACCTTCATAGAATGTCTTAGAATCGATCATGGATAAATAACATATATACTTTATGGGGTCTTTGACTGATATTTCGATGCGTTACAAACCGAATAAAAATGTGAATATACCCTCATACTGTGGTTGGAGGGTAAAAAAATGTTTATGTTGATTTATTGTAAAACCTTTTTGAGTGTCACTATTTTTCTAAGTGTGTCACTTTAGTAAACAAATTTTTAAATAAAATTGTCGGCTGCGATCTGTTAATAATTTTCACATATAGAGTTCTATTGACTATTAACTGAATTAATTTGACATTAAAAGTTTTTCTGAAGAATATTATAACTGGATAATATGAAACTAGTAAGAAACAAACCAGGATGTCTTAATTTTTTAGAAAAATTAAAAACCACATATAACAAATCAAAAAAATTAAAATACATAATTATAATAAGAGCCTGAGCTAGACTGTCTTTACAGAAACAATAATTTAAAAAAAATAATTTGTAAAATATTTTTGTGGCTTTACATATGAGACATTCCACACCAAATGTCCTGCTACAGAAAAACATGTAAATGCAAATTACTCATAAAATTTGGATTTGATTTTGTTAAGTAACAATTGACATCACTGTTATTAAATAAAAAGCTTATTTATAACAGTACAAGGTTTGTGTCTGCAATGGTTTGTGTTCAAACTAAAAAAAATAAAGCTTTGCTATTAATACATGAATTGACATTACTAAAAAGTTATGTTAAAGTTTATCCAAGCTAACGTTTTTCTGGCAATACCATGCAAATTGTGTCTTCGATATGTGCAGATGGCAGTAGTCGTTGATAAGTTTTAGTATAACACTAAATTATGAAATAAAGAAAAAAAATATAAGCAGGATTTTTTTGCTAATGTGTTTTAATTATCCCAAGCAAATTTGACGTTTTTTGTTATATATTTTTGATTACAATACAAATTTTTAAATCCGATATATCTTTTCCTTAAAAAATATTTTTGATTCTGAAAGAAAAATGTATCAAATTCTGATACACAATTTTTCTTAAAAACCGTTTTAAGAAATTTTTCTATCACAAATTTCAGATTCCAAAATATTTTTCCTACAGATAATGTTCAGACACTGTGATTGATATTATATTCCATCAGATTTTTAATGTAAAATATGTCAGATTATATAGATTTTTTTTTTTAATTTTTGATTCTGAAAATTTTTTAATCAAAGAACTTTTTAACTACACTCAAGAAAAAAACAGACAAGGGAAAAGTGTAAAACTTAAAACTCTTCAATGAAAAAAAACCAAAAGTATTTTTTTCAAAAAAATTTAATTCAATTTTTAAATAAATTTCCTACAATTTTTAAATAAAACTCGGTACCGAGTTTTACAAATAAAACTCCGAAATAAAAAGAGTTTTATTTTCATACAATTAATTTTATTTTAAGTAAACAAAAAATGTTTTTGGGTTTTAACATTTTTATGTAAAATAGTTGATAATATGATAAAATATGACCTCACAAAATAGTAACATTAGTTGAAATTAAATTCATCTCATTTAAATTTATTGATACTCCTAATAGAACTCTCATTTGTGAAAAAACCTTCTATTCGCGAAATATTGGACTAAAAAAGTTTTCTCTTAATATTTTGTTGGTTTTTTGCATAAAAAATACACTTAAAATATTATGTAAGTAAATTCAACAGAAAATACGTTTGAAATAAATGAAACTTTATTTAAAAAACGGACTACTTACATTTCATTTAAAACAAAAACATTTCTCAGTTATTTTTAAATGTTAATTAATAACTGTTGAAATCCGTAAAAATAACTTAAAAATCCGTAAAAAATGACTGACAAAATTTTACGGAAAAAACGGTTAAAATAACGGAAATTTACAATTACTTTTATTTATTTTTTTAGAAATAATTTTAAAAAACTTCGAACCTAAGCAGAATCGAACTCATAATTTCTGGCTGATAGCCCAGCACGCTACCCTCTGTGCCACAAGCTACTTATATTTTCAGCAACTAAATTTCATTTTCAAATTCAAAAAAAAAAATTCTAATTTTAGAAATTTTTAAATAACTGACAAATAACAAACGACAAATAAAATAATGTGGTTTGTTTTTTAAATAACTGAAAAAAACAAACGTTACGGAAAATTTTATTTAAAAGACAGTTATGTATTTGAATAAACGTTCAAAAAGTTGTTTAGAATATTTGTATGTGAAACAAACGAATTTTCTTTTAATATTAACTAAAACGAAAACTATTTGTTTGACTGTGAAACAGTAACTGTAAAACTTTTATGAGTGTATGTTTGCAAAAATCGCTTATAAATTTTAAAAAATAATCACTTCAAAATTAAATGTATAAACTAAATAGATTTTTCGCTCCTAATTGCAAATCTGCTTTAAATATTTCTAGCGTTTACCGTTTTTAAAATATTCGCGTTTGAAGATTCAAATAACCGCTAATTTAGTACTTTCTGTAGTTCCAATGTAACTTATTGGAAAATTGGATGGGTAGTAAACCTCGTGAACCCAGATTATTTTGATCCATTTTTGAAACACTCGAGACTGGAAATAAATACTGTAAACAAATTTAAGCATCAATGACCACTAGTGAGAAAAGTAATGGATACAGACGCACTGTGTCTTTAATACTTAAGAACTCGCTAATCTTGAGCAAAAGGTACAGCATGTTCCAAAACCAATAAAACGAAGACTTAAATAATACTCTTTTTATTAAGGCGGGCTTAAAAAAAAAATAAACAGCCTTCATCTGATTTTTTAAGCATCTATAAAAAAATAAATACGCAATATTTTTTAATTCTGTTTTTTTTTATTTGAAAATAATTTATTGTAATATTTTTAAAATTTTACAACACAAAATTTGGTGCACTGAAATTTCCACTTAATTGTAGAATGTTTTTTAAGGACAAAATCGGCTGCAGTTGTACAGTTAAAAGTACTGGCCCGATTTTGATTAAATTTTTTGGATTTGTAGATTATTAAATTCTCTAGTACTTATCGTGGCTGTATTTTTAAATTTTTACCTAATTATGATTTTTTGAAAAAAGAAAAGTAAATTTTTTTAATTTTTTAAGTTTATATTAGCAAAATTTTGACAAAAATCAATATTTTTCAAAAAATGGCCACTAGGGCGTTTCATCAAAAACTTTTTTTTGGATTTTTGCAACTCTTGAAGCGGAATATGAATTCTTATGGCCTAAAAGATTTTTGAGATTTTTTTCAGATTTTTGGAATGTCGGGATCAACTCGCTCAAATCGATTTTATAAAAAAATTGAGGTTATGAAACATAATTTTTTTATTTTTTGTTCTCTGGTGCCTTTTTTTAACAAAACTGGATATAATACTTCTTAATGTTGCTAGCCTCCTAAAAAAAAATATTCGCGGTCAAAATTATAAGTTCAAGGGTCACTAAGATGACCTTAAAAGTAAAAATTCAGAAATTCCCGTGTTTTAACCTCAATAATTCGAGAAATAAGCTATGTATGAACGTCATGTTGAATCCGTTAGATAGGTCTTTAAAACACCTTTCATTTAAAACCAATCTGACTATTGTCACTTTTGTAGAAATGTTAAAAAAAAATAAAAAAACTGGGAAAAACTCATTTTCTCCCCCATTTTATCGAAAATTGAACTGGTGCATTAGGTAGTTTTTTTTGTAAAGTTAAAATAATAACTTTTAAAGGCTTTTTATAGATTGTAGTTAGTGTTTCCAAGCCGGTTAACCAAAAAATCGGTTTTTTGTCAAAAAAACCGGTTTGACAAAAACCCGGGTTTCCGGTTTGGAAACACTAATTGCAATCAAAAAAACTTCTTTTAAGTTTATTATTTCAATTTTACAAAAAAACTACTAATGGATTCCCTTCGATTTTCTGTAAAATGGGGGAAAAAATGAGTTTATCTTAGTTTTTTAATATTTCTACTAAAGTGACAAATGTCATTTTGGTTTTAAATTAAAGGTATTAAAAAGACCTATCTAACGGATTCATCATTACGTTCATATATAGCATATTTCTCAAATTATTAAGGTTGGAACACGGGAAATTCTGAATTTTTACTTTAAAGGTCATCTTAGTGACCCTTGAAGTTATTATTTTGACCGCGAATATTTTTTTTTAGGAGGCTAGCAACATTAAGAAGTATTATATCCGGTTTTGTTAAAAAAAGGCACCAGAGAACAAAAAATAAAAAAAATTATGTTTCATAACCTCATTTTTTTGATAAAATCGATTTGAGCGAGTTGATCCCGACATTCCAAAAATCTGAAAAAAATCTCAAAAATCTTTTAGGCCATAAGAATTCATATTCCCCTTCAAGAGTTGCAAAAATCCAAAAAAAAGTTTTTGATGAAACGCCCTAATGGCCACGGTAAGTACTTGAGAATTTAATAATCTACTTATCAAAAAAATTAATCAAAATCGGTTCAGTAGTTTTTGCTGTACAGCTGCAGCCGATGGAAATTCTTGTTGACAAAATTTTGTGTAATAAAATCTTTAAAATATAACAATAATTCATCTTGAAAATAAAAAAAAACGAATGAAAAAATAATGCGTATTTATATTTTTATAGCTGTTTAAAAATTGCTCACCTTAAGACTAATTTTTTCCTTTATACCCCCCTTAAACCTAATGAAAACATTTAAGATGAGATATATTATTTTTATCTAATACTTAACAATTCATATATTCATATTATTTTCAAAAATAATACCAAAATAAATTTCTTTTTATTTTTAAGGTAAAATAAAACTCTTTTACTTGAGAGAGTTTTATTTTTGAAATTATAAAACTCCTAAATTTTTAAGAGTTTTATTTTTTGAAATTATAAAACACCAACATTTTTAAGAGTTTTATTTCAAAATAAATTTAAATTTGAATAATTTAAACATTATTTTAATAAAGTACGGAGTTTTTCCTTGTCTGGAAAAAAACCTTGTAAAATGACAAGAAAAACCTGTTGTATTTATTTTTTGCTCCCTCCTATTTGACAAGAATTCCTTGCCATTTTACAAGCCTTTTACCAATAATTTGGTTATTTGACAAGCTTTTTACTTTTTTTTTTTTTTTGCACGCGATAAAACTTAAAACGAGGTTTCGTGACTTTACTAGATTTTTTACTACCTCCTATTTTACGAGTGTTCCGAGTAAAAATTAAGATCTTTATTGTAATTTTACATGCTAATTACCAATAAAATTATAAATTTACAACTTTTATTGCAAAATAAAAATAATAGGGTATTCTCGTGAATTTAATAGATTGGTTTTGTAAAATTGTATTGGAAATTTATGAAATTACAAGAAAAAAAAATTGTAAAATTAAAAAAAAAAAAAGAAAAATTAAATTTCGATTGAAAATTTGGATTTGGCTTTAGACAGTTTTTTGTGTTTTTTACTCGGAAACCGTAAGTTGTACGAAAATAATTTCTGTGACAATATTGTTGATAAAATTATGGAAATTTAAAATTAAGAAACAAAGAATAAGAAAACAATAAATAGCTGATTTTAATCTGATACACTTACAGTGACAATCGAAGAGTGCTGACGACGGAAGGGTGGGTTCTTTCGAAAGCTATCAACATCTCCACTTAGCGTGTGTTGTCAATTAATTTTTTCAGACTTTTATTTCTTAGAAATAATTAATATGGACTCAAACCGAATTAAATAAAACTTTAGTTATAAAATATAAAGTCCAACAATATATAAAACAGAATTAAAAACAAATAAAAAAAATTTCAGAAAAAAAAATCCAAGTTTTTTTAAAACAATACTGGTGTTCGCCGTAGATGCGTAAAAAGAAATAAAAAACAAAGTTTATATTTTAAAATTGGAGAATAAATTCTCAGATTTATTTAAATAAATAAATTACCTTTTTTATAAAAAATATGTAAGGGGCACGTAGTGCTATGTTTGAGAAGGACAAAACGAGTAAAAAAAAAGACATACAAAGTGTATGTATAAGGGTGACAGACAATGCCTAAAACTACCGTTATCGGTTATGCTAGTTAGAATCTGTGCAAAAACTCTTAACAGAGTTGCATTGAAAGTGTAATAATGCAGATTCCAACTAGTTTTAACCCTTTAAAGACCAAAGGGGTCAATTTATAAATTTATTAAGCAAATAAAGGGTTTACGCTTAAACATTGCCGGCCACCTTGCAACACTAAAATAGTTGCAACAGAAACTTAAAGGTAATCTATGCTAAATATTTAAATAAGAGGTATCATGCAGTTCAAGTGAGTTTTTTAATTCATTTATTTTTTCTAAAAACACTTAAAACTAAAAAAGGCGGTCAGGAGACCGGACCAGTAATACTGGATATTTTTAAAGCGGCCCAGAGGACCGGACCAGTTCCAAAAGCAACCGGAGGTTTATTAAGCGGTCCAGCAGACCGGACCAGTTATAAATAACCGGAAGGTTTTTAAAGCGGTCAAATAGACCGGACCAGTTACATAGGCAACCGGAAGTTTTTAAAGCGGTCCATCAGACCGGACCCCTATAGAGGGGATTGACCGGATATAACCCAGCCAAACATGGTATATTGGGCCATTGGAAGACCCGGGCTCGAATAAATTTTATTTTTTATAATTTGAGGATAAACCTCTGGTCCAAAAACTAAAACCACCCGTCCAGCACGATTAAAATTAGGATCAGCAAGCTGAAACCCTGCAAAATGGTCCCTAATAGAGTCCGGAGCGGACTCAACTGGAGTGTTCACTCCCTTCATCCGTGTTACCTTCGCAGTAAACACAATTTTCTGCTCGGCGTCGTAGGTTGAGCCGACCGTAACACGACAATATTTGTCATTGTCGACCTGCGATACGGGCAGCCGAAGTTGTGTGACCATGGACTCAGAAATGTAGCTTACTTTACAGCATGGGTCCAAGGCTGCTCGTAGGGGGATTGTGCTCTTTGGCAAATAAAGTTTGATTCGAAGGTTCGGAGAGAATGAGACAATGTGCCGTATTGGCAAGGGACAAATATTAGAAACGGACGAAGACGGATAATTTTGTGCAGAATTCTTCATATTTAAGTGCGGTTGCTCAATACGCAATGCCTTTTGTTTAGCGGACTGTAGCTTGTTACGATTTTTATGAGAAGACTGTTTTGCCTCAGATACCAACGGAGCTGGTCGGGAAGGATGCAGGAGGGTATTATGATCCCCCTTACATTTACCACATTTAAAACGGCTCTTACAATCTTTCGCGAGATGTGAAAAGGCTAAGCAGCGGGCACAGTAACGATGTAGAACCACCATTCGAAGCTTACGCTCGTGGCTCATTTTTCGAAACTCGGAGCAATTGCTCAATGGGTGCTTGTAATTGCAAATTCTACACTGACGTTTTCCCTGTTTTTCGGAAACAGGTGTCGGAAGACTATTCGAGCCCGAGAGTTCAATTATACCCGACGAAGGTGCGGGTATCGAAGAATTAATAATTGCTGCATCTAAAATAGGTGCAACATTTGATGAAGGTGCGCCATCAAGAGACGGCTCCTCCGTAGTGGTAGTAGCAGGTAAAATAGGGACAGCCAAGGTGACTGCAGGATCAGCAGATGTATCAGGAGCAGTTAAGGTAGTAACTGCTGACTCCGAGATCTCCATTTCCTCCTCATAATCCTCCAACAAAGTGTCTTCAAAAAGATTTGGCACTGCGGTCATTATGCTAGGAAATAAGATATGTTATCGGAGAACAAAAAATAGTTTTAATTTAAGTTGGTCAGAATGACCAGTTTTGCGATATGTCGCCTTACAACCCCATTCGCAGTGCGTACGTCGACGACTCTAACACGACCGTCACTACCCGGGTGAATTTTAACGACCCTACCTAACCTCCACGAAGTGGGAGGAAGCTGCTCATGTCTAATAACGACCAAATCCTCTAACTGAATTTCACGTGTTGGATGTTGCCATTTGTAACGTTTGTGCAAGCTCAACAAGTACTCATCTTTCCACCGTTGGCAAAAATGCTGAGTCAGAGCTTTAATTTTTCTAAACCGATTTACGATACTCAAAGGAGGTTCATCGATTTCAGGCTCGGCAGGAGCAAGAATTGGTGAACCAATCAAAAAATGACCAGGCGTTAGCGCTACCGGTTCCTGTGGGTTATCCGTCATAGGACAAAGAGGACGCGAATTTAAGCAAGCTTCAATTCTCGCAAGTATTGTCGAAAACTCTTCAAACGTATATTTGAAGGCTTGCGCTTCCTTTCGAAAATGAAGCTTAAAACTTTTCACACCGGCTTCCCAAAGACCACCCATATGAGGGGCCCCAGCTGGGATAAAACGCCACGAAAGTTCCTGAAACCCGTATGTGGAACAAACCGCGGACTGACTTTCCTTAAGAAACGTCTTAAAGTCCCTTTCCAATTCTCGCGACGCGCCTACGAAGTTAGTACCATTGTCCGAAAACATCGTGTGAGGGCAACCTCGACGCGAAACAAACCTCTGAAAAGCGGCTAAGAATATAGCGGTTGATAAATCAGACGCTGCCTCCAAATGTATCGCTTTCGTCGAAAAACAAACAAAGATGCAAACATAACCTTTAGTTATTTTACACGCTCTGCCGGTAAAACTTTTGATATCAAAAGGGCCCGCAAAGTCTACACCAGTGGTAGTAAAAGGCCTAACTAAAGTAGTTCTTTCCGGAGGAAGAGCGGCCATAATCTGACTACAAGATCGTTTCCGATCAAGCAGACAGCGTTTACAACGACCGATAACTCCGCGAATCTTTGATTTCATTCGCGGGATCCAATATTCTATACGAAGAATCCGCAACATCAACTGATTTCCACCGTGGATGGAAATCAAATGAACAAACTCGGTTAAAAGCTGAGTGAACCTGTCTGAATAGGGTAGAATTATAGGGTGTTGTTCAGAATAAGATAGAGATGGACATTTTACTAAACGACCATTCAATCTCATAACACCACTTTTATCTAAAAAGGGGTTCAAAGGAACTAAAGCACTCTTCGTTGATAGGGGCTTTCCCCTTAAGAGACATTCATATTCGTCACCGAAGTGACGTTTTTGAGCTACGATGGCCAAATGCATTTTCGCCCTTTTTATCTCCGAATTGGAAAGTGATTTCGCCGGATACGAAAGCGTATCCAAATTTTGTTTTTTACGGCAATTGTAAATAAATCTCAGAACATATGAGATTACACGAAGAGCTTTGTCCAGCTTCGAATAGTTTTCAAGAATATCGTAATCCAAATCTTTCCCTTTAGCGTCTGCGAAGAATGAAGCATGAGTCTTTACAACCTGAGCCTTAAGGTCAGTATGCAAACAGGAAATATCCGAAATATTCCATTGTGATCTATCCTGGCGAAGCCAACGTGGTCCATGCCACCAAAGATCATTACCCATCAGTTCAGAAGGCGAAATACCACGACTGCCCAAATCGGCAGGATTGTCCTCAGACCTAACGTGGTACCAATTGTGATTACCAACATTCTGCTGTATTTGACATACCCGGTTTCTGACAAAAGTAGCCCAGGTACAAGGGTCCTTTTTCAGCCAAGCAAGGACGATTGTAGAATCAGTCCAACAATATACCTGGTGAATACCGATATCAATTTCGCCAAGTACCGTCTGCAAAAGCTCGGAAGCTAAAACTGCTCCACAAAGCTCCAGGCGAGGGATCGTGATTGATTTTATGGGAGCTACTCTCGTTTTACCAGACAAAAGGTGGGTATAAATTTCACCGCTGGAGGTCTCAATACGTATATATATCACCCCCGCGTATGCCTTTTCCGAGGCATCAGAAAAGACATGGAGTTCGACCAAAGAATCAGGACCGTAATGAACCCATCTTGGAATTCGAATATTGTTAACTTCATGGTATGAAGTTACAAACCTTTGCCAATCATTTTCCGTTGAAAGAGGAAGATTCTCATCCCAACCAATATGATCAAGCCAAATTCGTTGCATAATCATTTTAGCAACAACAATAACTGGACCAAGCCAACCCACGGGATCAAAAAGTTTTGCTATAAGAGACAAAACTTCCCTTTTAGTATGACTAGACTTAGGTGTGATGGGGTTCACACTGAAGTAAAAAGAGTCCAGTTGAGCGTTCCACTGAATCCCTAAAGTTTTAGAGCTACTTGACTCAACAAAAGTCAAAAGTTTCGCATCGACTAAATGCTCAGGGGGAAACCCATTCAAAATGGAGCGTTCATTGGAAGTCCATTTCCGAAGCTCAAATTTTGCAGAAGACAAAGCTGCTATAAGCTGATCACGAGCGATCAGAGCAGTCGAGACGTCATGATACCCTGTTAAAACGTCGTCAACGTACATACACTTCCGAAGGATGTGTGATGCCAGGGGATATTCAGCCTCAGAATCGTCCGCCAATTGTAAAAGCGTCCGAATCGCCAAATAAGGGGCGCAATTTACGCCGAAAGTAACGGTTTGCAACTCATACTCCTTAACGTTCTCCGTCGGAGAATCTCGAAACAAGATACGTTGAAATGGAGTATGAGAAGAATCCACCCTAATCTGCCTATACATTTGCGTAATATCGCAATTGAAGACAAATTTGAAAAGGCGCCATCTTAAAATTAAGAGGACCAAGTCCGACTGTAAAGTCGGTCCGACGTAGAGACAGTCGTTTAGACTATTCCCGTTCGAAGTTTTGTTCGAAGCGTTGAAAACGACTCGCAATTTTGTAGTCTTTCGCTCAGGTTTAACGACTGGGTGATGGGGCAAATAACACGAAAGTGTTAAAGCCGGGGGGGTATATGAAACGAGTTTCATATGGTCAAGGTCCAGATATTCCCTTACGACGTTGTCGTACATTTCTTTAATCTCAGGTCTTCGTAGAAGCGAGGATTCTGTCCTGAAATATTGTTTCATGACATTCGACCTCGATATACCCAAGTTTAAAGTTTCAGGGAATTCAGGCTTAAATGGAAGAGTAACAATGTATCGACCATCAGAAGCACGACGCGTTGTTGACCTATAGTTCTCCTCACAAATTTTATCAAAAACCGATAAAATTTTCTTTTTAGGAGTTTCCTCGATTTCCCAAAATCTAAGAAGTGTTCTATTAAGAGAATCTTCTTCGGAAAAGTCTACCCTAGTCGAATAGACATGGACTCGAGGTTGTGAAATTGGACCAGTAATAATCCAACCAAATACTGTATTTTGAGCTAGCAATGAGCCCAAAATATTTCGACGAATTTCTCCCAAAAGAATTTGAGGATATAAATCCGCGCCAAGCAAAAGGTCGACAGGTTTACTGTCGTAAAATTCAGAATCTGCCAGATGTAGATCCAATAGATTATCCCTTATAAACGAAGGAATGACAAAGGATGGTAAATTACCCGATATACTAGGCAAGACAAGTGCCATAGTTTCCAAGACAAGTGTACTGTCCAAGGGAGAGCCAATCTTCAAAGAACAAATTTTCTTCGAAGTAGCCGAGACTGCTTGATTTACACCTGAAACTTGAGCATTCGTGGAATGCGTTGAGAGTTTCAGGCGATTCTGCAAGCTTTCGCAAATAAACGAAGCCTCGGAAGCCGGATCTATAAGAGCCCGGGCTTGGTACGTAGTACCATGGTGAATAAGATTCACCATTGCTGTCCCTAGGAGTACAGTCCTATCCTGTGAAGCGTGGAACACCTGGCGGTTTGCAGGAGCCGCGTGACTAATACCCGTAGATGTAGATGGAAGGAGAGAATTTTCAGGCAGGGAGTTCTGTAATCCAGGGGCGGAAGGCGTACTCACAACTGCCGTAGAAGAATTATTTCCCCTTGCCGGTCCGTCAACAGATTGTATCTCACGATGCAACATAGTATGATGCCGTTTGTTACAAATAGAGCAACTGTTTTTGCTCTTACAATTTTTAGCTTCGTGTGCCTTTGAAAAACAATTGACACAATAATGAAACTTTTTCACAGTAGAATATCTGTCGGCAACTGAAAGTTTTTTAAACTTTGGACAGATACGTAAAAAGTGTCCTTGATTTGGACACAAACCACAAAAAGTAATCGTAGAAGGTATAGCATTGGTATGATGTGACTTCACCTTTGATTGAACAGTTTTCTTGGACGATCCAGAGCCTTTAAGATCGCGTAGGCAATCTAAAGTTTGGATTCGTTCCGTCAAAAACTTGTCCAAGTCCTCCCAAGAAGATATAGATTTCTTTACCTTAACTGTTTGTTCGAAAAGGTGCACGGTGTGCGGAGGCAACCGTTTTACAGAATTGTAAACTATAATTGGATCCCAGTTCGTAATTGGAATGTCATACATAGACATTGCCGTCAAACATTTATTCACGCCGCGCTGAATCGTTTTAAGACCCTCGCTAGTTTCTTCCTCAAAGGAAGGAATAGCATAAAAAGCATCGAATTGATTAAAAACCAACATACGCTTATTGTCGTATGTGTCTTCCAAATTTTTCCACGCTATATTAAAGCCCTCATTAGTAAGTTGGCTTCTTGAAACGATTTCCCTTGCTTCCCCACTAGTTTTCTTAATGAGGTAACAAAGGCGCTCAACATTACTTAAACGAGCATTTTTAATATAAACCGCGGTAAAAAGGTCTCTGAACGTAGGCCACGACAAAAAATTTCCCTCAAATACATCGATGTCACATGGATGTAACGCCATTCGATGAAAGTAATCATCAACCTGAGGAACTACAACCGCCGAAGGCTGGGGTTTAGGATTAAGTTCCTCCTTTATTGCATCGAAAACTTGTATTCTCCCTTTTATATTGGACGCACAGTTTACGTACGCGTCAAAAGCTATCTGATATTTAGACTCAATAGATGTCAAATCCCTAACATCAGAGTCTTCTAACGATTTTACGTACTCCATGCTCCTCACAAAGGAGGATTCAACCCTCTCCCACAATGAATCTAATCGCTTACCCCTCATTTCCAACGAAAAAACGTTGTGTACCTCATCGTCAAGCTTAAAAAAGCCAGCACCAAAGGTGACAACATCTTCCGAAGCTTTAATGAAGGTCTCAAGTGCCGTCACTTCCATTTGATTCGTGAAAAAATTACAAAAATAATTAAATTTCCAAAGAAATTAAAAAAATCAAGAAAACTTGTAAAAAAAGACGAAGTTTTACGAAAATTACCGAAGATATACGACAAATTCCGAAGACCTGAAAAATTTTTCCGAAAATTTCAGAAAAATATCAAAAGAACTTTCAAAAAAAATTTTAAATTTTCTCT
This sequence comes from Pegoplata infirma, assembly GCA_963921195.1. Classification (NCBI taxonomy): domain Eukaryota; kingdom Metazoa; phylum Arthropoda; class Insecta; order Diptera; family Anthomyiidae; genus Pegoplata; species Pegoplata infirma. Next base: position 60,456,608 of record OY992540.1, read on the forward strand.
AAAAATTCAAAAATGTCCGAAATTTAACGAAGATTTCCGAAAAATACCGAATAAAACTCGAAGATCTCACAAATTCGATAAAATTTTCTCAAAAAATTGAAAAGTGTACAAGACTTTACGAAAAGTAAAAAAAAACTTTCAAAAAATTTCAAAAAACCAGCTTAAATTTCAAAAAAATACGAACACTCACGAAAAAAACCGAAGTATTTTCTTGTTCGTAAAAAAAATATTCAAAAAATTTGTTAAATGTGGTTAACTTTTTAAAAAGTTTAAAATTTTTCAAAAATCTTCAAAATGCACAAAATTTTCCGAAAAAACACGAATGGTTCCGAAGAAACCCGAAGATCTGTCGAGTTCGTCAAAAAATTTCACGAAAAAACGATAAAAAATTTACAAGTTAAAAATTTTAATTTAAATGCACACACTTGATAACTCGCGACTGTGACGGACTGTAGGGTACTTTTTAAATGCAGTTAAAAAAAAGCAACAACACACACACGGTATGTATTCAAGATAGGAATGCAGCTTAAGCTTAAGCAAGGAAAAAAAAAAAAAATCCACACAGAAACTGGCGTGACGTAGTGAATAAAAAGAATAAAGCACAAAATAAAATAAAAACAACCGATTTGTTTATAAAAAAAAAAAACTATTTATGGGGATAGAAATATGTAAATATATATGTATGTAAATATGTAATAATATAAATAAAAAATTATTAAACACTTTTAACACTAACCCGACGGCTTTTTGTAATAAAAAAACAAATGGAATTATTTGAAATTTATATTTTTATTCGCACTTTAACGTTATTAAATAAAACCAAATTATTTTGATGTTTATTATTGAAATAAATTAATTTAAAAAAAAAAAATTTTATAGAAAATTTATTTTTTGTAAACAAATGCACTGTTGATAAAACAAGTAACAAAAATTTACATGGAATGACAAAGTGTCAAAAAGCACTGTTTTACCGACGATTTTAGGGTTGTAAGACCGATCATTCACAATAAAAATATTAAATAAAAAGGAGTATTAACCAATTTTAATACTTTTTTTTTTTTTCTCCTTTTTGTTTTATTTAATATTCTTTTTTTTTTCACTATTTTTCTTTTATGTATTGTATCCTTTTTTTTTTTTCGAATTTATTTTTCACTTTAAACTCACAAAAATAATTGAAACTGCACGTACCTTTTTATCGATGAAAATTTAAAAAATTAAAAGAAATTGTTGAGGGATGGAGGGATGTTCCAAAAAACGTTGAGATCTTCTATGGGAAGAGAGAAAAATTCCAATTTTATCAAACTTTGTTTAAATCCGGTTCGAAGGACCAAAATGTTCGCCGTAGATGCGTAAAAAGAAATAAAAAACAAAGTTTATATTTTAAAATTGGAGAATAAATTCTCAGATTTATTTAAATAAATAAATTACCTTTTTTATAAAAAATATGTAAGGGGCACGTAGTGCTATGTTTGAGAAGGACAAAACGAGTAAAAAAAAAGACATACAAAGTGTATGTATAAGGGTGACAGACAATGCCTAAAACTACCGTTATCGGTTATACTAGTTAGAATCTGTGCAAAAACTCTTAACAGAGTTGCATTGAAAGTGTAATAATGCAGATTCCAACTAGTTTTAACCCTTTAAAGACCAAAGGGGTCAATTTATAAATTTATTAAGCAAATAAAGGGTTTACGCTTAAACAACTGGAATGTCCTTTCTCCTGTCAAGGACACCATGGATTTTCAAACCAAAATTTTTTACTCAAGCTTAGAATGTCCATTTTATGCTATTAAAATTTAAGGAAGGTGATTTTTCGTGTTTGATATAGCAAAATTTTTTATTTTTGCCAACATTTTGAAAATATCAAATATGAGGCATTCTACACCAAATGTCCCCCTAGAGAAATAAATGTGTCCCTTAAATTTCTGAATGGGTTGATTGGACAGCCCTATATGGTACTAAGAAAATTGCCTTTTTGCTTTTTCAATTTTTCAAAAACTGGGCTTAGGAGGCGTGGTTAAATATTGGAAAATTGGTCAAATTTGTGGCGAGTTGCCTTGATTAAATATTTATCACATTAAAACGGAATGCACCACAATCTCAAAAATTTTCATTCTTATATAGTTTTGTATGGGCTATCGATTTTTTTTTTTTTTTTTTGGAAAATTTTCAGAACCCGTTCTGAAATTTTCCATTTTTGAAAAATGTCAATTTATCAAAAATCCGGCCACTTTTTTTTAAATTTTTTTTTTTATGTTTAGATGTCCATCCACACAAAAAAAATCGGAAACATTTTCGTAATTTTTTTCGAGAAAATCGCATTTGAATTTTAAATTTCATAACAATTTTGTAATTTGCTTGTATTTTCTTGTTTAAACGTTGCGAATGAGTATTATTAATTGCATAAATATTACTCATACGCTCTGTTGAAATAAGAAAATACAAGCAAATTACTAAATTGTTATGAAATTTAAAATTCAAATGCGATTTTCTCAAAAAAAAAACGAAAAACGTGTTCTGAATTTTTTTGTGTATGGACAAACATCTAAACTTAAAAAAAAAACAAGTAAGAGTATTAAATTCGGCTGTGTCGAATCTTTTATACCCTCCAACATGTAAGAAAAAAATCAGGGCGTATTTTTTTGGGAGGGGGTTTCGGCGGGGGCTGTGGGGACACCTCCCCCTCTCGAAAAATTTTTACTAATTAATTTGTTATGCTTTTTTAACTAAAGCAATACAATTTTATGATTATTTAAACTATTTTTTATATCCACGCCCTAAAAAGGGGGCGGGCAAAAAAAACTAATATTTTTAGTCCCACCGGTCCTAGTGCAGTACTCTGAACTTATTCTTGCATAAAATTGTTTCATTTGTTTAACAAAAATATAAAAAAACATGAAAAAAAAATCTTGTTTTTCAGAGGTTGGTTTAGTTCCGTAAGGGGGAACTTTTTTCCCCCTGGTCAGATTTTGCCCATTTACGAACTTAACCTGCATAGGACCATAAAACATATTCGTGCAATTTCAGGAGGCTAGCTGTTTTATTTTAGACTGCATCGTGCCATATACAGACGGACGGACAGACATTCACAGAATGTCTTAGAATCGATCATGGATCAATAATATATATACTTTATGGGGTCCCCGACCGATATTTCGATGCGTTACAAACGGAATGAACGGGTTCTGAAAATTTTCCAAAAAAAAAAATAAAAATAATCGATAGCCCATACAAAACTACGATAAGAATGTTAATTTTTGAGATTGTGGTGCAGTCCGTTTTAATGTGATAAATATTTAATCAAGGCAACTCGCCACAAAATTTACCATTTTTCCAATAGACCACGCCTACTAAGCCCAATTTTTGAAAAATTGAAAAACCAAAAACGCAATTTTCTAAGTTCCATATAGGGCTATCTGTACAACCTATTCAGAAGTTTACGGTACATATTTTTTTTTTCGCTGGGCATAACTTGTGGAATGCCTCATATTTGAATATTTTACAAACTTTGAAAATTTATTGCTTAACAGGACGAAAAAAACACCTATGTCTGAAATTTGAAAAAGTGTTTGTAGGACATTCTTAACTTTTTTTTGAGAAAGATTATTCTAGCTCAAGGTCATATTTCTTTTACTAATCATTACGATGATATTGTCAAAGTAACAATTTTCAAGAAACTTTTTATAAATTGATTGGTTTGGTCATTTTGCAAGACTTACTCGACACGTGTTTCGGAATTCGTCAAATTCCATTGTCAAGAGTATTTAGAATTTATTTACTAAATACACAACATAATACAGCTCTAAATTTCAAACGAAAAGTCAACTTTATAAAAATAATTGTTTTCAAATATTGTTTTCAAAATTTTTTGCGGAAATTTTTTTTTCTAAATTTTAATTTTAAATCTTCATAATTTTATATACAATATTGTTTTTATAAGTTTTTTCGTACGACTTACAGTTTTCGAGCACAAAAATGTTAAAAAACTGTCTAAATGTCAATATTGACAAAAAAAAGCGATTTTTTAAACGTAAAATATGGGTTTTAATCATTTACGAATCTCTAAAGTTCCAATGGATTTGCTCATATAATAATCTCTATTAATATTAAGCCGAACCATATTTCCTTGCCTTTTCTTAATTTATATTCTGGTTTTCTCGAAAGACCATATTTTTCATAAGGGTTGTCACTCTTTATAAAATGTGGAGGGTATTCGCACATTCGGCCAAATCAAATTAAATATTTTAACTTGTTTTTCATTAGAAAACTGTCAAGATACTTTCTCTACTGTATAAGTAAATAATTCCCCTAAAAGTTTTAAAAAACTCAAAAGAATAAAAAATATTACACTTCATTTAAGTGTCAAAACAGACATAATTTTTCATATTTTTACGTAAATAAATTTAACAAAAATTATTTTCCTTCAAGTATATTATACAACATTCTTTACAATTTTCTCCACCATTTCTTCATCCCACCCCCCTCCCCCTTTGAAAAAAAATGTATTCTAATAACTCACCTTCTTGATTGTACAAACTCATCTGGTATAGCAAATTTTAAAAATACCTTTGGTTTTGCACTAAATTGTTGACGTTTTTGTTGCAATAAATCAACAGCTTGTTTTATTGAGGTAGTACGAGAATATGTTGTTGCTGTTGCTGCTGATGATGTTGGTGTTGGTGCTTTCATTGTCATAGTCGTCGTCACCGACGTTGCTGATGATGATGTAGTACTACTGCCACTGCTAATACTACCACTCAAAGTTTCCACAGACCTAATTTCCAATTCATTGAAAATTAAAGCATTATTTTTCCTTTGTAAATTATTGTAATACTCCGGCTGACGTTTTGTTTGTTGTATTTTAGTACTCGTACAATTTAAAGGTAAATTTTTACAAAAACTAGAAGTTGATGTTTCAGAGAAACTACTTTGATAACGACGACAAAATATATTATTACGTGTTGTTTCAAATGATGAGGATTTCTTTTCCGATGTAGAATTAACACGTATGGGTGAAGTATTGATTTTGCATTTATCAAAAGATGTTGCAGAAATATTTGCACCAAAAAATGATGGCAAATGTTTATGAGCAAATTTTTGACCAGTACACTTTAATGAACTTTTTGTAGGCGTCGTAGTTAAGGATCTACTTTCGTTTGACAAGGATTGAGAATACAATCTATCAAGTTTAGATTTATGTTCATTGGAATTTATATTTGATTTTGCCATGTTTCTATTTTTCTATTTTTTTTTTAATTTTTATTAAGACACTTTTTTTCGAAACCGTTTTGAAAATAAATTCTATTTTAATTTTGTTCACTGCATGTTATAACAATTTAAAGTTTCATTTAACTTGAAACATTTGCTTAAATTAATATTAATGGTATTCATCTAACCGTATAAACACCTCGTATAATATGTAAGTCTGATAAATTTATACAATTTATGTCAAACTCCATTTATAAAAAATAAGTTTGGTAAGTTTATACGGTATACTTGGTGAATACGAGTTTAAATGAATACGGCCATTATTTTTATAGAATACATATTTAAACTGTATTAATTTTTCATATCATTTGATTTTGTTTAACTAATAGTTTGAACAAAAAATTTATTAGAAAAATCAACCTGTTGTTTTTTCTCTTTTAATATTGTCACACAACACATTTGAAATTGACACTTTGGTTACCTGCCGAGAACTAAATGGGGTTTTTTCCAATCTGTTGATTGAATAAGTAGAACATAACCAGAGTAGCTTTATAAGATACGTAAGGTATATGTTTGTATGTGCATATATGTAAATGAATAGAAAATAATTTATTGGAGAAAAATTTTTGCACTGCAAGAAATTTGAGCGAGAAAGATTTTAAACAACCCAGGAAACAAAGGACTTGTTTTTATTCCTTCCACTTACAAGAAAGGTATCCCTTGTCTTACACTCCAATTGCTCTGAAATTTAGATATGTTAATCAGTTCCGAAATCTAAGTTTAAACTGTTTTTTTTTTGGTGTTATCTCGGCGGTTTAAACAATTTTTTCAACTTATGCAAAATATGGTTTTTGATAAAAATCCAAGGAATTTCGCCATAACCTAAAATGCATCTCGGATTAATATTAATAGAGTTTATTATATCGCCTTTTCCATAAAATAGCACAAAAAATTACGATTGACGATTTTGTGTTTTGACTCCAAAACATATTACCGATTTTTTGTCAAATCCACTTTTCTTTTACAAAAACGAAAATCTGATAACTGATTTTGATTTTATAATTATTTTTTCTTGATAACTAATTACACTCTTGAACCAATTCAGAGAAATTTTTACTCCTATAATACATAAATAAGATACACTCAAAAAAAAAAAAACTGTAAACTTATCAAAAAATTTAGTTAAATTTAACTAAAAAAACACCTGATTTTGAACCTACTAAATTTCTAGTTAATTTAACAAAAAATGTTTAGTTAACTTTTCGTAGAATGTATGTAGCAAAAAAAAACGTAATTTTAACTAAAAATTCAGCTGAAAATTTCGTAACATTTTTTATTAGTTGAATTCAGCTAAACTTTTTGTAAAAAATTTTAAGTTTGTTAAATATTGGTTTTAAACACTAACACTTCACTTATTTTTTCTTTTTTTTTTACAGCATTAAGTTCAGCTTAAGTAGGACTTATGAGATTTGCATAGAAGGCTACACATGAAATGTTTAAAATTTTTCACTTGACAAAAATGTTACAAAAAATCAGCAAATTAATTAGTAAAAATTCGTAAACTCAGTTTTAAAGTCAACAAAAAAAAATAGTTCAAAATTTGTACAAAACTAGTATTTTCGTAAATTGAAGTTAACTAAAAAAAGTAGTTAAAACGCTGATTTTAACTAAAAATTTGCTAAAAAGCCAGTAAACTCGAGTTAACAAAAAAAAGTTTGTTAACTTTACAGTTTTATTTTTTTGAGTGTAGATTTTAACCTCCTAATTCCTTGAAAATTTTTCTATTACGACCGATTTTAAGAAAATTGGGTTTGATTACACCGCTCAACAAATCGAAGGTTTTTGACACCGGTTTGAAGTTTGATTAATATTTTTAAATATTTTGACTCGCTGATTCCAATTCTGTGCTCCAAATTTTTCCATCACGTCTAGAATTTTAATTATTCGTGGTTGAAAATGCGAAAAAACGCGATTTTTGCCTTTTTTGAAAGCCTGCAGAGCAGCCACTGGGTGGAATAAAAATTTGGTTTAAAGCGTTAGAGTAGAATTGAACTATGATCTCGAATATATGATCAAAAAAATTTGAAGTTGTTGCACTATTATTGGCCAAACATGTATTTAAAAAAAACACTGCGAACAAAAAATTCCATTTTTTAACATGATTTTTTTGTGTTTTTGTTTAACACATGCAACATTTTTATGCTACATGAAGTTCAAAGTCCTGCATTTGGACCAAAAGAATTAGAAAATGTCGTTTTTTTTGGCCGCCCCTCTTTTATGGGCGTGGAATAATTTTTTTTTTAAATATTGATTAACTTGTATTTCTTTATCGCAAAAAGCATAAGAATGAATCTGTTAACCCATATTCGAGAGGAAATCCGCCCCCCCAATTACAACTACCGACACCCCCCCCCACCAAAAAAAAGAAAACGCCCCTGCAATTTTTTTGTTGCATGTTGGATGGTATAAAAGATTCGGCATAGCCGAATTTAATGGTGTTTTCTTTTCTGGCAAAAAATGTGCTTTTTTTTTGCATTTCGCCCCAAAAATTATGTTTTTGTGTTCTTTTCTGAAAAATGCCAACCCTTATAAAGAATATCCTGTTCTTTTCTAAAAATGTCTGCCCTATAAAGTGCAAAAAAGTTGCACTTTTTGCCCCGTAAAATATCACGGGGTTGAAATTGCCTTGTACAACAGCTGACTTTTTCTGTGTTATTTTCTCAAAACAGCTGTTAAAAAATACAGGGCAGAGTATTTCTGGATGTTGTGTTCTATTCCAGTCAAATAAAATGCAAGTTTTTGAAGGTGTGAGTTAAACATTTAAAAAATGTATACCCTTAAAAGGCAAACATTTTTTTTCAGAAAAGAAATCACCATAACACTCTCACTTGTTTTTTTTGAAAATATAAATTTTTGGTTTTGGACGCAAGTGAACGTTGTTTCAGAAAAAACAAAAATTTTTAAGCATTTTTATACTAAGCTTATCAAAACTAAAAAAAAAGGTTAAAAAATTTTTAGAGTAAGACGCCAACTAGCCTAAAAATTTTGTTCATGGTCACTATTGGAACTGAAATACTTGTCCGACCAAAATGAAACTTTTTGTCATTAATAAGCTAATCAAACTAAATTATAATAAAAATAAAAAAAATTTAAATTTTTTTTTTTCATTGTGTGAACTTTTTTTTTAGACCCAATGTTTAGGGCCCGGTAGCGACCACTAACCTAAACCTTGATAAACATTTTTGAATAAAATCACGTGCTTTTTTCTTACGGTGCTTAATTTATATTCCGGGTGGCCCATACAAAAATATAACTTTTGTTTTTATGAACCACCGTATTATATACGGTTATGCGAAAACAGGGCTATTGCCAAAAACTTCGATTTTGCTCTGATGGACCAAAATTATTCCATGAAAAGTTTTTAAATATTTTTATCCTAATGTACTAAAGATTCCGCGAATTTTTACACCAATAGCGGTCAACACAAAAAATATTATTTTTTGACAAAATACACTACGTTTGCGAACTTTAACCGATTGTAGGGAGGCAAAGACAAAATTCCAAATTTGTTTGCATTATTTTATCCATTATAAGCTCTGTAATACGCATCATTTGTTGCTTTTAACAAGCAAAATTTCCAAAAAGTGGCCATTTTCGGGAACGGCTATTGCCTAAGGCTTTATTTTAACTCCCCTCCCCGCCCTCTTTAAAACTTGGGAAATATTGTCTGTTTTCCCCTTTCAAGCACGCAAAGCTAGGTATATAAATGCCGTTACTTTAATACCATATATGCATATCGTTATTTTAAATTAATAATTTTTTAATAACAATGCATATATTTTTTAATAATTTTTTTTACAGTGTATTTATATGCATTTTTTTGTCACCCTTGTCGACAGCATTTTACTTCTAACATGTGGTTTTGTTGTAAGTCAGTGAACTTCATCCTCACCTTCTACCAATTCGTTAAAATCTTATAAGGATTGTCATCCACCGTACCATATGAGTTGGGTTGAAATTAATTAACCTTCATACACCTTCAGAAATTATGGATGTTTACTTGACACATTTATGTCGTGGTCCGCTTTTGGGAGACTCAGCTGTACTTTGATTTGTATTTGAACTTTATGCTAGAGTGACAAAAACTTAACAATAATTTCGATTGTTAAAGTTTGACATTGTGAAAAAAACATTTTTGCGAAACAAATTTAGAAACAAATCGGAGATTCTCACTTATATTACTTATTTGGTTTTCATTCAAGTTTAATTTTTTGTTTTTCGTCCTACTCTAATATTATAGTTTATATTCAAAGAACTTATATGCATACACCTCAATTTCAGTTTAGAACCTACAAACACATAATAAACTTAATCAACGTTATTTAATCATCATAGTTAGAAACTGTATAAAATTGAAATTTTTTTAACCATACACATGAGTACATTAGACCGGCATTTTTTGCTATGGAGCTAAAACACTTCAATTCAACCGACGAGTTGACCGCACCCCCTCCAAATTTAATGAAATTCAGTATTGGGGTTTACTTTAACAAAAAAGAGATTGTGTCATTTTTTTAGGCTTCTGATCACTCCAGTATTCGAGATATGGGGTCTTGAAAATCGGGAATTCGTATATATTTGGCAAAAATTTTTGGAGAGCTATATCTCAAGAAACGGTATTTTTAAAATGTTGGAAAAAATATGTGTTATTAAGGATCGAATATACTACTTAAGTTTAAATTTTCAGGATGGCGATGTCATTGAAACTTTTAATATTAAGAGAAAGATAGTGATAGGTAAGAAAAACGGTGTGTTTTCCCTTAGGAAAATTTTTTTTTTGTCTTTGAGATTCTGGTACCAAAGCTCATTTGTCTTAATGTTTTTCAGTCCAAATATGACCTTTTAACTGGCCAATTGCTATTAGTTTTCGAGATAGCTGCACAAAAATGTGTGAAAATTTCTAATATACTATTCACGGTGCCCTGGATAGGATTTAAATAAAATGTTGGTGTTACTCCAATTTTTAAGTGGATTATGTTTTTAGAAGACAAAAGAAAGAAAATGAGCCAAAAAAGAAAAAAAAGTACTAGGCGCTTTTTTTTTTGGCGGGCAAAAAGATGAATTTCAAAAAAACAAAAAATAATTTATTCTTTCAAATGCATTAAAATTTGTATATGCGGATGTAAATTCATCACATATTTACTTATCAGTTAGATTTAGATATATATGTAACATATTTTTCCAGTTATGAGACTTAAAAGAGTAATTTCACTATTAATTGAAACTAAATGAAATATGTCCTTGTAAATTATTTATAAATGTAAGATCTTAAAAGTTTTCAGTGTACTACTCAGACGGACAACAGAACACAAAGTTGCCTCAGTTTAGACCTTAGTGAGTCATATAATTTTAAAAGAATTAATACTTTTTTGTTAAAAATATTTTTTCAAAACTAAAAAAAATCAGAAAACGATAGTGAAAATCATTAAAAGTGTGTTTGCAATGCCTAAGGAAGAGTAACATAAAGTAAATAGTTTAAAAAGAGATACAGAAAGTGGTTTGGACTATTTGTTTATTGCGAAACTTATGGATGGACTTAATATCCTTTTTTAATTTTGTTTATATCGCCAAAAATCCTTTGTAAATTTTGTTTGTATTGTTGGGGTAACTTCCCCCCTTCAAAATCTAGGAACAGGATCAATATTAAATGTGAAGTAACTGCTAGAGTTAAAACTTTCATTAAATTAAAGAAGAAATTTGATTTAGTCTCACTAAATAGTGAAATTATTCTTTTAAGTCTCATATCTGAAAAAATATGTCACATATATATTTAAATCTCACTGACAAGTGAATATGTGATGAATTTACATCTGTATAAAAAATTTTTAATGCATTAGAAAGAATAAATTCTTTTTTGTTTTTTTGAAATTCATCTTTTTGCCCGCCAAAAAAAAAGCGCCTAGTACTTTTTTTTTCTTTTTTGGCTCATTTTCTTTCTTTTATAGTTCAAAAACATAATCCGCTTAAAAATTGGAGTAACACCAAAATTTTATTTAAATCCTCTCCAGGGCACCGTGTATTGCTGTGTTTTTTTAACATTGATGAGTTTGATCGGATTTGGTTAAAAATTTAAATATAGACATTTTAGATCAAACGGACCCATATTTGTCCGGCAGCCGATTAAATTTAAAAAAAAAATTCATAATAATACATAAAATTTAAAAAGGGTACAAAGCGAATTTTCAGCTCTTTTTGGACACATTTTAGAACGCGGTATATGTGACAAAGATCAAATTAATAGTTTGATATGAAAATGTATTATTAAAAGCAACATATTAACTAATATCGTAGCTTGTTAAAACCAAAAAAAAAATGTTTTTTTTGGATTAGGATCTAAAAAATTTTTTTGAAGTAAATTTTAAAGCTATCGACCTTGTACCACTAAAATACAATTCGAAAAAAAATGTTTGATTTGTATGATTTTTTTTTAGGGCCAAACATTAACCCGTAGAGGAACGGATGAAAATTTTCCGATTGAACTTAAAATTTAAACATACAGTTTTTATCCCAAAATGAATAATAATATGCCCACAATCGACGAAATCCAAAAAATACATTATTTGTGCCTCCCTAATACACTTACACACTTTCATAATTCTATCTTCATCTTTTCCATACAAAACTGCTCATGTGTGGGTGCAAGTTTTACTTTTTATATGTTTAACCAATACATATAAGTAAGTACGTAATACACATTTTTATTATAACAAAATAAAAAAAACTTTTTTGTTCAAATTGCCAAGCACAAGGATGAATGAATAAAATGCAACAGTTGCTCATTCTCTTCAAGAAGACGCAATTCGATACATGCCATACAGTGAGTTAAACAAGAGAAAGTACATATATTTAATTTGATACGATCAATAAAAATTTTCATATTAACAACAAATTTTAAAAATTGGTTAATCTTTCTACGAAAGGGACATATATTTAAGGGAAAAATATTTAAAAAGTTTTCATGCAACAGTTTTGGTCCAGCAAAGCATTTTAAAAAAACAAGTAGAAAAATTAAATTCGGCCTTGCCGAATTTAGTGATACCCTCCACAATTTCAAAAAGATTGCTGCAAAAAACTTTATTTAAAAGGAAATTACTTTTGAAAAAAAAAAAAAAAAAAAATTAAAAAAAAATTTCCGCAAAAAAAAATTTTGGTAAAAAAGCATCCGCCATTTTTATTCTTTTTTTGACAAAAAATATGTTCGTACTTGTTTAAATACCATTTGGTGTTCAATTATGTTCACATATGTCAACCAGAAGCCGAATTAAAGCATTTTGTATTTTTAGGTTATATTGAATGTACTGAAATTTTTGAGGTGTGCTTACATTTTCGTTCATAACTTTTGAACCGCTGAACCGATATCGCTCAAATGCAATACCAAACTTCTCGGGAGAACTTCCAATAAATATGTTAAGTTTCAGTCATCTCTGTGCAATATTTTGTCCGTGATAGCATTTTCCACAGACAGACGGACATCGCTAGAATGTCTTAAAATCGATCGGGCATCATGAATATATATGGGGCATTCCATGTCAAATCGGACACTTTGAAAAATTTTTTTTTTAGATTTTCCTAATTTGTTAACAGTTTTTAGTACCCTTCGAAAACTCCCTCGTGGCAAATTTTCATATTTTTTTGATGACCCGTTCAAAAGATATCGAATTTTGAAAAATTGGTAGTTTGCTCCTTTACTCAAACTTCTTTTAATCATAACTTCGTCAATAATGGTCCAAATTTCAAATTGTTTTTTCAAAATTTTTGTTTTTTTACGTACTTTTTAAAAAAAATCCTAAAAAATTCTTAAAAGCGCTCTAGTATGCGATTTTTAAGTTTTAAAATTTTAATCTCATTTTTGAAAATGTTTGTACTCTTCGATTTTTTTTAAATTTTTTTGTGTAAAACTTCTATCAATTCTACAAATTTTTTGCCCAGGAGGATCGTGGGATAACGATTATTACTATTTTTTTAAATTTTTTGAAAAAATTTTATTGTAATTTTCCAATCTTAAAATCATTTCTACTGCTCCAATGGTGCGTCATAGAGGGGTCCTTTATAAGACCGACCCCATTAATTTTTACGTCTTAACATTTCTTTGGAACAAACTAATATCCTATCTCCAATTTCTAAGGGGGCTCCAATGCAAAACGATATTTTTTTAAATTTGCTCCAACCGCTCTACCTGCCCTAATAATGTCCTTAGAGCAACAAAATGTATGAACGACCCACAATATTTTTTTAGTCCAAACATTTTCTCAGAACACACCTACCCTCTATCTTTAATTGTTAAGGCGGTCCCCATAAATTTTTTTTTATTTTTTGTAAATTTGTTTTATTTAATCAGCTTCTACTGGTCCAATGGTGCGTCCGAGAGGGGTCATTAGTGAGACCGACCCCCATTTATTTTTACCCTACAACAGTTTTTCAAAATATACTGTAAACAAATTGGGAAAATCTAAAAAAAAAGTTTTTCAAAGTGTCCGATTTCACATGGAATGCCCCATATACTTTATGGTGTGCCAGATCGATATTTCGATGAGTTACAAACGGAATGACAAACTTATATATACCCTCTATCACTAAGTGGAGGGAATAAAAATCGAAATTTTTGGCAATATTGAAATTAAAATTTTCATATTGGCGCGTTGGAACACAATCAATTTCAAAAGGGTACCTTAAATCGTCCTTGTTTTTTTAGTACCATTTTAAGCCACTTCAAAAAAAAAGTAAAAAAAAATTTCACTCAAAAATTTTTAAAAAACCAAAAATTACCAAAAACCATTAAAAATAAATTTTTTAAAAAAAAAATTCTTGAGAACTTTTCTTTAATTTTTTTAAAAACTCCAAGCAAACTAAAATAGATAAAAAATATGAAATCAACTTAAAACAAATTCAATTACATTTTATTTTTTATATTTCATCGAAAAAATACGATTCAATAAGAAATCTGGTACACCAAAAGAAAAATTCTGTAAAAAAATCTGTAAAACGACTTTCAGTTTGAGTTAAGAAACTTTCAGCAGATTTTTCTGCAAAAATTGATTTTTTACTAAAATCTCTGTCATTCAGTTTTACAAAATAACAGACATGTTACTGCATTTTTACTTATTCTGTGTGCTGAATTTTAAATATTTTTGAACAAGTTCTTAGCAGACTATTTTTTTGTCGGGAAAGTTGCCGATAATGACCAACATAAATAAATTAAAAAAAGAAAAATAATTTTCTTAAAAATTATTCTATGAGAATATCATAGTTTTAATTAGTAAAGGAAATAATGACCTCGAGCTAGAATAAACAGACTCAAAATATATTTTTTTTTCTTTTTCGGAACTTTCCGTTTTTCAAGCAAAAAAAGGAACCCAAAGCAAGTGACCTACAGGTACATTTTTTTGTAATTTTTGTTAAAATCGACCCTAAAAGGCAGCTTTCCCGATCACGAAGTTTTTGAAATACGAAAAAATCTAAATTTGCTCCACCCTATTGCTAAAAACACATTACAGAACAATTGTTCTTAGTTTTAAATTTGAAATTTTTAAAGTTAATAAAATATTTCTTTAATGAATTGCAAAGAAAAATTAATTTAATTAAATTTATCGTGAACACAAACTACTATGTATGTCATAACATTGCTTTATAAAAATTCGGCGAAAGGCCATTTTAACCTTAAATGGCCCTAAGCTTTTCTACAAACATTTGATTAACTTTAAACTTGTGGTGATGTCTGCTAAAACTTGTTGAAATAGATATGGGGCATTCATTGTTCAATTTTTGACAAAATGAAATAAAATTATATGCACTAAAAACCATAAAAATATGCACTAAAAAATAAAATATGTGCAATAAAAATCTTTTTTCATATAAAAACTTCTAAAAAATAGTAGTAAAAAATAAAGCCTGATTTTAAAAATTATATTTAAAACTTTATGTAAGCAAGATTTTTTTAGAAATTAGGACAATCTATAAAAAAATTATAAAGAAAAAAATTTTTTTCTTATTTCAAAAAAAAAAACATTAAAAAAATAAACAAACAAATTTCAATTTGTGTTTTTGTTAATTTATGCAAAAATATGCTTTAAAAATATTATAAAGAAAAAAGTGTTTTTTCTTATTTTAAAAAAAAAAAAAATTAAAAAAAATAAACAAATAAATTTCAATTTGTTAATTTATGCAAAAATATGCGAAAATATTCAAAAATATGCACTTAAAAGTTGCATATATGCATTACAGATATGCATTAAGAACTAAAATATATAAAAATATGGAATTTTACCAATATATGCAAAAATATGCAAAAAGTGATTCGTACTTGTTTCTTGGAACAAGTTTATGCTTGTTGCCAAGCACAAAATTCAATTTTTATATCGAAAATATTTTCCAGAAGATTGCAGTTGTGCTGTAAATCCAAATTTACTTTGCTGCTGCGGAATGAGTCACAAGTATACCTGTTTTCGTCTGAACCTATGTACTTGGGAGTATTTATGTATATTATAACTTGTTGTGTGCGTGTATATTAGACTGGCCATAGCGTTATATAGAAAAATTAAAAAATTTTAAATCCACAAGTTTTCGCACTGAAAAATATGAGGTTGGGGATAACAATAATTATGCATATTAATTTTTTTTTTTTTTAGTTCCGTATACCTCCGGGTTGAGCCCAAAGTATTATTATATTACCCATTGATCACTAGGGTGCTCCAAAAAATGAAGTTGTTAAATATTGGCCGTAACTCCCCCTAGAAATATGCATTTGGGTGTAAAAATATGTTTTGCAAAATTATAGGGTAATTGGATGTGGGTAAGGCGTGCCGCATCGACCCTGAAGTTTGAAAAACGGATTACAAGGGAAAAATATGAGTTTTTTGTGATTTACCAATTTTTTTGGTATTTTGAGTTAAGTTTAAATTCAAATGATTACTGAATTGTGATTAAGAGCTAATTGCCTATCTAATAAGGTATTAAAAATTAAAATCGGTTGAAAATCAGCCAAGTTATTACAACTTCCCCAGGCAACTAACGTGTGTCAGACCACTTAATCAAGTAATTCGAGCCCCATTTTTAAATTTATTGAAATTATCTACTGTAAAAACATTTTTTTATTCTTGAAGTCCCAATGTACTAAGAAGATACATATTTTTCATATTGCGTTTTGCTAACTTGTTTTAAATAAATGCTAAAGTGGTCTGAATTTTTCAACACTATTTTCAAATCTTCAATTTTAAATTTTTATTTTTTTTGTTAAAGAAATTTTAAAAAATCGGCTATTGGAGTTTAAGGATTGGTTAAGCACATATAAAGGAATAAAAACCCCAAAAATTGTAGGGCTTGCTGTTTTCATTTGGCTATTACAGTGATGTAATTTTGGCGGATTTCGGGAAAGTAGTGATTTTTGGCCCTTTTTTAGCTTTTATTTTTTTTTTTTTTTTTTTTTTTTTACAAACTTGATATGTTTTGGACCGAATTATATCAACACGAGATAGAATACTTCAATTCGCAAAATTAGGGCGAAATTGAGATATAAAAAATTGCCCCTGTTAAGGGTCAAAGGTCAAATTTTAGAAAATTTTGAATTTTTAAACATTATCAGATTTGCTGGGCGGATTTTTCTGAATCTACTGGATGTTATTTTAATTGGTTTAAACTAAATGTCAAATAATTAAAATTTAGAAATTTAACCCTTAAGTGCTGTCGGGGCCTATAATTTAATGGAGATAATGTAAGTGTATTTTGTTCAAAGGGTCGAATAGGCCCTACCATCACTAAAGGGTTAATGTTCTGAATTTAAATAAAAAAACATATGTAAAGACCTTTTAAAATGACATGAAGTAGTTTCATATATTTCCACTCAGAAAATCTGTTAATGTTTAAAAATTTAAAATCTTCTAAAATTTGACCTTTGACCAATAGTTGGGGCAATTTTTAATTTCCCATTTTTGCCCTAAATTTGCGAATTGAAGTATTCTATCTCGTGTTGATATAATTCGGTCCAAAACATATGAAGTTTGTAAAAAACAAAAAAAAAAATAAATAAAAGTGCCAAAAATCACTACTTTCCCGAAATCCACCGAAATTACATTACAGCCAAATAAAAAAAGCAAAGCCTACAATTTTTGGGGATTCTATTCCTTTATATGTGCTTAACAAATCCTTAAACTCCAATAGTCGATTTTTTAAAATTTCTTTAACAAAAAAAATAAAAATTTAAAATTGGAGATTTGAAAACCGTGCTTAAAAATTCAGACCTTTTTATCATAAAATTAAAATAAGTTAGAAAAGAACAATATGATAAATACTCATCATCTAAGAACATTGAAGCTTGAAGAATAAATGTTATTAAAAAAATCGCGAATTAAATCGCGAGTTTTTGGAATTTAATTAAACTGTAAATGGAAATGGCTAAATGGCTCCTTAGAGTATCTGGCTTCATAATAAAAAATGCCGCAGAGTTTTGTACTCTTGCCCAAAAAATTAAATCATGATAATGTTTTATTTAATAAAATCTTTTTACGAATAACCCTCACATATTTGCAAAAAAATATGTAATGGTTAAAAAAATATTCAGAAAAAAAGAACTCCAAGAAATTTCTCAAATTTATAAATATTTACAAAAAAATTGGAAAACTACACTTAAAATCATAACTCTGGTAAATTACAGAAAAACAGAGTTCACGGTACTTTTCCAGCTAGCAACATTACTTGGTAATTTTTACTCTGTAAAATGATTTTTACAAAAAAAAAACTGTTAATTTACAAACTTTATTGTAAATTATTGGTTAAATATTAGCGTCTTTTGACAGAAAAATCCCTGTTTTTTACTATAAAACTCTGTAAAATGTTTTGGACAAAAAATTGTTAATTTACAGAGTCTCTAGTCTAGAAAAACTCTGTTAATTTACATATATTTGTAAAATGTATTTGATGCAACCAAAATTTTATAGAAAAAACTCTGTAGTTAAATGCAGTTTATTTTGGAATTTTCTTTTTTAAGTTTTCTGTGAAATTAATGTTTAAAATACAGACAAAAAAAATAAAATAAAAAAAAAAAAAGTTGACAGATCACGGATACGATCAACGAACCTTCTGTTTTCCAGTCTGGCTCACTTCAGCAAAGCCACCGTATCTTATTTAAATAATGATTTAAATTTTGATATGTTTCTCTTGCTTGTAGAATCTACAATGTAGATACATATTCGATTTTCAAATATACTGGTTAGTATTGCCATGTGGTAATATTTTATTGGAAAAAATTTGCGATGATGGTAACAAATCTAATTGGAAATGCGATATTTGGTATGGCAATACTGCGTTAATCGAGTGCCACCTAGCGCCGCTAGGTGTCACTACCAGAACTATGTGTTTTTTTTTTTATTTTATTTATTAATTTTAATAAATTAAGTTTAAGGTTGTAATAAAATGAAAACTGTAATTCTCATTTTCTATTTTGTTTAATCGTTAGCTTATGTAGTCAAACTGAGGTGGCGTCCTGCAAATTTTTTAAAATTAGACCCCAGCCTAAAAACATTATCATGTTAAAAAAAATCTGGAGACCCAAGTCCAGATTTTTGTTTTTTAGCGTCCTCTGGCGGCGGTTTAGAGCAAAATAAATATTAAATATACCAGGTACACCTCTTAATACAAAATAAAAGCAAAATTTATTAGTAAAACAATATATTCCAAATAATAAGCCCAGCTAAAAAAGTCGTATATCGTGCAAAACTATTTTTGAAAATTGGGGGGTCAAAACCATTTTTTTGAGACATGGTTTGTTGGGCATTTTTTCTTAGAATTTTATGCAGAATCCGAATATGCTAGACGATTTTTCGAAAAAAAAACAGGAACAGGAACAAAAATAGTGATGAATGGGTAATGTAATAAATGTTTGGGCTCAACCCGGATTTTTCAGTGCGAAAAATTTAACTTTTCAAAAAAAATTCCACTATGGCCACTCTAGTGTATATGTGTTTATTTTATATGTACACACAAATACAACCGCGAGCAATCACCTTAATTGGTTTCCTTTGTTAAAAATTTCAAACAATTAAAAGATCCTAAAATTGCATCTTACGTATCATAATGGTATCGTAAACATTTGTTTATAAGTTAAATGTAACTGTAAAGTTGTTTTTGTATTTGTTTACAATTAAAATACACCCAGCTTAATTTTTAGTTAGAGAACCGATTGCCAAAAAAAACTAATGTAAATACAGAACTTTGTGCATTTTTGGTTCTTCTCAAATAATATTCCCATGCTCAAAAAACAATCGGGCCAATAGTGGCTCAGTAGCGTAAACGGAGGTGCAAGTATTGTCAGGACCCGTTGACCAAATCATAAATCTGATCTACGGACTTCCCGTAAGTTCTGACAGCATCGAAAAAGTAAGTAAAAAAAAAAAAATAGCGTTGTGCCAGTACTATAAATACAAAAAAAAAAAATATTTTCAGAGTAGACCACACCAGAACGATAAGAAAATTGCCAAACAGTTTTTAAGTTTTTTTTAAATCATTTCCCATTAACATTTTAACTCTAAAACAAAAAAAACCAACGTTCTCAACGTTAGCTATTTTAAAAACCACGATACGATAAAGATGCGTAAAATGACACGCCCCTTTGTACTATATATACTTAACGTTACGTATGTCTGTTTTAAAATCTCGCAAAAACGGCTGAACCGATTTTGTTTAGATTTTTCTATAGATAGTGCTAACTGAAGGTGGGACTAAAGGCTTCTGCTGGACCCGTGCTTTAGTTGTAAGCTTTATGAAAGGGTCAACGCAAAGAAATTTTCAGACTTTTTTTAAAAAATTGCTTGAACGTAGGAAAAAACGCCATTTTTTTTTACAAATTTAAAATGGCGATATCTTGAAAACCGATCAAGCGATTTTATTTTTTTTGATATTCGTGCTCAGTGCATCGAAATTAACAAATATAATGTGCCGAAAGATTTTTTTTTGTAAATTTTATTTTTTACAATTTTTCAAAAATCCAAATCTTGCCCGCCGGGCGCCACGGGTTAATTTAATCGGATTGACCTCAAATTTGTACCATATACGTTTTTCTCACAAATTCACACCCCTCCTCAAGCGAGATCAGGTTGTGTAAAAATTGTGACAAAATTGGGTAAAGACATTTCATTCCTCTTTATTTAGAGTTTAAAAATCCTAGCTGCTCCTGTTTTCGAGTTATTGCTAAATAACTAAACTATTAAATAATTACTACTCCCAGTGAAATATCCAAATGATTCATATAGATTTTGCTCTCCTGATTTCAAATCTGCCATCCAAATTTTTATAGCTGTTAAAAAGTCAAAAAACTTTTATTGGGGGGCCCATTGTAACATATTCTTATTATGCTTGCAAAAAAAATAGAAATTGATTTCATATAAAATGGACCTCTTGATTCCAAAACTGCAATCCAAATTTGTCTACCATGCTCCATTTTTCGAGATATTTGCTTTTGAAAGTTTTAGCACGCAAATATCTCGAACGCGAATATCTCGAAAACATGCTAGAACAATTTGGATTGCAGTTTTGGAAGCTGGAGGTCCATTTTATGTAAAATCAATTCCTATTATTTGAAAGCAATGTAAGAATATGCAACAGTGGACCCCAAATTTTTTTTTTTTTACTTTCTAATACCAAATATCTCAGAAACGGTACGTGCTAGAAAATTTTTTTTTTTTTTTTTGACTTAACCAACACTCAGGTGATGTCCCCTATAAATGCAGTGCATTGTGTTGGTAATTAGGAAAATAGGTTATGGGAAGGAGGAAAGAGGGAGTAGTATTTGTGGATATTTGATTTGAATTTTTCTAGATTGTAGTATACAGGGAAGATGTCTGTAGGAAGTATATTCCACATACGGATTGTTCGACTTATAAATGCATTTTCTTTGTAATGCGTTGTGCGGTACACTGGGCGAGTACTCCGAACAAAAACTCGTGCTCGCGGAATCAATTCGGTTATCTTAGCAGAACACTTACCGTGGTAATATCGATAGAACAGTGTTCCACAACCCACATTCCGACGATGCTCCAAAGTGTCAATAGAGTTGGATACCCTACTGTCATTGATTAACTTCGACGCCCTCCTTTGAACACGGTCCAGAAACTTCAGAATAGACTCTGAAGCCCCTGGCCATATATAGGAGTTGTATTCCATCTTCGGCCGGATATAGGTGGTATAAATATTAAGGAGATCGGGAGGAGTGAAGTAATTCTTGCACCGTTTTAAGAAACTTTCGACACTTGAAAAACATGTTTATTCCAACGTACATCACCCTGAATTTTCATTCCCAGAACATCAAGAGTTTCCGATTCCTCAATACCAATACCACCCATAGATATAGACGACATTGTTGGTTCCACAACTTGTCTGTGGTTCAACATACAACATTGGGTCTTGCGTGCATTAAAATCAACCTTATTCGCTAGACCCCACTCAGAAATTGTCAAAAGGTGCTGATTGAGTGTGTTATTCATATTCTGTCTCCCGAGCCCAACCTCTACAAGGCTTCGCCTATGATCGAAGGAAAATGAATGGCAAATGTTGCTGTCGTCTGCAAAAGAATGGATATGGTTAAAAGTTTGACTAAGGAGGTCATTAATAAAGATAAGAGAAAGAGTAGGAGAAAGAACAGAACCTTGCGGTGCCCCTGAGTTGAGTTGAAACATTTCCAATGAGACCCCATCTACAACAACACGTATACTTCGGTCTCTGAGAAAACTCGATATAAAACGAGTGAAATCACTGCCTACACCAAAAGCAATGAGTTTAGTTACAAGTGCGTCGGGCCACACTCGATAGAGTGGTTTGGAAATATCTAAAGTAACCACCTTACTTTCACCAAATTGGTGAATGGAACGACTCCAACATTCCGAAAGGAACGCCATCAGGTCTCCCGTAGATCGGCGTTAACGGAAGGCATACTGTCGGTCACTGGAAAGTGAATTTGACTCCAGATAATCAACAAGGTGATGATTTACCATGCTCTCCATTACCTTCGAGGGTATGAAGACGTACCCTTTTTCGAAAGAATATCTTGCGCATAGTACTGGATACTCTTTCAAGTTCTGGCAGTGGTTGATCATTTTCCGGCAACAACAAATTTCTTGCAAATAATCCAGCGAAAAGATTAGCTTTATCAACCGGGTCAGTGAACACTTGGTCATCCTTTATGACAGTCGGGATGGAAGAACTAGCACTGTCCCTTACTCTCTTTACGAATGACCAAAAGCTCTTACTACCCCGAGGAGCAGAAAGAACTTTAGCACGAAGACGCTGTTTGTATAGAAGCTTCTCGCGTCTCAATACCTTGGCACAATTGGTTCTCGCTTGTTTGCGCTGCATATCAGAAATGTCGTTTTTGTCATCCCGCCAATTTCTGAATGCTTCCTCTCTGGATCTGACTGCAGTCCTGCAAATCTGATTAAACCAACACTTGTCGTTTGGCTTAACCGAAACCAGTTTTGAAGGAATAAATTTCTTCATTCCTAACCCAACCACATTACCCTCCATTTCTGCAGCGGCATCGACGTTGCCGTCGAGGAAACAAAGTTTCCAGTTGAATTGCCGGAAAAATTCATTCAGTTCTAACCAACGAGCCTTTTCGTAAATATAAACTGAGCGTTTAGTAGCCGACCGAGTAGCGCTCTGAAGTGCCGAGTACGAAAAGGATGCCGAAATGGTGCTATGATCCGAATTACCGAGAGGATCAAGTACCTTTACCTCATACTTTTTAGGGTGTGAGGTCAGAAAAAGGTCGAGAGTGTTCTGTTGCTGCCCTTCAACACATGCATTGTGTTTTGGTTCGTCCACTAGTTGCGTCAGATGGTTGTGCGCTGCGAAGAGCGGAATGCCGAAGCCAAGAGGAGTTGTGAACGTTGAAGTCCCCAGCGACGACAACTTCAGCGCTCGGACAACTTTGACAGGTTTCCTTGTTTTTTAACAAAAAATTTTCGATCGAAATTTAATTTTTTTTTTGTAATTTTACAGTTTGTCTTGTAAGTTTACAAATTTTTAAGATTTTTGACAAAAAAAATCTAGTAAATTTATGAGAATTTCTTGTAAGTTTTATTTCGCCAAAAAAGTTATAAATTTACAATTTTATTGGTAAAAATCTTGTAAAATTTTTACTAGAAATTCTCGTAAAATAGGAGGTAGCAAAAAATTTAGTAAAATCACGAAACCTTCTTGTAAGTTTTATAGCGTCAAAAAATTGTAAATTTACAATTTTTTTGGTAAAAAGCTTGTAAAAAACAAAATTACTGGTAAAAAGCTTGTAAAATAACAAGGAAGTCTTGTCAAATAGGAGTTGTAGCAAAAAAGAAAAAAGTTACAAAAAGTAACAAACTTTTCTTGTAATTTTACAAGATTTTTTTTAGCGTACCCAATTTTGTCACCATTTTTACTAAACCTAAACTTGCTTGAAGAGGGATGTGAATTCCCTTATTATAAAGATGTTCACTTTTAAATCATTTTTTTTTTCATCTTAAATCAACGCATTATGTTAAATCAAACTGTTATCAAAATAAAGAATTCCATTGAAATTTTAAATAAACAATATGCTTTATAATTTAATTAAATAGAAACAATCATAAATAATATGTGCATAAATTAAAATGTTACACATAAAATTATTTTTTAAGCCAACCTTGACCTAAACCACCGCCAAAGCCAGAAGAATAACTAGAACTGGATGCATAACTTGAAGCATAGCTACCACCGAAACCGCCGCCTAAACCAGCGCCACCGAATCCAGGATCGCCATAGGCGCCAGCACCTCCATATCCACCAGCACCGCCAAAACCACCACCACCAAAACCACCACCACCGAAACCTCCATGCCAACCATGTTTAGGTTTATGCCAACCACCAGATACAGGAACACCCACTGGAACACCTACCGGTACACCTACTGGATAAGGTACAGGAGTTTCAACGGGCACGGGTACTTGAACTGGATATGGTACTGGTACATGTTTGTGTACTTCTACAGGTATATGTACTGGATAGGGTACAGGTTGTTGAACTGGATATGGAACGCCTACAGCATAGGGTACACCTACTGGATAACCTTGACTATGACCAAATTTTTTTGGAAAGTGTCCAGAAATATTTGAGAAACACACTAATAGTGTTAAAACTCCCAATGATGATTTTAGGAGATACTACAAGGGGAATGAAAAATTGAGTTATAAATTTGATTTACACTTATTTTATTTATTATTATTATTTTTTTATTGATTAATAACCGTACCATATTAAATGTTTTCTTTCCGTTTAGTTACGAAACTTCAACTAAAAATAAAAAAAATCTGACATGACTTTAAATAGACATCTTGTTTACACTACTTGAATAATAACAAAGAATATAATGTTGGGTAGGGGAAGTAGTCATTTCGTATGCTAATGATATGATTTATACACACAGAGAAAAGTTAAGTTGGAACTCCATGAAAAACGAATTTTAATAAATCTTATGCAGGGGGGTTACCGCGTATGTCGATTCGAAACGAAAACGTTTTCAAACAGAATTTTCTTTTGGCAAATAATCAAAAACAAAATATTTTATTTAGTAACAGAAATATTTAGAGCCTGTCAGGTCTTCTTCAAATAATGTAAAAATTTAAAAAATTATAATTTTACGTAAACGAGTTTATTGCTACGAAATGTTTAAAATGTCCGAATTCAAAAGATTTCTTACGAATAAAGTTACGCGGTAACCCCCCAGTTTTGGCTACCGAAACGAATAACGGTATTGGTATTACATATTTATTATATCGGTAACGGTTAAGGTAACTGTATTGTCCATTACTTCGGTAACGACAAACCTTTACCGAAACATCGCTACCGGTACGTACCGGTATTATGAATAAAATTTACCCAAAATGTTAAAAAGTCACAAATTTGTTAACACTTAAAAAATCCATAAAAAAAACTAAAATTTAGTGCATTTTTAACACATAATTACTTACTAGTATTTTATTCTATTAACTAACTCAGAATTTAATTAAAATTTCACATTTGACACAAAAAAAAACTTGGTCAAATTACTAGAAAAAGTCTCGTAATCCCATTTTACCAATATTTGACAGTTTTCCTTGTTTTTTAACAAATTGAATTGTTTTTTTTGGTAATTTTACATTTTTTTTTTGTAATTTTACAAATTTTAAAGATAATTTTAGAAAAAAAAATCTAGTAAATTCACGAGAATTCCTTGTAATTTTAATTGCGCCAAAAAACTGTTAATTTACAATTTTATTGGTAAAAAGACTGTAAAATTACAAAATTATTGACAAAAAGCTTATAAAATTACTAGGAATTCTCGTAAAATAGGAGGCAGCAAAAAATCTAGTAAAATTACAAAACTTCTTTGTAAATTTACCGTGTCAAAAAAATTTTTAAATTTACAATTTTATTGGTAAAAACCATGTAAAATTAAAAAATTATTGGTAAAAATCTTGTAAAATTACTTGGAATTTTTGTCAAATAGGAGGTAGCAAACAAAAAAAGTTACAAGTTTTTCTTGTTATTTTGCAAGGTTTTTTTTTGAGTGTACACAAAAAAAAAACAATTTAAACAAAAGACTTGAAAAGACTGACAAAAAATATTACAACTCTAAAATAATGATAAACCATTCACTCAGATCAAGCATTGTATTAATCAAAAATAACACAAAATTATTGATTAACCGCTCACTCAAATTAAGCATTGGTTTAATCAAAAATAACAGAAAAATAACAACTAACAAATTACTCAAATCAAGCATTGGTTTAATCAAGGAACAGTCAATGACTGACCTACAATTTTCGTGCTTGATCCAACAATTTTCCTCATTAGCTGACTTTTAATTAAAATAATGCTCAACCTGGTGTATTTCGTGCTTGATCTAACAACTCATAAAATTGATCTAACAACTCATAAATCGTAAAAAACGGAAAAAACGTGGGTCCGTACAAATGGACCCTCCCTAAAAATTAATTTAAGCCGCTTAAAAAAAACACGTGTCGAATTAATTTTTGTTCTGTACAATATGTATCCAAATTTCATGAAGATCGAAGGGAGTCTTCCCTTGTCAAATCGGACACTTTGACATTTTTTTTAGATATTCCCAATTTGTTTACAGTTTTTAGTACCCTTTGAAAACTCCTTCGTGGTAAATTTTCAGATTTTTTTGATGACCCGTTCAAAAGATATCGAATTTTTAAAAATTGGCAATTTGTTCCTTTACTTAAACTTCTTTTACTCATAACTTCTTCAAAAATGGTCCAAATTTCAATTTTTTTTTCAAAATTTTTATTTTTTTACGTATTTTTTAAAAAAAAAATCTCATCAATCTTCTTAAAAGCGCTCTAGTATGCGATTTTTAAGTTTTAAAATTTAAATCTCATTTTAGAAAATGTTTGCACTCTTTGATTTTTTTTTAATTTTTTTTGTGTAAAACTTTTTTCGATTCTACAAATTTTTTGCCCAGGAGGATCGTGGGATAACGATTATAACTATTTTGTAAAATTTTTTGAAAAAATTTTATTGTACACTTAAAAAATTTTATCATTAGCTGTTTGTAGTTTATTTAAAAAATTTTACGTTTAGTCATTTTTAAAAGAAATAACATTTGTTTGATGTTCAATTTTTATTAATGACTACTTCTATCCTTTGTTTCAAAAATAACACACTAAAAAATAAAGACTTTCATTACATTTAATTTTTAAAGTCATTTATTTTTGTTCTGTAAGTAAAAACTACTGATTATTCTTAAAATTTTTAATGATTTGTGTAAGTAACTTTTTTTTTAAATTGTTGGTATTTTTTAAAGATATATCATTAGTTTTTACCTACACAAGTAGGTTATTTTTTTGTAGAAAAAAAAAATCA
The DNA here is from genome assembly GCA_963921195.1 of Pegoplata infirma. Classification (NCBI taxonomy): domain Eukaryota; kingdom Metazoa; phylum Arthropoda; class Insecta; order Diptera; family Anthomyiidae; genus Pegoplata; species Pegoplata infirma. The sequence continues at coordinate 60,483,740 of OY992540.1, forward strand.
AAAAATTATTTATAGAAATATAAAAACATGTTTGTATCAAGTGACTTTGGCACGATGGGTAGAGTGTCTGGCCAGAATGTAGTTGATTGCGGGATCGATTCACCAAAATTTTATTAAAAATTTTTAAAAAAATATTTCAATAGAAAATTGTAAAAAATAACCTACGAAATCATTAATTTTTAATGTTTTCGTAGGTTATTTTTTTGGAATTTGTTGGTAAAAATAACAGAACTATCATTAATTTTTAATGTTTTCGTAGGTTATTTTTTTCGAATTTGTTGTTAAAAAAGAATGAAGAAACCGTATTTTTTTAATGCTTAATTTTATTTATTTTAGAAAATTTGGTCAACAGTAAAAAATAAATGTTGATGTTTGTTAAAACTAATAAATAATTACTGGGATGGTTTTCAATTGTTTATTCACTAGTTTTAAGTGTGTTTTTCATTTGTTTTTGCCTACAAAATATTTTGAGTGTAATTTTCCAATCTTAAAATCATTTCTACTGCTCCAATGGTGCGTCATAGAGGGGTCATTTCCTAGACCGAACCCCATTAGTTTTTACGTCTTAACATTTCTTTGGAACAAACTAATACCCTATCTCCAATTTCTAAGGGGGTCCAACACAATTTTTTTTTTTTTTTTGTAAATTTGTTTTATTAAATCAGCTTCCACCGGTCCAATGGTGCTTCCGAGAGGGGTCATTAGTGGGACTGACCCCCATTTACTTTTACCCTACAACATTTTTTTAAAACATACCTACGCCCTATCTCCACTTCCTATGTATATATCACTCTCATTCTTTATATCACTCTCTTTCTCTCTCACAACTTTTGGCAGAGCATAGTGACATAGAAACATTTAGTTGTATAACTCACAAAAACAAAATAAATTTTTAGCGTAATTATTTTTATTGATGACACCTCATTCATCATTTTAATCATGCGTTACATTGGACGAGAATTGATGTAAAATTTCATCAAATTAATGTAGGTTTTCATCAATATGAAAAAGCTTTTTCTTTGAGTGAGAAGTTGTAGTTCGAAGAAAACTACTTTTTCTGTTAGAAAAAACAACAGCAACAACCACACTCGAATTGAAAAAATCAGATTTAGTTGATACTTGCTTAACAGCCTACTGGCGTATCGGTCTAGAGTGATTGTACGTTACAAGCAGTTTATAGCAAAGTATTACAGATGATGATGAGTTCAATCCTTGTCGGCTGCGATCTGTTAATAATTTTCACATATAGAGTTCTATTGACTATTAACTAAATAAATTTGACATTAAAAGTTTTTTTGAAGATTATTATAACTGGATAATATGAAACTAGTAAGAAACAAACCAGGATGTTTTAAATTTTTAGAAAAATTAAAATTTTTCTTTCTCACTTTTCTCAATTCAAAACCATAGAAAACAATTGAAGTTTGAATACAATTCGCCTGTTTTGAATTAAAATTTATCATTTTCGAATTTCAATTGATCTTTTTTGAATTGATATTTTTTAATATATGGGGGGTTCTTCGTCAACCGGGCCATGCCTCTCTCCAATTGGTTTAAAATTTTTTTAAAAAAATTCGAAATTAATTAAAAATATTTACTTTTGAAAGCCGAGAGGCGTTTTTGAATTTCAATATGGCGGATCCAATATGGCCCCCAATTTTTTAAAAACTTTACAGATTCGCTTAAAACTCTTCATACATGGGTTCTTGGGGTCTCTTAAGGAGAATCTGCAATTGGATTTTCAAAATTCAAAATGGCGGATCTAACGAGGCGAAATTTTTTTTGTTTAAATAATAGATTCACTTAACATTCTTTTCACACTGGTTTGCTGAATTAATATCTGCCATTCGAAAATCTAACTTCAGATTCTTATTTAGCAACTCCAAAAACTTATTGTATAAAAAGTTTCAAGCAAATCGGTATATTTTTTTAAAATGTTGGTCGCTATACTGAATCCGCCATTTTGAATTTTAAAATTCCAACTTCAGATTCTTTTTAAGCGACCACAAAAACCCGTGTATAAAGAGTTTAAAGCGAATCTGTAATGTTTTTAAAAAATTGGGCGCCATATTGGATCCGCCATATTGAAATTTAAAAACCGCCACTCCTAGTTTTTTAAGAATTTAGAAACTTTCAAAAGAACTTGATACGGATGTACGGTGTAAGCAACAACTCTTCTCTGTGTATTATCTGAACCTTAAAAGAAAATCGCATTGTTTATAAGCCATTTTTCGAACAGTTGAATGCACCTTTTTAAAAAAAAAACTATATTTATGTATGAAAAAGTTTGAATTTGAGTTTTAAGTTTCATCTTTCTGAAATTAAAAAAAAAATATATCCCCCCTTGACCACCACATATTTTTATATTGTATATAATTTATAATCAAATTCTCCTAATTTGAATTATTTTGACATTATTTTGTTAAAGATAATGAAATAAATTTATAAAATAGCAAATAAATGCAAATATTAAAATTGCATAAAAAGTTCAAATACAGGCTTTTCTGTTTTTTCGAAATATTTTGATGAGATTTTTAATGCAAATTACCCTAAAAAAGTACAAGTTTCCGAAAAATAAAAACAAAATTACATCTTGGTCCAAAATGGGTTAAAGTAGAATATAATGTTTACTCCATCCAATAACAATAAGATGCTTGGGGCCTTTCCAGTATTTAAATGCTCAAGATTTTTTTTATACTCAATAACATCGTAAAAACCCCAAAAAAAACATAAATATATTGAAAGTGGTCTAAAACATGCTTTAAATCAAAGCACGAGCCAAACAATACCATTCATATTTTCTATGATTCGAGTATGTTGTAGAAGCCGTTGATGACAACGATGATGATGATGTTGTCTATGCAGCTTAAGAAGATGATGATGTTGTTGAAGTAGATTTAAATCTGAACCGGTTTTTTGGAGCTACTCTTCTTTTATTATGACAAATTTGTTTTATTTTTGGTTATTTTGTTTACTTTTTTTTTTTGTTAAATGCAAACACAAAAATTATGTTAATTTTTTTGTTTTATATTTTTTTAAAATTCTACTCGTCATAACAAATCGTGGGAAAATCATTGATAGAGTTCATATCCGAGTTGAGGGTCAGTGAAACAGTAAATAAACCCGAAAATGTTTTAGAATTTAGAATTTTTGCTATTTTTTTTTTGCAAATAAGAATAATTTTAATGAATTTCCGCAAAATTCTCGATTTGGCACAGGCACATGTTTAAGAAGAACTGTTAAAACAATTTTTTAGGCGTGGGAGTTTTTAAATGTTTTAAGTTTTTAGTATATAAACTAAGTGTTGCATTAAGTTAATTCAACAGTTTCAACAACTACTTAAAGTATTATTATCACTTCAAAGAACAAACAAAATTTCTAAGAACATTTAACAAAATGTTTGCAAAAGTAAGTTTAACGAAATGAAAGCAAAAATCAATAAACTTAATTTTAAACTTATCTTAAATTTTTTTCTTTTAGTTATTGAATTTATCTTTATTGGCTATGTGTTTGGGTGTAACATTAGCTCAATATCAGTATCCCGGACAATCACAATACACTGGACAATCTCAATACCCTGGACAATCTCAATATACTGGACAAAGTGGTCAATATCCTGGTCAATCGGCGCAATATCGTCCAACTTCACAATATCCTGGAGCTTCTACCAGGCCCCAACAATACCAACAACCTGGTGCCTCATCTTATAATACTGGTTCTCCATCATCATCCTCATCGGGCGCTCCAGATAGTCGCTTTTTAGGTTTACTGGGAGGCAATAGAGGCGGTGGTCTATTCGGTGGTCTTTTAGGTGGTGGCGGCGGAGGTGGTCTTTTGGGTGGTGGCGGCGGTGGTGGTTTATTCAGCAATCTTCTTGGTGGTCTCACTGGTGGTAATAGATATCCAGCTGCTCCAGCTTATCCTATTGCTCAACCTGGTTTCGGCGGTTATCCTGGTGGTTATGGTGGTTATCCCGGTGGTTTCGGTGGTTATCCAGCTTATGGTGGTCCCGCTGGTTATTATGGTTAATTGTAATGCATGCATTACCTTAATTTATCATTGAAAGTATTATATTTTTCTTGTTATAGTTTTAAGAATTGTTACTTGTTTAATTAAACGAATAAAAATATAAAAATAAAACTTGTTTGTCTTCTTCACTTAAAAAACATTGATGAGAAGTATTAATATCATGGTAACTAGTAAGGTAGAGCGATATTAAAATTGTCTCTCTGATGATTAATGAGCTGCACCATGACAACTAATAGTGAAGCACGTTTTCAAATTTTCTGCCTTATGAAATTCTATTACATGTCAAACTTGGAAGGCCGACTTGGAATCTATCTAATTTTGATTCATGCAAGCATGAATTTCTTTTATTTTCTTTAAAAGTGTATTTGTGAATTTCGGCAAGGGTTTTTGTAAATTTACGAGATAAAACACACGGTAACTTTCGAACGACAATCCTGAGAGTGCTAAAGTGTGGCATATATATTTGTCGTTCCTCTGTTCCAGTTCGTTTCAAATCTCAGCCAAATCGGTCCAGTGGTTCCAAAGTTTTAAGCAAAACTTTGAATTTCAGATTGGTTTCACCTAACCCCGAGTTGTAAAAAACAAACTTGAAAACCCCGAGATGTAAAAAACAAACTTTAAAAACAATTATTAGCCAAAAAATTACTTTACAGAGTATTTTTACCACTCAGAAATATTTTTACACTAAAAAAAAAAAAAATTTACACTCGAAATAAATTTTACACTAAAAAAAAAATTGTTAAATTATTTTTTTTTTTACACAAATGAAAAAAAAGTTTTTTACACAAAATAAAATATTTCTAATCAAAATTGTTAATTTTTTTTACATTAAAAAATTTACTATCCTTTAAAAAGGGCGTTGTGGAGGGTATTTATAGATTCGGCCAAGTCGAATTTAACTTTTATACTTTTTTTTTTCACAAATTTTATTTTCTTGTAGTAATGTCGTATACCATAATTAGCTCCGAGAGAAAAATTAAAAAAAAAGAGCCACCCTAGTTTGTACTTTGATTGATATTTTCTTTTAAATACTTAAGCATTAAGACATTAAATCATTACAGATTAGGGTGGTTCTTAAAACAAAAAGTTGGATTTCTGCACGGAACGCCCCTCAGTTTATTAAGAATCATGAAAAAGTTATACCAACATTTTTTCAAAATTTTTGAAAAGGTTCTTAAGGTCTCACCGGGCTCTTGAAATTCGGTCCCTGGAGCAAAATAGACCTTAAAAAAAAAAAAATTGTAAAAAAAAAATAATTAAATAAATCATAATGAAACCTGGGTTGTTTAACAACCCTAAGTATTTAATTAAAAATTTATAGATTTTTCGGACATAGTTAACCCTTTACTACGTAAGGTAAAAAAAAAATTTAATTTTTTTAAGATCATGCACAAAGACACAATTTCATGGTCTTTAAAATTTTACTCCCATAAATTTAGAAGCTCCAAGTTTTATTGCTCAATTTTATTAAATACATCTTGGAGAATCAATGTGTAATTTTGGGTATTTTTCGCTCTTTCCATTTAGCACGTGTAGCTCCTTAACTTTAGCGATTTTCAAGAAAATGTGCTTTTCCAACCATTATTGTTTATTTTTTTGCTTTGACCAACATTTCAGTTTGAACTTTATTACACGGTTTTCAAATGCTACTAGTCCTGGACGTTTTTAACCCATGGTGACCGATGGCCAAGTGGCCAAAAACTGAAATTTGACTTTATTACAAAAAATTATTGAAAGTAATTAATACAAAGATCTATTAATTCATAAAAGCTGAGCATTTAATGATTTTATGTGTAAAAATATTTCAATACTAAGCTTTTATAATAAAATAAAACTTTGTACTAATTACTTTCAATAAGTTTTTGTAATAACCTAAAATTTCGGTTTTTAGCCACTTGGCCGTCTGTAAACATGGGTTAAAAAAGTATTGGACTAGTAAAATTTAAAACTGTGTAATTAAGGGCAATTGGAACAATATTCAATTGAAATTTTTCGCAAAATTTTGGTCAAAGCAAAAAAATACACAATAATGGTTGAAAAAAAGACGTTTCTTGAAAATCGCTAAAAAATAAATCGCTACGTGTGCTAAATGGGAAGAGCGAAAAATACCCAAAATTGAACATTGATTCTCAAAGATGGTTTCAACAAAATTGAGCAATAGAACTTGGAGATTTTTAAATTTATGGGAATAAAATTTTAAAATCCACGAAATTGTGTCTTTGGGCGTGATTTCGACAAATTTCCATTTTGTTGACCTTACGTAGTAAAGGGTTAACTATGTCCGAAAAATCAATAAATTTTTTATTAAAAACTAGGGGTCAATTGTTAAACAAAACCGGTTTCATAATGCTTTATTTAATTTTTTTTACAATTTTTTTTTTTTAAGGTTTATTTTACTCCAGAGTCCGAACTTTAAGAGCCCGGTGCGATCTTAAGAACCTTTTCAAAAATTTTGAAAAAAAATTTTATAACTTTTTCATGAATTTTTATAAACTGAGGGTGCGTCTCGTGCAGAAATCCAACTTTTGTTTTTTAAGAACCACCCTATTACAGACGAATGAGTTTTAATGAAGAGAATGAGTTTTAATTAATCGAATTATTTCTCATTTTGCTGATACCACTAGTTTTCAACGAAAATACGCACTATGCGACCTGTATCGTGTTCATAGTCCGGGAGGTTGCGACATGATTTTGTCGTTCATTTTGATACGGCTGGCGCACCTCCGGGGGTATAACTCGTCAGCTGCCCCTCCGAAGATGCTAAAAAGTAAAAAAAATAAAATCATTTTGATAAAACTGAAACTTTTATGGTGTATAAATAATGCAAAAAAAATTAAAAATTCAACCGTCAGCTGGCGCACCTCCGGGGGCATAGCCGTCATCTGCCCCTCCGAAGATCCATGTAAAATTACAAAAAATGGCCCACAACTGCCTCGCAGTCGCCCTTAGTCAGTTGAAATGTAAGACCGACCCCAAATTATTTCCCCCCGAACATTTCTTCCAAACGTACCTAAACTCAATTTTCATTCCACTACACGGTGCTCCAATACAAATTACATTTTTATTTAAATTTGCTCCCACCGCTCTAACTGTCCCAAGTGTGCTATTAGAGAAGTCAAATGTGTGACCGACCCTAATATTTTTTCAACCCGAACATTTTCTAAAAACATACCTACCATCTATCTTCAACTTTTAAGGCTGCCCCATACAATTATTTTTATATTTTATAATTTTTTTTTATTAAATTAGCTTCTACCGATCCCATGGTGATCCCTAGGAGGGTAAAAAGTTAGACGGATCCCCATTAATTTTTACCCCCCATACAAAATGTCATTTTTATAAAACTTGCTCCTACGGTCATTTGTATGGGAGCCCCTTTAGGGAGTAAAGATGTCATGGAAAAATGTGTAATGGTAAAAATTAATGGGGATTGGTCTTACTAGTGGACCCTGTGGGAGGCTTCGGTAGACTGGTAAAAGCTGATTAAATTAAAATAATTTTTAAAAAATAAAAATGGTTGTGTGTGGTCCGCCTAAAGGGGGTGAAGATAGAAGGTTCATGTGTCCAGCGAAAATGTAAGGATTGAAAAAGTATTGTGGGTCATTCTTATTGTTAGATATGACTCCTCTGGGGGCACTATTAGGGCAGTTAAGTGGTGAGAGAAAATTTAAAAAATAATCAATTTGTATGAGAACCCCTTAGCAATTGGTGATAGATTGTATGTCTGTTCAAAAAAAATGCTGGGCGCAACAATTTATAGGGGCCTGTCTAATGATTTACCGCTCTTTGAGGCACCATGGTAGCGGTAGGAGCTGTTTTTATAAAACAAATATATAAAACAAAAAGTTAAGGTAACAGCCTTATGGGTTGAAGATAGAGGGAACTGTGCAATTGTGCTCTAGGATCACAAAAGGGGCAGTTGTTTATGTTTATAAATGGGCAAAGTCGGTCCAGGGGGAAAAAGTATCCCATTGAAGAACTGAACCAACCTTTGAAAAACGCCAATTTTTATACCCTCCACTTAGTGATAGAGGGTATATATAAGTTTGTCATTCCGTTTGTAACTCATCAAAATATCGGTCTGGGACCCCATAAAGTATATATATTCATGATGCCCGATAGATTTTAAGACATTCTAGCGATGTCCGTCTGTCCGTCTGTCCGTCTGTCCGTCTGTCTGTCTGTGGAAAATGCTCTCGCGGACAAAATATTGCACAGAGATGACTGAAACTTGACATATATATTGGAAGTTTTCCCGAGAAGTTTGGTATTGCATTTGAGCGATATCGGTTCAGCGGTTGAAAAGTTATGAACGCAAATGTAAGCACACCTCAAAAATTTCAGTACATTCAACATAACCTAAAAATACAAAATGCTTTAATTCGGCTTCTGGTTGACATATGTGAACATAATTGAACAACAAATGGTATTTAAACAAGTACGAACATATTTTTTGACAAAAAAAGAAAAAAATCGCGGATTTTTTTTTAACAAAATTTTTTTTGCGGAAATTTTTTTTTTTTTTCAAAAGTAATTTTCTTTTAAATAAAGTTGTTTGCAATAATCTTTTTGAAATTGTGGAGGGTATTACTACATTCGGCAAGGCCGAATTAAAATTTTTTACTTGTTTTAGATGTTTTTGTATTTTTGTTAAACAAATAAAACATTATGGGTTCATTTGAAACCTGAATAATAAAATTGTAATATCTTAGTTCACAAAGCAGAATAAAATTATCTTGTAAACCGGGAGGGCCAAGGAGTCCCCTAAGGTATTTTGGTATTTTGAGGACCCCATTTGGGGGCTCCATCTGGAGACCCCATGAGCCCCTAAATTTAAATCCAAATTAAAATTTTCGCGGAATTTTCAAATGCCTATAACTCTGCAAATACTGCAGATACGAAAAAAAAATCTCAAGACATTTTTGTAGTTATTAACTTGTAGAATATTACCTCCGAAGACTCGAAAGCCCTCCGAGTTACAGTTTTCGAGTTATTTCATGATGAAATTTCTCAAGAACCCAATTCCATATCTCTAAAACTATGCAATATAGATAGTGTGATTCTGACAAAAATTTTGGATCAAAATCAATAGTGACCCTAATAGTGTACGCACACCCATGAGTGGACCCAATGTATTGGGGACCCTTAGGGTCCTCACATTGGGACAGCATAGGGTCCACAGAATCTGTAAGTTTAAGAAAATTTTTACTAATTTTAAAAAATATTTTTAAAATATATTTACACAACTATTTTTTTACTACTATTTTTACACTACTATTTTTTAAGAAATAATATACTTGGAAGAGAAATTAATATCTTTGGAGCCCTCGCATTCCTTTCTTTTATTAAATTTAGTTCAACACGCTTTAAAATTGGTAAAAATTTTTTCAGTATACATCTGTATAAGACACGAAGCAGACCAAAAAAAGAAAGCTATAGCTCTCTATAGATATCCTTAAATTTAGCACGAATAAGTCTTATGGTCCTAGGCAGTTTAAGTTCGTAAATTGGCAAAATCGGACCAGGGGGAAAAGGTTCCCCCTTGAAAAACTTAACTAACCTCTTAAAACGTAATTTTTTCACTTGTTGTCAGAAAAAGTTCTAGGTAAAAATGTCACAGAAACGAATATTTTTTTTGTAGATATGAATCATTAAAAGCAACATCTCGGTACGTTTATCTGTATAAGAGTATTAAGTATATTTTTATTTACTTTTAAGATATATTTAAGTAAATACGTAACTATGTTTTAGGAAAAATATATATAATATATAGAAGAATTAATATCTTCTTTTCTTAAATTATGTTCAACATGCTTTAAAAATTGTAATTTTTTTTTCAGTGTAGTCCTTGCCAATTTTGTTCTTTAATATTTTGCATATTGGAGGGAATTAAAGACTCAACGCAATTTAATACTTTCACTCATTTTTTTTTTAATTTTTTAAAATATTGGAGGGCATAAAAGATTCGGCACAGCCGAATTTTACATTCTCGCTTCTTTTTCCTATTCAGGTATCACCCCAATAAACTTTTTAAGCTTTTACATACCTAACACTACTTAAACTACCTAAGACAAATAATTATATGTGCACTGTATTATATTGAGTTATAGGAAAGAAAACAAAATATTTTTTCAAGTTTGGTTGATATTTTATTATGTTTTTAAGTAAGCTTTAAAATCATAAAAACATGAATTTTAAACTTTATTTTTTAATACAGAAAATAAGGAATGAAAATATACTTCATAGAAAATAATTATATGTGCATAAAGGATAATTCCTATATTTTCTTTTTGATATACAATATAATTAGGTTGTATGCATATTTAATGAATATTTATACTTGTTTAAGACTACGAGGCATAAAACCAATCAAGTTTTTTAATGTGCCAATACCATTTTGCCCTCGTTTCGTGAATATCGCAAATTTAAGTCCTTAGCGCGTAGTGTACCGCTTTGACCTTGAAACGACCTTGGCAGAAAGGGTCCTAAGGAGGAATTTAGTTAGGTTTATGTCAGGACTAATGCCTGGCCACTTCAATACTGGTATGCTGGGCGCATTAAACAATTTTTTTGTCAAACAAGTGACATGGATTGGGGCGTTGTCTTGGTGGAATGTCCAATTATCTCCACACACTTCGCTAGCAAAATCTATTAAATGTTCCCGAACAAGTAAAATTATATTTTTGCATTATTTTCAGTATGGGCAAATCATATTCGGAACCGTCCTCTTCATCCAAATGCACCCCATACCATAACGGATTCGCAACCGTGATTTTCCAAATAGCACGTTTGGCGCGGCTGTCTTAAATCTCTCCAATATTGGTGTTGACGATCATTACCATCCAAATTAAACTTTTTTTATCACTAAATAAGACGAAAAAAAGCTAAATTAAGACAGCGCTGATCGTCACCACTTCTCTTGTAGAGATTTAACACATTTCCGTCAAACGTGCAATTTTCGAAAGCACAGTTTCGAATCCGTCATGGAATAAGATGCATTTGGATCATGAAGAAGGGTTTGAATATGATTTGTTTCCAATAAAAATAGTGCAAAAATATATTTTTACTTGTTGGGGACCATTTAATAGACTTTGCTACCGAACTGTGTGGAGATAATTGGACATTCTCACAAATAACGCTCAAATCCATGTCACTCGTTTGGCAAAAAACTTCCTATATGCGCACAACATACCAGTATTGAAGAGGTCAGCCATTAGTCCCGACCTTCACCCAATTAAATTCCTCTTTAGGACCTTTTGTGCCAAGGTTATTTCAAAGTCAAAGCCGTACAAGACCATTAAAGGACTTTAACTTTAAATACTGACAAAACGGGGAACAAAGGGTATTGGTACATTAAAAACCTTGGCGGGTTTTATGCCTCCTAGGCTTAAAAAAGTTTAAATACACAAGGCGAACACAAATTTTCACAAAATACTTAATTACATTGCAAATCAAAAAGAATATATTGGAATTTTCTTCTATGCACATATAATTATTTTCTATAGAAAATATATGAAGTATTTCCTTTTTCGTTATTTTCAGTTTTAAAAAATAAGATATAAATTTAAAATGTTTATGATTTTAATGCTTATATATAAACATAATAAAATATTAACCAAACATAAAAAAATAATTTCTTTTCTTTCCTATAACTCAATATAAAAAAATGCACATATAATTAATTGTCTTAGGTATGTTGATTAAAATTAAATATTTATTTTTTTCATGCACTCACCTATTTGGTACAATTTTAACACGATCATCTACCAATTCCCAGGATGTAATTTTAATTGGCCAAGCTATTTGACCAAAACTCTCCTTAACCAATGATTCCCAGGCTGAAAAGGAAGTTGGTGTTGTGGTTGAATTATTTCCACTTGAATTATTCGAACTGCTGTCTAGTGTCTGTAAACGTTCGGAACGTTGTAAACGACCCTTTTTACGATGCAATGGTGCGGTAAATGTTTGTACTAAAGGCTGTAGGGGTGGTGTATGAGGACTGGTAGCACTTGAGGGAGAAGGTGTTCGTACTAGACGTTGTGTTGTTGCTGAAGTAATAGATGAAGTACATGATGAAGGCGAAGGTGATGGTGCATTATCCTGCAACAGTTTATCTTCATTATCCATGTTGGCGTTGATGTTGCACAGCTGTGGTTTTCTTTGAAATTGTAGCTGGATGTATACTTTTTTTTATTTTGTATACTGTGTAGGTTTTTTTTTTTGTAAAGTTTCAGTTCTGGGAGCTTTTTTTTATTTAAATGACTTTCAATGATGAAGAAAGTTTGTTAATTTTCTGTTTTTTTGTATTTTCGAAATAATAAAGTATGAGATTATTTAACTTGTTTAATTTAAGTTTTTCTTTTTCTTTGTTGTTGGGGTTTTCATTACATCCACTTGTGTTCGTTCATCTTGTCAAGTTTCACTTTCTCTTTCTCACTAATTGCAAAGTTAATTTTTTAAGTCATGCTAATGTTTTTCCTTTGTTTTTCTTTACAACAAAGTTTTTTTTTATGAAAAATCTAAACTTGATATTACTTGCAACAAGATGCTGGATGCTGGTGTCTGTTTAATTTTATATAAAAAAAAAATCTTTTACTGTTTTTGAATACTTTATTATAGTTTTTAATATACTTTTTCTGTTTTCTGTTTTTTGTTGACAAAGTATTATAACTGTGAATTAAAAAAAAAAAGAATTAAAAAGGAAAAATTTGTATTATTAAAATGTTTGTTAATACATTATAAGATTAAAGAAAATTACAAAGAAAAAGGTTTCCCGTATTTTAACATAAGAATTTATAATAATAACTTAATAAAGTGGTTAAAATTCATTCAACTTTCCTAGATTTATTTGAGAAAAAGTTTCATTTTGTATAATTTATTCTTGTCATGATTATTGTTATACACTTGTAACACAGTCCATTAATCAAATACTAAATCAATATTTAAGCATCATGTTTATGCAGGTTCAGACAAAGGATATTTTGGGAATAGAAAGAGTTTTGGGTTGCCAAGGAGAAAAGAGTTTTACTCACATTATGTACACAGGGTTGTACTATATATATTTTTGAGAATTCGTTAAACGGTGTAAAATAGAAGGGCCTACAGAAAACAGGCAACAAATGTTAAATCGGCTAGGTCGAAATTTTGAATGCACAGTGGGATAGGCCTAGTACATTTTGCTGTTATACAAGTTATGCACATTAGAGTGGTCCAAAATGAAACTTTTTTTAATATTGAGCTCCACAGGACTGCCTCGTGTACTTGGTGCCTAACAAATCCCCGTTCAAAGTTTCAAGCGAATTCGTTAAGGCTTAGAGGTCGTTCACTTTGACGACTTTCATATTCAGGAAAATATTTTAGAATCGATTCTTTACTCACATGTTCTAAAACAGGTTATTTGGTAATGGCACCCATTTCTACTTATGATTACAAAGAATCGGTGAGGTAGAAATTGTTTTAAAACTTATTCTCGTGAATTTAATACTGATTACTTTTTATTTACGCGGAACAATAGAATAATACTCTATTTGAATAGGTAAAAATAACACCGCTCAACAAATTGAAGGTTTTTGGCTCCGGTTTCAAGTTTCATATAAAATTTTTAAATATTTTGACTCGCTGATTCCAAATCTGTGCTCAAAATTTTTCCATCACGTCTAGAATTTTAATTATTCGCTGTTGAAAATGCGAAAAACTAGATTTTTGCTTTTTTTGAAAGCCTGCATAGCGGCCACTGGGTGGAATAAAAATCTGATATAAAGCGTTAGAGTAGAATTGAACTATGGTCTCAAATATATGATAAAACAAATTTGAAGTTGTTGCACTATTATTGGCCAAACATGTATTTTAAAAAAACACTGTGAAAAAAATTAGAAAAAGCACCATTTTTATAAGGCTCTAAAACAAAAACCAGATGATCAATCTTTACTGTGATGAGCTCAAAATTTAGGCAAAAGTTCATTCTTTCTTATAAATTTTTAAACCCATTAAAGATATCTTCCGGTGTATACGAAAAATAACACAGAAATCTTTAATTTGTAAAATATTTATTTTTTAGTTTTTCTTTGAAAAATATAAAAAAAACAAAGATACCCAGGCAGAAAAATACGAACGGGAGAGCGCTGGCAAAGTACCTTTTATGGTCGCTTGTGTGCTGGGAAAGCATCACAGTTTAGTACTCTCCCAGTGTCAAAAATGATAACCACGGTAAACGGTATACCGCGCTTTGAAAGCGCTTTAAAAACAAAAAAAATATGATACTATTATAGCACTTTTAGAACAAAAAATGGGACGTATCTAATTGTATACATAAGTCCATAAGACACAACTTTTTTGGTGTTTATTTGAATAAAGAAATTTATTAAATTAGGATAAAAAATTTATTGACTCATTTATTAGGATAAAAAAATGTTGAATAAACTTTGAACAATTTTCTTTGTCCCGGAAAAAATTTGTTTGCAGTTTTCTTTGCGTTTTGGAATAAAAGATTTATTAAAAATGCTTTTAGGAAAAAATTTGGAAAGTTATATTTACACATAACTTCTTCAATAATGGTCCAAACTGCAATTTTTTTTTTTTTTTTTAATTTTTTTTTTCGTACATTAAAAAAAATAAAATAAAATTCTTAAAACTGCTCTAGTATGCGATTTTTAAGTTTTAAAATTTAAATCTCATTTTTGAAAATGTATGTACTCTTTGATTTTTTTTTAATTTTTTTTGTGTAAAACTTCTATCGATTTTATAAATTTTTTGTCCAGTAGGATCGTGGCATAACGATTATTACTATTTTTTAAAATTTTTTGAAAAAATTTTATTGTAGTTTTCCAATCTTAAAATCATGTCTACTGCTCCAATGGTGCGTCATAGAGGGGTCATTTAAAAGACCGACCCCCATTAATTTTTACGTCTTAACATTTCTTTGGAACAAACTAATACTCTATCTCCCATTTCTAAGGGGGCTCCCACACAAAACGGCATTTTTTTAAATTTGCTCCAACCGCTCTAACTGCCCTAATAGTGCCCTTAGAGCAACAAAATGTATGACCGACCCACAATATTTTTTTAGTCCAAATATTTTCTCTGAACACACCTACCCTCTATCTTTAACTGTTAAAACGGCCGCCACACAATTTTTTTTTATTTTTTGTAAATTTGTGTTATTTAACCAGCTTCTACCGGTCCAATAGTGCGCCCGAGAGGGATCATTAGTGAGGCCGACCCCCATTTATTTTTACCCTACAACATTTTTTTAAAACATACCTACGCCCTATCTCCACTCCCTAAGTAGGCTCCCATACAAATAACAGATGGAGCAAATTTTATAAAAATGTAATTTTGAATGGAAGCGTACTTAGGGAGTGGAGATAGGGCTGTGGTATGTTTTACAAAAATGTTGGAGGGAAAAAATAAATGGGGGTCGGTCTCAATAATGACCCCTCTCGGACGCACCATTGGATCAGTAGAAGCTGATTAAATAAAACAAGTTTACAAAAAATAAAAAAAAATGTATGGGGACCGCCTTAAAAATTAGAGATAGAGGTTAGGTGTGTTCAGAAAACATGTTTGGACTAAAAAAATATTGTGGGTCGGTCATACATTTTGTTGGTCTAAGGGCACTTTTAGGGCAGTTAGAGCGGTTGGAGCAAATTTTAAAAAATGTCGTTTTGTGTGGGAGCCCGCTTAGAAATGGGAGATAGAGTATTAGTTTGTTCCAAAGAAATGTTAAGACGTAGAGATAGGGCGTTGGCATGTTTTAAAAAAATGTTGTAGGGTAAAAAAAATGGGGGTCGGTCTCACTAATGACTCCTCTCGGACGCACCATTGGACCGGTAGAAGCTGGTTAAATAAAACAAATTTACAAGAAATAAAAAAAAATTGTGTGGCGGCCGTTTTAACAGTTAAAGATAGAGAAAATATTTAGACTGAAAAAATATTGTGGGTCGGTCATACATTTTGTTGGTCTAAGGGCACTATTAGGGCAGTTAGAGCGGTTGGAACAAATTTAAAAAAATGCCGATTTGTGTGGGAGCCCCCTTAGAAATGGGAGATAGAGTATTAGTTTGTTCTTAAGAAATGTTAAGACGTAAAAATTAATGGGGGTCGGTTGGAGCAGTTGGAATGATTTTTAGATTGGAAAATTACAATAAATTTTTTTCAAAAAATTTTAAAAAATAGTAATAATCGTTATCCTACGATCCTCCTGGTCAAAAAATTTGTGGAATCGATAGAAGTTTTACACAAAAAAATTTCAAAAAAATCGAAGAGCACAAACATTTTCAAAAATGAGATTTATATTTTAAAACCTAAAAATCGCATACTAGAGCGCCTTTAAGATTTTTTTGGGATTTTTTTGTTAAAAGTATTTAAAAAAAAACAAAAACTTTGAATAAAAAAATTTGAAATTTGGACCATTATTGAAGAAGTTATGAGTAAAAGAAATTTAAAAATTCGATATCTTTTGAACTGGTCATCAAAAAAATCTGAAAATTTACCACGAAAGAGTTTTCGAAGGGTACTAAAACTGAAAACAAATTGGAAAAATCTAAAAAAAAAAATTTCAGTGTCCGATTTGACATGGAATGCCCCATATATTATTTTTTTAAAATAATCAATTGAAAAAACCCCTGTCCCAAAAATATCGGTACTTAATTTTATGTGAAAAATGCTATATTTTCGATTTATGGAGGTTTCAAACAAATTTAAGGGATATAAAGTCTAAAAAAATGCATTCAAAAATGGCATTTGCATCAAAATTAATTTAAAAAAAAATCTATTTTTTTAAGTGCATTCATATACAAAACAACAATTGTTAGAGTCAAATAAATACTTTCAAAGATATGGCTCTTCAAATTTACATAATTTTTTGATATATTTTCTGAATAAACATAAAATTAATTTTTTGTATGGAAAAATCTCATAAGTAGTTTTTAAAAAAATCCCGAAAGTTGGAAAAAAACCGAAGGCCCAAAAAAAGCTGAACTTAGTTTTATGTAAAAAATGTTAGTCTTTCGATTTATGCTGTCAGAAAAACCGACGGGGATAAAGTTTTGAAAAATGCATCTAAAAATTGCATTTACATCAAAAACGTACTTTTTTAAAAAAAGTTATTCTTTCGATTTATGCAGGTTTCAGAAAAATTGAAGGGAGATAGAGTTTAAAAAAATGCATTTGCATCAAAAACGTACTTTTTTTAAAAAAAACATTTTTTTAATGCATTAGTATAAAAAAGGACGATATTTAGAGTCGAATGCTTTTTGAATGGTAGAATTCCGATAAATACTTTCGAAGACATGGCTCTTCAAAGTATAATACTTTTTTGTTTTTATACCCTCCACTCTAGTGATAGAGGGTATATATAAGTTTGTCATTCCGTTTGTAACACATCGAAATATTGGTCTAGGACCCCATAAAGTATATATATTCATGATCCTTGATCGATTTTAAGTCGATCTAGCGATGTCCGTCCGTCCGTCCGTCCGTCCGTCCGTCCGTCTGTCTGTCTGTCCGTTGAAAACACGCTAACTTTTGAAAGACTTTACAGAGGCTCCTGAAGTTTGACATATATGTTCTCCATTTACCGGGTCAGGTTGGTATTGCAATCCAGCGAAATCGGTCCAGTGGTTCAAAAGTTATGAGCAAAATAGTAAATTTCGGCAAGGGTATTTTTCGAATTTACAAGATTAAAACCACTATAACTTTCGAAAGACAATTTTGAGGAGGCTGAAGCTTAGCATATATATTTGTCGTTCCCCAAGGCTATTTGGTTTTGAATTTCAGCAAAATCGGTTCAGTGGTTCAAAAGTTATAAGCAATGCAGTCAATTTCATATTTGTTTCACCTTAAACTGTTGAAAACTCGTTAAACAAGTTTTAAAAGCATGGTGAAATACCAGTTTTGTAAAACTTGTTGTTGTTTGTTTTCTTGTCGTGGGGTGCAGTTTAGTTGTTAGACAAGTAAATATTTGTTATTGTTTTGTTATTGTTAGTGTAACTGTATGTAACGGGAAAAAATCAAATAAAGTATGTGTATGATTGAATGTTAATTTGTTTTTGGTTTTTAAATAAGAGGATGGTAATAATATAAGAGGAAAATATGTGAAATAGTTTTTTTTGTATTACATATACATAGGTATAAAACAACAAAAATATTTTAGAAAGTAATTTGTTACTCAAAGATATAATACACTAAAAAAAATATTTACACTCAAAAAAAAAAAATGTTACACTCAAAAAAAAATGTACACATCATTATTTTTTTTTTTTTTTGAATGAAATGGCAGACTAAAAAAAATGTTGACTGCAGTCAAAAAAATTTTACACTCAAAAAAATTTGATTGATTAAAAGAAAGTTTGACTCAAAATAATATACAGATTTCTAATAAAAAATTTGTAACGCAATTTTTTGAATTTTTTTTTTAGAAAATTACTATCAGATAATATTGTGGAGGGTATTCATAGATTCGACCAAGTCGAATTTAATTTTTCTACTTGTTTTATATTTTTGAAGAAAATAAAATTCGCGATTTTTTTTTAAATTTCAAAAACTTAAAATGGATATGTTTAGTTGGCTTTAAAGAGAATGCATGCTGTTAATATAATGAAAATTAAAAGAACTTAATTTTTTTATTGGGGGTCGGGAAACTCCTTACAAGTGTATTAAAATAATGAGCTTAAAAATCGGGCTGCATCAGTCGATGCCAAATTTGATAAGCTACAAGCAGCAAAGAAAATAACTAAAATCTGTTAAGAATTGAGGGCTGTAGATTAATTCTGACAAAAAAAGTGCATCTCGCCTCACTGTGCGGTCTTGCGGGATCATTTGTGTTTTTAGGGCCCTTTTACAAATAATCCCTAAATACTTTTACATTTTATTTGATTATTCCCAATTCATTGAAACCATACTTAAATCACAAAATCATAAGTAGAAAAGTATGTTTGTAGCATACTTATCATGATATTTTTTTTTTTTTTGCTTTTTTTTAACATAATTATCATAGATTTTTTCTATGTTCATTCACTTATTTATTTCTTAGAATTTCTTCAAGGACATTGACTTCTAGCACATTGTTACCAAACATACAAAGGTTCAATAAGGAAGACAACGAACAAAAATTGCTTTTATTTTCATTTTTACTTTTCCTTTTTTCGTGTTCAATTAAAAAGTTTTTCCATATTTTTGATTGAAATATTCTGGCTCAAAGTGAAGAGTTTATAAGAAAACAAGATGTTATTGACAACTACAAAGAAAATTAAGTAATAATACATTGATCCCTTAGTTATCGTAATTAAAAGTTTGTTTAAACTGCAAAAGTTAAATGTTGTGTTGAAAACTTTTTAAATTAATGTATTTTCGCTAATTATGATGGGTTTAAAGTTTTGATATTTAAATGTTTTTAGAATGGGATAAAGGACTATGTAAGGTTTATCAATCTCTAGAGGGGAGGGTGTATTACGTACTCTTTAAACCAGTTCCCCATAAAATTCTATTGAATTCACATTATTTTATTCGACTTTTCTCAAGCGCCTTTGACAAAAAAAAACAAAATATTCAGTGGACTATAAAAAAATTGAGACGTTACAGAGCAAAGACCAGAGTTTTAGAGTAAGGTAACAAATGGCGTTTGAAAAGTAGTAAACACAAACCATATATGGTATTGTTTACGAAATTGTATCACAAAACGAAATCTGAGCGAGGTGGAAAATACCAGTTTCACAGTGAGAATGTACATCGTTTTTTGTCTCTCTTTGTTTTACGTTTGAACTTTAGTGTGATATTACCAGATTTTTTCCAATTATTTTTGGTGATGCCAGATCTACAAAACGGTCGGTTCCCTACTCTATACCTCTGGCAAAGACCACCGGGGGTTAACTACTACACACAAGTACTTTCAAACTGTCGTAGTTTGGTTGAGACCTTCAAATGGCTGCTGCACAATGTCAATGATCCATGAAGTTTTCTTTGACCGTCCAAGAAAAAAGTGCTAAAAATTTGGTAAATGAGCAAACTTGGGTCTAAAACATGCTTGATACGATGTTCGTTTGTCTGCCCGTCTGTGGAGAGCACACTGCAGTCCAAATTAAAAGAAAAACCTTCCCGATTTTTGGCACGAATATTTCTTGTGATCATAGGCACGAAATGTTCTTTAATGAGCAAAATCGGATCAGGAGGAAGAAGTATTTTCTTTGAAGAACAAAACCAACGCCTGAAAACGCCAATTTGGACCCTGAGGACATAAAATTTAATTTGTTTGCCCCTTTGTGGTAGAATTTTATAAAATTGTTTTACTTAAGTGAAAAAAAGTTTCTTACATTTTGGTGGGCACTTAATACTCTCACTTGTATTTCCTACTTTTTTTAGGCAAATGATCAGAAGAAATTCAGGCTTGATGGAAAAATAATTTTGGTAAAAAAAATTGAGAAAAAACTTTTTGATTTAAAAAAAAAATATTGGTTTTTTGATAAAAGAATTTGTGTATCAAAAAAAATTTATGATGTAAAAAATATTTTGATGAAAAAAAAAATTTATTTGATTTTTTCTGTAAGTACAGATCGAGCACGGGCTCTAATTATATTTGTTATAAGGGTTCAAGTTGAAAAAATGCAGAAGAAAAATTGAATTTCTAAAAATTATAGACATTTCTGGTATTTCCTATACCGGTTTCAAACACCCCAGTTAGTGTCATCATCAGTAGGATTTTAAATGTCGGTTTGTCTTGTTAATGAAAACTGTTTTTTATATATGTGAATATTTTTAGTTTCTACAGAATAAATTTTGACAGTTTCCAACACTACAATTCTATTTCTAGCAATCTCAACCTCACTTCATACTTTCTTTCAACTTTTTTGTCTCTTACATTATTTCGCAAGGGTTACCTACATGATCTGGAATTGCAGACACAAATGAAGGAATTTGCATTTTCTGTTTCGGAGACGTGCCTAATGGCGACACATTTTGTCAGTAATTTTATTTGATTTTTTCTGTAAGTACAGAAAAAATGAGAAAGTTCTGTTATTGATAAAAAATTTTAACGCAAAAAAATATGTGCTGTTGCTTTATTTTTTTTTTAGATTATTTGACGTTTTCCTAACCCCATTGACAAAACCAAATTAAAAATATTCGAACCGAAAATTATTAAAAAAAAGTTTTTTTACACAAAATAATATATTTGTTTCAAAACTGTTAACTTTTTCCATTAGAAAATTTACTATCACTTAAAACGGGCATTGTGGAGGGTATTTCATAGATTCGGCCAAGTCGAATTTAACTTTCTACTTGTTTTTTATGAATTTTTTTCGTCAAATTTGCTTTATTTATCAAATTTTTGATTACATCAATTTTTTTCATCAATTTTTTTTCATCAAATTTGTTTTTTTTTTATCCAATTTCTTATGACATCAAATTTTATTTTTCATAAATTTTTTTTTTTTTCATAAATTTTTTTTCTTTAAAATTTTTTTTTACATTAAATATTATTTTCATCAAATTTTTTATTACATAAAATTTGTTTTTCATTAATTTTTTTTCATAAATTGTTTTTACATCAAACAAATTTTTTTTTTTTATCAAAAAATTTTTTTTGGACTAAATTTTTTTTTTTCGTCAAACATTTTTTTCTTCATTTTTTTTTTCTTTAAAAAACAAATTTTTTTTAATCAAAACTTTTCTTTCACATATTTTTTTGTTTTTATCAAAAATTTTTTTTTTCATATTTTTTTTTTTGTTTTCATCAAAATTTTTTTTTCTTCCTTACAAAAAAAAAAAATAATTTTTTCAATTTTTTTTTACCAAAGCTACTTTTTCATCACGTCTAAACTTTTGACATAAAAATGTTCCATTTGTTTAACAAATGTACAAAGAACAAGTGAGAATGTTAAATTTCTCAATGCCGAATTTTTAATACTCTCAAAAATGTAAAAACACTTTTTTGCACTTAAGTAATACATTCATTTACCAAATTTATAACTCTCTTGGTCTGAATCTTGTTTTCCACAGACAGATGGACGTATGTATTCAGCTACACTGATAAAATTTTGTACATGACAATAATGAAAATCTACATTAATGTTATGAAAAATTACGTTAAAAAGGAACCTATGCACAGTGTTTCGGCCACCAATCTAGCGGCGCTTAATTCGGAAATGTAAAATAATAAAGCCCAATGCATATTTGTGATTATAAAACTTATAAAGAATTTAATTTTTAACCATATTTATTTATTTCAGTGTTTTTATGTATTTTGGGAAATTTATGTGAATATCGGGAGGGTGGTTTGTATGAGGACTAGAAGTTAAAATGTTCCGATTCCGTTAAAATTTAGAGTGATTATTTATGTCTACAAAAAACCTTTAACAGTCGAATTTCAAGAGGATATTTGTTAAAATACTATTGTTAGAGCTTTTTAAGTAAAACTGGAAGGGGAAACTAACATGGGGGCTATGGGATATCATGTGCCGATTTTGTCAAAAATTTAACAGGTTTTGTTCTTTAAAAAATTTAATTTAAAAAATCTTAAATTTCAAATTTTAGCCAAATCGATTGAAAATTGTGGTCTGTATCGCGTTTATGCTATTTATTTGGACAGGCAGATGGACCCTAAAAAATCGAACAAATTGCGCAAACTAGCACGCCATACTGAAACGTCACAACAAAAATAACCCAAAATAATAAACCAAACAGGAATTGGACCGAATACGATCGAATTTCATAAGTTGCAGTCCATGAAACTATAGTTTCTATCACAAATGTCAACTTCTATAATGCACTTATAATAAACTAGATACACACAGGCCACAAACATCTATTTTTTAGTTAAAACATACCTTTTACTTTTCAATTAAAACTTTTTGGCTCAAAATGTATAGACAATTGACTTAAAAGTGTCAAGAAAAACTGACTGAGTAATTAGGCCCCAAATTCCTTTAATACACTTGCTACAGAAAATGTATATTTGACAGCTTACAGCTGTGCGAATATTGAAAGTAAAACAAAAGTAAAAACGAAAATTTTTTCTAAAGTATAGGTAAACGATGCAGTGCAAAATATTAATCGATATTAATTTTTTAATTTTGACTTAAGCGCCGCTAGATCAGTTATTTCGGCCACAGTGCATTGGAGCAGTAGAAATAATTTTAAGATTTTTTTTTTTTTTTTAAAGAAGCAACACTCAGGCAATGCTGCCTATCAGTTACCAATGTAACCGTGATGCTTCTTTCGGAAAGGGGATAAAAGGGAGATGAAAGATTTGAAAGATAGAAGGGCTTCAGTATGGCAACACTGTAATTGCGCGTGTTGATAATTTTGAGTACAGTTGTTGCATCGCCATCTGTTATTGATCTGGCGAATTATTTTTGAAGCTGTGTTTATAGCCATTATTTTATTATTTTACTTCGTTGACGTTTTTAGTGCTATTTATCAACGAAGGAGGGCGCTGCGATAAATATTAGTTTTAAATAGAAACTAATAAATATCTGAAAAAATGTTGTTCTGCCTGAGCTGAGAATCGAACCCATGCTTACTGGCTAGTAGTCCAACGCGCTAACCACTAAGCCACAGCACCCTCAAATCTATCAATCGATAGAAGTTTTAAACAAAAAAATTTCAAAAAAAAAATATAAGAGTACATACATTTTCAAAAATTAAATTAAAATTTCAAAACTTAAAAATCGCATACTAGAGCACTATTAAGCATTTTTTTGTATTTTTTTTAAAAAGTACGTAAAAAAACAAAAATTAAAAAAAAAAAAAAATGTTATTTGGACCATTATTGAAGAAGTTATGAGTAAAATAATTTTGAGTAAAGGAACAAACTACCAATTTTTAAAAATCCGATATTTTTTGAACCTGTCATTAAAAAAATTCGGAAAATTTACCACGAAGGAGTTTTTGAAGGGTACTAAAAACTGTAAACAAATTGGGAAAATCTTAAAAAAATTATTCAAAGTGTCCGATTTGACATGGGATGCCCTATATATAAAGACCAAATAAATACATTTTTATTTTTTTGTATCTTGATGTACAAAAAAAAAATAAAAAACATCATCTAATTAAAAATTTTAAAGATTTTCAATTCCATTTTTTTTTTTCATGACATAGAAGAATCAAAATATCATCAACTAACGTCTGTCAACAAGTTTTGTATGTTTATATCTTGAAGTATACTTGTGAATGTAAACAACAGGATAATGCCTTGAAATCATACTTATTGTTTTTGTGTTCCATTGTATTCACTTCAAAATACTATTGTAACAACAATGTTCTCTCATATAATAGAATTTCAATTTGTTAGCCATGAAAAAACATCTGTTAACAATGATGCATCAAGTTGCCAGCAGCAATAGCAACAGACAGTTTTGTAATAAAAAAACAACGAGGAAAAGAAAAAAAAAACTAAAACCTAACGGTTCCACAGATACTTTTTGCATTGTAATTAATTCACCTGTACAACACAAAAAAAAAAAGAAGAGAAATATTAAAAGTACACGGTCATTGAAACTGTAGGATATTTATTATATTACGGTTTGTTTGTGAGCAGTAAAAACAAGAAAATAAAGAGCACAGAAATTATAAAAACCTTGAAAATTGCATCTTAGAAATAACCATGTCCTTAAACTGTATACATACAAATAAAGTTATTAAATATCTAAGAAAAAAAAAACTAGGAGTCCTATCATAAGTTTTAAAATTCCAACTTTAAGTCAATTTAATTGCAATAATATTTTGTTGAACACAAACAAAATGTCCTTCGATTAAAGGACTCAAATATCTTTTACTAATAATTCTGAAAAAATAAAAATTTAATTTTGTTTTTGCACTTTACAAACAATTTTAAATCTTAGCAATTTCCTTATAAAAAATTTGATGTTAGTGAACACCAAAAAAAAAAAAAAAGATAATCTCATGTTAAGAAAAATCCTGAGATTTAAAAAGGATTTTGTATGGGAAAAATTAATACGAAGAAACATGTTTGGATTAAAGATTATTATTCCTGAAATGAAATTTTAATATTTACTATAGAGTGGCATTTTGGTGTATGGCAAACAAGTTTTGAATGTCCTAACAAATTTTTATTTACAGGCGACCAAAGTTTTGGATTTTTATAAATTAAAATGGAATATCGGTCAAAATTACGACACAAAACAACAAATCTGGACGTGGGTCTACAGATTTGTATTACATTATGATCACAGATGCTCTATGGAGCCATTCAGTCATTTCCATTTACAGTTTAACAAAATTTTAAAAACTAGCGATTTTCATTTTTTAAAAATCACAAAAAAATTTAAAAGTGGTGAAGTTAATAGAGCTATTACTACTTAAGTAAATATTGGATTTTTATAATCAAAGTTGAAATTACAAGCTTAACTCCTTTTCTTTAAACATGAAATTTAAAAAAAAATTGTGTCATTATACACACTATGTCATTCCGTTTGTAACGCATCGAAATATCGGTCAGGGACCCCAATAAGTATATGGGGCATTCCAGGCCAAATCACTCACTTTTAGAACCGACCCCTTTCGATTTATTTTATTTTTGGATATGTTTTAGTACTTATTAAATGCAACTTGGACACCAATTTTCAGCCTTTTATTCCAAGATGGTGTTGAGTAATCAATTTTTCAAAATGGCGAAATTAACAAACAAAATGGAAAAATTAAAATTTTCAATTAATTTTGACCAGTTAAAAATATAGATATCTTAAAAAAAGTTGGACAACGTGTTGTTGGTATTTAAATGTAGTTTTAGAAAAAAATATTTAAAAAATTATTCGAAGTAATTATTACTTATTTTTTAACGTTTTAAAATTAAAATCGACTTTTTGAGAAAGTCCGAAACCTTAGATTTTTTTTACAAACGTCTAAAAGTTTTACTCTTAATTACGCAACTTTTAAGCCATAATTCGAGATGTGATCGCAATTTGTTCTATTTTTTTCAAATTTTGAAAATTGCACCTTTTATTTTTTGACTCTGATTTATTTTATATGGTGCTCCAAAAAAATTAAATTGGTAGATACTGACCCTAACTTACCCTAGATATATTCATTTCAAGGCAAAAATACGCCTCACAAAAATTAAGAACGATCGGACATGGATTAGGTGTTCCGCATGGGCCTTGAAATTTAGAAAACGGATTACAAGGAAAAATAGGATTTTTTTTCTGTTTTCTCAATTTTTTTGGTATTTTAAGTTAAGTTTTAATTTAAGTGGTTACAGAATTATAATACGGAGTAAAATGCCTCTCTAATAAGGTACCAAAGACTGAAATCGGTTGAAAATCAGCCAAGTTATTACAACTTCCCCAGGCATCTAACGTATGGCAGAACACTTGATTAAGCAATATAATACGATTTTGGAAATTCATTGAAATTTTCTACTGTAATAACATTTTTTTATTCTTCAAGATCAAATGTAATTAGATGACAAGTATTTTTCATATTGTGTTTTGCTAACATTTTTTAAATTAGTGCTAAAAATGCCTGTATTTTCAACTCCCTTTTAAAATCTCTATTTAAAAAAAAAAAAATCTTTTTTTTGTTTTAAAATTTGGAAAAACCAAAAAAATATTACACTGAAACATGAATAATGAAAAAATGTTATTACAATAGAAAATTTCAATAAATTTAAAAAAAGGGACTCGTATTTTTTAATCAAGTGGTATGGCACACGCTAGATGCCTGGGGAAGTTGTAATAACTTGGCTGATTTTCAACCGATTTTAGTTGTTAGTACCTTATTAGAAAGGCATTTTACTCCACATCATAATTCTGTAATCACTTGAATTAAAACTTAACTTAAAATAGCAAAAAAATTGCGAAAACAGAAAAAAATTCATATTTTTCCTTGTAATCCGTTTTTTAAACTTCAAGGACCATGCTAAACGCCTTACCCATGTCCGATCGTCCTAAATTTTTGTAAGACGTATATTTACCTCCAAATGAATATATTTAGGGTAAGTTAGGGTCACTATCTACCAATTTTTTTTTTTTTTGAGCTCCATATAAAATAAATCAGAGCCAAAACATAAAAGGTGCAATTTTAAAAATTTAAAAAAAAAATAGAAAGAATTGTGATCACATCTCGAGTTATGGCTTAAAAGTTGCGTAATTTAGAGTAAAATTTTTATAGTTTTTTACAAAAAAATCTAAGGTTTCGGACTTTTTCAAAAAGTCGATTTTAATTTTAAAACGTCAAAAAATAAGTGATAATTACTTTGAATAATTTTTTCATATTTTTTTTCTAAAACTACATTTAAATACCAACAAAACGTTGTCCAACTCTTTTTAAAATATCTATATTTTTTAATGGTCAAAATTAATTAAAAATTTCAATTTTTTAATTTTTTGGAGAAAATCGCCATTTTGAAAAATTGATTACTCAACACCATCTTGGAATAAAAGGCTGAAAATTGGTGTCCAGTAGTATTTAATTAGGACTAAAAAATATCCAAAAATAAAATAAATCG
The DNA here is from genome assembly GCA_963921195.1 of Pegoplata infirma. NCBI lineage: Eukaryota > Metazoa > Arthropoda > Insecta > Diptera > Anthomyiidae > Pegoplata > Pegoplata infirma. The sequence goes on from OY992540.1 coordinate 60,511,227, forward strand.
AAAGGGGTCGGGTCTAAAAGTGAGTGATTTGGCTTGGAATGCCCCATATATATTATTGATCCATGATCAATTCTAAGACATTCTCTGAATGTCAGTCTGTCCGTCCGTCTGTCTGTAGATAACACAATGCAGTCCAAAATAAAATAGCTAGACTCCTGAAGTTTGGCACAAATATGTCTCGTGTTCATAGGCAGGTTAAGCTCATGAATGGGCAAAATCGGGCTAGGGGGAAAAAAGTTCCCCCTTGAAGAACTAAACCAACCTCTGAAAAAATACACTATTTATTAGAGTGTCCCTTATTTTGGAAATGTTGGAAATCTTGAGACGGTACCCGCTCATTTTTTTCCTTTTGACTTAAAAATAACTCAGGAAAAATTTTACGCCCCTAGGACCACGCCTTCCCTACGCGACGGGGCCTTAAAGAGCGGGGCATAAAAAATCATTTTTCCATACAAACCAAAAAAATTTTTTTTTGATTTTTAATTTTTTTGTTATTAATTATTATATTACTTGGTTTGCTTATTCACGACAAAAAATTTGATTTTGGAGGGATAAGTCTTTCAGCGCTAAAAAATTTTTCGCAAAAAAAAAATTTGGGCGGCCGGGGTCCTACAGTAAAAAATTTTTAAAAAATATTTTTTTTTAGTTTTGACCAGCAACGGTTTTAGCTGCTATGTTGCTTTAAATGATATATATTCCAAAAAAAAAATTATTCATATCTGTGACATCTTTATCTTTTTCGAAAAAAAAAATTTTGAGCCGTAGGAATCCTACGGTAAAAAATTTTTAAAAAATATTTTTTTTTAGTTTTGAAAAGCAATGGTTTTAGTTTTTATGTTGTTTTTAATGATATATATTCCAAAAAAAATATTATTCATATTTGTGACATTTTTATCGTGTATCGAAAAAAATCATCAATGCATTTTTTACCCTTTTTGAGAACACGATTAAGATGTCACAGATACAAAAAATATTTTTTTATGAATATATATCATTTAAAGCAACATAGCAGCTAAAACCGTTGCTGGTCAAAACTAAAAAAAAATATTTTTTAAAAATTTTTTACTGTAGGACCCCGGCGGCTCAAAATTTTTTTTTGCGAAAAATTTTTTAGCGCTGAAAGACTTATCCCACCAAAATCAAATTTTTTGTTGTGAATAAGCAAACCAAGTAATAAAATAAATAATAACAAAAAAATTAAAAATCAAAAAAAAATTTTTTGGTTTGTATGGAAAAATGATTTTTTAGACCCCGCTCTTTAAGGGCCCGTCGCGTAGGGAAGGCGTGGTCCTAGGGGCGTAAAATTTTTCCTGAGTTATTTTTAAGTCAAAAGGAAAAAAATGAGCGGGTACCGTCTCAAGATTTCCAACATTTCCAAAATAAGGGACACTCTACTATTTATATACTACACCACACTGTGGTACAGGGTATAATGAGTTTGTGCTGATGTTTGTAAATACCCGAAATATTGGTCCTAGACCCACCTTTAAGTATACCTATTGACTCAGAATCACTTTTTGAGTCGATTAAGCGATGTCCGTCCGTCTGTCTGTACATGTAAATCTTGGTCCAAGGACGAAGCCTATTGAAATTGGAAAAAATCGGTCCATATTTAGACCTAGCCCCCATACAAAGGTTCTCTTTAGGTTTGGCTCAAATGACCCTTATAGCCGTATTATAATAGGTATCTTCTCGAAATTTGGCAAGTATACATTTTTTGTCTTCACAAATCGCCATTCCGAATTTTAAAGAAATCGGACCAGTTATTCTTGTAGCCCCCATACAAACCACCTTCCCGATTTTCACACAAATCTCTCAAATTTCATGAAAATAGAAAATGTTTGATTAAAATTTTATTTGTGTATGTTAAACGCGTACTTTGGTACCCTTATCAAATCTAATTATCATCGGACCAGTTCTGGACATAAGCCCTAGTGAAAATTTCGCCCGATATTCAATTAAAGCGGTTTATTGTCAATAAATAAATAGAAGCCTATTTACACAAATTTGATTTGTAAGTGTTTTTTACACTTATTAAAGATTTGACCAAATATAGATCTAATCGGTCCATGGGACCCATTTTCCGGGACCAATTTTTCGGTCTTGACCTACTATAATTTTCTTACTTGTTTTGTTTCTTTGTTTGTTTGTAGAAAGTAATCTCCGGAACTACTCATCCGATTTCAAAAAAGTTTTCAGCAATATTTAGAGTATTCCTCCCGGACGGACATAGGCTAGGTTTCATCGACCACGCCCACTTCTACGCCCACTTCTTGCAAAAAAACGTAAAATTTAAAAATCTCCAAAACTACTAAACCGATTTCAAAAATGTTTTTACTAATACATACTTGGAAGGGTCCTTCATGATGGACATATGCTGGGTTTCATCGACCACGCCCACTTCTACGCCCACTTTTGGCAAAAAACTTAAAATTTAAATATCTTTGAATGTACTCATCCGATTTAAAAAATGCTTTTACCAATATTTATAGTGCTCCTCCAGGGTAGACATAGTCTAGGATTCATCGACCACGCCCACTTCAACGCCCACTTTTGGCAAAAAACTTAAAATTTAATTACCTATGAGACTACTTATCCGATTTCAAAAATGTTTTCACCAATATTTAGCGTGTTCCTTCAGGGTGGACATAGGCTAGGATTCATCGACCACGCCCATTTCTTCACCCACTTTTTGGCAAAAAAAATAAAATTTAAAAATCTCCAAAATTACTCATCCGATTTATAAAATTTTTTCACCAATGCTTGGTATGGTTCTTCAGAGTGGAAATATGCCTACTTTTGTAAAATAAATTGTCTCCAATATTAAGAATGGTCATACGGTTCATCGGCGAAAAATTTTAAAATATACGAAACATTTCATGATGTTTCAAAAATGATTTCACCGATATTTAGAATTCTCCTTCAGGGTGAGTTAGGGTAGGTTTCATTGACCGCACCCATTTTAAAGAAAACAATGGGTCAAAAGACTTCAAATTTAAAAACCTCCGAGACTACTCATCCGATTTCAAAACATTCTGAAAAATGTCCTTTTTGGAAATTCCGATTTTAATGGAGGAAATAGGTGCAAAGTAATGAACTTTGTTACCATTTCTATCTCCTGAAAAATTGGTCATAGAAACTGGAAATGTGGGATCCTCCAGACCAAAATCATTCTGAAAAAGTACCTTCTGGATATTTATATTTTAATGGGGTAATAAGGGTAAATTATTGTACTGTGGTACTTTTACTATCCCCTGAAATCCTCCAGAAGAATTAACAATGAAGAAAAATACATATTTGTAAATTAAAGTTATAAAGGGTTAAAAAAAAAATAAACAATTGGTTAAGTTAGGGTAATGTGGTACTTTTTATATCAATTGAGATAACGACCCTAAATTGTTTTTTTTTTTAACACATCGTCACCTGAGAATTGGTTTGCTCCATAGGATGGGGTTTTTACCATCCTATAGAGCAAACCAATTCTAAGGTGACGACATGTTATACAGTAAGGAATGAAGCCTACATGGAACGAAATGAATGGGAAGTCAATGAATTGAAATGAATAGAATAGGGGACGAAATGGAATAAAACGGGGTACTTAATGGAATGATACGGGGAATGAAATGATTTCAATTATAACGATATAAGGGCTCGAAAATTTTCAAGAATTTTTTTTTTGCCGGAACGAACTATTCCGGGCTAAATGGGTCTGTTTGAATTTTATTGTTTGTTCTAAATAGTTTTTATGACAGACTTCAACGATACAAATTTAATAAAATAAAGATTCTGCAGGGGACAATTTAGAAATTGGGACTCTAATCCTGATCCTTCTTTAATACCGTATTTATTATTACCGGTGACAAAGTTCCGGGCGGGCCTGTTAGTAATCTACAAATAAAAAAAATCGGCCTAGGACTGCTGCGGCTTTTATCCTTAAAAAAAACATTCTATAATTAAGTTGCAATTTTAATTCACTAAATTTTATGTTATGAAATTTTAAAAATATTACAATTATTTATGTTTCAGATTAAAAAATATTGCGTATTTATTTCTAATAGCTGTTTAAAAAATCACATGAAGGCTGTTTTTTTTTTTTTTTCTTTAAACCCCCTTTAATTTATAAAATTCAACTTTATTACTAAAATTTCTTGAAAAAATTTGAGACTTTTAAACTGCTTTTTCCCTTAGTGTAAGTTTTTGTACAAATTCTTTAACCATTCCTTGTAATTGGTCATAATCATTCTTCTGAATATTTAATTCTAAATATTTGATCTATAAATTACTTTCATGATAATTGCATTCCTTGTGATGACAATTTTTGTGGTCAAATTACTTTAATGTTGGTCAAATAACATTCTTACACAGTTTCAAAGGAAAAAAGAGCTACACACATACATACATGTGTGTACGTATAAGTAATATGAATTGTTAACACACTAGTTTATTAATCATCCGTTATTTTACTCTCATGAATAAACTCTCTCAAAAGCTTTTTTTTCGAATTTCGAATACAAGTAAATGAGAGACAGAGAGAGAGAGAGTTTAATAAAACATATTTACCACTACTTTTATTAGTGTGTCATACAAATTGTACATACATATAAAGGAATTAAATACGCATCCTTGCTTTTTTTGGGGTTTAAGTCGGTGATGGTCACATTATACATATATTCAATGGACTTGTACGTTCATGTAGCCTCGTACCTGAACTTGATATTGAAACAAAAAGGAAAAAAAAGTTATTTGAAACAATGTGCAGTACCAAGTACTTGATTATTCTGAGTTTGGTTTTTCTTTGTTGTTGTTTCAATTTGCATTTTGCTCTAATAGTCTATTGTTCTTGTGTTGTTTGATTGTTTAATATCACTTTAATGGGAATTTTTTTTTCATGAGGATGAATATATTTTTGTATACCCTCCTACCACTGTATGGTGGTATACTCAATTTGTCATTTCATGTGTAACGTATCGAGGTAGCGGTCTAAGACTCCATGAAGTATATATGTTATTGATCAGTGAACTATTCTATGGCATTCTAGCGATGTCCGTGTGTTCTCCTGTGGAAGACCAAAATAAACGATGTTTGGCACAAATTTGTCTCTAGGTCATAGGCTGGTTAAGATGGGAGATGTGGAAAAAAAAGTTCCTTTTGAAGAACTAAGCCATAGTTCTCTAAAAACCCCCATATTTTTTCTCATGTTTTTTGTGTTTTTGTTAAACAAACGAAACAATTTTATGTTAAAGGAAGTTAAAAGCCCTGGATTTGGTAAAATTTTCTTCCAATGGCCCCTACCGTTCCCCCAAAAAAACGGACCTGCAACTTTTTTTTTTTTTCATTTTTTAGGGTATAAAAGATTCGGCTCGGCCGAATTTAACACTCTCACTTGTTATGATTGGTATTGTAGTTTTCAATGCATCTTACATGAATTCATAAATTTTGCTTATGTGGTAAATGATTAAAAAATATTTTTTTAGTTTTGTTTTTTGAAAGGTAATAACAAAGTATTGTATTTGTATTACAATATGTTATATCGGTATAGCAATATGGAAATATTTATAAAAAAAATTTGTAGGGGTACTTTAGGTTAACTACCCTCGCTTAAAGTCATAATGTCAGTTTTGCTAAAGTTGTTTGAAAATTAAAGTTAAAAAATTGTGTTTGTTATTCTGAAGTCTAAATTTTCCGATTCTGGTACTTCGGAGTTTGGAGCTTGGTGATCTTTCCCAGGGGACCAGTTTGTCTTTAAACCATTCCAACCCAAGTCATTCCTTGTGTAACGCATCGGAATATCGGTCTAGGTATTATATATTACACCGTCCGACAAAAATGAAAAAAGTCGTTAAACACGAACTGGATAACATACGTTGGGAACTAGTGACTAAATGTAGTAAAATTGCATTTACAGTTTTTGTTTTCGTGATCCTGTTTCCTTTTAAAAGGACTTCAAAGTTTTAGTGGAATAAATTTTATAAAATATTTTTTTAAATATTTGTACTTGTCCTAGGATGCCACTATTGATAGCAAATTAAAGAGGAGGATCTCCTTCAATTTTCATATTTTATTATTTTTACATATCAGGAAAACGGAGGTAAGTTATGTCCTTTCAAAAATGTATCCTTGAATATCATTCAAAATGTTCAACAAAATATTTTAATAAAGTTTTCAAATGACTTTATTCACATCCTTTTATCCTGTTATGACAAAATAAAAGAATGAAAAAATTAGGGGAGATCCTATGGAAGACACGATACAGTCTAAAACAAAAGAGCTAGACTCCTGAAGTTTGGCACGAATATGTCTTTTATCATAAGCTGGCCAAATTGGACCACGGGAAAAAAATTTCTTCGAAGTTTTTACTCTTGCCCAAAACCATTGAATCATAATAATGTTTTGCTGTATAAATAAGTGTTCTTTCCAAAGCAAAATTTTTCGAGAAAAAATAACGCTATATTAATTTGTCATTTGTCAAAAAAAAGTTTTTGATGAAAAAAAATTTTTAATAAAAAAAGATTATTGATAAAAAAATATTTGATGAAAAAAAATTTATGAAAAAAATATTGATGAAAAAAAATATTGATGAAAAAAAATATTGATGAAAAAAAAAAATGTATGAAAAAAATATTGATGAAAAAAATTTATGAAAACAGCAATAGATGGAAAATTGATGAAAAAAAAATATTGATGAAAAAAAAATAATGATGAAAAAAAAATATTGATGGAAAAAAAATTTATGAAAAAAATATTGATGAAGAAACAATTGATGGAAAAAAATTGATGAACAAAAATAGTGATGGAAGAAAAATATTGATGTAAAAAACTTGATGACTAAAATAGTAATGAAAAAAAATATTGATGAGAAAAATAATATATTGATGAAAAACAGTTGATGAAAAAAATATTTATAAAAAAAAATATTGATGAATAAAAATTTTGATGGAAAAAAAATATTGATGAGAAAGAATATTAATGACAAAAATTTTGATGAAAAAAAAATTGATGAAAAAATATTGATTAAAAAAAAATTTGATAAAAAAAAAATTGATGCAAAAAATATTGATTAAAAAAAAAATATTGATTAAAAAAATATTGATTAAAAAAAATATTGATGAAAAAAAATTATGAAATATAATTATGTTACGTTTTATTTACTAGCTGGTGAATATTTTTTTATTCACCACGAGGTGAATTATTAAAAAAATTACTAAAACTTTTTGGATTTAAGAAAATGAAAACAGTAATTCTTATATTCTTTTCGTTTAATCGGAATTAATAGTCAAACTGGGGTGGCGTCCTGCAACTTTTTTTAACATGATGATGTTTTTAGGCTGGTGTATAATTTTAAAAAAGTTGCAGGACACCACCTAAGTTTGACTATATAAGCTAACAAACAATTAACGAAAAAGAAAAAGATTACGATTTTCATTTTCTTAAAACCAAAAATTTTAATAACATGGGTTTGTAAGTTGGATAATAATTCACCTCTTGGTGAATAAAACCGTTTTTCACCAGCTGGTGAATAAAAAGTAACATAATTATTTTTCAACAAAAAAATTTTTTTTTTCATCAAAGTTTTTTTTCATCAAATTTTTTTTTTATAAATTTTTTTTTTCATCAAATTTTTTTTCCCATCAATTTTTTTTTTCATCATTTTTACTTTTTTTCATCAAACTTTTTTTTTTATAAAATTTTTTTTTCATAATTTTTTTTTTCATAATTTTTTTTTTATCATTTTTTTTTTTTTTTTTCATTAATTTTTTTTTCATCAAATTTTTTTTTTCATCAAAAATTTTTTTTCATATTTTTTTTTTGTTCATCAATTTTTTTTTTTTATAAATTTTTTTTTCATGAAATTTTTTTTTCATCAAAATTCGTTTTTTCATAATTTTTTTTTTATCATATTTTTTTTCATCAATTTTTTTTTTCATCAAATTTTTTTATCATCAAATTTTTTTATCAAATTTTTTATAATCAATTTTTTTACACCAAAAAAAATTTTTTTTTTCATATTTTTTTTCATTTATTTTTTTACATCAAAAATTTTTTCTTTTCATCAAAAAAATTCATCAAAAACTTTTTTCATCATAATATTTTTTCACCAAAAATTTTGGATTCATTAAATTTTTTTAACATAATTTTGTTTTTCGTGAAAAAAAATCATTTTTTTTTACCAAAACTACTTTTTCACCAAGTCTAAGCTTTTCGCATAAAAATTTTCCATTTGTTTACAAATGTACATAAAACAAGTGAGAGTGGCATATCCTTTGGTGCCGAATCTTTTATACTGTATAAAATGTAAAAACACTTTTTTGCACTAATTTTTGCACTCACTTACGAAATGTACAACTCTTTTGGTTTTTTAATGGGGTCTTCGACTGATATTTCAATTCGTTTTGCATGGAATAGCAAAGTAATATAACATTATTTTTTCTAAAAAAACTTTCCTGTGGCAAGTTCACCCAAATCTTCCGCAAAACATTATCATGATTTAATGTTTTGGGCAAGAGTACAAAATTCGCAGGCATTTTTTAAATTAGACACCAGCCTAAAAACTTTATCATGTTGAAAATTTCCCCCTTATAGAACTAAAACTACCCCAGAAAACACAATTTTTTTCATGCAATTTTTGTATATTTGTTCAAAAAATTACACCATATAAAGCTCATCGACCTGCAATTGGACCTTTTTGTGGGCTTGGGTAAAATTTTTTTTTTTTAATTAATGATAAATGATTAATCTATTTGTTTAACACTTATCACAAGCGGAAAGGTGCCCCCAACGCCCACCACCAAGCCCCCTCCTTCCCTACCACTTAAAATAAAACACCTCCGATTTTTTTTTTTGTTATATAATTTTTTGGCTTGTTTACAAATAAAAGATTCGGCACTGCCGAAATTAACACTCTTACTCGTTTTTGTTTAAAAAAATAAAAAAATTAAAATGTTCCTAAAAGAGTGCGGTTAACCGTTAACCGCGGTTAATCGTTCGAATTTTAACCGTAACCACGATTAAGAAAATCTGCGGTTATTTGCAAAATTAGTTTTGAGTAATCGATCTTTCAAAATTGAAACTTTTTCAAAAAAATTAGGAAATTAAAAATATCGATATCTTAATAAAACTTGGACAACATTTTGTTGGTACTGAAAAAGTTGTTGAAAAAAATATGAAAAAAAAATCTAAGTAATTCGCCCTTAATTTCTAACCTTTAAACATTAAAATTTACTTAAAAAAAAATAATTTTCGAGGTCCATTTTGGAATTGAAAAACTTCTTCGATCGGAATGATTTTTTTACCTTAATAATCAAAAAAGTTCACTAACATTTAAAAATAAAAATAATAAAAATTAAAAAAAAAAATGTTTTTCTTGTATGGAATTTTTTTTACCTTGTGACCTTTGACCTTTAAGGGGCAAAAGTTAAAGCTATCCGATTTGGCTGAAATTTTGTCCAACCCGTCTAGGTTAAAAATCTTAAGTTGAAATTTTTCGGGCACCCTAATATAAAGTCATCTCTTTTTATATTTCAGCCATGATCACCATTTTTGGAGCCCGGCCTCGACAGACGTACTCAAAGAACTTCTACTTTAAAAAATTCGCCCTAAAAATTTATTTACTCAAATTTTTATACATCACGGAAAATTGTGGAAATTTTTATACGTGGATATAATTAGAAAATAATTGTGGTTATAATGAGAATATAAATCATTACATCCTATGACACAGATTGACATAGAGCAAAATTAGTTAACGATGATGTATTCATATTAATTAATTTCGTTTTAATAACACATTTGCTTAATAAAACCCGTTAATTAAATTATCTTAAGCCTTTTTGACAGATTTTTTTTTGTGTAAATGTACTAGCAAAACTTCCTTATTATACAAAAATTTGTGTATTCTTTGAAAAGTTTTGAAATGCTAATTAAATGTCATATTTTAATATGTTTATTTAATAAGCTAAAGAGAAAAACATTTGTACATATGTATAATATTATTGTAAATTTTCTTTAATTTTATAAAATAAACAAATATGTTTATATTTATGTATGAATGTGTGTGAGTATACTTGCACGTCTTTTTGAGTGTTCTTGTGTTTTGTAAATATATTTGTCTGTCTGTCTGCTTTCAAATAAGCTCCTTTTAAAAATATTTCTTTCCACACAAAGAACTACATGTTGAACACACACAAACACAACAACTACCAGTTGAAGATTACACTGTTTCAAAATTATAATAGACAACTACGTTTTTTAATTAACTCAAATAAAAAAATAATCAACATAACAAAATTTAAAAATTTCTCTCAATCAACGTATTAAATTGAAATTAAATTTTTTTTCTACATTTTTCAACTTGAATTTATATAACGAATATAATTGGAGCCCGAGCTCGATTTGTGCTAACAGAAAAAACAATAAATACACAACTTTATTTAACTATGGCGTGCCAACCATTATGTTCAAATTCTGATTAATTTTTATTAAACAATAAAAAAGCCATGATGACGAATAACCCTAATGTGGTATTATTACATTCACAACAACAAAAAACATATTGTTGTAGTCCAATGGACTATCATATCGTCGAACTATATTCAATAAATGCCAACTCGAAAAAGCTTACTGTTCAGGAGAGCTAAAAAACTAGTTATTTCGCATATTATTGCAAAAATAAACAATGTACCTTCCATAAAATGGTTTAAATATTCTAAATAATTTATACCGATGCAAACAATTTCATATTTTGCACTGGTTTGCGTATTTTTTTGAGATGGCATTTATTACTATATCAAAAAACAAATATATTTTTAGAGTTGGCATATTTTGTCGGAAAATAAAAATACATTTTTTTTGGAAAAATTTTAAAAATTTTTTTTTTTCTGGTTTTTGTTATCCTTAGTACGGTAATTGCAAAAACTGACCAAAAATTTAAAAATCTTTCCATATTTTTAAAAGTTACTAGCTCCGAAAGCCTTTTAATCTCAGGGTGGTCAACTTTGGCACTCTGTAACTCACGCTGTATTGCAATAGGGTCACTCCAAACTAGCTATTTTGAAAGCTTATATCATTGACTTTATTTGCCCCATTCATAATAATTCAATCTGATAAATAGTTTGAAAGTTACATAAATATAAGCAATTTTTTTTTTTTTTGCAAACACTATTTACCGATATTTTCAAAATGGCAATATCTCGAGAACCAGTCATTAGATATCAAAATCTTTACAAGATTCGTGTTAAGCATGGCAAATGCAATAAGATATGTGGTCTATTTTTTTTTTTAAATTTTTTGAAAAATTTTTGGATTTTTACAATGGGAGTTGGCATTTATTTCCACCAAAAAAATATGTACTTTGAGTTAGCAGAATAACAAAAATGGACGTAAAACGACAACAAATTATTTTTTTGCTCTCAAATTTTTATGGCAGATAGGTATTACATAGGGGAGCTATTTGCCATCGGAAACTCATTTCCGTAAAATTTGAGTTGGCATATTTTGAATATAGGTTCACGATATGTAAAAATGTTTTAAATATTTTTGTTGGTTATTGACAATCTTTGCCTTACTAGTATAGTACAATTTCTTCGTCTTTCTAATTCACATTGTGGTTAGAGTCGAATATGTATTAATACTTTAGTTTGCGCACAAACGATTTGTCATTAGACTCGTTTGATACTTGGTGGTAAATCGTTTCTATTTTTGCTAAATTATCTTGACAATGGAATCTGACAAATTTCGAAACACGTGTCGATTAAGTCTTGCAAAAATGAGCAACCAGTGTAAAAATGTATTAGATCTTATCTGATCTGTTCATATATGTTCATATATGATCGTATCTGATTGCATATAATTATATCTGAAATGTCCAAAATCGAGATCTAATTATATCTCGGATTTGGTCAACATTGCCACAAAAATGACATTTAATTATATCTGACCAGATATAATTATATACAATCAGATGCAATCATATATAATTAGATAAAAGTAGATCTGACAATATCTAATCGATTTTTACACGGGAATATAAATAAATTTAAAACAAAAAATAATTTTCTTGAAAATTATGCTATGAGAATATCATGGTTTTAATTAGTAAAGAAAATAATGACCTCGAGCCAGAATAAACTTCCTCAAAGCCCATAGAAAAAATCTAATATTGTTTTATTCTCAATTTAATTAGTGGTTTATTTCAGAATTTAAATTTTTGTTTTTAGAATTCAAATGGTGTAGTATTAGTAAGTTTTCATTTAAAATTTTTAAATTGTATATGTGTGTGTGTTAACTGAATGAATGAATAACAAACACATTTATTCCAGTTTAGCTTAAATTGAAATTTACGGCATTGTCATCTTACTGCTGCTTTAACTGCTGTTGCTTTTTTAAACCAAACAAAACCGCTCTCGAGAGTGTCTGTATATTATTTACACAATATCTTAAAACAGAGCTTCCCAAGTTTTTTAATTAATTGTTTTGCGCTTTCACCTTTTGCATTATGGATGCAAAATGTTGCTTGAAACACCTCTTAAATGTTTTTCTAAACCTGAAGATGGAAGGAAGGGGTGGGTAGGGGCAATTGCCCGGCAGTCGACAAAATTCTACAAAAGTAATTTTTTGAGATAAAACATAAAATTTGAAAAAAGTGTAAAAAACACATTTTTTGCTTTTTTATTTATACATTTCAGAACACGATAAAGATGTCGTGGATAAGAATAACATTTTTTTGTGGATATGTATCCTTAAAATCAACATTTCAGCTAAAATCCTTTCAAGTCAAAACTAAAAAAATTTTAAAAAATTTTAGAGTAGGATCCCAACGGTCCAAATTTTTTTTTTCGAACTCAATTTTGAAGTGGAAGGGTTTATCCTACCAAAATTAATTTTTTGGTCGTTAATAAGCTAATCAAGATAAATAATAACACCGCTCAACAAATCGAAGGCTTTTGACTCCGGTTTGAAGTTTGATACAAAATTTTTAAAGATTTTGACTCGCTGATTCCAAATCTGTGCTCCAAATTTTTCCATCACGTCTAGAATTTTAATTATTCGCGGTTGAAAATGCGAAAAAAACGCGATTTTTGCATTTTTTGAAAGCCTGCACAGCAGCCACTGGGTGGAATACAAATCTGGTATAAAGCGTTAGAGTTGAATTGATCTATGATCTCAAATATATGATCAAAAAAATTTGAAGTTGTTGCACTATTATTGGCCAAACATGTATTTTAAAAAAACACTGTGAAAAAAAGTAGAAAAAGCAACATTTTTAAATGGCTCTAAAACAAAAACCAGATGATCAATCTTTACTGTGATGAGCTCAAAATTTAGGCAAAAGTTCATCCTTTCTTATAGACTTTTAAACCTATTAAAGATATCTTCCGGTTTGTACGAAAAATAACACAGAAACCTTAAATTTGGAAAATATTTATTTTTTTAGTTTTTCTTTGAAAAATATCAAAAAACAAACTAAGGTATCTACCTTATCTTTTTTACAAAAAAGATAATTTTAACAGAGTCATTTTCAAACGCAATTTTAACCCAACCAAACGCAATAATTAGAAAAAAATTGTTTTCTATGTTGGAGACTAACGACAAATTATACTTTTGCGCTTCATACCAGATTTGTATTCCACTCAATGGCTGCTGTGCAGGCTTTCAAATAATGCAAAAATCATAATTTTCAACCATGAATAACTAAAAATCTGGACGTGATGGAAAAATTTGGAGAACAGATTTGGAATCAGGAGATCAATGTCTACTAAAACGGGTTGATTTTGTTCGATTTGGCAAAAAATTTATATTATTTTCGATCAAAAGTATTTCCTGTATTTTATTACCTTGTATTAAAATTTTAATAACTACAATCGTTTTTCTAACCTCACTCACAGAAAGCTCTACCGAGATTTTTATGAAACATTATTATTTATTGTAGAAGCTCTGACTTCAAATGTACAAATTCACTTGTTTATACATATTTTTTTAAATTCTTGTAATTTTATGAAAAATATATACTTATATTTTTTATTTTCATTTAATACAAATGTAAATAATATTATTTTACAACATACATCGCATAGTGGAGCAAAATTTAATAAAGAAAAGCCATCCCATAAATACCCAGCAAAACTTTGGTAATGGGTAGTGATTATTTAACACATTACCAGGTAATGCATATAACTTATTTGTAGCATTATTTTATGATGTCTTACCAAATATTTGTTCCACAACGTATTATTTTCAAGTGAAAAATAATGCATTACTAATAATTTGCTACGTAATGCATGATTATTGGAAAAAATGTATTTCATATTTGTTATTTCTAAACATTAAATCATGGATGACTTATATTTGGTTACATTATGTATTATTTCGAAAATTGATATAATGCATTATTTATAATTGGATGCATAATGCATTACAATAACATAAAAAAAAAAAAATTAATAAAAAAATGCATAAGTTTAAACTAGAGATGGGCTCACGACAGGAAATTTCTAACGACACACACTCACGAGCATATTTTATCTACTTACACTCACTTACAATCACGTGAGTAAATTTAATACAAAATTACTTTTTCACTACTCGTAACACTTTATATATTATCTTCTGGTATGCTATATTATTTCATTTCTCGTAACCTATAAAATATCATATATTTTACACCTTACTCGTATTCTTCGTTATAAATTTATGACTTATATTATACCTTACTGGTATTCTTTGTGATAATGTGGATGCATTACTTTGAGTCTCATCACCTGTTAAAATTATCAATGCTGCAATGTATAAAATAAGAGATCCTATACCTTATTTTATACCTTATTTGGTCATCTAAGTTTTGCTGGGTAAGAATCCCCTTTTTGGCCTTTCACAAATTGTTACACTGGGCTGGATATGCTTTACAAAAGGCTAAGCTGGCTGGTGATTTGACGGAGGATTTTAAAAAAAATATGGGCCGATTCGCTATCTCGGTCAAAATGAGTGAATAAAAATTTTATACGTACAAAAAAATTATCCAATTTTTTTTTATTATTTTATTTACAAATTTTTCAATCACTCACTTCGATCGAGATAGCGTATGTTGGTTGATTCTTTTTTGATTCAAATATTTTTTCATAACAGGCTAAGTATACGGTGCGTATAACTAATAACATCTTGTATATTACACAGTCCGACAAAAAAAAAAACTGGATAATATACGTTTGAAAGTAGAGACTAACGGCCAAATTCATAAACCAATTGTAATTTGTCTTTTAAGCAGACAATAGTTAAAGTACAATAAACCTTCAACAAACCTTTTTTACGAAATTGTATTCATAAACGTACTTTAACAATTTTATAATTTTGCGTTTTAATGTTGGCAACACCCTTGCTATATTTCTCATTTAATTGTTTGTGATGTATAAATCCATGAATCGATTGACTCGGTAGTCATAAGTAAATATTTTTTTTTTGCAGATTTAAGAGTTAGAAAAGATTTCGTGTGAAATTAAAATTTGTTTAAAACGTTTTTCTTAACATTATATAGAAATCAAAGAGCAAAATAATTGTAATTTTATACAAAGAGTACAAAAAATATTCGAATACCGAATATGTTTTGATTGCATGTACATTAGGGATATAACCAAAATAGGAACCTATCATAATCGTATGGGCAATTTTATACTGATAACAAAAAACGTTATCCGGAGACATTTTGGTCCAAAAACCTTCGGCACCGATGGCAATTTCTAAAACACCATAAATTTACATTTTTTTATGTTTTATGGTGGGATTCCTTCCCATCCACCGTTTTTTGGCTTTGTGTCGTTTTACAACAAAAATAAAACAATAACAAATTTATAAAATGGTTTTCGACACTAGAAATACGGGTTTTCCGAATAATAAAAAAAAATATTAGCGAAAACTTCATCGCGATCGGTGCCGAACCTTTTTTAACATTCGCGAAAAAAAGAACACACATTTCTTCTTGATTTTTCATGTACTTTCTAAATATGATAGGTCCTTTTTGATATTTGCAAAAAAACGCAAATGGTTATATCCCTAATGTGCATCACTATTTTGTTTTATTTTATTTTAATTTATTTTTAACAAATATTTGACAGTTTTTTATTGAAAATATCCTGAATATGTTAATTGCTGAAGATATCTTCGATTTTTAGAATATAAATTGATGGAATATAACTATTCTAGGGAGGAGAATGTTTCATTAAATGTTAAGATAATTATAGATTGAATGCCGAGCACAAAATGAATGATTTCTCGACTCCAAACTTTATTGAAGGTTTATTGTTGACTATACCCTACTATAAACCTTTTATAAATATTTTGCTTTTAAACGATTTTGAATAATGTTTTAGAATTTTTTTTTATAAACCTTTTATTAGCATCCCAGCAAAAAAAGAGCTTACCATTCACTACAAAATTCACCACAACTTATGAACCAGATGTACTTCTTCTTCAACTGAAACATTGATGAATTTAATATGGGCGTGACACCCAAAGTATGTTCTTTTTTTCGCCACTGAAAAGTATAACATATATCACTAGTGTTTATTATGTACATATATATTAACATATTTATCACAACTTCTGAAGTAGTGATCCGGATGTTAATATTTCATCACTTCTTTAGAAGTAAATATTTCTTGGCATTTTGGGTGTGATTATGTCATTTTTAATTGGTGATTTGGGACTTCTAAATTAGAAGTGATTTTTTCACTTTTTTTTGTAAGATAAATTGAAAGCAAAAAATTTACAGCAAAAACCTCCCAGTGAAATTTCTAACAGGTCCTTATAGATTTTGGTCTCCTGCTTCCAAATCTACCGTCCGAATTTTTCTAGCACGTACCGTTTTTGAGATATTCGCTGTTAAAAAGTAAAAAAAACAATATTTTAGCACTTTTAGGGGTCCACTGTTACGTATTTTTACGTTGCTTCCACTAAATATGACTTGATTTCATATAAAATGGACCTCCTGATTCCAAAAATGCAATCCAAATTTTTCAAGCATGTTCTGTTTTTAAGATATTCGCGTTTGAAAATTTTAATGTGATTTATAAAGAATATGAGTGCGTGACAGTGAGTTTTTCAAACGCCAATATTTCAAAAACAGTACGCGATAGAAAAATGCCAGATTTGGA
Organism: Pegoplata infirma; assembly: GCA_963921195.1. Classification (NCBI taxonomy): domain Eukaryota; kingdom Metazoa; phylum Arthropoda; class Insecta; order Diptera; family Anthomyiidae; genus Pegoplata; species Pegoplata infirma. Next base: position 60,528,365 of record OY992540.1, read on the forward strand.
ATAAAGATGTCTTATTTTTACTAAATTGAGTACTATTGTGTTTGAGCAACTTAAGAATACGTTACAGAGGAGACACAAATATTTCAATATTCAAACGCGAATATCTTAAAAACCTTACGTGATAGAAAAATTAATTTTATTGATAATCAAACGTATATACTTCGAATTAAAACAAGTAAGAAAGTTATAGTCGGTCAAGCCCGACCATATGATACCCTACACCAGTGTTTTCCGGAAAATGAGAATGATGATTCATGCATACAAAATTTGATGACCTGCTAAATTTCAAAGCGATGTCTATAATAATACGGTCATTAGAGTCATTAAGCCGAATCCAAAGGGGGCGTTTGTATGGGGGCTAGGTCTTAACATGGACCGATGTTAAGACCAATTTCAATAGGCTTCGTCCTTGGGCCAAAAGATGCTTAAGTTTTAATTTTCAAGTCAATTGATTGAAAATTGCGACCTGTATCGTGCTTAAACCGATAGATGGACAGACGGACATCGCTTAATCGACTCAAAAAGTAATTCTGAGTCGATCGGTATGCTTGAAGGTATGTCTAGGACCAATATTTCGGGTAGTTACAAACATCAGCACAAACTCAGTATACCCTGTACCACATAGTGGTGTAGGGTATAAAATGGAGTAGTTATAAACATCACAAAACTATAAAAATACACGGCGAATTGATTCAACTAAAGCTTATGTTGCTGCATCACATTATTAAAGATGGTTTAAGCTTTTTAGAAAATTGAGGTTTAGGCTTGTGGTCAAAACAAACACAAGCCTAAGCCTCAATTTTCTAAAAAGCTTAAATAATCTTTAATAATGTGGTGCAGCAACATCCGCTTTAGTTTGTAAATGTATTTATTTAATTTAGGACCCACATTTTACATCTTACATCTAAGATATCGAATGGTAGTTATGTTTTTATTGTTATTTTGTAGCATTTTTGGAAAATTTTTATTTGTTGTTTTTATTGTTATTTTGTAGCATTTTTGGAAGTGATTTTAAAAGTACTTCCTACGGAATATGAAGTTCGGCACCTATCGCTACTTTGTATGCAGTGAAACCCCTAATTCTTTTTGAACCACTTCGATTATTTTTTGCTGGGATGTCTTACAACATTATGAATTTGACCGTAAATGTAGTAAAACTGCATTTACAGTTTTCCATTTCGTGATCCTGTTTCCTTTTAAAACGACTTCACAGGATTAAATTTTATAAAATATTTTTTTTAACGTTTATATTTGTCCTAGGATGCCAGTAGTGATAGCAAAAGAAGGAGAATCTCCCCTTATTTTTCTATTTTATTATTTTACATCATTACAAATTTTCAACAAAATATTTTGATAAAGTATTTTGAGTAGGCTTATCTAGTTTTCAAAGGATTTTATTCAAATCCTTTTATCCTGATATGGCTAAATACAAAAAGGAAAAATTAGGGGAGATCCTCCTCTTTCATTTGCCATCACCAGTGGCATCCAAGGACAAGTACAAATAGTATTTCAGAAATATTTTACAAAATGTATCTTTTAAAACTTTGAAGTGCTTTTAAAAGAAAACAGGATCTCAAAATGAAAAACTTTAAATGAAGTTTTACTCCATTTGACCTCTACTTTCAGACGTATATCATCCGGTTCATGTTTAATATTGGCGGTTGGACGATGTTATATATAAAATTAATATATTTTTAATAACACAGCAAATGAAAGTTGACATATTTCATAACAAAACCCTCAAGGCTTTTTTTAGTTCAGCGCTAGATTTTTTTTACACGCATTTGAAGTTGGAGAACTTTTATTATAATTATAATAATACTTAATTTTAAGCAATTAGATTAAGGTGTATGTTTAAGGTGTATGTTTAATTTTAAAGTTGCCTTTAAATAACAATCATGTGCAACGGCTATTCAGTAAGCAGTAATGTAATTTTGAGGTTAAGTTTGGATGCTGCACCCCCACATGTCCAATTTGGGCACCACCAGGAGAACCTTCAGGGACCATTTCTTTTTTTTTTACCAACACTCAGGGGATGCCACCTAAAAATGCATTGCATTGTGTTGAAATCAGAATTTCAAATTTCAAATATTTGACTTGAATTTGTAGATATTAAAAGCGTCGGGAAAGACTTATGATGGAGCCTGTTCCACATACGAATTGTTCGGCCAAAGAAAGAATTTTCTCTATAGTGAGTGGTGCGCTCAGCTGACCAATCCACGACGAACGGGTGAGCTCTACTAGAGAGGCGCGTATTACGACTAAATACACGTCTATCAGGAATAAGTCCACCTATCTCAGCAGAACACTTTCCGTGAAAGTATCTATAGAATAAAGACACACAACCCACACTTGAGTTGATGAAATTAGATATTCGATCGTCCCCTTTAAGCATAAGTGCCCTTTTCTGTACGCGGTCAAGTAGCTCCAGTGAGGATATTGAATCAACTGCCCATACATGGGAAGTATATTCCATCTTGGAACGGATATAGGTGGTAGACAGTCAAGAGATCAGATGGTGTGAAGTATCTTCTACAACGTTTTAAAAACCCTAAACATTTAAATGCATCCTTCGCAACTTAGAATAATGTTTAGGAAAATTATTTTTCGATTTTAAATATTTTAATTTTATTCTACTGTGCATCGTTAGATAAGGCCAACTTTTTTATATATTTATTTTCCAAATAAAATTTTTATGAGCAATACATTTTTGATGCAGGAAGTGGGGTACACAAAATAATCCAAACAGATGTATGAGAAGTAATAAAATATAAAAAATTAAAACTTATGTTTTATAATTCTACTACATACTAAAAGATTTATAATGTTTTCCTTTTTGTATAAGAAACAATAAATTTATAAATAATTTATTTAAAGTAAGTGATTACAAAGAAAAAATTATAAAGTTTATGCAAACAAATAAGGCCAGCACCACAATGAAGCAGTGTTACAGTGAACTGGCGCAGTCTGTGAAAATGTAACCCTAAATTTCTTACTGTTATAGTGTTATATTGAAAGACTGCGTCAGTTTACTACAATCAAAGAAAAAGCTTCTTCATATTGATGAAAAGTTACATCAATATGATGAAATGTTACATCATTTTTCGTCCAATGTAACTTGTCATCAATATGATAAAGCGGTGTCATCAAAAACATTTTTTTCTTTGAAAAATAAGAAAAAAAAAAATTTCGGACCTCTTGTTTGGTGGGCTTAGCCTCTAGCCACTTGTCTGCAGAACATCAACCAATAATAACACTAAAAAGCTGTTTTGTTTGTTGTGTGCTAAATATAACGCTAAAATGCTCTGCTAAAAGCTGTGAGAGGGAAGGAGATGGACGTTGTACAATAATAAAAAGTGTGTGTCTACAAACCCCCATAAGCAAATTTGTATGTTTGTATATATGTTGAGTTTTTACATATGGGGCATTCCATGTCAAATCGGACACTTTGAAAATTTTTTTTTTAGATTTTCCCAGTTTGTTTACAGTTTTTAGTACCCTTTGAGAACTCCTTCGTGGTAAATTTCAGATTTTTTTGATGACCCGTTTAAAAGATATCGAATTTTTAAAAATTGGTAGTTTGTTCCTTTACTCAAACTTCTTTTACACATAACTTCTTCAATAATGGTCCAAATTTCAAGTTTTTTTTTGTTTTTTTAATTTTTGTTTTTTACGCACTTTTTAAAATAAATCACGAAAAATTCTTAGAAGCGCCCTAGTATGCGATTTTTAAGTTTTAAAATTTAAATCTCATTTTTAAAATGTTTGTACTCTTCGATTTTTTTGAAATTTTTTTGTGTAAAGCTTCTATCGATTCTACAAATTTTTTGCCCAGGAGGATCGCGGGATAACGATTATTACTATTTTTTTAAATTTTTTGAAAAAAATTTATTGTAATTTTCCAATCTTAAAATCATTGCTATTGCTCCAACGGTGCGTCATAGAGGGGTCATTTATAAGACCGACCGCAATTAATTTTTACGTCTTAACATTTCTTTGGAACAAACTAATACCCTATCTCCAATTTCTAAGGGGGCTCCCACATAAAACGAAATTTTCTTAAATTTGCTCCAACGCTCTAACTTCCCTACTAGTGCCCTTAGAGCAACAAAATGTATGTAAATACTGCCAACACTAGAAAACGTCCAACAGCATTTTTGTAGCTCTTGACTCGTAGAACACTTCCGCAAAATACCCGAAATCCCTCCGATTAATAATTTTTGAGTTATCCGGTTTTTAAGATTCTCAAGACCCTATCAGGCCCCTTATTACCGTATCTCAAAAACTAAGCAAGTTAGAGCGAAACGGACACAAGTTTTGGTTCAAAACCTATGGGGACCCTTAAAGGACCCAACGGGGTCTCGAGTTAAATGGGGTCCGAACCCATGGGTCCAGGGTCTAGACCCAATCTATTTCTAAAATGTGAAGTATAATTTTTCCCATTTTCTAGTTAAAATTGGGTTAAAATTAAAAAACTTTGTTTTCCTTATTTTTGGGAAAATTATAAACTAAAACCAAGAAAAAAAATCTTTAGAGCCAAATCATTCCCTCTTTTTCTCAAAATTGAGTTAATTTTCCCAGATTTTAGTTCACTTTTTTTTTGAGTGTACTTATTTGAAGAACATTTTCATAATTAAAAAAAAAAGTTTCTTTTACTCATAACAATATTTTTCATTAAGAATTAGTTGATAATATAAATGCAACAAAATTATGTATTCTGATTAAAAGAATTAAGTTTTTATTTATTCAATGAACAAATTTAATGAAACTATGAAATGTTTTGAAGAACATTTTACGAAATTCTTTCACAGCATGTGTAAAATTTCGTTCAGCATGTGAGTTTCTTCATTGATGTAATGAAAAATATTTGATGAATTTCATTCATTCGTAGTATGAAGCGTTTTTTCATCAGTGTATGAACCGATTTCACAACATTTTCCTAGGATATTTAAGGTCATTCCTCACGCAAATCATTTTCTGGTTAATTATGGTTCGACCTTCGTATGATGTATGAATATTATTTTTTGTATACAATAAAGGATTTTTTATTATTAAAAACACACACACATTCTTATTGTTAATATAAATTAAACAAATATTTTGTTTATTCAAGCTAAAATGTGTTTGATATTTGTTTTTATGAATGCAAAATATATTTTTTACTGCATGTTTATTTAAAATTATCTCCTCTTATATAAAATCATGCTGTTTATTTCAGTGTGATGGCAGTAGTTTTTATTTTCAAATATTTTTTTTATTGTACCCTTGATAATACTGGTTTGCAAGGTTTTTGTGGAAATTTAAAACTAAATTTTTTTTAAAGTATATTGGCCTCCTGGACAACAATTGAATACTTCATGCGAATAAAGACGAATAGACCATTTGTAGAATTTTACAGGGGACAATAAAAACGCAGGAAACGGTTAAAAAATAATATTTTTGTCAACTTTTTGGTATAAGCTTAAAGATTTAAGTCACATCTACCTATATACAAAATTTTAGTAAGGTATTCGAAAGAGAACTTGCCAAAAATTGGACTTCAATTTTTTGCTTAAATGGAAAAAGGGCGAATATCCAAAAAAATGTATTGAAATTTGAATAAAAATGTGTTATTTTGCAGCAGATTTTGACTACATTTTCATGAGACTTGCAAAACTTGACGAACTATGGTTGGTATTTGTTTGTAACACTTTAAGGACTTCAAGGATACACTTTTTAAGGATTGCAAGGACATGCAAAAAAAAATTTTTTTAATATTCCTGTTACTTGATGCATAGTAATTCTTTATGACACTAAATACATTTTTAGGAATTATAATATTAACCCTTGACTGCATATTACGACGTAACATAAAAGGACATGAAAAAATTTTGTTTTTTATTCCTGACATTGGATGCAGTATTAACACCAAATGTTTGTATGTGCTAAGATTGTTTTTTTGTGTAAAATTCAAATTTTAGCTAATATCAATTTTAAACTCGCAGCTAAATAATTTTTATATAATATTTTGTTAAGGATGGATATTCGCCCTTTTTGCTTTCCACACTTTAAAGTCTTATAACTCAAGAACGGTAAAATTTTTTGCCAATATAATAAGTGTGGTTTGTTCCTCGTAATGTTCTTTTAACACATTGTTACCGAAAGTAAAATTTTTATATGTTTTTGTATTGTATTTAATCAAAATTGTGCGTTAGTTCACTCCCAATTTAAACAAAAATATAAAAATATACGAATTATTGCACTTTCAAAGTCATTTTTTTAGCCTTAAAAGTCAAAATTTTCCCAAAATTTCTGCATAGGGTTGTAGGGCTCTGCTAATAAAATGCATTTATGCAAAAAAACGTGTTTGCAAAAAAGTGGTCTATTCGTCCTTATTCGCATGAACTATTCAATTTAAGTCGATACAATTTTTTTTTAAATTTTTTGTTAAACTGCCTTCTCGAGATTAAAATGTAGCTGTAGCTTTTTCGTGGTCCAAGGCGATTGGAAACTATTGTTTTCTTTAGAACAATTTTGGGTGCCCTTTAAACACACGTTCTCACTTTGTCATTCCGTGTATGACGAATGGAAATATCGGTTGAGGACCCCATAATTTATTTAGGGGGCATTCCAATCCAAATCGCAAAATTTCGGACATGAACACCTTCGGTTTCGCTCATTTTTCTATATATTTTTGTACTTTTTAAATGCATTTTGCACATTAATTTTCAGCCTTTTATTCATAGTTAGTTTCGAGTAATTGATTTTTCCAAATTACGATTTTTTTTTTTAAATTAAGAAATTCAAATTTTCGAAAAATTTTGACCAGTAAAAACTTTTGATATCTTAAAAAAAGTTGGACAACATTTTGATGGTATTTAAATGTTGTTTTAAAAACAAAATTTGAAAATAAAAATCCAAGTAATTATTACATATTTTTTTACGTTTAAAAACTAAAATCAAATTTTTTAAAAATTCCGAAACATTCGATTCATTAATTTTCTCAATTTTATTCGATATATTGAGTTAAGTTTGCATTCAAATTCCCAGCAGAAATTTTGCTGAACTGGCAGCAGTTTTTGGAAAGGAAACTCGAGTGAAAAAGCGCATCCAAACCTGCTGAATTCATGCATGATTCTCTAAGGCAATGTCACACTTTAGAGCGCTAGTTGGATACAACGAAAAAGCGCTCTTAAGATGCTCTGAATTCACATCTCTTTAGAGCGCTGAAAAAATCGCTATAAAGATGCAGTGAATTCATGTATTTTTTTAGAGCTATTTAAGCAGAATAAAGATGAAGAACATTTGACTATTTCTGAAACACAAATTACAAAATCTGAAATACAATTGACTATTTCTGAATACAATTTGAAAATCTTAAATGCAATTGACTAATTCGGAAAATCAGTTGAACTCCTGCAAGCATTTGGAAGAAATATTGCCTAAGAGATATAATTGCATTTAAAAAATGTGGAAATGGTGTACTAAATTTTTTTTTCAATCAAAATGTGTTAAAGGTGCTATGATTGAAGCACTCTTTGCAGCGCTGATTAATGCGCAATAATGATGCAGTGGGATCATGTGTCATTGTCCAAAACTCATGGTTTTTTATTCAAAAAGTGTTAAATATATTTAAAAGGAAAGCATGTGTGAAATTTTATCAAAATATAATTTTATATTTTATGTTTTATATAAAAAATCGTAACAAAAAATTTAAATTTTTCCCCCTTACTTTTACTGCATCCTCAAGAGCGCTCATTGGATGCGCTTCGGTATGCTATAAAAAGATGCTGTGTCGCCAAAATCTCGATTTATTTTTGCTGGCTTGTTACTGAATTGTATTTAATTTTTTACAGAATTGTAATTTGAAGTAAAATGTTTTTCTAATAAGGTCCTAAAAACTTAAAACGATTGAAAATCCGCCAAGTTATTACAACTTCCCCCAGGCATCTAACGTGAGGCAGTTCACTTGATTAAGGATTATGAGCCCCATTTTTGAAACTTATTGAAACTATCTACTGTAATTGGATTTTTTTATTCTTCAAATTCCAATGTAATAAGATGATAAGTATTTTTCATATTGTGTTTTTATACCCTCTACTTATTTTAAGACATTCTAGCGATATCCGTCTGTCTGTCCGTCTGCCTGTCTGTGGAAATGGTGATCCAATGAATTACGCGGATATGACTGAAACTTAACACATTTACTTGTTGTTGCCCAGAGAAGTTTGGTATTGCATTTGAGCGATATCGGTTCATAGGTTCAAAAGTTATGACCAAAAATGTAAGGAAACATCGAAAATTTTGGTACATTCAACATAACCTAAAAATACAAAATGCTTTAATTGGGCACTGGTTGACATATGTGTACAGAGTTGAACACCGAATAGAATTAAACAAATACGAACATATTGTCTAACAAATATAGAAAAAATCGCGGATTTTTTTCACAAAAATTTTTTTTCGCGTACTTTTTTTCATTTTTTTTTCTCAAAAGCAATTTCTTTTTAAAAAAGTTTTTTCCAATAATCATTTTTGCATTGTGGAGGGTATCAATACATTCGGCAAGGCCAAATCTAACTTTTTTTTACTTGTTTGTAATAAGTTTAGACGTATTTCTACACCCAAATGAATATATCTAGGTAAAGTTACGGTCAATATATAACAACTTGATTTTTTTGAAGCACCATATTAAAGAAATAAAAATCAAAAATATAAAAGGTACAATTTTCAAAACTAAAAAAATTAACGAATTGTAATCACATCTCGAGTTATGTCTTTAAAGTTGCGTAATTTAGAGTAGTGAATTTTTAGATTAAACAAGCATAATCAAAGATTTCGGACTTTTTAAAAATGTCGAATTTAATTTTTAAACATGAAACATTTATTGTAAATTACTTCAAATTTTTATACCCTCCACTTAGTGATAGAGGGTATATATAAGTTTGTCATTCCGTTTGTAACTCATCGAAATATCGATCTGGGACCCCATAAAGTATATATATTCATGATGCCCGATCGATTTTAAGACATTCTAGCGATTTCCGTCTGTCCGTTTGTCTGTGGAAAATGCTGTCGCGGACAAAATATTGCACAGATATGACTGAAACTTAACATATTTATTGGAAGTTCCCCCGAGAAGTTTGGTATTGCATTTGAGCGATATCGGTTCAGCGGTTCAAAAGTTATGAACGAAAATGTAAGCACACCTCAAAAATTTCAGTACATTCAACATAACCTAAAAATACAAAATGCTTTAATTCGGCTTCTGGTTGACATATGTGAACATAATTGAACACGAAATGGTATTTAAACAAGTACGAACATATTTTTTGACAAAAAAATAAAGAAATCGCGGATTTTTTTTTTACCAAAATTTTTTTTCAAAATTTTTTTTTTTTCAAAAGTAATTTCCTTTTAAATATGTTTTTTTGCAATAATCTTTTTGAAATTGTGGAGGGTATCACTACATTCGGCAAGGCCGAATTTAACTTTTTTACTTGTTTTTTTTTTTAATTTTTTTCTAAAACTACATTTAAGTAGCAACCAAATGTTTTCCACATTTTTTTTTTAAATATTGCTTTAATTTCTTAATATTTTTTTTTAAAATCACAATTTTAAAAAATCAATTCTTTATAACTAATTTTGAATAAAAGCTGAAAAATGGTGTGCAAGTGGTGTAATACACACTAAAATATATCAAACAAGTTAGCAAATTTTAGTCGGTCAATACCAACCATATAACACCCTACGCCAGTGTTTCCAAAAATGGGCACCAAGTCCAAACATGAACCGATTGGATCTTAATTTAGTTTATTAGTGTAGAAAACACACGCAAACCAAATTTGATTGCCATTGAACCGTTTTAACGGAATATCGGGTGAAATTTTTATAGGGGACTGAGGCTAAGAATGGTCTGATAATAATCAGATTTAGTTAAGGTACCAAAGTACACATTAAACATCAGCAAACACAATTTTAGTCAAATATCGCCCATTTCGAAATGTTTTGAGAGATTTATATCAAATCGACTTAAAAAGTGATTCTGAGTCGATCGGTTCACTTGATGTGGGTCTGAGTTGATCTAAACATTATATAACGTATAGATGGACAGACGGAAGGACATCACCAAATCGACTCAAAAAGTGATTCTGAGTCGATCGGTACACTTAAATGTGGGTCTGGGAGCAATATTTCGCGTAGTTACAAACATCAGCACAATGTTATTGTATCCTGTACAACAGAGTGGTGTATGGTATAAAAATGAAAACATACACAAATAAAAAAAATATAAATAAAGCTGTGTTTACATCATAGGATTTTCGGAATGATTTTCTCTCGGTACACATGCAAAACATCGACGATAGTTCGTATAATCATACTGAAAATCCTATGATGTAAACACAGCATAAGTAACAGCAAATATTATTTTTTATACATCCTTTTTAGCTCTTCAAAAGATTATCTATTTTATTTGCATGAGTATGAACAGAGATAAATGTGTTTTGGAGTGTGTAAATATTATACACTACAAACAATATTATTGTGCTGCTACTTGGTATTATTATCATCATACATACATATATATTTGTAGTTATATTGAGTAGACTGAAAGAAAATGCTTTGTTATATTGTACAAGTGGGAATACGATTTGTAGCTATATATTTTTTTTTCAACTTATTCAATATTATAAACTTTGGAAAATATTATCGACAAGTTGTTTAAAAAACTATATCATTGCAGTCAACGAAAAACACTGCCAAAAAATTAGTAAAAAAAACGTTCAACTTTTGTATTCTTTTTGTATTCAAAATTTTTTTAAGTCCCAGACACATTTTTTTTTTTTGCGTTTTGGAGTAAAAATTTCATTAAAACTGATTTTGAAAAACAAACATTTTTAAAATTTTCTTAAGTCCCAAAAAATTTTGAAGAGTCCCAATTTTATAAATCCCTGACACAATTATTTTTTCCTTTTGGAGTAAAAATTTCAATAAAAATGGTTTTGGAAAACAAAATTAAAAATTTTTTGTTTTAGATCTCGAAATTTTTTTTATGAATTTATAAAATATAAATAAAAATATATAAAAAAATACAAATTTTGTAAAATAGCAAAAAAATCATGTTTTATGGCTTCAAAAAGTGACAAAATTATCCTAATTTTTACTGGAATTCTCGTAAAATAGAAGTAGCCAAAAAAATGTAAAAGAACCAGATTTCCTCGTATGTTTTAGCGCACCAAAAAGCTGTAAATTTACAATTTTATTTGTAAAATAATTTTACAACGTTTCTTGTTAATTTGCAATCTTTTCCTGTCATTTTTGGGACTAATAACAAACATTTACCAATAAAATTGTAAATTTACAACTTTTAAAAGCAAAAAACTTACAAGGAATGATTTTACGACATTCTTTGATTTTTCCTGTTTTATGGGAATTCCTTGTAAAAATTTCGAGCATTTGTAGTCATTTTACAAGGTTTCTTTTGAATGAATTTGAGACATAAGCATTTTTTTCTGCTAAAACGAGCTTAATATCAAGAGATTTTTCTTCTGCCTTGACGAGAACTCCTTGTAAAAATTACGAGCTTTTTTGTTATTTTACATAATTTTTACTAATAAAATTGATAATTTCGAAAATGTGAAGTTGATAATTAAAAAACTTTTAAATTCCAAAAATTGTAAATATAGTAACAATTTCTGAATCAGACTATGCATAGTTTCTGCATTTTAGCTTCATCAGTGATTTAATATTATTATATTTATATGTTTAACATTTGAAAAATTGTTAAATTGTCTCTATATAGAAAATTTTATTATATTCGTCTGCTCCGAAACATCAGAGGCTAGTCATAGTTGGGTCGACAGACCACAACCACAAATCGTTTTTGTAAGACAACAACCACAAAAACTATTGAATATTTTATTTTTTTTCCTAACATCTGCTTCTATCATCAGATAATTACCACCAAAAAAATAAAGGTGTGTAAAATTTTTTTACCACGACAATTTGATTAAAACAAAAAATGTCGTCACGATAAAAATATCGTCACGATTTTTTACTTTTTAGCCAAATATTTTTTTGGTGGTAATTATCTGATAATAGAAGCAGATATTAGGAAAAAAGTAAAATATTTAAAAACTTTTGTGGTTGTAATCTGCCAAAAACTATTTGTGGTTGTGGTCTGTCGACCCAACTGTGACTCGCCTCTCACGTTACACTCGTAACAACTATGACTGCACCTCAACAAGATGCGCCACAATAGCAGTGAGTTCAACGACGACTATGATGTGGTTTTACTAGAAGAGATTTCATGAACAATGTTAAACAAACAATTTTTACAATTTCTCGAGTTTTATATCTTCGTGTCTTTTTTTACAGGGTTTGCCACTCAGATGCATGGGTTTTGCATTCATGAAATGACTTTCTGCTAAGTTAAGACTAATTGTAAAACGACAAATTTTTTTGTCATTTTATAAGACTTTTTTAAATTTTTTTCGGGGCTTAAAAAAATTTGCAAAAATCAGTTTTGATAAAATTCTTTACTCGAAAACGCCAAAAATGTTACTTTGAAATGTTTTTTTCGGAACTGGTGTTGCAAAATTACAGCCTTTTTGTGAAACAACATAAATTCTCGAGAGTGAATCATGTTTGTAAGGTTATAGTTTTTTGTAAAATTACCTTGGTACAATTAAAAATAAAACAGTAAATTTCGATCGACCTGAACACAAGTTTTTTTTGCTAAAAATCACGGAAAACTTATATTTATTTGTAAAATTAAATTACGAGACTTTTGCTAGTAATTTGACAAAGTTTTTTTTTAAGAGTGTAAGTGCACCATGACTGCTGGTGTTACAAGCATTTGTATATCGAGCTTTTTATTTCAAACGTACCACAAAAAAAAAATATTGTTGGACCAAAGTGAAACCTACTGAACTTATAGAATATGGAACTAAAAAATCGTGAAAGTTTTAGTTTAAAAAAAAAATGGGAAAGTTAGTCGTTGGTCAAACATAAATAAATGAAGCAATTATATTTATTATATTTATTTTTTTCTAAAGTAACTCGAAAATTCTTAAGTTTTCAAAACACATTCATTTTAAAGTGTGGAGTCATTAATAACTTTTTTTTTTTTGTAAGAAAAATCAGAACTATTTCTGAATTCCCTGACTTAAAGATCGATGGCAAAAAACTCTGTAAAATTTACTTTGGTTCAAAGAATTTTTTTTTTTCGTAGTACGTTTCAAATAAAAAGCTCCATATAAAAATTGTTATCTGTTTGAAGTATCACCACACTTCTAACTTTAAAAAATAACTGTGAATTCGCTTATTTGAATACATCCATGTCTATTAGGGTAGAGCAATTTTAGCTTTGTTTTCGAATTCGGCAAAGTTGCCTTTTAGGGTCGATATTAACTCACAAAAATATTGGGCCTGTAGGACAATGGCTTTGGGTTCATTTTTTGACTTGAAAATTGGAAAGATCCGAACAAAGTGAAAAAAAATGTTGTCTTTAAATATTAGATCATATTCGGACATACTAAAAAAGTATTTTTATGGTAAACATTTTTTTTTGGTGTATAAATTTTTTGTTTTAACAAAAAAAATTCTTTAAAAATAATTTCAAAACTTTTAATAAATTTCAAATTGCGTTAAAAAGACAAGCAAAATAATACGATAATTAATAATATGCATCTTTTAAATATTGAGTTAATATTACGCATAGAAGAAAATAAAAAAAATATTTGAGTAAATTTTTAATACTATTGAGTAAAAAATTACTCAATTTTGCACCAAAAAACGATTTAATAGTATTGATAGTATTTATGTTTTTTTTTTTTTTTAAGTTTAAAAAAGTTTAAAATTTTTTCACAAAAAAAAAAAAACAAAAAACAAAAAACTTGTTTTTTTCAATCTTAACCAAACATATTTATGTCTCAAAAACATAGGAAAATTTTATAAAGACGATTACAAACTTTCATATACATACACAAAAAACTATAAACTAAACGAGAGTTCAAAAAACTATGGGAGTTAAAAAAAAATAAAAAAACTATTAAATTTTTATTAAATTATTTACTTAAATTGTTTTTAAAATTTTTAAGTAAATTTTTAATTGCGTCAATTAAAAAATTACTCAATTTTTGTTTTTAAATTTAAACAAGTGATTACTCAAATTTGTTTCCTCCATATTTTTTTCTGTGCGTTATATTTTTAATTAAAAACTAATTAAAAATATATTTTTTTGCAAAACAAGAAAAAAAAAATAACTACAAATTTTGTACTCTAGCCCAAAACATTAAATCATGATAATATGTGCTGAAGATTTGGGTGTACTTGCCAAAGCAAAGTTTTTTTTTAGAAAAAATAATGTGATTTGCCATTCCATGCAAAATGAATGGAAATATCGTTCGATGATCCCATTAACTTTATATACGATTCATTTCTAAGACAATCTAGATATAATTATAATAATAATGATAGTTTTGATCACATGATTAATTATTTTTATTTATTCTTTCTATTTATTTACAACTCGTTTTTGAATAATTTCAACCTAACCGAGAACTGGTAACAATGACCGTCGTCTCGTTGTAGCGAAAAAAACCAAGGGTTCTGGTGGGAATCGAATCGACGACCCCCATGTCCAAAGGCTAGCACGCTACCAACTAGCCTACGGGGGCCCCCAATCTAGCTATATACATCCGTCCATCAGTAAGTGAAAAGCAAGGTGCAGTCTAAACCAAAAGAGCTGTAAATTTGGTAAATGAGCAGTGTTGCCATTTTGACGCTTTTCGGGTATTTTCTGGTGCTTTTTTTGTCTTTTTACCCGGAGTTTTTTACAAATACCCTTTAAAAAAAAACGGGTATTCATGGTGCTTTTTTATTTTTTCGTGACGCTTTTGGTGCTTTTTATAAAAACATTACGATTTTGTTATTATTTCTTTTTGTTGATTATTTCTTTGTTATGGTCTTTCAGCAAATATTTACTGAAGTTTTTGTAGCAAAACTACAATTTTTGTACGTTTTTCTGGACTGTTGTATTTTAAAACAATTCTGAAATTTTCTGGGAAAATTATGAACTGCCTTCAAGTATTTACAGTCAAATTTATTTAAATCAAAGCTATCAAATATCATTCACAAAAGAGGTATTTTATAAAAAAAAAATTTTGTTGGCGTGATGAGCTCGAAAATGGAACAGATTTATTTGAAAATTGTTTATTTTTTATAAAGACAAATATTTTCATTTAAAATTTTGTGTTAATTGTTATCTTAATATTATTTAAGTAATTTGAATTTGAATTTTCTTTTTAGTTTTGTCTCAATAAATTCAGTAAATTCACGAAAAAAATCATTATTTTTTTTCTCATTTTATGTTTTTGGCGCTTTTTACCCATTTTATGTTCCATTTCTACCCCTTTTTACCCTTTTTTAATTGTTCTTTTCGTAGTAAAAAAGGATATTTTCAAAATAAATTTTTCTATTTTGACTTTTTCCTCTTGGCGCTTTTTTACCCTTTTTTTTGTAAATTTTTACACTTTTTTACCCTTTTTTTAAAAATTTTGGCGCTTTTCTTCATTTTGGAAATGGCAACACATTTAAAATGAGTACACTGATAGGAAAACGCTTCATATCACTAATGAATGGAATTCATTAACGTTGTTTCGTTGCAACAACGAAATTTTTCATATGCTGAATCAAATTTCATACATATTGTGCAACATATTCATTAATTTTGATTTATTAGATTTCGTAGTTTCATGAAAAAATTTCATTAAGTTTTGTTTACAAAATTTTCTGTTTTTTGACACTTGTCGTGTCGCGTCTGTTTAGTCTGTTAGTTTACGCGCGCAAAAAACAGCTGATCATAGCGTGATTTTTTCTAACAAGGGAAGTATCTCAACCCTTATGAACCGATTTGCATGAAACGTAAAATATATATAAAAGACACAATTCTTAGGTTGGGGTGTCTCGGCTTATCGGCCATATCGGGGATTTAGGGGTTCAAGACATGGGTCAAAAAATGGCGAAAAAATCGTTTTTTGGATTTTTCAGCCATTTCTTTCTAAGAAACTATATGATGTTTACATATGAGAAGAAAGGTTTTTTTAATGCCTATCCAACGGTGGCATAAACTTGTAAAAGTTTGGCTTCGTTAAATACTTTTTTCATGAAAATGTGAAAATTTTGGGGGGTATTTATATGAAGACATAGAGCTACGATGTCCATATGAATACGAAATAATCTTTATTAAATTTAAGTCGACACGTATTTTTGCTCTAGAGGATATTCCTGTTAGTTCGTGAGTTATCGAAATTTTCCCGGAGGTCCATATGGTTTCATAAGGGGACAACGAAATTTTGAAACACTAAAATGGCCGAAAAGCCGAGACACCCCAACCTTAAAATCGTCTCATTTATATATATTTTAAGTTTCAGGCAAATCGGTTCATAAGGGTTGAGATACTTCCCTTGTAAGAATTTTTTTACGCAATTTAAAATGAAATGTTGTTGATTAATTATAAGTAGGGATGAGATTTTCATGCACTAAAAAATCGAAAATATGCGCTTAAAATATGCACTAAAAAATTGAAAATATGCACTAAAAACCAAAAAATATGCACTAAAAAAATAAAATGTGCGCAATAAAAATATTGCTTTCATAGGAAAAAACTTTTTAAGAGGCAAAAAAGTAACGCCGGGTTTAAATACTAACATTTAAAACTTTATATAAGGGTGATTCCATGTCAAACCGCACAGAAAACTGTGATTTTCGGATTTGTCACCTCCGATTATAATGAAATTCGCAAAAAATATTTCACATGCGTTGTTTTCATAAAATGATTACCTTACAGGCTCCAAAAATTTTTAGTTTTCGAAATATGGCGTCTTGAAAATTGGCAAAAACGTAAAATTTTCAATAAGGTGCACTTACAAAGTCACCAATAACTTTAAAACTATAAAACCCACAATTACCAAATAGGTACCATTTGAAAGCTGAAAGGATTACCTTAAAAGTGACATGCACAATTTTTTCTTGTAACGAAAGGTCAAAGGTCATATTTCAAGGTCTAATGTTCAAAGACCAATATCTCAAAATCCGATATTTTTAAAATTCTCAAAAAAATATATGATAACAATCAAGTCTTTCCCTACATTTGTATCAAAATTTCAGGGTGGACACTCATATGGTTCCAAAGTTACAGAAGAAAACGTGCTCGAAGGCAAGGTTTTTTCTACGAGTTCATATAAAAAATATTGCACAAACAAAACAATATACATAGTCGTAAACAAAGGTGCGGGCGTAGAACAAGGCTTAAAACTTTTTATGTATTTTGAGTTATATTGTAGGGGTTTTCTTGTTCTTTTACAAGGAAAGTCCTCGAAAGTGAACATACCTGATTACGTTAAAATTTATACACAAGCTAGAAAAAATAAATCTAAAATCAACCTGTCTGAGCTTGTCGGCCTAAATTCAGGTTAAACGGGGTTAAAAATTACCCATTTTCAGTTATTTTAAAGTTTAGGTACTTTATATTGATGCCACATATAACAGATCGGTTTCATTCGAAACCTATATTCTTCCATAGTAGGGAAATAGGAATGGGGTGGGGGAACCGTATGTTCAAAGCGGAATAAAGCTCATAAACAAGAATATAATCAAGCATACAAATGGTTTAGAAATGGAAACACTAATGTTTCGAACTTCTTTGAATTTTTGCCTTATTTTATTTTGGACACACTAATAAAGATATTTTTTTTTTTTAAATTCGGATGAAACCCTTCCTGTAAGAAAAACTGCCAATAAAAAATTCATGTGATTATAGAAAATAGTACCAACAATGAATTTGTTTTACAAAAACTATATAGTTTAACAAAAACTATATAGTTTAACAAAAACTATACATTTTTAACAAAAACAATTATGCAACAAATAAAATGTCTCAAACAGACGCAAATTTTTTTTTTTCAAATGAAACGGATCTGATAAGTGGCATCAATGTACCTAAAAGTTTACTAAAAATCTGTAATTTTTGACTCCCGTTTAACCCTTTAAACTAAATTAAGACCAATAAGCTCAGACAGGTCGATGTTAGATATTTGTTGTCTTTCATGGGCATAAATTTCAAAGAAATTACGTATGTTCACTTTGAAGATTTTCCTTGTAAGAAAACAAGAAAACCCAACGATAAAATTCAGTTTTGATAGTGAAATCAAATTCAGGAGTTCGAAATATTAATAAATAATGGGTTCAGTTTTTAGGTCCGTCCCATTGTTTGTTTACTGCTAGCAGCATGCTAGCATGCTATGCTGCTTCGTGTGTGTAAGCTTTTGCATATGAACTCGTAGAGAATATCTTGACTTCAAGCATGTTTTCCTCTGTAACTTTGGAACCATATGAGTGTCCACCCTGAAATTTTGATACAAATGTAGGGAAAGACTTGATTGTTATCATATATTTTTTTGAGAATTTTAAAAATATCGGATTTTGAGATATTGGTCTTTGAACATTAGACCTTGAAATATGACCT
Organism: Pegoplata infirma; assembly: GCA_963921195.1. Taxonomy (NCBI): domain Eukaryota; kingdom Metazoa; phylum Arthropoda; class Insecta; order Diptera; family Anthomyiidae; genus Pegoplata; species Pegoplata infirma. The sequence continues at coordinate 60,546,873 of OY992540.1, forward strand.
TTGACCTTTCGTTACAAGAAAAAATTATGCATGTCACTTATAAGGTAATCCTTTCAGCTTTCAAATGATACCTATTTGGTAATTGTGGGTTTTATAGTTTTAAAGTTATGGGTGACTTTGTATGTGGACCTTATTGAAAATTTGACGTTTTTGCCAATTTTCAAGACGCCATATTTCGAAAACCGAAAGGTTTTGGAGCCAGAAGGGTAATGATTTTAGGAACACTATCCATTTGCAATATATTTGTCAAATTTTATTTAAATCGAAGGTGACAAATCCGAATGCTGTGTGGTTTGAGGTGGATTTGCCCATAAGCAAGATTTTTTAAAAATTAAGACAATTTATAAAAAAAAATTTGAAAGAGAAAAAATTTTTTTTCTTATTTTCAAAATCAATTTTTAAAATTTACGTAGTTTTTGACACAAATAAATTTCAATTTGTGTTTTTGCTAATTTATGCCAAAATATGCACTTAAAATTTGGAAATATGCACAAAATATGCACTTAAAACCAAAATATGCAAAAATATGCATTTTAGTCAAAATATGCAAAAACAAATCGATGCCATTTCAACTCAAATTTCTCGATTCGGAAAGATAATTGGTCGATATTGTTTATAGACTATCGACAAAAAACATGCATTTGCATGGAAATCTCATCCCTAATTATAAGTATTTATTAAACTCACGTTGTTTCAAATTATTTCGGGTTTTACTTATGTATTAAAAGTAAACGTTATAGTAAAATTTTGTGTGAGAAAACTGAGTGAAATCTATAGATAAAATATAAAAGATGTGAAAGTGTTTTTTTTAACTTGGTTATTTTGTTTTTTTTTAGATATTTTTACGAAATTTTAAATAAAAACTAAATTATTAATTAACTAATTTTTGTGATGGTTTATATTAGTTCGTGGTTTTAATTAGTGTTACAATTTAAGGTTGGAGTAAAATTTTGTGCGAGAAAACTAAGTGAAAACAATTTTTTATTATTTTTAATTCTATAAAAAGATCTTTACAATTTCATACACATATGAGGCATTCCACACCAAATGTCCAGCAAAAAAAAAACACGTGTACCGAAAACTTCTGAATAGGTTGTATGGATAGCCCTATATGGAACTTAGAAAATTGCGTTTTTGGTTTTTAAATTTTTCAAAAACTGGGCTTAGGAGGCGTGGTCAAATATTAGAAAAATAGTCAAATTTGTGGCGAGTTGCCTTGATTAAATATTTATCACATTAAAACGGAATGCACCACAATCTCAAAAATTTATATTCTTATATAGTTTTGTATGGGCTATCGAATACTTTTTTTTTTGAAAATTTACAGAACCCGTTCTGAAATTTTCCATTTTTTAAAAATGTCAATTTATTAAAAAAACTTGCCACTTTTTTTCTTTTTTTCTTTTTTTTTTTTTAAGTTTAGATGTTTGTCCACCCACACAAAAAAATTCAGAAACACGTTCTTCGTTTTTTTCGATTTGAACTTTAAATTTCATAACAATTTTGTAATTTGCTTGAATTTTCTTGATTTAACGTTGCGAATGAGTAATATCAATTGCATAAATATTACTCATTCGCAACGTTAAATCAAGAAAATGCAAGCAAATTACAAAATTGTTATGAAATTTAAAGTTCAAATGCGATTTTCTCGAAAAAAACGAAGAACGTGTTTCTGAATTTTTTTGTGTGGATGCACATACATCTAAACTTTAAAAAAAAATTTAAAAAAGAAAAAAAAGTGGCATGTTTTTTAATAAATTGACATTTTTAAAAAATGGAAAATTTCAGAACGGGTTCTGAAAATTTTCCAAAAAAAAAATTTTAATCGATAGCCCATACAAAACTGTATAAGAATGTAAATTTTTGAGATTGTGGTGCATTCCGTTTTAATGTGATAAATATTTAATCAAGGCAACTCGCCACAAATTTGTCAATTTTTCCAATATTTGACCACGCCTTCTAAGCCCAGTTTTTGAAAATTAGAAAAACCAAAAACGCAATTTTCTTAGTTCCATATAGGGCTATCCAAGCAACCTATTCAGAAATTTACGGGACACATGTTTTTCTGTAGCGGGACATTTGGTGTGGAATGCCTCATATTTCATTTTAAAAATAAAAGTAACATTTATTCAATAAAAGTATTTAATTTTAAAAATAAAAAGTAGGATTTATTCAATGAAAGTATTTCATAAGGATTAAAAACTTTTTTCATTAAAGTAATGAAACATTTTCATAAAAAACAATTTTTATTTTGTATGAACAATTTTCATTAATTTAATGAAACTTGTTCTTGCAATTACATTTTATGATACCCATTTCATTAATTCAATGAAACCCTACATAGGTTCCTTTTTAACGTCATTTTTCATAACATTAATGTAAATTTTCATTATTGTCATGTATAAATTTCTATCAGTGTAGGTACATTACTTAAGTGTAAAAAAGTTTTTTTTTTTAATTTTGGAGAGTATAAATGATTTGGTAGAGAATTATTTAACACTCTCACTTGTTTTTTGTACATATGTTAAACAAATGGAAAATAAGAAAAAATAAAAGAAAAATTTTTTGATTCAAAACAAAATTTTGATGAACAAATTTTTTGATGAAAAAAAAAAAAAAATATTGTAGTTGTTATTATTCGACCTTTCAGTTTTTAATAATTTTAATAAATATTTGAGCTCGAGGCCAGTGTTTTGTTAAAAAAATCTTCTTTATTATCTTCTAATATTTCGATCCTCATCGAGAATCATCATAAGGGATTCAAATTAGATTTTTTACGTAAAAAAAAACATCTAATTTTAATCCCTGATGATGATTTTCAATAAGGATCGAAATTTTGGAGGCCTCGAGCTCAAATATTTATGTAATTAATTTAAAAAAAAAAATTTATACAAAATAATTTGATAAAAAAAAATTGATTAAAAAAAATTTTTATGGAAAAAAATTTAAGGAAAAAATATTATGAAAAAAAAGTTTTTGGTGAAAAATAAAATTTGACAAAAAAAAGTGTTTGTTAAAAAAAACTTATGAAAAAAAAAATATTGAAAAAAAGAAAAAAAAAATTGATAACAAAAATAAAATTAAAAAAAAAATTGACAGTCTAAAACATTATTATGTAAAAAAAATTTCATACCAAAACAAAAAAGGGTTTTTCAATAAAAAACTTTTTCAGTAATCTCCGAATATTAAAAAAAAAACGAAATTTTGGAAGATAATAAAGAAGATTTATTTAAAAAAACACTGGCCTCGAGCTAAAATATTTATTTAATTAATTTAATACAAAATAATTTGATGAAAAAAAAATATATTGATGAAAAAAAAATTTCATGAAAAAAAAAATTTTATGGAAAAAAATTATTAAAAAAAATTATATGAAAAAAAATTATGAAAAAAAAAAGTTTTTGATGAAAAATAAAATTTGACGAAAAAAAAGTTTTTGTTACAAAAAAAAATTATGAAAAAAAATATTGATAAAAAAAAATTTATGAAAAAAATAAAATTAAAAAAAAAACAAGTGAGAGTGTTAAATTCGGCTGTGCCGAATCTTTTATACCTTCCAACACGTTAAAAAAACAGGGGTGCCTTTTTTTAGAGGGGGGTTTACGGCGGTGGGGGACAACCTTCCTGGATCCAACTGCAAGACTTTGAACTTCTTTTGACATAAAAATGTTTCGTTTGCTAAGCAAAAGTACGAAAAACTTATAAAAAATTGCTTGTTTTAGTTTAGTTCTTAAGAGGGGTTTTAGTTTAGTTCTTAAAAGGGGAACTTTTTTCCCCCTGATCCTATTTCGCCCATGTTCGAACTTAACCAACCCAATACCATAAGACATATTCGTGCTAAATTTCAGGAGTCTAGCTCTTTTACTTTGGACTGTATTGTTTCTTCCACAGACGGACGGACGGAGAGACGGACATCGCTAGAATGTCTTAAAATGGATTTCTGATCAATAATATATATACTTTATGGGGTCCTAGACCGATATTTCGATGCATTACACAAGGGATGACAAAGTGATACTGTGGTTGGAGGGTATACAAATTTGCCAGCCTAAAAACATTATTATGTTAAAAAAAATTTTTCAAACCAAAAAAAAAAAATTGTTTCTATAAAAAGACTTTTTCAGTAATGTTCGAATATTAACTAACATTTTAAGCAAAAACAAAAAAAAAAATTACAAATTTTATTTTTGCGGAACTTTCCAATTTTCAAGTTAAAAAATTAATCCAAAGTCATTGTTCTACAGATTCAATATTTTTGTGAGTCAATATATCGACCCTAAAAGTCAACTTTCCCGTCCCCCACGTTTTCGAAATTCGATAAAAGCAAAATTTGCTCCACCCTAATGTCTATATATTGTTTGTAGTGAGTGTGAAAAACAGTAAAAATGTGTGTAGTTTATTGTGGCTTTAAACTATTTAATGCCTTTAAACTTCGATATTTATCTTCATTGGAAAAAAGTTTAAAACATATTTTTATATATGAATTAAAAAAAAAAACGATATAAAAATTAATTTTAACAATTTTTGTTTGAAACAATTTTATAAACCCCTTTTATTTTATTTCGTCTATGGGTATTGAATTGGTTTCCTTTATATTTAAATTGTTAGTGATATGAACTTTTTAAGCGCTTTATCTAGGTTTTTGGCAAACATATGCAAATATAATTTGAATTAAAGCAGCGCTGTGCATTTATAGAACAATTGTACCCACTAAAAATTGTAGCATTGCGCAAACAATTTTTTTTTGTACAGCAATGAATTAGAGTGTGATTTGACACACAAGTTTTTGCTCTGCAGGGGTGGGATTGGAGTAAAAAGAGCATCATCAACTCGTTACCTGGTAATATATTCAAACGAAATTTGTTATGAAAAACCCTGTCTTATGGCCATAGACAGGGTCTTGTTCAAAAATGGTCAACATTGGACTAGGGGGAAAAAAGTTCCCTTTTGAAGAACTAAAACTTTTTCTGAAAACCCAAATTTTTTTTGAAGCATTTTTTTGTAACTATTTTAAGCAAATGAAAAATTTGTATGTCAGAAGAAGCTCAAACTTGTGCACTTGTACAAGGGGATTACTTAGGTAGTGTCCATTTTTGGTAAACACTTGTTACAATTGGAAGATGGTACACAACGAACCCGCAAAACTTTCTCGTAAGTTATTTTTCTAATATTATACCCTCCAAAAATAGTATGGTTGTATACTCACATTGTCATTCCGCGCATCCCAATATTGATTGAAATGTGGTGGAGTCTAAGATATTCTAGGGATGTCCTTATATTCTTCCGTCCGTCTGTGAAGTTTGGCTCGAATATGTCTTATAGTCATAGACTAGTTATGTTCGAAGATGGGCAAAAGTGGATAAGGAGAAAAAAAGTTCCCCCCTGAAGAACTAAACCAACCTCTAAAAAACTTAATTTTTGTAAACAGTTTTTTTATACTTTTATTAAGCAAATGAAAAATTTGTATCTATAAAGAAGTTTAAAGTCCTGCTCTTGTAGCCAGTGATTAGAAAATGTAATTTTCACCATTGGGCACTTTTCAGTATGAAAGAGGCCTACATGGAGCTAAGAGCTGAAAATGTGTTATTTTTTGTTTAAAAAAAAATTGTACTTCTAAAAACTGATAAAAAGTGTAGGTTATCAAAAAATTCTCCAAGGCCAAATATTATCTTTTAACTAGTCTTTTTTTTACTTTATATGTAAATTATTATTTGGTTTTTTATTTTCTCACACATATATTACACGTAAAACTTGTGAAATTAAATTCTTTTGTTAAAAAAGTTTTGCATAAAAATGATCTTAACTAAAACTAAAGCAAGTGGAAAATTATTTGAGAAAAGTTTTTTTTTGTGTAGTGTTTCTGCAATATTTACTTTATATACATTAGAGTGCCCAGAAAAAAAAAATATTTTTTTTTGGAAGATCTTACTCCCTATTTTTATTTTTATACCCTACACCACACTGTGGTACAGGGTATAATGAGTTTGTGCTGATGTTTGTAACTATCCGAAATATTGGTCCTAGACCCACTTTTAAGTATACCGATCGACTTAGAATCACTTTTTGAGTCGATTTAGCGATATCCGTCCGTCCGTCTGTCTGTCCATGTAAACGGTGTAAACACGAAACAGGTCGCAATTTTTAATCAATTGACTTGAAATTTAAAACTTAAGCCTCTTTTGACCCAGGGACGAAGTCTATTGAAATTGGAAAAAATCGGTCCATATTTAGACCTAGCCCCCATACAAAGGTACTCTTTAGTTTTAGCTCAAATGACCCCAATAGCCACATTTTAATAGGTATCTTTTCGAAATTTGTTTTATTTCGAATCATGTTTTATCCACACAAATTATCATTCCGATTTTTAAAGAAATCAGACCAGTTCTTCTTGTAGCCCCCATACAAACCACCTTCCCGATTTTCACATAAATCTCATGAAAATAGAAAATATTTAATTTTAATTCTGTTTGTGTATGTTAAACGCGTACTTTAACAACCTTATCAAATTTGATTATCATCGAACCATTTTTGGACTTAGGTCCCATGTGAAAATTTCGCCCGATATTCAGTTGAAACGGTTTATTGTCAACAAAAAGAAGCCTATTCCACTCAAATTTGATTTGTGAGTGCTTTTTACACTTATTAAAGATTGGACAAAATACAGATCTAATCAGTCCATGTTTGAACTTGCGACCCATTTTCCGGGAAACTCTGGTGTAGGGTATTATATAGCCGGTCTTGACCGACTATAATTTTCTTACTTGTTTTTAATGAAAAAACATTTATTTTTTTTTGGAATTTTTGTATTTATATTTTCAACCCTTAAGGCGGTCCCATACAATGCTTTTTATCTTTGAAAATTTTTTTCTATTAACTCCGCACCTTCCGCTCCAAAGAGGCCTGCTATAGGGGAAAAATTGAAACCGACCCTTATTAATTATTACACCCTAACAATTTTGCTGAACAAACAACAACTTATCTCCATTTCGTACACTCAAAAAATTATGTCATTAACTGTTTGTAGTTTATTTAAAAAGTTTTCCGTTTAGTCGTTTTTAAAAGAAAAAACATTTGTTTGATGTTCAGTTTTTATTAATGACTACTTCAGTCCTTTGTTTCAAAAATAACACACTAAAAAATAAAGACTTTCATTAACATTTAATTTATTAAGTCATTTATTTTTGTTCTGTAAATAAAAACTACTGATTATTCTTTAAATTTTTAATGATTTGTGTAAGTAATTTTTTTTTTAAATTGTTGGTAATTTTGAATGATATATCATTAGTAGGGATGAGATTTCCATGCAAGTGCATGTTTTTTGGCGATAGTCTAAAACGATATGGACCAATTATCTTTTCGAATCAAGAAATTTGCGTTAAAATGGCATCGATTTGTTTTTGCATATATTGGTGAAAATGCATATTTTTGCATATTTTAGTTTTAAATGCATATTTTGTGCATATTTTCAACTTTTAAGTGCATATTTTTGCATATTTTGGCTTAAATTAGCAAAAACACATATTGAAATTTATTTGTTTCAAAAACTATTTTAAATTTTAAAAATTTATTTTGAAAATAAGAAAAAATATTTTTTTCATTTTAATTTTTTTTATAGACATTTCTAATTTTTAAAAAAAAAATTCTTATATAAAGTTTTAAATGGTACTATTTAAACAAGGCTTTATTTTTTACTTTTTAAGAAGTTTTTCCTATTAAAACAAGATTTTCATTGCACACATTTTATTTTTTAGTGCATATTTTTCGGTTTTATAGTGCATATTTTGAAATTTTTAGCGCATATTTTAAGCGCATATTTTCGATTTTTTAGTGCAAGAAAATCTCATCCCTAATCATTAGTTTTTACCTACACAAGTAGGTTATTTGTTTGTAGAAAAAAAAATCAAAAAATTATTTATAGAAATATAAAAACATATTTGGCACGATGGGTAGAGTGTCTGGCCAGAATGTAGTTGATTGCGGGATCGATTCCCCAAAATTTTATTAAAAATTTTTAAAAAAATATTTCAATAGAAAATTGTATAAAATAACCTACGAAATCATTAATTTTTAATGTTTTCGTAGGTTATTTTTTGTAATTTGTTGGTAAAAATAACAGAACTATCATTAATTTTTAATGTTTTCGTAGGTTATTTTTTTCGAATTTGTTGGTAAAAAAGAATGAAAAAACCGTAATTTTTTAATGTTTAGTGTTATTTATTTGAGAAAATTTTGTCAACAGCAAAAAAATAAATGTTGATGTTTGTTAAAACAAATGAATAATTACTGGGATGGTTTTCAATTGTTTATTCACTGGTTTTAAATGTTTTTTCTTTTGTTTTTGCCTACAAAATATTTTGAGTGTAAGGGCGTTTTCATGCAATATTTCATAAAAGTATGGGATATATATGGGGCATTCCAGGCCAAATCACTCACTTTTAGACCCTACCCCTTTTGATTTATTTTGTTTTTGGATATGTTTTAGTACTTATTAAATGCAACTTGGACACCAATTTTCAGCCTTTTATTCCAAGATGGTGTTGAGTAATCAAAATGGCGATTTTTTCAAACAAAATAAAAAAAAATAAATTTTCAATTAATTTTGAAAAGTTAAAAACATACACTCAAAAAATTATGTCATTAACTGTTTGTAGTTTATTTAAAAAGTTTTCCGTTTAGTCGTTTTTAAAAGAAAAAACATTTGTTTGATGTTCAGTTTTTATTAATTACTACTTCAGTACTTTGTTTCAAAAATAACACACTAAAAAAAAAGACTTTCATTAACATTTAATTTTTAAAGTCATTTTTTTTTTGTTCTGTAAGTAAAAACTACTGATTATTCTTTTGTTTTTAAATGATTTGTGTAAGTAATTTTTTTAAATTGTTGGAATTTTTTTAAAGAAATATCATTAGTTTTTACCTACACAAGTCAGTTATTTTTTTGTAGAAAGAAAAAATCAAAAAATTATTTATAGAAATATAAAAACATGATTGTATCAAGTGACTTTGGCACGCTGGGTAGAGTGGCTGGCCAAAACGTAGTTGATTGCGGGATCGATTTCCCAAAAATTTTATTACAAATTTTAAAAAAAATATTTCAATAAAAAATTGTAAAAAAATTTCAATAAAAAATTAAAAAAATAGAAAATTGTATAAAATAACCTACGAAATCATTAATTTTTGATGTTTTCGTAGGTTATTTTTTTGAAATTTGTTGGTAAAAATAACAGAACTATCATTAATTTTTAATGTTTTCGTTGGGTATTTTTTTCGAATTTGTTGGTAAAAAAGAGTAAAAAAAACGTAATTTTTTAATGTTTAATGTTATTTTTTTTAGAAAATTTTGTCAACAGTAAAAAATAAATGTTGATGTTTGTTAAAACAAATAAATAATTACTGTGATGGTTTTCAATTGTTTATTCAGTGGTTTTAAGTGTGTTTTTCATTTGTTTTTGCCTACAAAATATTTTGAGTGTAGATATCTTAAAAAAAGTTGGACAACGTTTTGTTGGTATTTAAATGTAGTTTTAAAAAAAAATATTAACAAAATTATTCGAAGAATTTATCACATATTTTTTAACGTTTAAATATTAAAATGGACTTTTTGAAAAAGTCCGAAACCTTCGATTTTTTTTTTAAACATTTAAAAGTGCTGCCCTAAATTACGCAACTTTTAAGCCATAATTCGAGATGTGATCGCAATTTGTTCTATTTTTTTTTTTTAAATTTTAAAAAATGGCACCTTTTATTTTTTGACTCTGATTTATTTTACATGGTGCTCCAAAAAAATTTAATTGGTAGATACTGACCCTAACTTACCCTAGATATATAAATTTCGATGTAAAAATACGCCTCACAAAAATTAAGAACGATCGGACATGGGTAAGGCGTTCCGCATGGGCCTTGAAGTTTAGCAAACGGATTACAAGGAAAAATATGAATTTTTTTCTGTTTTCTAATTTTTTTTGGTATTTTAAGTTAAGTTTAAATTCAGGCGGTTACAGAAATATAATACGGAGTAAAATGCCTTTCTAATAAGGTACCAAAAACTAAAATCGGTTGAAAATCAGCCAAGTTATTACAACTTCCCCAGGCATCTAACGTATGGCAGACCACTTGATTAAGCAATACAATCCGATTTTTAAAATTCATTGAAATTTTATACTGTAGTAACATTTTTTTATTCTTCAAGTTCAAATGTAATTAGATGACAAGTACTTTTCATATTGTGTTTTGCTAACATGTTTTAAATTAATGCTAAAAATGCCTCCATTTTCAACACCCTTTTGAAATCTCTATTTAAAAATTTTTTTTTTTTGTTCTAAAATATTACACTGAAACATGAGTAATGAAAAAATGTTATTACAGTAGAAAATTTCAATAAATTTAAGAAAAGGGACTCGTATTCTTTAATCAAGTGGTATGATACACGCTAGATGCGTGGGGAAGTTGTAATAAATTGGCTGATTTTCAACCGATTTTAGTTTTTAGTACCTTATTGGAAAGGTATTTTACTCCACATCATTATTTTGTAATCATTTGAATTTAAACTTAACTTAAAATACCAAAAAAATTGCGAAAACAGAAAAAAATTCATATTTTTCCTTATAATCCATTTTTTTTAAATTTCAAGGACCATGCTAAACGCCTTACCCATGTCCGATCGTCCTAAATTTTTGTGAGACGTATTTTTACCTCCAAGTGAATATATCTAGGGTAAGTAAGGGTCAGTATCTACCAATTTATTTTTTTTTGGAGCACCATATAAAATAAATCAGAGCCAAAAAATAAAAGATGCAATTTTAAAAATTAAAAAAAAAAACAGAAAGAATTGCGATCACATCTCGAATTATGGCTTAAAAGTTGCGCAATTTAGAGTAGAATTTTTATAAATTTTTACAAAAAAATCTAAGGTTTCGGACTTTTTCAAAAAGTCGATTTTAATTTTTAAACATCAAAAAATAAGTGATAGTTACCTCTAATAATTTTTTCATATTTTTTTTTTCTAAAACTACATTTAAATCCCAGCAAAACTTTGGTAATGGATAGTGATTATATAACACATTACCAGGTAATATAATATACCTTATTTGTAGCATTATTTTAGGATGTCTTACCAAACATTTGTTCCACAACGTATTATTTTAAAGTAAATAATAATGCATTACTAATAATTTGCTACGTAATGCATGGTTATTGGAAAAAATGTATTTCATATTTATTATTTCTAAACATTAAATCATGGATGACTTATATTTGGTTACATTATGTATTATTTGAAAGTTTGAATGCATTATTTATAATTGGATGCATAATGCATTACAATAACATAAAAAATAATTATTTTATAAAAAAATGCATAAGTTTAAACTAGAGATGGGCTCACGTCAGGAAATTTCTAACGACACACACTCACGAGTATATTTTATCTACTTACACTCACTTACAATCACGTGAGTAAATTTAATACAAAATTACTTTTTCACTACTCGTAACACCTTATATATTATCTTCTGGTATGCTTTATTATTTCATTTCTCGTAACCTATAAAATATAATATATTTTACACCTTGCTCGTATTCTTCGTTATAAATTTATGACTTATTTTATACCTTACTGGTATTCATTGTGATAATGTGGATGCATTACTTTGAGTCTCATCGCCTGTTAAAATCATCAATGCTGCAATGTATAAAATAAGAGATCCTATACCTTATTTTATACCTTATTTGGTAATCTAAGTTTTGCTGGGATACCAACAAAACGTTGTCCAACTATATCTATTTATCTATATTTTTTAATGGTCAAAATTAATTAAAAATTTCAATTTTTTAATTTTTTGAGAAAATCGCCAAAATTGATTACTCAACACCATCTTGGAATAAAACGTTGAAAATTGGTGTCCAAGTTGCATTTAATAAGTATTTAAACATATCCAAAAATAAAATAAATCGAAGGGGGTCGGGTCCAAAAGTGAGTGATTTGGCTTGGAATGCCCCATATAAAGGAATGGGCGTTTTCCTATGAAATAGGCACTATCTTATGGAATGGACGTTACATAATGAGTTTTTGTTTTTTTGTTTTTTAATGATGTTTTTGTCATTTGATCATTTTAACAATTTTAAAATCTTAAATACGTAAATTTTCGTTTTTTTATTATTAAAAGGAATAAATTAAGGGGGTAAGATCTTCAAAAAATTTTTGTTTTTTTTTATTTTTCTGGGCACTCTAATATACATATTCATATGAACGTACACATTACATTTTTTTTTAATGATTTTTGGCAAACAAAAATATACTAAAAATTGTTCATTGAATATTAGGGTTTTACAGAATTTAAACTAAAATCTTTAAAATTAAAAATTAAATTTGTTTGAACACATTTCTTGGAACTCAAAATTTATATTCGATTACCCAAAATTCCAACAATTTTTTCTACAATTGAAAAGTTGTGTTCACTTCTTGTATAGAAAATTTCTACCTGTATTTGTAAAAAATAGTAGATAGTAAGGTAATCTAACGGACGTACAATTTATTTACACAAAAGTTAAAAGATTTAGGGTTATGCGGGTTTCGCTCGTTGATTTAAATATTTAAATTGATATGGATAGAAAAATTCACAAACAATAAAACATAAATCGACAAAATTTTTAAAATGAAAAAAAAGTAGAATGAAAAAAAAAAAAAAAAACAAAAGTAAAAGTATCTTTAGTATCTCCCACATGTTTAAAAAAAATTGACATTGACGTTTGGAGGGGAAATTTTTTATGTTCTTGTCGGGAACACCTTCCTCCCCGTAAGAAATGTTTAATAATTCATTAATTATTACATTTGCTCTTAAATAATAAACCTTTATAATTTTTGTTTTTTCTATAACCAAGATCCCAAAAGTAGCGTGCTGAAAAAATATTCATTTTATAATCCCATTGGTCCAAGTGCAGGTAGATGAACTTCATATAGCACAAAAATGGTTAATTTGTTAAACACATACACTTCCTAACATTGAAAATGCGACTGGGACGTGACCTTATACACTTGATTACAACAATCCAGTCTCAAAACTTTTCCATCAATTCAGGTTTTTTGAAAATATCAAATAGCGAAAGCTCGAAAACGTTTTGACCGTTTAAAGTTTTTAATTTTCTTTTAATTTTTAAAAATCTAAAACTTTGATCGCACGGCGCACATTGGTTGAAGAGTGTCCGAAATTAATTTTTTTCATGTTTGCTGATTTGGATAATTTTTTGGTATTTTGTTGTCAGATATCTGAATATTATGATTCCGTAATATAAGGCTAATATATTTATTATTTGTTTGGACAGACACGCTCAAATTTCATATATGTTCGCTTGTTTAAAATGGCATGCAAATTTACTGTATATTCAATCTTTTGTTACAATCATAGTAAACTTATCATTTGACTCTGTTGTATATTTTCGTAAATGACAACTGTCATGAATGAGATTTGCATTAAAAAAAGTTGTAAAAAGTGCCAAATAAAAAATTTCGTAGAACAAAATATAAACAACATCAAAATTTCTATGTTCATCAACTTCAGTGGACTGCATCTTTTTAGCGCTGTGGAGCGCTGTTTAACGAAAGATGTCAAATTACAGCTTGAAGTCTCAGCTAAAAGTTAAAAAAAAATTCAGCTGCTCCTACCTGCTCCTTTCCAAAAAAAAAAAACAGTAAAAACTATAAAATAATAAAGTAACAAAACATGAATTTTCGTTCATGCTTCAGAAACTCTGATTTTTATACCCTCCAACCACAGTATGGGGGTATACTCACTTTGTCATTCCGTGTGTAACACATCGAAATATCGGTCGGGGACCCCACAAAGTATATATAATATTGATCCATGATAGAATCTAAGACATTCTAGCGATGTCCGTCTGTCCGCCAGAAGAAATAACGATGCAGTCCAAACAAAAAGAGCTAGACCCCTGAAATTGGGCAAGAATATCTCTTATGTTACTGGTAAGTTTAAGTTCGAAGATGGGCAAAATCGGAACAGGGGGAAAAAAGTTCCCTCTTGAAGAATTAAAACGACCCCTAAAAAATACGATATTTTTACGAGCTTTTTTTTAATTTTTGCTCAACAAACGTAACATTTGTATGCGATATTATGTTCATAGACCTGCACTTGGGGGTAAAAAAAATCGATTTTTTTCAGGCTGCCCCCTTTTGGGGGCGTTGTTATATGAATTAATTAAAAATAACGTTAAGAATTTATTATTTAAGCGTAAATATTATAAACAAATAATTTGTAAACATATATAGCGGGGGCACAGGTGTCCCCCACCATCTCCGCTGACCGCACCCACCAAAAAAAAGGACTCCTCTGCGATTTATTTTTTTATTTTAAACGGAGGGTATAAAAGATTCGGCACAGGGTATAAAAGATTCGGCACAGCCGAATTTAACACTCTTACTTGTTTCTATTTGTTTTTTTCTATGGGAAGTGGGCGTAAAAGTGGGTGGATCAGGCATATATTTTCAGGAGCCCATTCTACAATTATAATATATATTTTTTGTGAATATTGAGTTGATGCATTAAAAATCAAGGGAGTTATGCCACTTTTTCAATACAAGTTGTATGGGAAGTAGGCGTAAAAGTGGGCGGTTATTTTTCAATTTCACACAAATAATTCTGAGTGTTTAAAAATGATATGTGCCAAAAATCAATGCCGTAGGTCAAAATTTAATTTTCACTTTGTATGGGAGGTGGGCGTAAAAGTGGGCGGATCATTTTGATTTTTGCATTTTTTTTCTTGATTCAAAAAAAAATGCCTATGTGCCAAGTTTCATTGTCCTTCGACAACGTCTTCTATTTTTAGCCGCACGTTCTATGAACATCAACCAATGTGCGGAGTCATGGGTTTATTTGATCCGATTGACCTCAAATAAAAACTTGAACATAATCGAAAGAAAAACTTTTTTGCAATACAAAAAAAAAAAATGTCAGCCAAGTGAGTGGAGGGTATTTTAAATTTTGCACATTCTCACTCATTTTTAAAGCATTTAATTGTATGTTTACCTGAAAAACAATTATTAGTTTTTGTTTTTGGTTTTTAATTTTCAAAACCTTAACCACAACAGGATTTTGCAATTTAGAAAATTTTAATGGTTACCAAAACAACAAACTAAAACAATGAAAATCCATTTCATTTCTATTTAACAGATTTGACAGTTATTATTTTTGTAATGGATATAAAATGAATTCATTTATTTCAAAGTAAACCCCAAGAATGAGCATTATTTTGCAGTCAAAATATGATTGATATATGTTTTTTTTTGGTTCTTTTATTGTTAAATTGTATTTTTTCAAGTTAATGTGTAAAATTACTTCGTATAAGTGATATAAAAATATTTTTCAATTATTATTTTGTTTGTCATTGCCTTAAGTATTTAATAACCATAATCATTTGTTGCATTTATATTGTGAATTGTTCTTATAATTTAATATAATGTATTTTTTTTATATTTTTCAAGGGATTAATATAATTTGATGTTTGCTTCGTTTACACACATTTGTGTATGTGTAAACTAAGGTGGTGCTTATTTTTATTTTCAATTTTTCAAAATTGGAGCCAAGTTTTGTGTGAGGTTAGGGGGGTAAAAAAAATAAACAAAAATATGAGAATGGTCGTTTGAATATTTCTGTACCGTACGAAATTTGGGGAGAATGGAAAGAAAAAATTCCTGCGAATTTTGTACTCTTGCCGAAAACATCAAATCATACTGAAGATTTGGGTGCACTAGCCAAAAAAAAGATTTTTTTAGAACAAATAATGCTATATGCATTTGCCATTCCATGCAAGCAGAATTGAAATATCGGTCGAGGACCCCATTAAGTTTGTATATTATTGATCCATTTCTAAGACACTTTAGCTATATGCATCAGTCCATCTGTCTGTGGAAAACAATAGCAGTCCAAACCAAAAGAGCTGTAAATTTGGTGAGTGAGTGCAAAAAAGTGTTTTTACATTTTGGAGAGTATAAAAGATTCAGCACCGAAGAATTTAACACTCTCACTTGTTATTGCTTCATTTGTTAAACAAATGGAACATTTTTATGTCAAAAGTTAAGACTTGGTGAAAAAGAAGTTTTCATAATTTTTTTTTTTTTTTCACAAAAAACAAAATTATGATAAAAAAATTAATGAAAACATAATTTTTGGTGAAAAAAAATTTGATGAAAAAAAGTTTTTGATGAAGAAAAAAATTTTTTGATGAAAAAAAAAACATTTTTATAAAATAAAATTTTATGATTTTTTTTTTTTTGAAAAAAAATTTATTATGAAAAACATTTTTTAATGAAAATAAAAAACATTTTTGATGTAAAAAAAATTAATGCAAAAAACCATTTGGCGAAAGAAAAAATAAATGAAAAAAAAAAATTAAGGGGGAAAAAAATTGATGTAATAAAAAAATTCTATAAAAAAATTCATGAAAACAAAATTGATGAAAAAAAATTGATCAAAAGAAAGTTAATGCAAAAACAAGTAGAAAAGTTAAATTCGACTTTGCCGAATCTATGAATATCCTCCACAATGCCTTTTTTAAAGGATTGTACATTTTAACGTGAAAAAATTAACAATTTTGATTAGAAATATTTTATTTTGAGTAAAAAACTCTTTTTTTTGTCATTTAAAAGAAAAATTACTATTTTTTGAGTGTAAAACTTTTTTTCGAGTGTAATGTTTTTTTTTTGCTGTAAAAATATTTCTAAGTGAATGCACGTACGTACATACCCAAGCAGAAATTGACGACGGTTATAAAAAAAAAGCGTTCTGAAAGCACTGCAGTGCTTTGTTAAAAAATAACATTTTCTTTTCACACATCATAACATTTTCTGTACGTTATTTTGTTTTTTTTTCTCCTTGTTCATTTTTATTGTTCCAATATATTGCAAATCAAGTGATTTTATTTATATTTTTTTCTGTTCTTTAACAATGCACATTGGGGCAGCTATATGGGGGCCCTTGGCAAATAGTCAAAAACGGAAACCGCGAATTTTGAAAAACGGGTAGCACCAATAGAAAGACAACAAAATTCTGCATATAACTTCATACTTATTTTTTATTTTTAGCTTGGGGCCTTCCTATAGAAAGGGTTCAAATTCAAGCAAAAATATGTTAAATTAATATATTAAAATAATTTGAATTTTAAGGCAATGTTTGGTGCACTTAAAGATACATAAAACGTCCACACTCCGAAATTTTTTGAATGCCTCATGATTAAGAATTATGTTAAGAACATTTTTGGACCATTTAAGCTATAAGCACATGCAACAAAGTTATACTTTTAGGGGATTTTCAAACAGGCTATTAAGAAAATAAAAATTAATAAAATTCATAATTTCAAAGGAATAAAAGTATACTGCGAATTTCACTGAATTGATACTACTTATATGTGGAATATAGAGCGACATGTATACAACAAGATTCCAAGTAAAATGGTTGCCTTAATTTGCCTTTAGGCCATGTTATCGCGGTTTTAAAAACCCTCTAAAATCGAAAAAAATTAAATATTAAGTGTTTTATAGAATTTAATTAGGAATCTTACAAATTTCGGTATATAAAAAAATAAGCAACAAACGAGGATTAAGCGAATTATATATATGGGGTTCCACACTAAATTTCCAACTCACAAATTTTATTCGAATATATGAGTGGCTCCGCACTAAATGTCCAACTTGAAAATTTTATTCGTATTTATTTTGACCTTACTCTTTCGATTATCAATTCTGAAGTTACTATTTCGATATTCTTAAAAAAATAAATACTATTGGCGGTTTTATACGCGGGTTTCACACTCAATTTTCAATCAAAAAAACGGGTTTATACACACTTTTTACTCGTTTTTTTACATTTAATTATTTTTACTTAATTTGATCTCAAAAAAATTCACACAATTTTTTTGCAAGTTTTTTTTTGCAAAATGCTAAAAAAATATGATATTATTAAATATTTCTCATTCACATTTGTTGAAGAAATTAGTTTTTATTGTTTCTGAATTGTATTTTTTGATATTTTTTTTTTTGCATTTTTTTTGCAAACTCTTACAGAAACCAGAAAGTAGATGTATTTTATTATTCCAACTGAGTTTGATTTTTTTAACGTAATTAAAGAATTTTAAAACCAAAAAAATACATTAAATAAACATAATATTGCAAAATTTTCAGAATTTTGCAAGGTAACCATGAAATTTTATAATGCAAATATGATCTACAGATTGCCCCCATTACAACGGTACCACACACTCTTATTAAAAATAAGCGGTTTATTTAATGCCAAGAATCGTATAGGTTTGCCCCAATGTGCACTGTAACAAAAAAAGAACGTTCTCAAAACGTTATTTTCGAACGCTTTGCGAGCGTTTTCGAAAAGCGTTCTGAAAGCACTGTAACAAAAAAAAAACATTCTCAAAACGCTTTATTCGAACGCCTTCACACAAAAAATTATTGACTTATAATTTTCAATTAAATCTATTGATCAACAAAATTCAAATGAGTCAATCAATCTTTTGATTAAAATTTTTGTTATTTTCTTTAACTGTCGAATTTAAAATTTTCAGATTTTTTTCGCTTTAATTTATTTGAATAGATTAATTCAAAAATATACAAAAAATCGGGTTTTACTTTTTTTATTGTTAGCAACATATTAGAAAGCACAAAATATGAATTTTTTGATAATTTTTTCATAAGCTTACAATTCATTTGTTAAATCAATCATTATTTGATTGACTATAAACAAAAAAATTTATCAATCTTTTGATCAAAATCGAAAAAAAGTTTGATTGAAAAAATTTTCAATCAATCACCTACAATTTGATGATTGGTATAACAATTTTTTTAATTGGAGGAATTTCAATCAAAAAATTGATTGAATCCGCGTTTTTGTTGATTGAAATTCGTTTCAAATTTTTTCTGTGTTGAGAGCGTTTCCGAAAAGCGTTTTTAAAGCACTTTATTAACAAAATACATGTTTGTTTCAAAATTAAATGGTTTTAAAGCAGTTTTTGCAAACGTTTTTAAATTTTTTTCGTAGTACATACAAGTATAGTATTTTTTTAGATTATACTCAATTTTAAACAAATTGTTATAAAAACATTTTGTTAAATCAAATTAAATAATTTTTCCCTACTACCACATTAAAAACGCAAAATTTTGAAAACATAAAACATTTTTTAATTTGTAAATCTATTTTAAGTTTTATTATAATCATTTATGCAAAAGAGTTATAGCAATAGTTTCGTTATAAAATTTTAAATTTACAAATAATGCATTAACTTCTAAAATATGCACACTGACTTCAATAACATCTTCACGTAAATTTTTAACGTTATAAAGTCCTATTTCGTTTGATGGAATTGGATAGACAAAATAATCGTTTATTTCATTAAAGATGTTGCCTTTTAAATATATATTATCACATGTGTGTTTAGATCGATTTGTACTAAAAATTTGGTTTACTATCATAATATTTCCATTACTAATTGTAAGTAGAATTGCGTTATCAGGATGGGATGCAGTAATTTTGAAACCATGAATATTAATAAAAGAAAACACAACTTTTGTTTAGTGGATTCCATTACTTTGTCAAGAGAATACTTTTTGTTTTTAAAGAGAGGATATACCAATGGAGCTTTATTTTCTACAATACTTTTATAAAAAAAATATCTACAATTAACGAATAAAAAAAATATCTGCTTTATATGAAGTCCCTTAAAGTACTGTTTTTTCATATTTCAATCACTAGAAAATATTTTTAATTTTTGTATTTAAGCTCTTTATAAGTGCTTTACTTTTGGTTTTTAAAGCGCTTTCATGACTTTTAACAAAACGTTCTGAAAGCACTTTTTTAAAACGCTTTAAACCTAGCGTAGATCGATGTTATCATTCGGATCATCTGAAAGCGCTTTTAAGATGGTAAATGGAACGCTTGTAGAACCGTTTACAACGCTTTCACAGCGCTTTTGCGATTGTATTTTTCTGACTGGGTATGTACACAAAATATTGACATGTTTGTAAAAAAAAACTAAATTTTTTTTGAGTGTAAAATTTTTTCGAGAGTAAAATTTTTTTCGAGTGTAATTTTTAAGTTACCAATGCTTTTAAAACTAAACAAGTTTAAAAAGCATTGCTTTAAAACTAAACAAGTTTGAAAAGCATTGCTTAGTTACCACCAATGCTTTTAAAACTTGTTTACCACGTGGCATTTAAGATGAACAAAATCTGAAATTCGGGGTTTTGCTTATAACTTTTGCACCACCTTGCCGAAATTTACTCTTTTGCTAATAAATTTTGAACCACTGGACCGATTTGGCTGGAATGCAATACCAACCTGACCAGGTGAATGACCAACATATATGCCAAACTTCAGTGGCCTCTGTGAAGTCTTTCAAAAGTCAGCGTGTTTTCTACGGACGGACAGACAGACAGACGGACGGACATCGCTAGATCGACTTAAAATCGATCGAGGATCATGTACATATATACTTTATGGGGTCCTAGACCAATATTTCGATGTGTTACAAACGGAATGACAAACTTATATATACCCTCTATCACTAGAGTGGAGGGTATAAAAAACAATTTGATGTTATAAAAAATTGTTAAAAAAACTAAAAAATTTGATAAAAAACAAGTAAGAGTCCAACACGTTTAAAATTTTTTTTGGTGGGGGAGGGGGGTCGGCGAAGTTGGTTGGGGACACCTGTACCCACGCTATATATTTTTACAAATTATTTGTTATCGTTATTTTTAATTAATTTCTATAACCACGCCCCCGAAGGGGGACGGCCTGAAGAAAATCTAATTTTCTAACCCCCTTGATCCAAGCCCAGATTTATGAACATAATATGACATACAAATGTTATATTTGTAGAGCAAAAATTAAAAAAAAAACTCGTAAAAATATCGTAATTTTTAGGGGTCGATATAGTTCTTTAGGGGGGAACTTTTTTCCCCCTGGTCCAATTGCGCCCATCTTCGAATTTAACCTTACCAGTAACATAAGAGATATTCTTGCCCGATTTCAGGGGTCTAGCAATTTTGGTTTGGACTGCATCGTTATTTTTACTGACGGACGGACGGACAGATATTGCTAGAATGTCTTAGAATCGATCACTGATCAATAAAATATATACTTTATAGTGTCCTAGACCGATATTTCGATGCGTTACACATGGAATGAAAAAGTGAGTATACCCCCATACATGGACGTATACAGGGGTGGGCACAGGGGGCACGTGCCCCCCCCCTTTTCGATTTGAAAATAAAAAAATTGTGTATCAGGATCATGAAAATAATACTATTAAAAAGTTTAAAACTACATATAAAATTCTAAGAGATTTTTTTTATATTAAAATCTGAAAAAGTTTTTTCTATAGAAACATTTTTAGATTCTAATACATTTTTTCATATTGATCTCACTTATAGCTCTTACGTGAAGCAATAAAACGATTTTTTTTTTAAATCTTCAAACTTCAATGTTTCAAAAATGGAACGCGCTAATGCCTTTTTGAAACTTGCTTTTTTCAAGGTACTTGTTGCTGCATTTATTAGGGTTTTTCTATGGAAATTTCGATAAATTCAAAATTTTTGGTTGAAGTTATCGAAATTTTTATAGAAAAACCCTAATAAAGTAACTTGAAAAAAACAGATATCATACGCACTTAACTTACGAATACGTAGCATTAGATCCACAAAAAGGCTATTTTCCTATGTTCGAGTTCGATATATCGAACGCGAACATAGGAAAATAGCTATGCGCTTGAAAAGTTTGGTAAGATGATTAGGAATAAGGAGGTGAAACTCTAGTTCATATTTAAGTAGGAAAAAAATTCTAATTTTTTGCAATTCAGTGGATTTTTGCAAAAAGTGCTTAATCGAAGATTTTGATATTTATCGCAATATAACATTTCTGATAGTGACACTTTTCGGTTGCACTTGCTCCCAAGAACCGTTTCTTAAAAAAAAAATCTCTGGATCTGAGAATTTGGTAGACATTGAGAATTTGGCATTCATCAAAAATTTAGTTTTTTAAATGAAAATTCGCAGATTCAAACATTTTGAGATTTCTAGAATTTTTTTTTGTAAATTACGATAAAATCGTGATGAGGGGGGGGGGGGGGGTAGTCCTAGTTAAAAATAAAGATAAAAAAGGCAATGACAAACAAATTTTTTAAGTTGTGCCCCCTCCTTTTCAAATTCCTGGATACGTCGATGCCCCCATACTGTGGTTGGAGGGTATAAAAATTTATAACAAAAAATTGATATAATAAAAAATTCTATAAAAAAAAAATAATGAAAAACAAACTGATGAAAAAAAAAATTTGATGTAAAAAAATTTCATGAAAAAATTTGCGAAATGATGTAAGAGACAAAAAAGTTAAAAGAAAGTTTGAGGTGAGGTTGAGATTGGTAGAAATAGAATTATAGTGTTAGAAACTGTTAAAATTTATTCTGAAGAAACTATAAATATTCACATATCGCTCCTTTACTTGTATAGTGTCATAACTCAAAATATGCGTTTTTTGAGTTAATGATGCAGAATTATATTGTGCTTTATATTGTGTCAAAAATTCGTATAAATATCTTTTAAACTCACCGTTTGAGAAGAGTATACGCCATTATTACATTTTCTATGTACTGCAAAATCAAATATTTTGAGTTGTGACACTATACAAGTAAAGGAGCGATATATAAAAAAATGTTCATTAACAAGACATACCGACATTTAAAATCCTACTTATGATAACACTAACTGGAAAAATGTTCATTAACCAGACATACCGACATTTAGAATCCTACTGATGATAACACTAACTGGAGTGTTTGAAACCGGTATAGGAATACCAGAAATGTCTATAATTTTTAGAAATTCAATTTTTCTTCTCCATTTTTTCAACTTTAACCCTTATAAAAAATATAATTAGAGCCCGCGCTCGATCTGTACTTACAGAAAAAAACACTAAAAAAAATTTATGAAAAAAAATTTGAACAAAAAAAAATTAATGAAAAAAAAACTAAAATAATGAAAAAAAAAAAAAAAAAACAATTTCATATAATAAAAAAAATTATAAAAACAATTTTAACGAAAAAAAATTTGATAAAAAAAAATTGATGAAAAAAATAAATTTGATGAAAAAAAAATTATGAAAAAAAAAAAAAATGATGAAAAAAATAAATTTGATGAAAAAAAAAAAATGATGAAAAAAATTTTGAAAAATAATTATGTAACGTTTAATTCACCAGCTGGTGAAAAACAGTTTTATTCACCAGCAGGTGCATTATTATCCAAGTTACAAATCGAAGTTACAAACCTTTTTGGTTTTAAGAAAATTAAAACAGTAATTCTCTTTTTCTTTCTAGTCAAACTGAGGTGGCGGCCTGCACCATTAAAAAAAAAAATGGTCTCCTATTTAAAAACAGATGAATTTTCTGTTTTCCCACACATTAAGGGTCCACCTTAGTGTAAACGTTTTCCTATTAAAGATTGTAATGTTGTTGCTCTTGTGTAATGTTTTTGTTTTTTGTTTTTAATACATACTCGTCGTAATTGTTTATGTTGCCACACCATATGGCAAGTACTAGTGGCAAATATCAGATCTTTAGGCACAAGTATGTTATTTTTAATCGTTATAACCAAGGCGTATAAGTAATCAAACATCACACTTGGCAAATTTTATTGTTTTTACTGTAAATCTACTCAAACACACACACCCATACACATTCTCTGGAAAAAAACAACACAAGCATAAAAACGTAAGTGTATTTGCTTTATTGCCCCAGCTTAAATTTAGGTCATTCACACACATTTTCTTGGAAATTGTTCATATATGTAAGAAAAACCTATACTCGTATGCTGTAGTCGTCGATTCCTTATATTAATGTGTGTGTTTGTGTGTGTGTGAGTGAGTGTGCTTTCATGTACTTGTGTAATAGCAGTATATTTTTACACATGATTCTTGTGTTTTAATTTTACCATTTTTTTGTGACGTCGAAAAAAGCAGGTTTTAGCATAAATTAACTTGACCCTTAAAGTGTGTTTGTCTGTAGTGCTGCTAATATTTGTTTTAGTCAGTCTCTGTAGCATCCCAAACACTGCACAGTGGTATTATAGTAGTTTCGAAAAATATTTAACTCAAAGAAACCAAAAAAATTAATTTAAAAAAAGAGTTTCTCAAAATCTCAGGAAATCTATGTTTAAGAATTTGACACTTTTTCTACAATAAAAATGTCTCAAATTCTGAAAAATTTCTCAGAAACTGAGACTTTTCCTTTTTCAAACAAATGTGTCTGAAACTGAGACTTTTCCTACAAAAAAAAAGTTCCATGTTCCGAGACCTTTTCTTGTTGGACTTTTTCTATATAGAAAAAATATCTCAGAATCTGAAAAGTCTTAGATTCTGAGAATTTTTTTATATATATTATATAGAAAAAGTCTCGAATTCTGAAACATTTTTCTATAAAGAAAAAGTATCACATTCTGAGACATTTTTTCTGTATTGAAAAAACCTCATATTCTAAGAAATTTTTGATATCTCAGAATCTGAGACTTTTTCTAATGTAATGTAAAAAATGTTTCTGAATGTTTCTCTATATAGAATTTTTTTTTCTATAAAGAAATCTCAGACTTTTTCTATTTAGAAAAAAATGTCTCAGAATCTGAGATATTTCTATTTAGAAAAAATGTTTCAGAATCTGAGACTTTTTCTATATACAAAAAATATCTAAGAATCTGAGACTTTTTCTATATAGAAAAAATGTCTCAGAATCTGAGACTTTTTCAATATAGAAAAATGTCTCAGAATCTGAGACTTTTTCTATATAGAAAAAATGTCTCAGAATCTGAGACTTTTTCTATATAGAAAAAAATGTCTCAGAATCTGAGACTTAGTCTATATAGAAAAAATGTCTCAGAATCTGAGACTTTTTCTATATAGAAAAATGTCTCAGAATCTGAGACATTTTCTATATAGAAAAAATGTCTCAGAATCTGAGACTTTTTCTATATAGAAAAAGTCTCAGAATCTGAGACATTTTTTCTATATAGAAAAAGTCTCAGAATCTGAGACATGTCTCAGATTCTGAGACTTTTTCTATATAGAAAAAATGTCTCAGATTCTATATATAGAAAAAATGTCTCAGATTCTGAGACTTTTTCAATATAGAAAAAATGTCTCAGATTCTGAGACTTTTTCTTTATAGAAAAAATGTCTCAGATTCTGAGACTTTTTCTATATAGAAAAAATTTCTCATATTCTGAGACTTTTTCTATATAGAAAAAATGTTTCAGATTCTGAAAATGTCTCAGATTCTGAGATTTTTTCTATATAGAAAAAATGTCTCCGATTCTGAGACTTTTTCTATATAGAAAAAATGTCTCAGATTCTGAGACTTTTTCTATATATAAAAAATGTCTCAGATTCTGAGACTTTTTCTATATAGAAAAAATGTCTTAGATTCTGAGACTTTTTCTATATAAAAAAAATGTCTCAGATTCTGAGACTTTTTCTATATAGAAAAAATGTCTCAGATTCTGAGACTTTTTCTATATAGAAAAAATGTCTCAGATTCTGAGACTTTTTCTATATAGAAAAAATGTCTCAGATTCTGAGACTTTTTCTATATAGAAAAAATGTCTCAGATTCTGAGACTTTTTCTATATAGAAAAAATGCCCCAGATTCTGAGACTTTTTCTATATAGAAAAAATGTCTCGGATTCTGAGACTTTTTCTATATAGAAAAAATGTCTCAGATTCTGAGACTTTTTCTATATAGAAAAAAGTGTCTCAGAATCTGAGACTTTTTCTATATAGAAAAAATGTCTCAGAATCTGAGAATTTTTCTATATAGACTTTTTCTATATAGAAAAAATGTCTCAGATTCTGAGACTTTTTCTATATAGAAAAAATGTCTCAGAATCTGAGACTTTTTCTATATTGAAAAAAGTCTCAGAATCTGAGACTTTTTCTATATAGAAAAAATGTCTCAGAATCTGAGACTTTTTCTATTTAGAAAAAATGTCTCAGATTCTGAGACTTTTTCTATATAGAAAAAATGTCTCAGATTCTGAGACTTTTTCTATATAGAAAAAATGTCTCAGATTTTTTTTCAAAATCTCAGGAATCTATGCTTAAGAATCGGAGACTTTTTTATACAGAAAAAAATATTTTTTTTTATACAAAAAAATATCAGTTTCTGAGTCAAAAATGTCAGCTAGATTTTATTTTAAACTACTGTCCATGTTATTGGCGGTTTGTTGTAATTTCATATATGAACATGTAGAAGATATTTTGTGTTTAAGTGTTTGCATGTCTTAAAATATTAGTGGCCATATATGTTTGCCTAATTTTATAGTCTTGTGCCAAGTTTAATACCAAACCTCTCTAGAGTAAAATTATTACAGTATTTTGAATTCTCAGCAAAAAAAAAATATACATGTGTATTTGGAGACTTAAACAACGGCACACATGTATTTTACGTGCATAACAAATGAAATAAAATCATTATTATTGATTTTGTTTATGTCTTCGAAAGGAAAATAATATATGTATTTATTAATATTCCACACGATATTTTAAAGATTAAAATTTGACACTCCTCGTCTTGGGTTTCATATTTTAATCATTTTTTCATAATAGTCATCATCAACACAAATGATACAATTTCCATTATTGAATATTTTAATAATTTAAAATGTTTTACTTTTTTTTTTTAAATTCAATATTTTTGAACTCATATCATTTTACTAATTATCTTAAATTCTTTTTTTATACCCTCTACTTATTGTTTTTGGCAAAGAGCACATATTTATTCGTCATTCGGTTTGTAACACAAGGGAGTGAAATTTTAACTTTTCATTTCTTTAACTTTTCATTTCTTTGAAATTTTGGTTTTTTGGCAAAAACTTTTTTATTTGCATTCAAATGGCTATCTACTGATAGAAATGCATAAAGGGCTTCTAATGCAATTAGTTTACAAACACTTAAGGCCAAAAATCTTATTTTGCGGTAGTTAGCGACAATCAAACTTCCAAAATGTGGAAAAGTCGATTGAAATTTCATAAAAATAATGTACTCTTTAGCCTATTGTACTTGCGCCGTCCGCCGTATTCTTCGAAGATTTAAAATATTTGGTCCCTATACTTGTTCAAAAAAGATCTATTTATGAATTTGATGTGCCATCAATAATAAACAAGTTATTTGGTGGTAACGGTTTGAGGTTAAAATTTCTTCATTTTCAATTTTTCGTCGTTTTTTGATCAGGAAATTTGCGCCGCTTCATACTTTTCAA
Source organism: Pegoplata infirma (assembly GCA_963921195.1). Lineage (NCBI taxonomy): Eukaryota > Metazoa > Arthropoda > Insecta > Diptera > Anthomyiidae > Pegoplata > Pegoplata infirma. The sequence continues at coordinate 60,574,180 of OY992540.1, forward strand.
AAGCTAATATGAAGAATGATAACTGTCGCAATTCCCTACAGTTTGAAATCGGTCTCATGAATGTGCCCTCAATAGGAGCGGAGTACCAGCTAGACAAAGGTTGAGAGACAAAACGTGAAAGTCATCAAAAATCCACTTTCTTTTGAGGCACATTCGCAATAATATTTAAAAGTGGCCAGCACATCGCGTGATACAAATATTTTTTGATTTTTAATAATAAAATCGATACAGCGTGTTAAAATTTTGATTAGCAAAAATTTTGCAAAAATTTGACATTTTACGATTTTAAACTTTTGCTTGTATTTTCACGCGAATAGAATTTTGATTTAAAATTTACCCGCCAGACGATTGCTTGTAATGCGTATTGTGGATCGTGTGCAAAAATTGGGACTAAATGTAACTGTACCCTGAAAAAGCGCCAATTTTGTCTCCAGATAAACCGCCAGGGCACACCCAAACCGCTAATAGAAATTAATTTCTATAAATGGCAATTGCTGGTACTTATAAAGCTTTGTTCCAAAACTGAACGGCATTAATAAATTTTGAAGATTGTGGATTTTATTGCATCTTTCAAAATTTCATTAATCAGAAATTGCATTACTTTTAAAAATTCACAATTTTGCATAATTCACAAGTTTCTTAACCCTGCTGTTAGGTTAAGCCCATTTGGTCCAATTTTTGGATTGTTTCCTTTGTAACTTTTGAACGGTGATATATACTGGCTTAGTTTTTTTGCTCATGGGGTCTTTTTATAAAACAATGTTATTTACAAAAAATCTAGGTTCTGACTTAAACCAGGACTGAGAAAAATAAAAGTTACGTATCTTAGGTTAAGGGACCATTTGGTCCATAGTATATTTTCTCCTGCGATTCCGATAGCTGGAGCCCATGAAACGTCGATTTTACAAAATAGGATGCTCGCTTTCAAAGGGGGTTTCCGGCAAAACTTTTATGATGGTCACGGCTATGTAATGCATTACCATGTAATGCATAGCAAAAAAAAACAAAAATATGCATTTTTTCCCTATCCTTACCATAGGCATAACTTTTTTGTATTTTTCACGCATTATGTAAACCTCATGCACTAAGTACTTTGAGTCTTATCCCAAACAAAAATCATTAATCCAGTATAGAATAAGGCAACCTTACAATACCCTATACTTGATTGATTCTTTTTGTTTGGGATGTCACTCAAAGTAATGCATGAGGTTTACATAATGCATGAAAAATAAATAAAGTGAATGCCTATGGTAAGAGGTAGGCGAAAATTAATGCACATTTTTAAATTTTTATTTGGCTATGCATTACATGGTAATGCGTTACATAACCGTTACCATGTTTAAGGTTTTGCTGGGATATCAAGTATGTTTGCAAATACAACGTTAGGCCATTGATTTCTTGCGCGTTCTGTGCTGTAGGAACCAACCATTTGATCAGCAATATCTACGCCACCTAAATGAGATGAATCATTAGAAATTATAGGAAAAAACAAAACTAACATATGTACCTTTTGTTGAATTGTAATACAAAACATCTCTAAAGTAAAGAATATGAAAAAAGGGGAATCCCTCATCAAATGTTTACCTTAGCTGTGTTGAGTAGAGATGGGTGCTGGCCACGTGATTTGTGTGGTTCACGTGAATCACGCGTGACTCACGCTCGAGCAAAAGTCTAGTTAATTACGAGAATCATGCTTGAGAGAGTGTGATTCCAAAACTTTTATGTGTGAGTGATTAGAAAGCGAGCCTAATTTTTGCGTGAGTGCCACTTTTCTTGCGTGATTCAATATAATTTTATTGTATTGCTTTCAGTTTTATTTATAGTTTTAGTTTTATTTTTCGTTTTGCAATCAGTTAAAATTTAAATTAACGGTCTGCTAATATATGAAAAGCATTTTTTTTAAATTTCCTTAAAATTGTGTATTTTTAAGTGAATATAGCGTGAATTGGGGTGAGCGTAATTATGAATCACGTGAGTCACGCATGATCGTAACTTATTTTAGTTTTACTGACGTGAGTAGTAAGTGAGCGTGAGTAAAGAAAAAAATCGAGTGAGTGATTCATGAGCGATTATAATATTTCTTGCGTGAGCGTGACCCAAAATTCACTCACGCACCCATCTCTAACGTTGAGTTAAGCTTAAAATAATAGTATTTGTGTAGAAATGATCTAAAATATATACAAATATAATACTTAATTGTTATTTTGCTAATATTGAAGTATGGACCAAATGGTCCACTAACCTAGCATTCGTAAGTTTTTTCTAACCTAACAGCAGGGTTAACTAATTTGAGGGTGCTAAATCCGAATATGAATTTCAATTTGGTCCATCGTCATTAGATTTCGCGTAAATTGCATATCAAGCATTTAGAAAACATCTTTCTAAAACAAACTTTTAACTAAAAAATCTGATTGTATATCCATGTTAATGGACGAAATTTATCCGGGTTTTATTGGGGATAGTATGAAACATTAATTAACGTTGATTTTATTAAATTCTATTAATAATTGTTATTTTGAGATTTTTTTTTATAATTAAAATCTTTAAACCGCCATAACTTTCGCGCCGTCAGCTGAAAGTCATTCACGCGAATGGATTTGAACTTACTAAATGCATGTTTTCACGCGTACTAAACGATTTTGATGTGCCTTCAAAAAAAAATTGTAATATTTTTTAAACCTTAAATTCAAAAGTTAAATGGAAATGTTCATATACAGTAAAAAAACCTTGTAAAATAAGAAAAGTTTGTAATTTTTTTTTGCTTCCTCCTATTTGACAAGAAATCCTTGTAGTTTAACAAGCTTTTTACCAAAAATTTTGTAATATTGCAATAAAATTGTAAATTTACAATTTTTTTGACGCGATAAAACTTACAAGTAGGTTTCGTAACTTTACTATATTTTTTGCTACCTCCTATTATACGAGAATTCCTAGTAAAAATCACGACCTTTTTTGTAATTTTACAAGTTTTTTACCAATAATATTGTAAATTTACAACTTTTCTGGCGTAATAAAACTTACAAGGAATTCTCGCAATTTTACCATGTTTTTTATGTAAAAAATCTTGGAAATTTGTAAAATTACAAGAAGAACTGTAAAATTACAAAAAAAAATGTAAATTTCGATAGAAAATTATTTGTTTAAAAACAAGTTAAACTGTCAAATATTGACAGTTTACTTTTTTAAGTAATTTGACAAGATTTTTTTTTTGTGTGTAGAGGCTTAAAAAACTTGCATAGTGGGCGTGGATATCTCTAATAACACTTTTCGACACCAAAAACCTCCCAGTCCAATGTCTAACTGGTCCTTATAGATTTTGGTCTCCAGATTGCAAATCTGACCTTCCAAGTTTTTCTAGCACGTACCGTTTTGGAGATATTCGCTGGTAAAGAAACAATATCTTTGCAATTTTGGAGTTCCACAGTTACATATTCTTACGTTGCTTCCACTAATGGGGACTTGATTTTATAACAAGTAGAAAAGTTATGTTCGACTTATTGTTAGCCGAATCTATTTATACCCTTCACAATGCCCTTTCTAAGTTATAGTAAATTTTCTAAAGTGAAAAAAATTAAATTTTTGATTAGAAATATTTTATTTTGTGTAAAAAAACTTTTTTTATACCCTACACCACTCTGTGGTACAGGGTATAATGAGTTTGTGCTGATGTTTGTAACTAGACGAAATATTGGTCCTAGACCTACCTTTAAGTATACCGATCGACTCATAAATACTTTTTGAGCCGATTTAGCGATGTCCGTCCGTTCGTCCGTCTTTCCATCTATCGGTTTAAGCACGATACAGGTCGCAATTTTTCATCAATTGACTTGAAATTTGAAACTTAAACATCTTTTGGCCTAAGGACCAAGCCTATTGAAATTGGAAAAAATCGGTGCATGTTAAGACCTAGCCCCCATACAAACGCCCCTTTTGGATTTGGCTTAAATGACTCTAATAACTGTATTTTAATAGATATCACTTTGAAATTTAGCAAGTAATCCAATTTTGTATGCGCTAATCATCGTTCCAAATTTCAAAAGAATCGGGTAAGTCCTTCTGGTAGTCCCCATACAATCCACCCTCCCGGTATTCACATAATTCCCTCAAAATTCATAAAAATGGAAATATTTGATAAAAATTTTATTTTTAGGTGTTAAACATGTACTTTAGTAACCTAATCAAATTGGAATATAATCGGACTTAGTTCCCCATATAAAAATTTCCACCGATATTAAGTTAAATCGGTCAGTTGGCAAACAAATAAAGCAATTCCACTAAAATTTGATCTGTGTGTGTTTTCTACACTAAACAAAAGGCAGATCCAATCAGTCCGTGTTTGGACTTAGGAACCATTTTCCGGAAAACACCGGTGTAAGGTATCATATGTTCGGCTTTGGCCGACTATAACTTTCTTACTTGTTTTTAACTAATTTTTGAAAAAAAAAAAAATATAATTAACTAAATTTTTTTTGAGTGTAAAATTTTTTTTGAGTGTAAATTTTTTTTCGAGTGTACTCTTTTATTTTTTTAGTGTCAAAATATTTTTGAGTGTCTAAAATGTGTTGCAAAATATTTTTGTTGTTACTTACCAATGTTTTTTAAACATATTTAACGGGTTTTCAACATGTGAATTTAAGGTGAGGCGAATCTGAAATTTATGGTTTTGCTAATAACTTTTGAACCACTGGACTGATTTTGCTAAAATTCAATAAAAACCAGCCCAGAGGAAGGAAAAATATATATGCCAAGCTTCAGCATCCTCAGAATTGCCTTTAGAAAGTTATCGTATCTTTTATCTCGTAAATTCGTGAAAACCCCTTGCCGAAGTTCACTCTTTTGCTCATAACTTTTGAACCACTTAACCGATTTCGCTGGATTGCAATACAAACCTGACCAGGTAAACACCCAACGTAAAGTCTTTCAAAAGCTAGAGTGTTTTCAACAGACAGATAGACGGACAGACCGAAAGACGGACATACGGACGGACGGACATCGCTAGATCGTCTTAGAATCGAACGAGGACCACAATACTTTATGGGGTCTTACACCAATATTTCGAGGTGTTACAAACGGAATGACAAACTTATATATACCCTCTATCACTAGAGTGGAGGTTAAAAAAAAGGACCTCCTGGTTCTGTTTTCTAGATATTCGCGTTTGAAATTTTAATATGATTTATAACACCGTCCGACAGCCAATATTGAACATGAATCAAATAATGATGAGTTATAATGGAGTTAAACTGCATTTACAGTTTTTCATTTCGTGATCCTGTTTCCTTTTAAAAATACTTCAAAGTTTTAAAGGATACATTTTGTAAAAAATTTGTACTTGTCCTAGGATAAACACTGGTGATAGCAAATTAAATTTTTTTATTTTTCCATTATCAGGATAAATGGATGTGAATAAAGTCATTCAAAAACTTTATCAAAATATTTTGTTGAAAATTTTGAATGATATTGAAGGATACATTTTTGAAATGTATCCGTCAATATCAGAGGTCCGCCTCTTTTATTAGCTATCACTAGTGGCATCCTCGGACAAGTACAAATATTAAAAAAGAAATTATAAAATTTAGTCCTCTATAACTTTGAAGTCCTTTTAAAAGGAAACAGGATCACGAAAATAAAAACTGTAAATGCAGTTTTAATTCATTTAGTCTCTGGTTTCAAACATATATTTTCCAGTTCGTGTTTAACGACTTTTTTCAATTTTTGTGAGACGGTGTAATCATCATTTGGTACATTTGGTTATAAATGTAATGGGAAAGGTAAATTTTTGTCACTCAAAAAAATTTTTACACTAAAAAAAATTTGAGTATTTTTTTTTTGTACAAAAAGCACTAAATAAAGTTTTTTAATCAAAATAAAATATTTCTTATTAAAATTATTAAGTTTTTTCACGTCAGAAAATTTACATTGTGGAGCGTATTCATGAATTCAGTCAAGTCGGCCTAGTTTTCTACTTGTTCAAATTTGTTTTCATAACAGTTATGTTTTTTACTTAAAATTTTTTTTCGTGGAAAATTCTGCAATTTTGTGAATTGTAGATGGAAAGTCGAACATAACACTTGTTTTTTTATGTCAAGCAGTTTTTTTTTGTTATCATTGAAGGTGTTGCTCATTCTTTATGCTGGAAAACAGATGTGTCCTTGGCGATGGTTTGTTAAAAAAAAAAAAAAACTTTTGCCAAAGTTAATGTCACATTTTCACTAGAATTTTGTTTCCTTTTTTTTAAGAGCCATCATTTATGTTTTTTTTTTTGTTAAGATATTGTTGCGAATACAGGGTATACAATGATGAATTAATGTCCACATCATAAACATGAAATATGACAATGTATAGCTTTAGAAATAAAAAAAAAACATATGAATAATGTTTACTTGAGAAGGGAATTGCAACAGGAGTATTATATTTGAAAGACTCTACTGCTGAGCAACTACAGCAGTGTTATATTCCCAAGAATAGTTTCCCCTAAATTTATCTTTCGTAACAGAAACCCTAATGTAAAAAGTAATACCATTTAAACGTTAAACGTGTCGTTTTTTTTTTTTTTTTGAAAAGCAACAAAAAAAAAATAAATTTTTTTTTTGTCTTTTCACATGTTTGTGACAATTTTAATGTGCGCGATGCGATGGCTGTAGATAAAAAATCCTTGTAAATTAAGGTATTTATGCTGTACGTACACAGGAAAGGTTCATTCGACATATTGTTTTGGGCATGGATGAAAACGATTAAGAGATGAAAATAAACGATAGAATAAAATAAAAAAAGAACTCAGCATTTCTTTACGCTAAATTAAGATAAACTTTAGTGCTTCTTAAATTCTCTAAAGATTTAAGAAATTATTAAGTATTATATTTTGTATTAAAAAAAAATAGACATTTAAAGGAGGTTTTTGATGAATATATTTACTAGGGTGGCACGAATAATGACTTTTTTCAAATTGCATCAATCACCGGGCAAATTATGGTTCGTTTTCCTCTAAAACCCTATATTTAAATTTTTAGCCAAATCGTACAAAATTAACCCGTGCCTTTGGGGGGGTTAAAGTTTTGCCCCAAAACAATTTTTTTCCCATACAAACGAATTTTTTTTTTTTAATTACACTACGTTTCTATATAATTAAGGCACACTGAAAAAAAGACATAACTAAAATTAAGGAAAAAATGTCTTTAAAAATTTATCATGAATTTTCCTAAAATTTAGTTAAATTTAACTTAAAAATGAGAAATTTTCTTAACTATGAGGAAAGAATTTTAGTTCATTTACTTATAATTAGTTCATAGTTTTCTTTAAATGGATTTTTTTTAACATTAGGAAAAAAATTCTTACTGCCAAAGAAATTTTTCACAAATCTAAGAATCGTATCTTTATTTTTAAGACATATTTCTTAAAAAACAATTTATTCATGTTTAGTTAAAATTTACTAAAAAAACATCATCGTATTTCTCTTCTTTGAAATGAGGAAGTGTACTTCTTAGAATTTAGTTAATGACTTCTGAGAATTTAGAATTAAGATTAAAAATTCTTAGAATTAAGTTAAAAATTCAAAATGGCGATATCTTGAAAACAAAGCGAGATAGAGCGAAACGGATGAAATTTTCTAAAAAAAGACTGCAAAGAATAATATGGAATAGCCTAGCTCTGCATATCTGTCGGGGTCTCAAAACCCTAATTTTAGATCTAAAATTTGAAATTCCCGAGATTTTATATATGCACATATCTCGGTAAATACTGCCAACACGAGAAAAGATCCAACGGGATTTTTGTAGCTCTTGACTCGTAGAACATTTCCGCAAAATACCCAAAAGCCCTCCGATTAATAGTTTTTGAGTTATCCGGTTTTTAAGATTCTCAAGACCCTATCAGGCCCCTTATTACCGAATCTCAAAAACTAAGCAAGTGAGAGCGAAACGGACTTAAGTTTTGGTTCAAAATCTATGGGGACCCTTAAAGGACCCAACGGGGTCTCGAGTTAAATGGGTTCCGAACCCATGGGCCCAGGGTCTATTTCTAAAATATGAAGTATAATTTTTCCTATTTTCTAGTTAAAATTGGCTTAAAATTAAATAATTTGTTTTCCTTATTTTTGGGAAAATTATGAACTAAAACCAAGAAAAAAAATCTTTGGAGCCAAATCATTCCCTCTTTTTCTCAAAATTGAGTTAATTTTCCCAGATTTTAGTTCACTTTTTTTTAGTGCATGTTGATTTCAATGGTGTAGTCCGTTTTTGAATCAATGGAACAGTTTTCTTGCAAATCTTCTTCAAAGTTTTGCCCATTTTTTGGCGGTTATTTATTTAAAAAAAAATCTGATTTCACAAATTTAAATTTGTTTGATTTTTGAAATGTGAATTAGACCCATAGCAGTATACTAATTGTAAGTCCGAATTAGGATTAAATTTCTTTTTAGTGGTAAAAATCGCGATTTTTCTCATATTTTTTTAATTTTGCGCTATTTTTTGCAACTCCATAAATAATTTCAAGACCTTATCTAATTTATAAAAAAAAAAAAATTGGGTTAAGTTAAGAAAACTTTTGCAAATATTAATTTTTTTGCTGAAATTTTATACATACACTCAAAATATTTTGTATGCAAAAACAAAAGAAAAACACACTTAAAACCAGTGAATAAACAATTGAAAACCATTCCAGTAATTATTCATTTGTTTTAACATACATCAACATTTATTTTTTACTGTTGACAAAATTTTCTAAAATAAATGACATTAAACATTAAAAAATTACGTTTTTTTCACTCTTTTTTACCAACAAATTCGAAAAAAATAACCAACGAAAACAATAAAAATTAATGATAGTTCTGTTATTTTTACCAACAAATTTCAAAAAAAATAACCTACGAAAACAATAAAAATTAATGATTTCGTAGGTAATTTTTTACAATTTTTTATTGAAATATTTTTTTTAAAATTTTTAATAAAATTTTTGGGGAATCGATCCCGCAATCAACTACATTCTGGCCAGACACTCTACCCATCGTGCCAAAGTCACTTGATACAAACATGTTTTTATATTTCTATAAATGATTTTTTGACTTTTTTTTCTACAAAAAAATAACTGACTTGTGTAGGTAAAAACTAATGACATTTCATTTAAAAATACCAACAATTTAAAAAAAAAATTACTTACACAAATCATTAAAAATCAAAAGAATAATCAGTAGTTTTTACTTACAGAACAAAAATAAATGACTTTAAAAATTAAATGCAAATGAAAGTCTATATTTTTTAGTGTTTTATTTTTGAAACAAAGGACTGAAGTAGTCATTAATAAAAACTGAACTTCAAACAAATGTTTTTTCTTTTAAAAACGACTAAACGGAAAACTTTTTAAATAAACTACAAACAGTTAATGACATAATTTTTTGAGTGTAAGGTTTTTAGGCATGCTAACATATTATACTAAAATATGAAGCAATACATCCCATGGGCAAAGCTTTGAAGAACTTCAGAAAGCAACATCTCAGCTAAAATCCTTTCAAGTCAAACCAAAATAAAAAAAATAAAATTACAGTAGGACCCCAACTGTCCTAAACTTTTTTTTTTTTTGAAAATCAATTTTGAAGCGAAAGGATTTGTACCACCAAAATTAAATTTTTAGTCGTTAATGACCTAATCAAGTAAAATAATAATTAAAAAAAAATTTTAAATCGAAAAAAAAATTTTGGTTTGTATGGGAACATTTTTTTGGGGCAAAACTTTAACCCCCCAAAGGTACGGGTTAATTTTGTCTGATTTGGCTAAAAATTTAAACACAGAGTTTTTATACTAAAACGAACCAAAATTTTCCAGACGATCGACGAAATTCGAAAAATGTCATTATTCGTGCACTCAAAATATTTTGTAGGCAAAAACTAATGAAAAACACACTTAAAACCAGTGAATAAACAATTGAAAACCATCCCAGTAATTATTCAGTTGTTTTAACAAACATCAACATTTATTTTTTACTGTTGACAACATTTTCTAAAATAAATAACATTAAACATTAAAAAATTACGTTTTTTTCACTCTTTTTTACCAACAAATTCGAAACAAATAACCAACGAAAACATTAAAAATTAATCGATCCCGCAATCAACTACATTCTGGCCAGACACTCTACCCATCGTGCCAAAGTCACTTGATACAAACATGTTTTTATATTTCTATAAATAATTTTTTGATTTTTTTTTTACAAAAAAATAACTGACTTGTGTAGGTAAAAACTAATGATATTTCATTAAAAAATACCAACAATTTAAAAAAAAATTACTTACACAAATCATTAAAAATCAAAAGAATAATCAGTAGTTTTTACTTACAGAACAAAAATAAATGACTTTAAAAATTAAATGTTAATAAAAGTCTTTAATTTTTAGTGTGTTATTTTTGAAACAAAGGACTGAAGTAGTCATTAATAAAAACTGAACATCAAACAAATGTTTTTTCTTTTAAAAACGACTAAACGGAAAACTTTTTAAATAAACTACGAACAGTTAATGACATAATTTTTTGAGTGTGCTACTCTAATGTTTACAATAATACATTAGAGCAGAGCTTCTAACTAACTTTTGCATCTCGACCCCTTTTCAAAATTTCAAATTTATCGTGACCTTCCACAAGTGAGAAAATTAAATTCGGTCAAGACCGACCATATAATGATCTACACCAGGTTTTTCTGAAAATGGGTCTCAAATCCAAACATGGATTGATTGGATGCCTATTTTTTGAGATGTTTAATTAGTGTAGAAAACCCACAGAAGTGAAAAATTGATGGAAAAATGATTTTTTTTACTGCCAATAGACTGATTATACTGAATATCGAGCGAAATTTTTATATGAGAACAAATTTTAAGATTTTAAGTCTAAAAATAGTCCAATTATAATCAGATTTGATAACGTTACAAAAGTACACGTTTAACAAACAATACCAACATTTTTGTCAAATATTTCTTTTCATGAACTTAGAGATAATTTTACGAACATCGGAAGGGTGGTTTGTATGGGGACTACAAGGAGAACTGGTCCGATTTCTTTAAAATTTGGAATTATTCTTTGTAAATACTTTTATCTGCTAAATTTCGAAAGCATGATTATTATAATACGGTTTTAAGAGAAGTTTTTTGCCAAATTTGAAGGGGACGTTTGTATGTGGGATATATTTAAACATGGAACGATTTTTTAACACAGTTTTTTAACATTTAAGATGTTTTCAAAGTCCCCAATTAAGCAAGGATGCTGATTGCATGTAGTCCTGGCGATCATATCCTGAAGTAGTCAGGTACGAAACTTGTGCTTTTTAAACATTTTAGATAATTTTTAAGCCCTAACAAGCTATGCGAGAAATTTGAAATATGGAAAAGGGGTCGCGAAGCAAAAGTTAGTAAGAAGCTCTGCCCTAGGGGGTCGCGACCCAGCGTTTGAGAACCATTGCATTAGAGGGACATTTTTTCTTTAACTTTTAATTTTCGATCAAAAAAAAAAATCGTAAAAAAACAATTTAAAAAAAATTTATAAATTTTGATGCACAGGACACAAATATCAAAAAAAAATATATAAAGCAGGTAGAATGGTTTTTGAGATACATCTATTTGAAATTTGCAAAAAATGGCAAGTATTTAAGATTGTTTAAAGTGAAACCCAATTTTTGAAAATTTTCACCAAAAACTCTAAACTTTGATCGAATGGCGTCATTAAAAAAAATTGTCTGTTTTGGCTCAAAAACAAAAACCTTGTCAAATTACTAGAAAAAGTCCCGTAATCCGATTAAACCAATATTTGACAGTTTTCCTGGTTTTTTAACAAAAAAATTTTGGAACGAAATTTAAATTTTTTGTAAATGTCCATAAAAGATTTTGGCTTGATAGACAAATATTAAAAAAAATTTTGGATTCTGAAAATCGAATATCACTGTAAAATCAGTTTTTCCTTCTTCATTGTTTCTCCTCTTTCTTTCTTCTTTTTCCCATCTTCTTCTTATTTGTTTTGTTCTCTTCCCTTTTATTTGTTTTTATTCTTAAAATTTGGTTTGGGGAGGAAAATTTTATCAATTCACCGTCCCTGAATCTGCCCCTGTTAAAAAATTTTGCAATTAAATTTATTTGTATTCAAAATGAGTTGTGCAATGTGAAGTGTATTCATAGATCTGTCAGATTCAATTTCAACTTTTATGTTGTTTTATTTAACTTTTTTCAAGTGAATTCGAAATGGACCAGTCGTAAAATTATTTAAATTCTAAAATGATGACTTTATGTTGTTTGACTTTAAACGAAACTAAACATGAATTTAGCATAGAAATCATTTCATATTCATCTTTTCTATTTATTTTGCCTTATTTTTCTTATTAATTTTTAATGATCAAGGTCATGCTGTATTTGCAGGATTTCCCACCATTACTACCATCAACCCCCCCCCCCCCCCCCCATTCTACAATTCTATACATTTTTTTTATGCAAAATTTTATATGTATATGATGCTGCTTGTTATTTTATGATGCAGTTCACTATTGTCGTTTGACTATGTCAACATTTCTATGGCAAGTTAAAGATATACGGGTGGGTACATGTTGAAGATATGGTTGTTATACTTACTATGGCGGAAATATGATTTTCCATTTACAAACAATTCACGCTTATATACTTGAGAAAACACAATTTAAAGTTCTCACGAGTAGCAAGTGAGTATTGTAAACATTCAACCAGGTATGTACCAACATACTTGTAGTTTGAAGAGATAGTGAAAAACTTTGTTTACTTTGTTTTTGGGTAAACACAAAGTAAGGGAAAATATTATTTAACCCTTGTGGTTTGTAATAAAATAAACTTAGGAAGAATAACGATTATAAAGATTATAAAGAAATAGAGTTTATTCACGCACATTAAAATTATAACTCTTCTGTACGAAAAATCAAGAGCAACAACCAAACACGAATTGCAAATCATGATTTGGTTTATACTTGCTTAACAGCTAACTCAGCGAATCGGTCTAGAGCGACCGATTTAGCAGTTAATAGCAAATATTACACAGATGATCTGAACCTATGATCGTGGTGGTTGCTATCGGTTGATAATTTTCACATACAGAGTACAATTGACTATTAACTGAATTATTTTGATACTAAAAGTTTTTTAAAAATTATAATCACTGGATTATGTTTCAATTTTAAACAAACAATTATTTATAAATGTGCACGTAGGCATAAGTAAGAGTGTTTTACTCAAAATAAAATATTTCTTATCAAAATTGTTAATTTTTTTTATGTAAAAAAATTTACTATCCTTTAAAAAAGGCATTGTGGAGGGTTTTTATAGATTCGCCAAAAGCGAATTTAATTTTTCTTGTTGTTGTCAGTATTGGGACAAAATGGGACATTTTACTAAAGCTTAAACCCTAAAAATTTATTTTAAATATATGTAAACCTAGTTTACAGGGATTTTGACCTACGACATTCCGCATTTACTTTCCAAGTAAAATCTTGCGCTGAATTCGAAAATGAAGATATTCTAACTTTTAAAAGTTTCAACTTTTTAAATTGTAGTTTTTTGGTTTTAAATTGACGATAGTTTTATGTTTTATCAATTCCACATACAATATTATACGATGTGATTATCGCCTTATAAGCTACTAGCATGCCTGCCGGAACATCGTTACCATTCATACTAAAAACTGGATAATAAAAGGCTCATGATTAGGGTCCCGATTTCAAAAGCTTCCCTACTAAGTCTTTGTTTTATATAATTGTGGACGTTTTAGTCTTTCATAAAATATTAGTATATAAAATAATTTAGACAATATAATTTAAAAAACTACACTCAAAAAAAAAAGTTTGTAAAATGACATAAAATCCCCGTGATTTTACGGGGCAGGTTTTGTAAAATATGTACTAGCAAGAATCCCCGTAATGTTACGGGGATAATTTGTAAATTGATTTAACAAAAAAATTACGGGGAGAAAGTGTAAATTTACATTTTTTTTTGTAAAATATTATTGTAGACTTACAAAAAAAGTTGTAAATTTGCGAAATAAAGTAGAAAATCAAAAAATAAAATTGTAAATTTACAAATTGTTTGGTTTAACTATAGTTTTTTATGGCAAAAAACTTGTATATTTACAGTAAAAAGTGGTAAATTTACAATTTTTATTGTAAATATACCATTTTTTCTTATTTTTTTGCCGTAAAAACAGTAGTTTAATCAAATAATTTGTAAATTTACAATATTGTTTTTGTATTTTCTACTTCATTTTTGTAAAATTACAACTTTTTCTGTAAGTATACAATTTTTTTTTCTAAACTTTCATATTTTTTTTGTAAATTTACAAAAAATTTGATATATTTACATATTGGTTTTGTAAATTTAAAGGTTTTTTCCATTGGTGCATCTTATTTTTCCTTCTTCGGCAGCTGAAGTAGCACTTTAACAACCTGAAATGATTTTTTTTTTTTTTTTCACTTGAACACTTTTAACAAACTTTTTAGAGTATAACACTGCACTTTCTTATTTTTTTTTCGGAATTTCGTTTTTCTTAAGTAGAACATATGAGAATTGCGAAGGAGGCTACACAAGAAATTTCTTATATTTTCAAGAAAAACTAGTCAAAAAAATTGCCTTTTTTTCGAATTTTTAATTATTTTAGCAAGTATTTTTAAAAAAATATAAAAAAAAAACTTTGGATATTATAGATTGGACGTTTAAGTACCTGATAAAATAAGAAAAAACTTAATTTTTCATAATTGACAGCTTTTGATTGACATTTTAGTGCCAGATTTAAAAAAAAAGTACCAAAAAAATATGGCAAAATTACCAAAAAATGGTAAAAATACAAACAAAAAAACTAGAACAATAATATAGTAAAAACATATAAAAATTGTGGTATTTTACTTAAAGCAAGTTACCAAAAAATTGTCTTAATATTCAATTTTTTTGATAAAGCTTACAACTAATTGAAAAATGTTTGTATCCGGAACTTAAAAAATTTTCAAAATTTTTTTATGAAATTTTTTATTTATAAAAAATAATTTTTAACAAAATATGGATTTAGAAAATTTTTGCGTCTCTTATTGTTGCATAATTATTTTTCAATAAAAATTTTTGTTTAATTACATTTTTTTGTGTCAAAATACTGAAAACCTTGTAAACTAAAAAATCTTGAAAAAAAATTGTTTGTAATAAAACATTTTTTGGTAGAAAGACTAAATACTATCAAATAAAATGTTGTACAATTACAATTTTCTTGTGTAAAACAACTAAACACCTTGTAATTTTTTTTTTAATTTGTAAAATAATTATTTTTTTTTGTTAATTTACCTAAAAAAATTGTTAAATAAATTTACCAACATATTATAGTAAAATTACAAAGCGCACGGTAGTTTTTGTTTTATTAAAAATACAAGAATTTTTGTAAATAGACAAAAATATTAGTAAAATAGAATTACAAGACCATTTGCTTGTAATTTTACAAACTTTTTTTTTTGAGTGTATGTTGGCACGTTATCATGTTTGTTCCGTTGAAAAATTATATTGATAATTTTCGAACCCTTTTAAAGGAATTAAGAAATTGAGTGGAAAATATTTTGAGTGAAAAAATATTTCAGAGAAAAAATATGCAGAGAAATAATTAAAAAAAAAAAAATTTTGTACGAAAACTTTGAGAAAAAAGTATAGTTCCATACCTGCTCTGTTGTAAGTATTTCGTTTCTTGATATATTCTATTTATTTCCCAGTCCTATTTCCATTCGTGCCATGTAAGTTTCATTCCTTTCCGTATAATATGCGATAAAGGAATAAAAAAAATATGAAGTCTTCTTTGTTTAATCATCCTAGATTCAAAATATAAAGTTTCCAGCACCATTATTTCAGGAAATATAAAAAGTACCAAATGTAGTATTTTATAATATTTCACGGCACTTAGAAAGTACCAAATGTAGTATTTTATAATATTTTACGGCACTCCAGAAAAATCTAGTGTCTAGAAGCATTAAATTAGGAGATATAAAAAGTACCAAAAGTGCACTTTTTCACACTTTTAGAAACGAGACTTCCAAAAATACCCTAGGGCGACCGATTCGCTAAGTTAGCAGTTAATATTTAATATTAGGGGTAAAAAAGGTAAAAAGTACGTTTGGTACTTTTTATGTATATTCTAATAATGGTTTTAGAAACTTTTAATTCGGAATATGGGATCCTCCAGTGAAACAAACACTCTGGGAAAAGTTCTTTCCGAAAATACAATTTCTTAAAAGGGTAAAAGTGGAAAAAGTTTACTTTTGGTACTTTTAATATTTCACTTGATATTTGTAATTTGACCGCCCTATACTCCAACGGGAGTTAGAGGAACATATATATATTATTAAGGATTCTTCGTTACTTAGCTGGCCTTAAAAGTGTACTTTTCGTACAGTTAATATGAAATAATGATCCCAGATAATTGCAATTTGGAATGTATGATCCTTTGGTGAAAAAACATTCTGGAATTGGTACTTTTTGTAAATTCCGTTTCTTAGCGGCATAAAAAAGTGTCTTTTTGGTCATGTAATATTTCCTGAAATAATATTTCTAGATACCTGAAATTTGGATTGGAATTCTTCGGCGAAAAAAACATTAAAGAAAACGTACTTTTCAAAAATTGCGTTTCATAAGTGTGTAAAGGGGTAAAAATTTGCATTCTTGGTACTTTTACTATTTTCTGATATAAAGAAATTTTAAATTTGGAATAAAGGTTCCTTCAGTAAAAACAAAACGTTCTGGTAAAAGTACTTTTTGGAAATTCTGTTTCTTAGCGGTGTTAAATAGCGTAATTTTAATATTTCCTGAAATAATAGTACTAGATACTTGAAATTTCGAATGTACGATACTTTGGTAAAAAAAAAACATTCTGGAACAAGTACTTTTCCGAAATTCAGTTTTTTAGCGTAGTAAAAAATTTAACTTTCGATACTTTTTATATTTCCTAAAGAAATGGTCCCAGAAAAAGGGGTAAAAAAGTACACTTCTAGTATTTTTATATTTCCTAATATAATGGTTTAAGAAATTGAAATTTGGAATGCATGATCCATTAGTGAAAAAAAAAATGCAAAAGGTACTTTTTTGGAAATTCTGTTTCCAAATAGGTAAAAGAGTTAACTATTGGTACTTTTTATATTTCCCAAAGCAATGGTCCTAGAAACTTGAATGTTGGGATCCGTTGGTGAAAATATCATTCTTGAAAAGTACTTTTTAGAAATTCCGTTTCTAACGGGAGTAATAAAGTTACTATTGGTTATTTTTTAGTTTCTAAAATAATAATAATTTGGAATGTAGTAGAATAAATCCTTGGGTGAAAATCATACTGTATTAAGTATTTCTGGAAGTTCCGTCTCTAAAGGTGTGAAAAAGTGTACTTTTGGTACTTTTTATATTTCCTAATTTAGATTTTTTTGAAAAAGTACTTTTTAGGGATTTCGTTTCTAAAGGCCGTAAAATATTGTAAAAGGTTATATATGGGACTTTTCATATTTCCTGAAATAATGGTCATAGAAACTTTATATTTTGAAACTAGGATCATCTAACAACAAAAATCAGTTTTTTCAAAATTTAATCCTAAAAGTCAAAAAATGGGGAATTGGTTATTTTTATAAATATTGAACTAAAAAACCCAAACTATCAAAATTTGACATGTGGGATCCTCTTAAAAACTGTTTTATTTTTGAAACAAAGGACGTCATTTTCGGTTTCAGCGCTAGATTTTACATATCAAGTTAATTCAAAATGTCATAGGTCAAAATTCCTGTAAACTAGGGTTACATATATTTTAAATTAATTTTTATGGTTAAAGCTTTAGTAAAATGTCCCACTTTGTCTCAACACTGAAAAAAACGGTTAAGAACTTATGACTACGTGCACATTTATAAATAAGTGTTTGTTTAAAATTGAATTCAATAATGGATGTTTTTGTTTAAAAGGTGTTGAAATACATTACTCTGCGGATAATCATGAATTCAATACTTACTCAATTAATGGACAATATTAAATTGATTGTTTAAAGATTAAATCATAAAGTGAAAAAAAAATATTTTTTAAATTGATGTTTCAAGGATTATTTGCTTAAATTTTGTTGTTTTATTTGATGCAATGGTCAGACAGTTGAATGTAGAAATTCTGCATAGCCTCAGGTCATAACAAATACAAATTTCGATAGAAATTAAAAAAAAATTGTTTAAAGGGTGATTTTTATTTACTGTTAGTAGCAAATATTTTTTGTATACACTTAGAAAAAATTAATACATACTCTTTCTGCTAAAGTTAAAAACTAAATGTTCGGTTGTGTTAAAATACATATTTTTTTTAATACAAAACACTTTAAAATTTGAATAAATTTCAGTCACTTTAAAAATTTCGTCAAATAATATGTAAAATTTTCCACCTAAATTTTTCTAACGATGGTTATATAAATTCCAAAAGCTGTCATAACTTGATGAAAATATTCTAAAAAAAAAATATTTACTATTTTCCCTCTTTTTGGAATGTAATATTACAAATATTTTCATTTGAAAAAAACAAAAACGAAAAACCTAAATGTATATTAGGATGACATTTTTTAACCATTTACGAATTTTTTATATATACTAATATAATAATATAATAATAATTTGATTCAATGATCAGTTTTTATTTATTTTTCCAATTTTTTTATTTACAACTCATTTTAAATAATTTTAACCTAACCGAGAACTGGTAACAATGACCGTCGTCTCGTTGTAGCGAAATCGACCAAGGGTTTTCGTGGGAATCGAACCCACGACCCCCTGTTTCATAGGCTAGCACGCTACCAACTAGCCTACAGGGGGCCCGTGACTATATTACTATTAAGCATAATGTACATGAGCGGGTACAAGGGTGAGTGGGAAATCCCCCCTTAGACCAAATTTCAAGAAGATAAAAAAAGGAAAAGAAAGAGAAATAAAATAAAAAAAGAAGGAAAAAAATCTTAAATTCCAAAAAATTTTCATAGCAAAAAATCTAAACATTTTTAAAGATAAAACCTAAAAATCTCAAAATTTTTTAAGAAAAATGTGACTAACCCCGATATTCTGGAAACAATTTTTATTATAACAATTTGTTATAGAATATTGTATTTTAATTCCTCGCGATATTAATAATTTTTATTGATAAAAAAATGTGTAAATACATAAATACAATTTGGCAAAGCCTTTGTTTTGAAACATGTTTTGCAAAATTTGCTAGTTCTGAAAATACTTACATAGAAAATTTGCTAGTTCTGAAAATACTTACATAGAAAATTTGCCTTCTTCTAGTTTTATCATTTGTTATAGATGACAATATTTTGTGAAAAATATCTGTCCATCTGGAAGTTCTTATTATGAAGAGAAATTTTCTTTGGGAAAAATCCCAGCACGATTATATCCTGAGATTTTGGTTAACAAAAAAATAAATGATTTTATTTTTTAATTTTTTGACACATAATTTTTTTTTCAATTCCTGAGAACCAAAATGAAGTGAAACTTTGATTGCAGAGAACATGTTTCACAACAATTTTCACTTAAGTTGTTCTGAATAATTAAAGTGTAATAGTGTATGATTACCGAAGAACCTGTTCTAGAACAAGTGTTGTCAGAATCGGTTCTGAAAAATTTTCCTGGGATTGTTAAATATTGGTATAAAAAAATTTCTTACAAAGGAAGTATCTCAACCGAAGTATCTGAACCGATTTGCCTGAAACTTAAAATATATATAAAAGAGACGAATTTATGGTTGGGGTGTCTCTGCTTATCGGCTTTATCAGTGTTTCAAAATTTCGTTGTTCCCTAATGAAACAATGTGGACCTTCGGGAAAATTTTGATATCTCCCGAACTAACAGGAATATCGTCTAAAACAAAAATATGTGTCGACTTAAATTTAATAAAGATTATTTTGTATTCATTTGGATATCGTAGGACTATGTCTTCACATAAATACCCCCAAAATTTACACATTTTCATGAAAAAAATATTTAACAAAGCCGAATGTAAAACACAAGGCTATAGCTTACAAGCACAGTACAGACTAGTATGCAAACACTGATGCTAATTTCGTACTTTCCAATATGGTGGTATGGTTTTTAGTACAGAATTATCATCGCTGCCTAGTGTATGTGTGCCTGTACGTGTGAGCTTTTGTGCATGTATTTATGGTGTTTGTTTACGTTTTGTATGAAACGTCAAAAGTTACACCGTGTGCTGTCACTAATACTTACACACATCAAATACACCTATGTGAAACTACTACTCATGTACTGTGCTTACAAGGGAAGTCTCCCTGGTGTCACCCTCTGATCTTCATGAAATTTGGATATGTTGTTAAGAACGAAAATTAATTCGACACGATTTTTTTTTTTTCGGCCCAAACTAATTTTTAGGGAGGGTCGATTTGTATGGGAGGAAATTGACCTTTTTCAGTTTTTTAAGATTTAGGCCTATTTAAACAAAATTAATATAGACATGTGTGGTATCAGATTAAAGGTATTTAAAATACCTATGTCGTGGTGCTAACAACGGGCCAAAGAAAGTAATATTTTTCGACTTATTAACAAAAATGTCCTAAATTTTAGTATTTTACTCAATATGTATGACGAAAAGTTGTGCATGTTTGGACACGCTCTTAGCACACGTAGTTTTCCAAAGACCTTTCATTTGGGATTTCTTTGCATAATATAGGAGATAAAAGAAAAGGACTGAAAAATGGCATTCTGTTCCCCCCTCCTTTTTACGCCCTAAATATGAATTTGGGCCGCTAAAAAAATACGTTTCCCTTTTTTTTCTGCTCTACAAAATAAAATCAATTTCATATAGATCCGCGGGAGACACTAGGGAGACTTCCCTTGTTAGTTGGATAGGCATTAAAAAACCGTTCTTCTCATATGTAAACATCATATAATTTCTTAGAAATAAATAGCTGAAAAATCCAAAAAACGGGGTTTTAACCATTTTTTGACCCATGTTTTGAACCCCTAAATTCCCGATATGGCCGATAAGCCGACACCCCCAACCTTAGAATTGTCTCTTTTATATATATTTTAAGTTTCATGGAAATCGGTTCATAAGGGTTGAGATACTTCCCTTGTTAGACTTTTTCTATAGGAAAAATGTCTCAGAATGTGAAACTTATTTTCTATAGGAAAAAGGTCTTCAAATCTGAGACTTTTTTTCTTAAGAAAATATGAAAAGTACCAAATATAATATTTTACACTTAAAATATTATGTAAGTAAATTCAACAGAAAATACGTTTGAAACAAATGAAACTTTATTTAAAAAACGGACTACTTACATTTCATTTAAAACAAAAACATTTCTCAGTTATTTTTAAATGTTAATTAATAACTGTTTAAATCCGTAAAAATAACTTAAAAATCCGTAAAAAATGACTGACA
Organism: Pegoplata infirma; assembly: GCA_963921195.1. Lineage (NCBI taxonomy): Eukaryota > Metazoa > Arthropoda > Insecta > Diptera > Anthomyiidae > Pegoplata > Pegoplata infirma. The sequence continues at coordinate 60,595,589 of OY992540.1, forward strand.
AAATTTTACGGAAAAAACGGTTAAAATAACGGAAATTTACATTCATTTTTATTTATTTTTTTAAAAATAATTTTAAAAAACTTCGAACCTGAGCCGAATCGAACTCATAATTTCTGGCTGATAGCCCAGCACGCTACCCTCTGTGCCACAAGCTACTTATATTTTCAGCAACTAAATTTCATTTTCAAATTCAAAAAAAAAAATTCTAATTTTAGAAATTTTTAAATAACTGACAAATAACAAACGACAAATAAAATAATGTGGTTTGTTTTTTAAATAACTGAAAAAAACAAACGTTACGGAAAATTTTATTTAAAAGACAGTTATGTATTTGAATAAACGTTCAAAAAGTTGTTTAGACTATTTGTATGTGAAACAAACGAATTTTCTTTTAATATTAACTAAAACGAAAACTATTTGTTTGACTGTGAAACAGTAACTGTAAAACTTTTATGAGTGTACGGCCCTTAGAAACGAAATCTTCAAAAAGTACTTTTTCTGAAAATTCTAGTGCCTAGGATCATTAATTCAGGAAATATAAAATGCACCAAAAACACACTTTTTCACACCTTTACAAACGGAACTTCCAAATATACTTTATTCAGAATGATTTTCCACCCAAGAATTTATTCAACTACATTCAAAATTTCAAGCTTCTAAGACCATTATTTAAGAAACTAAAAAATAACCGAAAGTACACTTTATTACCCCCGTTAGAAACAGAATTTTTAAAAAGTACTTTTCTAGAAGGATATTTTCATTAAAGGAACCTACATTCAAGTTTCTGGTACCATTACTTTGAGAAATATAAAAAGTACCAAAAGTACACTTTTTTACCCATTTAAAAACTGAATTTCCAAAAAGTACTTTTTCCGAATTTTCTAGAATCATTATACCAGGAAATATTAAAATAGCAGAAGTCTATTTTTGTATCCCTTTTTCTGGGACCATTTCTTCAAAAAATATAAACCAAAAGTACAATTCTTTACTCGCTTAAAACCTGAATTTCGAAAAAGTACTCCTTCCAGAATTTTTTTTCACCAAATTTTAAATATCTAGGAGAATTATTTCAGAAAATATTAAAAGTACACTTTTTAACACATCTAAGAAATGGAATTTCCAAAAAGGACTTTTACCAGTACATTTTGTTTTTACTGAAGGAACCTCTATTCCAAATTTCAAGTGTCTAGAATCATTATTTCAGGAAAGTACCAAAAATACAACAAAATTTTTGAAAAGTACATTTTCTATATTTTTTTTTCACCGAAGGATCCCAATCTAAATTTTGAGTATCTAGAATTGTATTTCAGGAAATATTAAAAGCACCAAAAAGACACTTTTTTATCCCACTAAGAAACAGAGTTTACAAAAAGGACCAGTAGAGTTAAAACACCTCAATTCAACCGAAAAAAGTAGCATTTTTGACCTTACCCCTTTCTAATTTGATGAAACTTGGAATATTGTTGGGCCCTTACAAAAAAATCATAGTGCCAAAATTTTGGACTTCTGGTACTTTTTCTTCCCGAGATATGGGGTCTTGAAAAGTGGCAAAATCGTATATAGTTGACAAAAGTGTTCTGAGATAAACAAAGATAACTCGAAAAGTAATTACAATAAACGTCTCGGTCAGGTCGCAAATAATAGGTAATTAGACAGCCTTTAAAATGGCATTCCCCAAGATATTTTTTGGAAAAGGTCAAAGGTCATTGGTTTTAGCCTTAATTTTTGGAGAGCTATATCTCAAACAACGATATTTTTAAAATTTTGGAAAAAATATATGTGATTAAGAATCATATATACTACTTAAGTTTAAATTTTCAGGATGGAGACTTCATTGGAACATTTTATATTAATAGAAACGTTGTGACAGGAAAGAAAAAGCGGTGTAATTTCCCTTAGAAAAAAAATATTTTTTTTTTTCTTTGAAATTCTGGTACCAAAATTAATTTTTCTGAATGTTTTTGACGTGCTGAGTCCAAATATGACCTTTGAACTGGCCTATCGCTATTAGTTTTCGCGATATCTGCACATAAATATGTGAAACTTGCTAAAATGCTATTGCTGTGTTTTTTTGAAAATTTAGGTGCATATATCTTAAAAAGTAATAGCGATAGGCCATTTCAAAGGTCATATTTGGACTCAGCACGTCAAAAACATTCAGAAAAATGGATTTTGGTACCAGCATTTCAAAGACAATTTACAGAGACTTATTTACAGGCGAAAGATCGCAACATCTAAACTTTTTCTACACAAAAATTTCTTAGAATCTGAGACTTTTTCTATAAGAGAAAACCCTCAGAATTTCTGAATTTTAGGAAATTTATTTCACAGGAAAAAGATCTCAGAATCTGAAAGTTTTCGCAAGAGAAAAATATTAAGATTAAGAGTAAGATTCAGTATTCAGTATTTATACGACGAATCTGAAAATTTAATGGCGTATCCAAAGTTAAGTAACAATTTTTAAGTAAAAAATTTTTAGTAAAATTTTTTAGACAAATAATAAGACTTGGTTAGAAAATTTTTTAGACAAAAATAAAAACTCGAGCATTTTGTCCTCTAATAGTTTTTTGTTGCAAACCGAAAGGAAAACTTTATTGTAAATGGATGGTATAAAATAAAGTGCTCCTTAATACATATATTTTGCCCATTAGATATGTATATATGTTTCATAATATACACATTAGACTAGGCTTTACTAACCTATTTTAAAATTTATCCATTTTTCCCCAGTTTCTAGGGAAGCCCACACGATACTGCATAATATACAACATCTTGGATTAAAATGCGAATTTAAAAAACAACTTGCACTATCGTAAATCGCCCCATTATCATAAATTAAATTCAAGAAAATAAAATTTCCCAAATTAGTCATTTAACAAATTTAAGATTTTCATACCACCCTATTACACACATGTGTATATTTTTGTTAGTACACATACCAACCAAAATATGTAAAGTTACAAATTGGTTTTCTACGAGAAAATACATGTTGATTTTGTAAACGATTAGCATAAAAACAGCTAAATATGAAAAACATCTCTCTAATGGAATACAACTTTTGGGACTTAAAGCTAAATTTTTTCCTTTTTTTTTTCTAAAACATATTTTAAAGTAAACATATGGAAAAGGGTAGAAAAATACAGTTAGTGCTGGAAGCAAAAACTTATGTAACTACATAAATACATGTGAAAGCAAGTAAATCCGATTTTAAAAATTTAAATAATTTTGAAGTTGAAATTTATAAAATAAAAATATTATTTTACATTAAATAAAGCCTCAGGGGAGGCACACACTTTAAATGAAGTGTATTGTGCTGATTTCTTTATCATTAACGGGGGTATTCTGACTTTATCATGCCTTACAAAAAACAAATATAATTCATAATTTCCTAACCCTTTCCACATGCATTTCTTTTTTATACTATCCACTATTAATTAGTGATGGAAGGTACACGCAAAAAAAAAAACAGTGTAGGAGTGAGCATAAATCTGGCATAATTTTACCAAAAATATGCTAAAACTACAACCGACGAAGTACACTAAAAAAAACCTTGTAAAGTTACCAAAAAATCTCGTGATTTTACGAGGCTATTCTCGTAAAATTCTCGTAAAATTACGAGGATTTCCTCGTAATTTTGAATGCGCCAAAAATTGGTAAAATATCCAATTTTATTGGTAAAAATATTGTTTTAAAACCGGAAAAATAAAAAAAAAAAATGGTAAACTTACAAGAAAAAATGGTAAATATGTTTAAAAAAATGGTAAATTTACAAACCAAAATGGTAAACTTACACAAAAAATTTATTTTTGTTAAAAAACATAAATCCTCGTAATAAAATCATTTTTATAAAATAACTGTTTTTTTTTGTAAATTTTTCAAAATTTTGTCAACTTTTTTTTAAATATTTTTCAATAAAAAAATTATTTTCCGGGACTTGGAAAATTAAAAAAAAGTAGAAAATTTACAAAAAAAAATTGTTTTATGTTATACAATCCTTGTATACCATAATTTTTTGTAAAATAACAGTTTTTTTTTTGATAATCAACTAGAATGCTCGTAATAAAAACTTTGTTGTAAAATTACAGTTTTGTTTTGTAAAAAACCTTTCAAAATGGTAGAATACAATTTCGAAAATAAATTTGTAAAATTACCAATAAAACTGTAGTTCTCGTATGAGCAAAGTACAAGATTTTTTGTTAAAAAACAAGGAAAATTTTTAAATATTGGTAGAACGGAATTACAAGGCATTTTACCAGGCGTTTTACCAGTGTAGTTTTCGTAATTTAGCCAAAACGTTTATTTAAAAAAATTTTGAAGAAAAAGCTAATGTTATTTAAGCAAAAACTTGGTAAAATATACCAAAAGAAATATGGTGAAATATACCAAAATTATTAGAAAATGTGACTAAAAATAATGCTTAAAATTACCACATTTATGCTAAAATAAATTTTTTATTAAATTTTTGTAAAAATTTGTATATTTGTTGAATTTAAAATTTTCACACAATAAATCCATATGAATATAATAAATGTTGTGCAGGATTTAATTTACCACCGACCAACTGATCCATTTGTAAAATTTTCTCCAGGGACTGCTGCCTACGCTTTTTCTTGAAGTGAAGGATCCGCTATAGATTCACGAATTTATTTAAGAGCACCCCGTAAAAATAGACAATGGTTTTGTAAATTTTTAATTTAAAAAACTAGTAAACCCCATTGTGCTCTTGGTATGGAGGAACACTTACTTTGTCATTCCATGAGTTTTTAGGTTTTAATTTTATAACTAAGGGAAGGACTGGTGCCCACGCTCTTCATTGTAGGGAAGGATTCGCCATAGCTTCAAAAATGTATTTACCAGTGCCCTGTAAAAATAGAAAATTATTACCAAACACTAATTTTTAACTAAATTCTACTAAACCTTATTAGTGTCTTCGGAATGGGGGTATACTCATTTTATCATTCCATTTGTAATTCATCGAAATATACGTCTGGGACTTCAATGGTTTTGCAAAATGAATGGTGTTTTAAGTTATGACAGCAAAATTAACTTTAGCATTCTTTTATCTAACATTTTTTTTATCTTAATTATTTATTTTTATTTATTAATTTATTTTAATTTTATTTATCAATTCCTTTTTACGTTTTTATAACACAAAAAATTAAACGAACCACGCACACTAAAATACAAAATGAAAATGGCGGTCTGTATTTGTTTTTTTTTCTGTTTTCTTTCGATAATTTGTTTGTGCAAGTTATTTGCGTTATAGTGCAAGTTACTTGGTTATTTTACATAAAAAATTAATTATGTTACTTTAACATCGACAAGCATAATTTTAGCAAAAATTTGGTAAACAATTTTTTTTGGTATGAAAAAAATTTTACCAAGTAGGATTGCTCAATCTGACACAGATTTTTTTTTTGCGTGTACATATAATTTTATCATTCCGTTTGTAACTACTAAAACTATTGGTCCGTCTGCCTCTTGAAATGGCGGTCGCGCCAAAAATATAAATTCATTTTTTTGATGTTTTGAGAAATTTGTTATTGCCTTCGAGCGATATCGGTTCAAAAGTAATCTTTTTCATGTGATGTAGGGTATCTATATATTCCTCAAGGTTTTATTACTTGTTTTAGTTATACTTTAATCAATCTCCGTTTTGTGAATCTCATCCCGCAAAAAATACATCTGCGCGGCATAGGGTGAATTACACACAAATAATTATTGGCTAAAAATTTTCAATTAAATTTATTGATCAACAAAATTTAAATGAGTCAATTATTGTTTTGATCAACATTTTTGTTATTTTCTTTAACTATCAAATTACAATTTTGATTTTTTTTGCTTTAATTTATTTGAATATATTAATTCAAAAATATGCAATATAATCAGGTTCTCCTTTTTGTTATTGTTGGCAACATACACAGCGTGACAAAATCTTGGATGTTAAAAGTTACCTGAGATTTGCCCATGAATTCAATGTTTTTTTTTTTTTCAAATACTTTATATTTTCAGATTATTGAATCTGCCTATTATTGGCCTGACAATAGGTAAATAAATCTTACAATCTAACTTAAATAATAATTACTCCTTAAGAGCCATTTTGAAGGACGGGCCTCATAATTAAATGGGCGGTAAATCTGCACGTTGCAGTCTGGTGTGAGCTTGGGTCCGATGGACAATGAATTTGGTGTTTGCCGAACTTTTTCTCGTATTTTGGTCTGATGGTTGTAAACTCTTCTCTTACTAGCGAAATATTTGACTTTTTTGATACAAAAACTTTCTTATCACGGGGACGTGAAAATCTTTGAAGACATTTCGCGAAAAACTGTACCTTAGATTTCAAAATGGTTTTCACCATTGTATTCAGCATGCCCGAAATATAGTACATTAAATTGATGGTCAAATCTCAAGTTACTTTTAACATCCAAGATTTTGTCACGCTGTCTAGTTGAAATTGAAGGAAATTGAAATTGAACTGTGGCTACATTTTAAATACCATATCCGCTATCAAATGTTTAAAACTCAAGTGGTATTTCGCGTTTTATCCCATTTTTCTAATTTTTTAGCATTTTCCCGATTTAAAATGCTTAAGTAAATACTGACCTTGACAACCGCTTCGGAAAAGTATACGTTTCAACTATCAAGCGATTAGTCAAAATAAAAATGACCGGTGTCAACTTACAGCTGTCATGTTTGGTGGCCAGTGGTAAGGACAGGGATACATGCGAAGAGATTTACCAGAGTAAATAGGGCGGCTTTATTGAGCTTAACAGGTGCAATGGGTTCAACCTCTACCGCATCGTTAGAGATTACACTCATGAGATTGCATCAATTAGGGTACGTTTTGCAAATAACCGCAGTTTCCCTTAACCGCGGTTACGGATAAAATTTAAGCGATTAACCGCGGTTAGCGGTTAACCGCATTCTTTTAAAATAATTTTAATTTAATTTTTTTTTTAACTAAAAAAATGCATAATAGAAGTACATTAATAATTTTATGTAAAATGTAGACAGAAGATGATATAGCTTTTGGGTTTTGATGGGAGAAAGTTTAGAAAAAAAGTTTTTAAGACATTTTTTTGATTGAACACTTTTTAAATTCTGAAAATGTTTGTACTTCAAAAATGTCTTAGATTTTTGGCAACATTTTCTTAAAAAAGAATAATGCATTCTTGCGATATTTTTTTCATTATTCTTAATAAAAAGTTTTTGAGAATTTTTTTTCGATTGAACACTTTTCAAATTCTGAAAAATTTTATACGTAAAAAATGTCCCAGATTTATAGCCATTTTTTTCTTAAAAAAGAATTTTGGATTCTATGGATTTTTTTAAATGATCTTAAATTTCCATATTTTTCTTTAGAAATAGGTTCAGAGGCTAAGAAATTTTTTCTTCAGCAAAAGTCTTAGATTCTTTGATATTTTTCTCTAGAAAAATAGAAATTTGCTCTGTAAAATAATTCACTCAAATCCTTACTTGGACTTGGCTTGTTGAGTCTAAATTGTGTTATGTTTATTTATTTTTAGTTGTTGTTCGGCAAGTTGCAATTACCATACAAGGGTGGTATGTTTACACACGGAGTGTAAATTTTTTGAATTAACGGATGATATTTATAATTTGCTGTATTGGTTTGAAATTATTTTACACATTTAGTATTTCAATTAAAACATAATGCGACCTAGTCAACAAAAATTTACCAAATTTAAAATAATAAGTTTACAGTGTACTATTGATGAGATATCAGGTTATGTTAAAAAATAGGACAATTCAGTCGAGATAGAATGAAGTCTTTTTAGCAAAACTTACTCCTCTAAAAAATTTTGTCTTCTTATAGTTTTACGACCCTTACGGATTACTTCCCTTTAAATATTTTATTTTAGTTTATTGTTTATTTTTTCAACTCACCTGAATAAATATTATAATTCAATTAATTCATTAAATACTATTTATAAGTAGTATTTTATATATTTATATATTTTATGTAGGCTTATTTAATTATTTTGTTTTTATTTAAATATTTAATTTTAAATACACACTTAATGCAGTACAGTTATTTATTTATAAATTATTTAAACTGTATTTTTAATTTTTTATAAACACAAATAAAGTCATTTCCGTTTTTATGCAAATAATTTGTTGCTGTTTTGGTTAGGTTTTTTTTTTTGTTAAGCAGCTTATTGAGACAACAACTACAGTTGCAGTTATTTTTCCAAACAATAAATTCAATATTTTAAAGCACACACACACATACAACACAAATTGCAACTTAATACCACAGAATATTAAAGTGGAAATGACTGTTTTTATTTTACAGTCAATATACAAATAGCAAACATTTACAAATACAATGTGAAAAATCACAACTAATGTGAATTTTTAATGAATTATTATGAATTTAAAAAAAATTCTATAGAATATTTTTTTAGTTGTTTAATTTATTTTTGATTTTTCAATATTTTTATTTTTGATTTTTCAATATTGAATAATTTTTATTTTTTATTTTTTAGTATGTAGTTTTGTTATTTTGTTATTCTTTTATTTTCAATTTTGTTTATAAATCTCTATTTTCCGTTGTTTTCCATCTTTACATCACGTTGGTCAAATTAAAACTAAACATATTCTTACATGTGATTTGGTTTTAAAAAGGACTACCAAATAAGATGTAGCAACAAAATTATGTTTAATATGTTTTTACTCAGAGATGATACAGTTGGTACTTTTCTGCTATGAACTTAGCACCAAAATCGTTGAATTCCAGTTTTTTGAATTTTTCTTAATATTTTTTTCAGGGTTGGCAACCGATACCCACCTAGAATAACGGTATTTGGCTATTGTACCGCAACCAATAAAGATATGGACATTTTCAAAAGCGATTATGAAAGCTGATGAAATTTCTGGTATTTTAAATGTGTCACTTCGTGTTTCTGCCGGTTCGTTTTAGTTATATAGGCCAATACCGTTATAATACCGTTTCAAACGGTTTTATAAAGGTATTGGCCTATATTTCGAAAACGAACCGGTAGAAACACGAAGTGACACATTTAAAAAGCTAGAAATTTCATCAGCTTTCATAATCGCTTTTGAAAATGTCCTTATCTGTATTGGTTGCGGTACAATAGCCAAATACCGTTATTCTAGGTGGGTATCGATTGCCAACCCTGATTTTTTTCTAGGAATTTTATTTTTTTTTATAATTCCTGACTTTTTAAAATCTCTACTTAACGGTGAAAGTTATAGTTATATTATAAAATTGTCATTCCGTTTTTAAATCATCGAAATATCGGTTTGGGACCCCATAAATGCCAAATCGGACACTTTGAAATTATGTCTTTTTTTTTAATTATTTGTTTCCAATTTTTTAACAGTTTAAAGTACCCTTTGAAAATTCCTTCCTGGTAAATTTTCCGATTTTTTTGATGACCCGTTCAAAAGATATGTTAGTTTACCAAATTTTTTGAATTTGGACTACTTTAAAAAAAGTTATAATCACCTATCCCGTGGCTGGTACAAACGGGACATATAACTAAAATACCTATCTCGTAACAGATTTTAACTGGACATCCAGTGACTGGAGACAAAACCAAATTTTCAAATTTTTACCAAACCCGAACAAAACTTAAATGTCTAAGTCCCAGACATATTTTTTAACGGTTTGTAGTAAATAATTTCATAAAAAATGATTTCAGAAAAAAAAAATGTTCAAAATAATTTTTTTTTTAATTTTTACAAGTTCCGATTTTTTTTTTAATTTTCGGTGTCCCGGACAAATTGTTTTTGCAATTGTTTTTGCGTTTTTGACACGGTAAGCCTCAGCGATGTTTAGGTTGAACTTTAGTGTCGACGAAAAGTGTATGCACAGTTCGATTTCTACAAGATTAAATGCCACAAAACTGTTAACAGCGAAATTGTAGCTGCTCGCATTCGCGAGATAACGCGAAATTAGTGTTTTTGTATTTTTTTTTTTAAATTTTGACATTGAAGTTTTTTAAATATTTTTAAAAACTGAGTATACAGTTTTAATTATACTTATTTAAAGGTCACAAAACAGTAAACATCAAAATCCTACCTTCTTTAGTTAGCGAGAAATCGCGAAATTAATTTTTTGCTGTTTTTGTTTTCGTTTTTTATCTTTAGATAGGTTTCTTTAAAATTTCGTAAAAACATGGTATGCAGTTTTACTTGTGCTTGATCAAAGGTCACACAGCTGTTGACATCGAAATTGTATGCTTTAAATTTCGCGAGATATCGCGTAATTATATAATTTTTTTTTAAATTTATTTATTTTTTAAACCCGGTTCTTTAGAAATACTAAAAAAAAGTGGTATGCAGTTTGATTTGAGAATGTTGGAAGAAATTAAAACTGCCCACAAAAAAATTATAGCTGCTCACTTTAGCGAGAAATAGCGAAAAACAGCTTTTTGGGGGTATTTTTTTGTTTTGATTAATAAAAGAAGTTTCTTTAACATTGTTGAAAAACACGAAATGCAGTTTGATTTGCTATTGATTAAAGGTGATAAGGCTGTTAACATTTAAATTCTAGCTACTCAATTCTTCGAGATATTGCTAAAAAAACTCACTAAACTACTAGTTATTCATTGCTTTATGTTATTTTTGGTCTGTAAAAACATTTTCTTCAGTTAACGACAAAAATGTGGTATGCAGTTTGAATTCGAGTTTATTAAAGTTGACAAAACTGCAAGCATAAAAATTATAGATGATCAATTTCCCGAGAAATTGCAAAATTACTGCTCAAGCTTTTATATTAATTAATTTATTTTTTCTTTAGTGTCTAAATTAAAGGAAAAAAAAAAAATCAAGAAACGACAAATATATTGTATGCAGTTTAAACATTATGTGGTTAAAGGTGGTAAAGTGCTTAAATCAATATCTTGACTGCTAATTTTCCGAAAAATAAAATTTTTTCCATTTTTTTTTATTTTTATTTTTTTAATTTTGCGATTTCTCGCGAAATTGAGAAGATATGATTACGGTGTTAACTGTTTTGTGACCTGTAAATAAATACAATTATAGTTGCAATTATAGTTGCATACTCAGTTTTTGAAGATATTTAAAAAACTTCATTGTCAAAATTTTAGAAAATACAAAAACACTAATTTCGCGATATCTCGCGAATGCGAGCAGCTACGATTTCGCTGTAAACAGTTTTGTGACATTTAATCAAGTATAAATCGAACTGCGTTTACACTTTTCGTCGACACTAAAGTCGAACCTAAACATCGCTGAGGCTCACCGTGTTGAATAACAAGAATTCTGAAGAAAGAAAAAAAAAATGTAAAAACCTTCTATGTTTTGAAGATTTATCTTAGAGATTAAATATTACTATATTATCTATATTTGGCATAACATGATAGTTGTGAGCCAGATTGGCATATATAAAGCTATGAGTTATTTCATTTATTTACGTTTCTAAATTTCTTAGTTTTTTTCATAAAATTTATAATAAAGAAGTCGATTGTCAACCGTCGTGAGAGACAGACGCATTAATTTTTAACTCGCTCCGTGAATTTAATAAATTTCAGTGAAAGTGCATTAAATAAATTTTAAAAAATATCAGCGAATAGACGCTTTTAATTATTAACTTAAACAGTGTTAAAAGAAATACTTTTCTTATTTAAATACAGTGGCAAAAAATATTTTAAAATTATAAATTAAAAAAAGGAAAAAAAAATATCCAACACTACAAAGGCTTGTTCTTTGTTTTGTTTTAAATTTTCGCAAAAAGTGCATGAGTGATTCTAACACGAAAATAAATGAGTCAAGGCTCAGTTTAAATGGAAGAAATTCCTACATCTCATTTTATGAAGAGAGCAGTGCACAAAATAAAAACATTTATAATCCGCAATATAATAAAAATTTTTTAACAGCAAAACCAATAGAAAGAGCTCGATCATGCTCACCAGCCTTACTCTTAAGTGACAAAAAAACTAACCCGCCAAATTCTGAAACAGAAATAAACACTATTGAAAACAATACAACACTAAAAACTTTGAGTCAAATTCAATCACCCACACCTAAAAGCATATTCAACGATAATGCAGCAATGAATAATACTCCCAACAACAACATAGGTGGTATTTTAAACTCTCCTTCTCTTATCTTGTCTAATGAGAGTACTGTAAGTATGTTACAAACACATGTAAGTACATCAAATACAATTGAAAAGCCGGGAACGAGTAAACAAGCGGCAATACAGACTGGTATAGACCGCTACTTTAAATTCAAAAGAGTCCGTAGCCCACAAAAAAATAATAATAGTGAGACAAAAAAACAAAAAGTTCATAATAGCAACAATAATAATGATAACACTAATCCCTTAAATAACAATCGTTTTGCAGTTCTGGATGAACCAGATACTGATTTACAAAATCCGAGTAGTACCCATAAAGAGGCTAAACCTCCACCAATATTCCTTCGTGAGCGTAGCTCCAACCAATTGGTGTCTGATTTTACAAAACTAATTGGAAATAACACATTCCATATTGTTCCAATTAGAAAGGGTAACATACACGAGACGAAAGTACAGGTCTACACTGAGAAGAACTATAGGGAAATAACCAAGTTCTTGCACAATAGTAACAGAAGCTATTATACATACCAGTTGAAAAGTAGCAAAGGGTTAATTGTGGTGTTTAAGGGTATAGAATCCAGTGTAGAACCTAATGATATTAAGGAGGCCCTTGAAGCAAAGGGCTATAAAGTTAAAGTTGTAGTTAATATTTTTAACAGGGCAAAAGTTCCTCAACCAATGTTTCGAGTTGAGCTGGAGCCTGAAGCCAAAAGGCTAAAAAGGAATGAAATTCATCCCATCTACTCGGAACGATACCTTCTTCATCGTAGAGTTTCAGTAGAAGAACCGCTTAAAAGAAGTGGTCCAATTCAATGCTCAAACTGTCAAGAGTATGGACACACAAGATCCTATTGTACCTTAAGCACAGTTTGTCCTGTATGTGGTGATTTACACTCTTCATCAGAGTGTACCGTAATTAAAAATGGTGAAGGTGTAAAGAAATGTAGCAACTGCGGAAATAACCACTCTGCAAAATATCGGGGCTGCCCAATTTATAAGGAACTTAGATTAAAACTTAGGCAAAAACAACAACAGTCAAGGGGCCAAATATTATCGTTTGAACCAAGGAATGCATCGCAAAATACGGCAAATCCACTGGCCGTACCTAGTGCGCCACCTTTAAGTTTGATAAATCAGAGCTCAGTACCACCCGCGGCTCATTCTCCAGTTTCATCTGAGGCACATACTTCTTTAGGTAGTGCTGGTAACACATACGCTAATGCGTTAATAACGGGCTCTCAGCAACCCTGCAATCCCCCTAATATGGGAGGAGTGGAATCAATGTTTTTCACCCTAATGCAGTCAATGACTAATTTCATGTCTACAATGCAGAGCACAATGAATGCTTTTATGACATCCATGCAAGGTACAATAGAGGAGCTAAAAGCGCAAAATAAAACTTTGCAGGCTCTCATATCAAAAAAATAATGCGTTTGTTTAAAATATGTTTTTGGAATGCAAACGGCGTAAACCAGCATAAGGCTGAGATATCTAATTTTTTGCACAACAATAACATTGATGTGTTATTGTTATCGGAAACCCACCTCACGAACAGATATAATTTTCAGATTCCAGGTTATACATTTCACAAAACGAATCACCCTGACGGTAAGGCTCACGGGGGAACAGGTATTTTGATAAGAAGTAGAATTAAGCACCATGCTATGGAAATTTATTCTACAATCTACCTTCAAGCTACCTCAATACATCTTGATTGTGTAGGAGGAGGACTTACTCTGACATCAGTTTACTGTCCTCCGCGGTTTTCAGTATCTAAGATACAATTTGAAAATTTTTTCAAAACTCTTGGTAATCGCTTCCTAGCTTGTGGAGACTACAATGCGAAACACACCTATTGGGGTTCACGTCTAGCGAACCCTAGGGGAAGACAGCTTTACTGTGCTCTTATTGATCGAAGGAATAATTTAGACGTTATATCGTCTGGACAGCCGACTTATTGGCCTTCAGATCCAAGGAAAATTCCCGATCTTATCGATTTTGGAATAATGAAACATATCGACAGAAGTAAGTTATCTGCTGAAACATCATTTGATCTCAATTCAGACCATTCTCCAGTAATTTTAACATATTACGATGAACCAATTTCGGTTAAGACACCCTGTGGACTCACTTCGTCAAAGACGAATTGGTTAAAATATAAAAAGTACATTAGTAGCCACATCCACATTAGTCCATCTTTGGAATGTGAGGGGGATATAAGTGAATGTGTCCAGGACTTTACGTCCATTCTGAGATCAGCAGCAGAGCACTCTTCGGCTCCCATAACCGTTGCTTCCTCAGATCGCAGTTTTTATGTTTCAAACTCTGAAATCGAGCAACTTCTAACCATTAAAAGACGGCTAAGAAGAGAATGGCAAAACAGTCGATCCCCTGCTGCGAAGCAGAGGCTGTCTGAAGCTACGAGAAACCTTAGAAAAGCCCTTCATTTGGAAGAGGATCGCATTAATAGCGTGTATGTGGAAAGTTTATCGCATAAAAGTTCAGCGAACTATTCACTTTGGAAAGCTACTAAAATTAAACCACCGGTAGAGGGCGAACCACCGCTGAGAAAGCAATGTGGCAATTGGGCACGCAGTGAAGAGGAGAAAGCATTCTCATTTGCGGAACATTTGAGGACTGTCTTTGAGCCAAACTTGGCAGAGAATAATTCTACACTTCCGGATCTGCCTGTGCATATGGATCACAACTCAGGTAATATACTATTTAACGCCCAAGACGTTGATGAAATTATTCGAACGCAGCTAAGTCCAAAAAAAGCGCCTGGGTATGACTTGGTCACACCAAACATGATAAAAAACCTACCATTTATAGCGGTTGAAGTTCTGACTAAAATATTTAATGCGATCTTGCAAAAAGGTTACTTCCCGGACATGTGGAAAATTTCTCAAATCAAGATGATTCCCAAGCCTGGAAAAGATTTAACACTAACTTCGTCATACAGGCCTATAAGTTTACTTCCGTGCCTATCAAAACTATTTGAAAAGGTTTTTCTTCAAAAGATTCTTCCTATTATGGAAAACACAAATAGCATTCCAGCTCATCAGTTCGGCTTTCGTGAAAGGCATGGAACAATAGAGCAAGTGAACCGCATAACTTGCGAGATAAGGAAAGCCTTTGAAGAAAAAAAATACTGCTCTGCCGTTTTTCTGGATGTCGCTCAGGCATTTGATAAAGTATGGCACGAGGGTCTTTTATATAAAATAAAATACCACCTACCAATTGTTACACACAAACTTCTAGAATCTTACCTTCTTAATCGCTACTTCAGGGTAAAATATAAGGAAACTACAACTTCTGATTATAAAATGAATGCAGGTGTTCCTCAAGGAAGTGTTCTCGGCCCCGTTCTTTATCTGATATTTACGTCGGACTTGCCGATATCTGAACATATAACTACATCAACATTTGCGGATGATACAGCTTTGATAAGCACTCACTCAGACCCTAATGTTGCCTCCTTGAGACTTAACAACCACCTTAGAGCTGTGGAGACGTGGTTCAAAAACTGGCGAATTAAAGTTAACGAACTTAAGAGCAAGCACGTTACGTTTACACTTAGAATGGGGTCTTGTGCCCCTGTCTCGTTAAATGGTGTTAATATCCCACAGTCTGAGAGTGTTACATACCTTGGTATTCACTTAGACAGACGTCTTACATGGCGAAAACATTTAGAAGCCAAGAGGCTTCATATGAAGCTGAAAGCCTGCCAGTTACATTGGTTAATTAATAAGCATTCAAAACTTAGCCTTGACTCTAGGGTCATCCTGTATAATTGTATTATAAAACCAATATGGACTTATGGTATCCAACTATGGGGTACAGCCAGTATGTCTAATATTGAGCTTATACAGAGGGCACAATCGAAAATTCTAAGGATCATTACGGGAGCCCCGTGGTATGTCAGGAATATCAACATTCACGAGGACTTAAATATTCCGTTAGTAAGAGAAGAGTTTATAGGCATCAGAACGAAATACTTGGAAAAGCTTAGCAACCACCCAAACCCATTGGCGAGAGCCCTTACCCGAACCCAAACGCACACCAGACTGCAACGTGCAGACTTACCGCCCATTTAATTTAGAGGCCCGTTCTTCAAAATGGCTCCTTGGGAGTAACTAGTATTTAAGTTAGTTTTTTAAGATTTACACACTTATTGTTAGGCCAAGAATGGGCAGATTCAATAATCAGAATAATAAAGAATTAAAAAAAAAAAAAAAAAAAAATAAAGAAGTTTTTTTTTTAAGTGGCAGAAAATGGTACTAAAAGAACATGGAAGATTCAAAGTACCATTTTGAACAAGATTGAACAACATCCGCGTCAATAGGAAAATCTAAAGTTTAATATTGCCAAAAACTTTAATTTTTGTATATTAAAATGCTCTGGTGGACCAAAATTATTCCACGAAAACTTTTTAAATATTTTTCCCATAATATACTAAAAATTACGCGAATTTTGATAACAACAGCGGTAAAAAAATATTTTTTTTTTATAATATATTTGTTTATACAATTGATGATTTCTACAATTGATAATATCTGGAATACAATTAATAAATTCTGAAATACAATTGATAATTTCTGAAATACAATTGAAAATATCTGAAATACAATTGATAAATTCTGAAATACAATTGATAAATTCTGAAATACAATTGATATTTTCTGAAATTCAAATTTTATGGAATACAATTGATAATTTCTGAAATACATGTGCTAAGTTCTGAAATACATTTGATATGTTCTGAAATAAATTTGATAAGTTCTGAAAGACATTTGATAAGTTCTGAAATACAATTAATAAGTTCTGAAATACAATTGATAAATTCTGAAAAACAATTGATAATTTCTGAAATACAATTGATAATTTCTGAAATACAATTGGAAATGGTGTAGAGCGGATAAGTCGCAATTTTACCTGCATAAATATATATATTTTTTAAACAGTGTGGTCGTTAAAGGGATGTATCATATATAAGGCATTCTAAACCAAATGTCCCGCTATAGAAAACATATGCCCATGAATTTCTGAATAGTTTGTATTGATGGACCTATATTGAACTTAGAAAATTTCGTTTTTGGTTTTTAAATTTTTCAAAATTTGGGCTTAGGAGGCGTGGCTAGATATTAAAAAATGTGTATCAAGTTTGTGTCGGGTTTCCTTGGATATAATCCAAAAATTAACCCATAATTATGGGTTGTCGATTAAAAATTTTTATTTTGAAAAATTTTCAGAACCCGTTCTGAAATTTTTTACTTTTTTAAAAAGTCAATTTACTAATTACTAATACGCTATGTTGAAACATGAACATTTTAAAATTGTTATGAAATTCAATATTCTAAGCTTAAAAAAAATGGCCGAATTTTTGATAAATTTACTTTTTTTTTAAAAGTTGGGAAATTTCCGAACAAGTTTTTAAAATTAAATCGGTAACGAATAAAAAATATATACAAGAATGAAAATTTTTGAGATTGTGGTTCATTCCGTTTTAATTCGATAAATATTTAAACAAGGCAACGCTAAACAAATTTTACCATTTTTCCAATATTTGACCGGAGGCCCAGTTTTTGAAAAACTGAAAAACCAAAATGCAATTTTCTTAATTCCATATCGGGCTATCCATACAACCTATTCCAAAATTTGCGGTACACATGTTTTATTCGCTGGGCATTCGGTGTGGAATGCCCCATATACATTCAGATATTTTTTATATGTGATCACTAGGGTTCGGACTTTAATGCAGGTAAAATCGCGTTTTATGCGCATAAAACATTCACTTAGACAAGAAAAATAGGCGCTAAAAATTTAAAAAATATGCACATAATATTTTTTTTAAAACATTCAGTTTTTTTAATCTTTTACCAAATATATTTTTGTCTTGAAGACATAAAAAAATTTCATAAAGATGATTTCAAACTTTCATATACATATACAAAAATCTATAAACTAAATGAGAATTCAAAAAAAACTAAGAGAAAAATAAGGTCTAAAAAACTATTAAATTTTTATTAAATTAGTTGGCCAAATTTTTTTATAAACTGTTGTGTAAATTTTTAATTGCGTCAATTAAAAAATTACTGATTTTTTTTTTTTTTTGAAATGTAAACATTCATAATTTTTTTCCATATTTTCTTCTGTGTACTTGAAGGCATACATTATAAAATAAAAAATATATACAGCAATGTAAAAATATCATAAAAATACACTTTTTTGTTAAAAATATGCGACAAAAATATATAATATCAGTAATATATGCAAAAATATGCATAAAAAGCAAAATATGCACTAACAAATCGATGCCATTTTACAGCATATTTCTTAATTCGCAAAGATATTTAGTTTTTGTTGATCTCAGACTGACGACAAAAATATGCATTTGCATAAAAGTCCGATCCCTAGTGATCACATATGAAACATGTATGTGCATTAGAGTGTCCCTTATTTTGGAAATTTTGGAAATGTTGAGACGGTACCCGCTCATTTTTTCCATTTGACTTAAAAATAACTCAGGAAAAATCTTACGCCCCTACGACCACGCCTTCCTTACGCGACGGGACCTTAAAGAGCGGGGCATCAAAAATCATTTTTCCATAGAAACCAAAAAAAAAATTTTTTTTGATGTTTAACTTTTTTGTTATTAATTATTATTTTACTTGATTAGCTTATTCACGACAAAAAATTTTATTTTGATGGGATAGGGCATTTAGCTCTAAAAAAATTTATATAAAAAAAAAATTAGAGTCGTTGGGGTCCTACGTTAAAAAATTTTTAAAAAATATTTTTTTTTTGTTTTGACAAAAAAAGGTTTTAGTTGTTATTTTGCTTTTAATAATATACGTATATTCATAAGAAGATATTATTCCTATCTGTGACATCTTATCGTGTTTTAAAAAAGGGTAAGAATGCATTTTTGATTTTTTGCGATACTCGATAAAGATGTCACTGATATAAATAATATTTTTTTATGAATATATATCATTAAAAGCAATATAACAACTAAAACCTTTTTTTGTCAAAACAAAAAAAAAATATTTTTTAAAAATTTTTTAACGTATTTCAAATGTTTTGTCGCGAATAAGCTAACCAAGTGATATAATAATTAATAACAAAAAAATTAAAAATCAATTTTTTTTTGTTTGTATGAAAAAATGATTTTTAAGGCCCCGTCCCGTAGGGAAACCATGGTCGTAGGGGCGTAAAATTTTTCCTGATTTATTTTTTAGTCAAATGGAAAAAAATATGCGGGTAGTGTCTCAACATTTCCAACATTTCCAAAATAAGGGACATTAAAAATCATTTTTTTTTGTTTGTATGAAAAAATGATTTTTAAGGCCCCGTCCCGTAGGGAAACCATGGTCGTAGGGGCGTAAAATTTTTCCTGAGTTATTTTTTAGTCAAATGGAAAAAAATATGCGGGTAGTGTCTCAACATTTCCAACATTTCCAAAATAAGGGACACTCTAATGTGCATATATGAACCTTTTTCACCGGGATGTTTTGTTTTATTTCAGTTTTTACACGGGTACTTAAAAAAGTACATTTTTACAAAAAACTTCATATAAAATCCTTAACCATCACTTTTACAATCATATTCGAAAATAACAGAAAGCTTTTGTGAGTATTATCAAAAAGAGTAAGGAAAGCTTTTCAAGGTTACTTTGGGTATATCTCTCAGTTTTTCTCTCTCTCTCACTAAACCTTAAACAAGCAACATATGTGTTATTGCCTTGAAATTGAACATGAAAACAACTGTTGCAACATTCTACTTATTTAATACCATGGTAAACAAAAACCAAAATTCAGACGACTAGAACGTGCTATGCTGTTGCTCTATTGACTTTGGAAAAAATTATATACTTTGTTGTTTTCTCCTTCCTCATCCTCATCCTCATCCTCGTCCTGTTTATTAGTTACATTTTGTTTTTGTTATTTCAATAACACACGCACACTCTATTACGGGCGACCCAGTTGGTTTAAAAAAATTCCTAATACTTTCAAAATTTATGAGAAAAGAACTTGAAATGAATTCATCTAAAAAATAACCACGAAACTTGTTGTTTGATGATGTTTAACAAGTTAACGGTTTAGCTGGTTAGTATGAAAACGTGGTAAAAAAGCAAACATTTTTTTTTTTGGTAATTTAATACTTACAAAGCGAAAATGAAAAAAAATTGTAGCACTTTCTTTGAAAGTATTTTTCTGAATTTATTTTTTTTTATTTACATATTATTCAATTTCTTGCATAGTATCATAACTTAAAATAAATCATTTTGCAGAAAACGCGTTTAAAGTTAGCAATTGAAGCAGGTTCTCCATTTCAAAAGGGCGGTAAATAAAAAATGTAAAAACATTGTGTTGCCGTCTCAATCGTTGAGTTAAAACGTTATTTATTTAACGATATTAATATAACAAAAAATTCTGTATCATTAACTCAAAAATCACGTTTTTTAGAGTTATGACACTATGCAAGTAATTGAGCGATATATAAATTTATAAAATATTGAAAAATTTACAAAGTATGACATTTTGACGGGCAAACTTATCTGTACATTATGTTAGATAAAAAAAATGGTACCATGTGACGTATGAATGTTATTTATTCCTTGAAATCGTATTTATGTTAATCATACGTTGTGTAGTACTTAACTTCTTAGAGTCTCATTTATAGTAATCATACGCAGTGATGTACATCATTCATAAAGAGAAAACAAAAAAATTAAATGTACACAAAAAAAAAAAAAAAAAATATTGTATTGAACCTTAAAATATGTTTTTTAAAGAAAAAATTGGTGTTTTTTTTTTTAATTTGTGCCCATAACATTTTTTAAAGTCTGATTTTCATTTGAAGGATGAATTCATACAGACGGATAGATGGATGAACTCCATCATGTGCAATTTTGACTCATAATTTTCGACTGAAATTCTAACAATTAAGAATTTTAATTTTTTTTTTAATTTCTTCTGAGTTTTCGAACATTTTTAAAAAATTTTCTAGAAAATTTTTTTGAATCTTCAGACATTTCGAAAATTTCTTTTTTGAATCTTCAGACTTTATTCTTAAGATCTTATGTTTTAAATTTTTCCTTAGTTTTTCATAATTATTCCCTATTTTCCAATTTTTTTTTTTCTTAATTTTCTAGATTTTTTTTCTGAATTTTTATTTTGTACTTTTTTTTATTTTAACTAAATTTTTCTGAAGTTTATTGAGTTTTCGAGAACTGTTTTTAATATTTTTTAATTTTCCAGTAATTTCGAAATTTTTTTATTTTTTATACCCTCCACTCTAGTGATAGACGGTTAAAACATAAAATATATACATTAGAGTGTCCCTTATTTTGGAAATGTTGGAAATCTTGAGACGGTACCCGCTCATTTTTTTCCTTTTGACTTAAAAATAACTCAGGAAAAATTTTACGCCCCTAGGACCACGCCTTCCCTACGCGACGGGCCCTTAAAGAGCGGGGCCTAAAAAATCATTTTTCCATACAAACCAAAAAATTTTTTTTTTGATTTTTAATTTTTTTGTTATTATTTATTATATTACTTGGTTTGCTTATTCACAACAAAAAATTTGATTTTGGTGGGATAAGTCTTTCAGCGCTAAAAAATTTTTCGCAAAAAAAAATTTTGAGCCGCCGGGGTCCTACAGTAAAAAATTTTTAAAAAATATTTTTTTTTAGTTTTGACCAGCAACGGTTTTAGCTGCTATGTTGCTTTAAATGATATATATTCATAAAAAAATATTTTTTGTATCTGTGACATCTTAATCGTGTTCTAAAAAGGGTAAAAAATGCATTGATGATTTTTTTCGATACACGATAAAAATGTCACAAATATGAATAATATTTTTTTTGGAATATATATCATTAAAAACAACATAAAAACTAAAACCATTGCTTTTCAAAACTAAAAAAAAATATTTTTTAAAAATTTTTTACCGTAGGATTCCTACGGCTCAAAATTTTTTTTTTCGAAAAAGATAAAGATGTCACAGATATGAATAATTTTTTTTTTGGAATATATATCATTAAAAGCAACATAACAACTAAAACCGTTGCTGGTCAAAACTAAAAAAAAATATTTTTTAAAAATTTTTTACTGCAGGACCCCGGCGGCTCAAATTTTTTTTTTGCGAAAAATTTTTTAGCGCTGAAAGACTTATCCCACCAAAATCAAATTTTTTGTCGTGAATAAGCAAACCAAGTAATAAAATAAATAATAACAAAAAAATTAAAAATCAAAAAAAAAAATTTTTGGTTTGTATGGAAAAATGATTTTTTAGGCCCCGCTCTTTAAGGCCCCGTCGCGTAGGGAAGGCGTGGTCCTAGGGGCGTAAAATTTTTCCTGAGTTATTTTTAAGTCAAAAGGAAAAAAATGAGCGGGTACCGTCTCAAGATTTCCAACATTTCCAAAATAAGGGACACTCTAATATACATATTCTTGATCCTGGATCGATTTTAAGACGATCTAGCGATGTCCGTCCGTCCGTCTGTTGAAAACACGCTAAATATTGAAAGACTTTACGGAGGCTCCAGATGTTTGGCGTATATGTTGGACATTTACTTGGTCAGGTTGATGTTGCAATCCAGCGAAATCGGTCCAATGGTTCAAAAGTTATGAGCAAAAAAAAATCGACAAGGGTTTTTCGTGAATTTACGAGATTAAAAACACGCTTACTATCGAAAGGTACACTCAAAATAATAACTCTGTAAAATACTCTGTAAAATGACTGTAATCTCAATTCAATAGATATTTGACAGAGTTTTCTGTCAAAATACAGATTTAAAGAAAATACTTTGTATTTTGTTGTGACAAAAAAAACAAAGTTTCCTCTGTTATATTACTTTTTACTTTTTACTTTTTAATCGTAATTTTACAGATAATTAACAGAGTTTTCTGCTAAAATACAGATCTAAGCAAAATACTTCGTATTTTTTTATAACCAAAAAAGTTTTCTGTTTTGAGTAGTTTTTGTTTTTGTTACCAAACATCAAAATTTTATCTGTATTTTTGTTTTTGAGAAAATGTTGAAAAAGTAGCAAAAAAAGTTATCAAAATTTTTTTTTTCAGAAATCTTATAAAAATTTTACAAAATAACATGCATTTAATTAAACTCTGTAAATTTACAGAGTGTTTTTTTTGTAATTTTTTTTTTTGCATCAAATGTATTTTACAAATATATGTAAATTTACATAGTATTCTTTGCTAAATGGTGCTTTATTTAACCAATATTTTACTAGAAACTCTGTAAATTAACAGTTTTTTTTTTTGTCCAATCATTTTACCGAGTTTTATTGTAAAATTACAGAGTTTTCTCTGTAAAAAAGCTTTCCTATTTAACCAATATTTTACTATAAACTCTGTAAATTAACAGTTTTTTTCTGTCAAAATCATTTTACAAAGTTTTTTAGTAAAATTACCAAGAAATGTTGTTAGCTGGAAAAGTATGGTGTACTTTGTTAAATTAGCAGAGTTTTTCTGTAATTTAACAGAGTTATTATTTTGAGTAGAGTTTTGAGGACGCTGAAGCTTGGCACATATATTTGTCGTTTCCCTGGCTTAATTAGTATTAAATTTCAGACAAATCGGTATAGTGGTTCAAACGTTATTAGCAAAAGTGTGAAGTTTTTACACAAAAAAAAAATATTTGTAATCAAAATTGTAATTTTTCACGTTAAAAAATTTAATATCATTAAAAAAGGAAATTGTGGAGGGTATTCATAGATTCAGCCAATTCGAATTAAAATTTCTACTTGTTTTTTTTTAGCAATAACTCTTTGGAAATGCTTTTCTATGGGAAAACACTAATGATTTTTTTTAACACTCCGAAAATTTCGGTTAAACTAACAAAATTAGGGTAATTAGTATCTTAGCAAAAAGAACTGGTAAGAACAACTGCCATAAACTGTTATTTTTCCAAAAATTTAGTTGACTTCAAACAACTTTAATTGAATGTTATGATTGTTTCAGTGCAGAAAATATAACAAAACAAGTAAGAGTGCTAAATTCGGCTGTGCCGAATCTTTTGTACCCTACAACACGATAAAAAAAACAGCAGGGGTGTTTTTTGGGGGGTGGGGGACTTCGGCGGTGGGACACAACCTTCCTGGATCCAACTGCATGACTTTGAATTTAATTTGAATTTAATTTTAAAAATTTTCGTTTGCGTAGCAAAAAACTTATAAAAAATTACGTTTTTTCAGAGGATGGTTTAGTTCTTAAGGGGGGATTTTTTTCCCCCTGATCCGATTTTGCCCATGTTCGAATTTAACCAGCCCAATACCATAATATACATATTTTTTTTTCTACCTCCTATTTGACAAGAATTCCTCGTTATTTTAGAAGCTTTTTACCAAAAAAAAATGGAAATTTTCAAGTTTTTTGACGCGATAAAACTTACAAGGAGGTCTCGTGATTTTAATAGATTGTTTGCTAACTCCTATTTTAAGAGAATTCCTAGTAAAAACTACGAAATCTTTTGTAATTTTACAAGATTTTGGGGAAATAAAACATACAAGAAATTCTCGTAGATAAACTTGATTTTTTTGTAAGAAAAAGTGTAAAATTACAAAAAAAAAAAATTAAATTTCGATCGAAAATAATTTGTTTAAAAATTAGGAAAACTGTCAATTATTGGTAAAATGGGATTACGAGACTTTTTCTAGTAATTTGATGAGTATTTTTCTTTTATGTGGGGTTCTAGAACGATATTTCGATGCGTTACACACGGTATGACAATGTGATTCTGAGGACTTTTTTCTTAGAATCACTTTGTCATAACTCAATTCTTATTTTAAATACTCTTGATGCTCTAAGCAAGTTTTTCCAATAAATTTAATTACCTCATCAAACATCTCAGAATTATTTCGACTTATACAATTACATGATCTTTTTGAACTTTTTGGAATAGAACCCTGCGTATATTCATATAAATTTATGCAGATCAAAATAACCCCATGCTCAAATAAATATTTGTGTTAAGGAATCTCTTGATTCACAAACTCTAAGCTCCTTAAAAATAATTCAAGATAAATAACACATCCCAACAAAAATATAAAAAGGCTTTGATCCAGGACCAAGATCCACTAATTTGTATGTATTTTGACCTCCTGAATTCGATTCCGCCATCAGAATTGAATGCTATCGTTGGATTTTCCTGTAATTTACAAGGAATTTCTTAGGAAAGTGTAAATACATAATTTAAAAATTTGACCAAGTTAAACAATTTGAAATTTAATTTCTGAATGTAAAGTTCATTTCTGAATGTAAAGTTTATTACGAAGAAATAAGGGGTTTTATACCCTACACCACTCTGTGGTAAAGGGTATAATGAGTTTGTGCTGATTTTTGTAACTACCTAAAATAATGCTCCTTTTTGAGTCGATTTAGCGATGTCCGTCCGTCCTTCTATCGGCTTAAGAACGATACAGGTCGCAATTTTCAATCAATTGACTTGAAATTTGAAACTTAAGCATCTTTTAGCCCAAGGACGAAGCCTATTGAAATTTGAGAAAATCGGTCCATGTTAAGACCAAGCCCCCATACAAACTCCGCCTTTGGATTAGGCTTAAATGACTCTAATAACCGTATTATAATAGATATCGCTGTGAAATTTATCAGATAATCCAATTTTGTATGCACGAATTATCATTACATATTTCAAAGGAATCAGGTCAGTCTTTCTGGTAGTCCCCATACAAACCACCACTCAAAATTTATTAAAATTAAAAAATTAGATAAAAATTGTATTTTTAGGTGTTAAACATGTATTTTAGTAACCTAATCAAATTGGAATATAATTGGACCATTTTTGGACTTAGTCCCCCCCAAGTAAAATCGATCTATTGGCAAAAAAAATAAACCAATTCCAATAAAATTTGATCTGAGTGTGTTTTCTACACTAAATAAAGATCTAACAAAAGACAGATCCAATCGGTCCATTTTTGGACTTGGGACCCATTTTCCGGAAAACACACGGTGTAGGGTATCATATGGTCGGTCTTGACCGACTAAAACTTTCTTATTTGTTTTTAAAAATATCTGTTAAAAATTGTGGGACGGTACACCCGAAATAAAACTGAATTTATGCTCTTAGGTTCAAATGCATGTACCTTTCAATTTTGAAAATATTTTAATTTTTTTTTTTTCCTTTAAGAAGTTTTTGCTTAAATTTTCTGAATTTTCTGTCCTTTTGTTGAATTTTTTTATTTTTTTTTTTAATTATCTCTAATTGGACATTTTAATTAAATTTTCAAACCTTTTTTAAATTTCCAAGATTATAATGAAATTTTCAAAGTTTGTGTTGAATTACTTTAAACGGGTTTTGAAATTTTTAAACCGTTCTTTGAGATTTTTCAAATTTTAAAGAACCCTTCCTGAATTTTGAATACTTTTTTTGAGTTTTCTAATTTTCCATCATACGTTTATATATTTTTTTTTAATTTATATACAACTATGACTTTTGATCTATTAAATCGATTTCGCTCAGATTTGTGATTTATTTAAAACACATTAAAATTTAGAAATCCCAATTAAAACTTCAAAATCTTTTAAATAAAAACTAGACATAAAACCCTTTAAACTAAATTTTATTTAAACATCATGTTTAATAACATAAAACGACTGTTTTCATCATGTTGACCAACCACATCAATTACCATTTAAATATATTTTTTTGTTTTATTACTATTCTACAACATATGTATGTATATATCTTATTTCCTGCAAACATTTCCATTCTATGTTGTTATTTCATTTTGTATTTTCATGTTTCCTCGCCTGCAACTGCTATGCTCAGATACTGCCTCCGATACTGTTGGTTGTATTTATATTGTAAATAGAGGCCTTTGACACGTACAAAACATTTGTAATAAAACAGTAGAAAATTACACCGTAAATCAAATTACTTTATTTTATTTTTCATTCTGCATTTTTATTTTCTTGTATGTTTGTTTTCTTTTTTTTTTTTGCTGTTGTGCTTTTGTGAGTTTGTTGTTGTTGGTAGGACATGGTAATGGCAATCCCACAATGATTGTTTTTATTTACTCTCAGGATCAACCACCATGAATACTAACTGTTCCACGAAATATGACCGACCTTAGCAAGTGTGTGAAATGGAATTGTATACTTTGTTTTATTTTAAATAAAAAGAATGCTACTTTAATACAAATATTATAATGATTATAATTTTCTTATAAAATGTTATTTAATAAACAGTGGAACTGAAATTTTTGTATTCAAAGAAAAAAAAAAACTGTACCAAGATTCTGAGACATTTTTACTAT
Organism: Pegoplata infirma; assembly: GCA_963921195.1. Lineage (NCBI taxonomy): Eukaryota > Metazoa > Arthropoda > Insecta > Diptera > Anthomyiidae > Pegoplata > Pegoplata infirma. The sequence goes on from OY992540.1 coordinate 60,622,978, forward strand.
AGAATGAGTCTCAGATTTTAAGATATTTTTCCTACAGAAAAAGTTTCATATTTCGAAACATTTTTCATCTTAGATTTAGAGAAATTTTTGGCATAGAAAATGTTTCAGATTCTGAGACATTTCTAATATACACTGAAAGAAAAATTCGTAATCAAATCAAAAATTTTCATACTCATGTTTAAAATCCTCAAATTAAAAAAAAAAAAATTATCATTGAAGTTAAATTTTATAAAATTTCATATCCCAGGAAAATTTTTCAGAACCGATTCTGACAACACTTGTTCTAGAACAGGTTCTCCGGTAATCATACACTATTACACTTTAATTATTCAGAACAAGTTAAGTGAAAATTGTTGTGAAACATGTTCTCTGAAATCAAAGTTTCACTTCATTTTGGTTATCAGGAATTGAAAAAAAAAATATGTGTCAAAAAATTAAAAAATAAAATCATTTATTTTTTTGTTAACCAAGGAAAAACATGAAATTCTCTTAAAATATCAGGATATAATCGTGAAAATTGTTAATAAAAAGGTGAGTAAAGTTAAATTTTCATTGTATGGGTAAAGTCAAATACTAATAATAATATGTTTTTTATTTTAATTTGCAGAAAATCCATGTTCTGGTTTGTCATTATTGTAAGGCCCAAAATTCAACTTTGGAGGCGCAAAAGGATATAAGTGTGTTAAGAACTGTTAATACTTCATGTCAGATATGATTGTATTTATATTTTTTTAATAAATTAATGCAATTCAAAATATTTCTTAAATTCTCATTTCAGTTCCAAATTTTACTTCTAGAACCGATTCCGAGGAACAAAAATATGTTCTAATTTTGCTTACAAACACCTTTTGCTTTTGGGACAATCCCTATGTAAAAAGAATCGGTGTTGCACAAGAATTAGAACAGGTTCTAGGGAAGTATAAGTTGTTCCACAATCGGTTCTTTGCAACCGAAAATTTTGCTGGGATGTTTCGGTATTGATTTAAAAATTATATTTTTTCAAATTAAATATGCATTTAATATGAAAATTGCCAATTTGAATAAGAACATTTTTAAAATAAGTTGTCAACAATTTTTACTTTTTACTTTGTAATCTTCATTTAACAGATAATAAACAGAGTTTTCTGCAAAAATACAAATTTTAGCAAAATACTTTTTAACATGATAATGTTTTTAGTCTATTTGAATATTTAAGCTACCGACTAAAAAAAAGAAAATAAGAATTACTGTTTTCATTTTCTTAAAACCAAAAAGGTTTGCAACTTCGATTTGATTTTTTTTTTTCATCTATTATTTTTTATATGATTTTTTTCATCAATATTTTATTTTTTTCAAAAAAATTTAGTTTTTTATCAAATTTTTTTTATCAAATCTTGTTTTTACATAAAATTTTTTTATTTTTTTTTTTCATCAATAAAAACTTTTTTTTCATAAATTTTTTTGTTTCATCACAAAGTTTTTTTCTATTAAAATTTTTTATACCCTTCAACTACACTTTGTCATTCCGTGTGTAACACATCAAAATATCGGTCTAGGACCCCATAAAGTATATATATTTATGATCAGTGATCGATTCTAAAACATTCTAGCGATGTCAGTCCGTCTGTAGTTAACACGATGCAGTCCAAAATAAAAGAGCTAGGCTCCCGATATTTGCAAAGAATAAGTCTTATGTTCCTAGGCAGGTTAAGTTTATAAATGAGCAAAATTGCCCTTGAAGAACTAAACCAACTTCTGAAAAATAAAATTTTTTTACATAATTTTTTTGGTTTTTCATTAACAAATGCAACATTTTTGTGCTACAAGAAGTTCAAAGTCCTGCATTTCGACCCAAAGAATTAGAAAATGTCGTTTTTTCGGTCCGCCCCACCCCTTTTGTGGGCGTGGATTAAAAAAATTTTAAATAACGATAAACTTGTATTTCTTTAGTGCAAAAAACATAAGAATGAATTTTTAAGTATATATTTCGGAAGGAAAATAGTCCCCCAAATTACCCCTGTCGACCCCACAAAAAAAAGAAACGCCCCTGATATTTTTTTATACCCTCCAACTACAGTATGGGGTATACTCCCTTTGTCATTCCGTGTGTAACGCATCAAAACATCGGTCTAGGACCCCATAAAGTATATACTGTGAGCGTCAAAAGAAAGTGTACAGGTCTTAAATTGATGTAATTCGTTAACGACAAAGATGACAATAAAACCCCTTATTATTATCAATGGACTATCATTTAAAAACTCGCTATAAAGGAAATTTTCCAAGCTTTAATTTAAGCTTGATTGCGTTCAGATAGAGCAAATATTAAATGAGATACGGGGGTCGCGCTGGAAATTGAAAATTTTTGTGGATGGTTTTTAGAAAATTTTTAAAAAATATTTCTCATTTGATTTTTATCAAGTTCAAACATTAAAAATTTAAAAAATAGTACAATAGTTTAAATTCAGTTATCAACTCATTTTTCCAACGACCCAAACAAAAATCAAAATTTTTTAAATGCAGTAAAAAAATATGCATTTTTTTGACCTCCAATTCTTTTGACCACCAATTTTTTGTAAACAAAGAAAATATTATATTGTTTACTAATTTAAGAACACCTAAGTGCATAGTAAAGAGATATGTAAATAATTAATAATTTTCTTTGTTTACAAAAAATTGGTGGTCAAAAGAATTTGAGGTCAAAAAAATGCATATTTTTTTACTGAATTTAAAAAATTTTGATTTTTGTTTGGGTCGTTGGAAAAATGAGTTGATAACTGAATTTAAACTATTGTACTATTTTTTAAATTTTTAATGTTTGAACTTGAAAAAAATCAAATGAGAAATATTTTTTAAAAATTTTTTAAAAACCGTCCACAAAAATTTTCAATTTCCAGCGCGACCCCCGTATCTCATTTAATATTTGCTCAATCTGGACGCTATGAAGCTTAAATTAAAGCTTGGAAAATTTCCTTTAAAGCGTGTTTTTAAATGACAATCGATTTATAATAATAAGGGGTTTTATTGTCAACTTTTTCGTTAAGGAATTACATCTATTTTAGACCTGTACACTTTCTTTTGACGCTCACTGTATATTTATGAACAGTGATCAATTCGAAGACATTCTAGCGATGTCCGTGTGTCCGTCCGTATGTCCGTCCGTCTGTCTGTCCGACTGTAGTTAACACGATGCAGTCCAAAATAAACGAGCTAGACTCCCGACATTTGAAATATGTCTTATGTTCCTAGGCAGGTTAACTTCGAAAATGAGCAATATCGGACCAGGGGGAAAAAGTTCCCCTCTGAAGAACTAAAAATCTAAAAAATACCGTTTTTTACATGATTTTTTGTGTTTTTGTTTAACAAATGCAACATTTTTATGCTACAAGAAGTTCAAAGTCCTGCATTTGAACCCAGAGGATTAGAAAATATTGTTTTTTCGGGCGGACCTTTTGTGAACGTGGTTTAAAAAAATTGTTTAAATAATGATAAACTTGTATTTTTTTAGTGCAAAAAGCATAAGAATGAATTTTTAAACATATACCAAACCTCCCTAAAAAAAAAACGCCTCTGGAATTTTTTATTGCATGTTGGAGGATATAAAAGATTCGACATAGCCGAATTTAACACTCTTATATGTTTTTTGATCAAATTTTTTTTTTACATAAAATTTTTTTTTTTCCTTAATTTTTTTTTTTTTTGTATCACAAATTTTTTTTCTATCAAAACTTTTTATACCCTTCAACTACAGTAAGGGGTAAAGTATATATATTTATTATCAGTGATCGATTCTAAAACATTCTAGCGAAGTCCGTCCGTCCGTCCGTCTGTCCGTCTGTAGTTAACAAGATGCTGTCCAAAATAAAAAAGATAGACTCCCGATATTTGCAAAGGATAAGTCTTATATTCCTAGGCAGGTTAGGTTTATAAATGAGCAAAATCGCACCAGGGGGAAAAAGTTCCCCCTATAAGAACTAAACCAACTTCTGAAAAATAATTTTTTTACATGATTTTTTGGGTTTTTGATTAACAAATGCAACATTTTTATGCTACAAGAAGTTCAAAGTCCTGAATTTGGACCCAGAGGATTAGGAATTGTCGTTTTTTCGGTCCGCCCACCCCTTTCCTGGGCGTGGATTATAAAAAAAATTGTTTAAATAATGATAAACTTGTATTTCTTTAGTGCAAAAAGCATAAAATTTTCTTTTAAAGCATAGATGTATTTCGGAAGGAAATTAGTCGCCCCCATAAAATTAATTATTTTATTTTTTTTCACCATGTTTGAACTTGGGACCCATTTTCCGGGAAACTCTGGTGTAGGGTATTATATGGTCGGTCTTGACCGACTATAATTTTCTTACTTGTTTTTAATTCTATTTTTTATTTGAAAGATGAATTATTGTAATAGTTTTAAAATTTTATAACACAAAAATTTGGTTAACAAGAATTGTCAGGGTTGCCACTCAATTGTAGAATTCTTTTTTTAAAAGACAAAATCGGCTGCAGTTGTACAGCAAATACTAGTGAACCGATTTTTATGATTTGTTTTTTATTTGTAGATTATTAAATTCTCTAGTACTTACCGTGGCCATTTTTTTTGAAAAATATTGATTTTTGTTGAAATTATGCTAATATAAACTTAAAAAATTTACTTTTCTTCTTTCATAAAAAACATAATTAGGTAAAAATTTCAAAAAATGGCCACTAGAGAATTTAATAATCTACAATTAAATAAAACTCTCATGAAAATCGGTCCATTACTTTTTGTTGTACAACAGCATGCGATTTTTCCTTTAAAAATACCACTCTACAATTAAGTGGCAATTTCAGTTTACCAAACTTTGTGTTGTAAAATTTTAAAATATAACAATAAATTATCAAATTCTAATAAATTTTTATTAAAAAATAAAATTTTTAATTTAATAAACTAGAATTAAGGCTGGATTACTCAATGCTCCGTTATAAAATAACTCTCCGTTAATTTTAACTTTTTCATGGAAATTTTGACATAAGGCTCCGTTAAATCGGCAGTTAGCTGCTAAATTTTCATTGAGTAATCCGCCCTAAATAAAACTTTCATCAAAATCCGTCCAGAACTTTTAGCTGTAAAACTGCAACCGATTTTTCCTTTAAAAAAGATTCTACAATTAAGTGGCAATTTTAATTCATAAAATTTTGTGTTATAAAATTTTAAAAATATTACAATAAATTATCAAATTCTGATTAATTTTTATTAACAAAATAAAAATAATGACCTCGAGCTTGAATAAACCAAATTTCTTTATCAAAATATATATATATTTTTTTTTGTATCGAATGTTTTGTGTTTTACTGTAGTATTTATATAAAGTGCGTATCTCTTTGATTTCCGCTTGAATTGAGATTAATTTATTTGTGAAATTCTAAGAAATTGTTTTGCTTAACTTGTTGATATAGTGCTTGTAGGCTTTAATTGGAATACCCTACACAATATTACGGCATTAGGACTATAAACAAGAATTGGAGACGTTTAAATGTAGCTAACAAAAATAGTGGAACAGATTTTATTACGAAATAATAAGCAGATTAAGAATCAAATTACAATATAAGAATACCCAGGATACGAAATGCATGAAAAATAAAAAGTAATGCATATGGTAGGCGGTAAGGGACAAAAAATATTTATTTTAATTTTTTTGCCTATGCATTACGTGGTAATGCATTACATTACCATTACCATTTTTATGATTTTGCTGGGTAGCTTTAAAGCTGACTTACACTGGGATAAGCTACATAATCTGTAAAATTAGATTATCATTATCTGAATAGGTATTTTTAAAGTCGAACATATGGAAGGTATCCTTCTTAGAATCTCCAACTAACACAAATATTTCATTTGTTATAAAAATATTCGCACATACGAATATTTAGTTTTATTTACCTTTTTGTATTTTATTTCCTTCCTGTTAAATTGAAAACAATTACCATCCTGTCAGAGGTTAATACTGTACAACCCAGACCTTGGGGCTAATTTTTTTTGTTTTTGTTTTTAGTTTTGAATTTAATGAATATTTAATAACATGGAAAATGAAATAAATACATGCGGAGTTAAAGAAAAAATTCATGAATGTATCACACATAAAAACAAAATATATATTCTTATATTTGTGTTCATGGAAACAAATCTCTTTGTCTTTCAGAACGTTATTCTTTAAGAAATCATATTGCGTTGTATGAAAAAAAAAAGTCAAATGATTATTGTTGCTAAGAAAAAAAATATGAAATAAAATAAAAAAATTCTTAAAAAAGATTTTTTCTTAATATTTTTTTCATTTTTATTGTGATTTTTTTATTTCTTAATAAATACTCAACCTTTTAAAAATATCGTAGATTTTAAGAATTCCATTATCAACATTAAAGACAAATATGTGTTATTTAATGTTTCAAAAAAAAAAAAAAAAAACAAATACTATGTATGGCCCTTTAAGGGATTTAAAACAAATATATAAAATATATTTAATGTATTAAGGTGGCATTTAGAAATATATTTTTTAATAATTTTGTGATAAATTTTGATACATATTCACAAAACGTACGTCCTCACAAAATTTTAGCCCAATTCAATCAAAACCAACTAACAAGGGAAGTCTCCCTGGTGTCACCCTCCGATCTTCATGAAATTTGGATATATTGTTAAGAACGAAGATTAATTCGACACGTATTTTTTTTAGCGGCTCAAACTCATTTTTAGGGGGGTCGATTTGTATGGGGGAAAATTGACCTTTTTCAGTTTTTACGACTTACTCATTTTTAAACAAAATTAATAAAGGCACGTGTGGTATCGGAAAATACCTATCTCGTGGTGCTAACAACGGGCCAAAGAAGTTAGTATTTTTCGACTTATTAACAAAAATATCCTAAAATTTTGATATTTTACTCAATATGAAGAAAAGTTTTCATTGTTTGGACAGGTTTTTCAAAGACCTTTAATTTGGTATGTAACATGATTAGGTTTCTTTGCATAATATAGGAGATAAACGAAAAAACTGAAAAATGGCCTTGTCTTCCCCCCTCCTTTTTACCCCCTAAATATGAATTTGGGCCGCTAAAAAAAAAATACGTGTCCCGTTTTTTCTGCTCTACAATATAAAACCAATTCCATAAAGATCAGCGGGTGACACTAGGGAGACTTCCCTTGTAAGTTATTAAAAAATTAAAAATTTTACTCTATTCTGTTTTTTGCTTTTCCTGTAAAATTAATAAGGATTGTATTTAGAGAAATGGAAGAGTAGACGTGTATTTTTTACTGTCCATAAAAAACTTAAAAAAGTGAAGGAAATAAATTTAAAAAAAATATAAAGCCCGGTTAATTTTATAAAATAAAGCATTGTGATTATTTTAAAATATAAATTGTGAAGTTTTAAACCAATAGAAAGTCAAAAAAATAACAAATAATAATTCGTTTTTTGTTAAAATTAATAACTGGAAATCTGTTTCATTTACAAGCAAAAACAATTTTTGAGTGTTTTTTTATTTTTGCTGAATAACATTCTCTCTTTTTAAAGTTAAATTATATGATCATTTTAAAGACAAGAATAATCTATATTATTAATAACTGTAAATTAAAAAGAATTGTAAATCAAAGAGCAATTCAAAACTCAAGAATTTATACAGCGATATGCTTGTCAAAGTAAAATAAAAAACTGAGCTCATGTAAACAAAAAAATCCTAGCAACGAAGTTACATTGAAAGCAAAAAATAAACTAAAATAAAAAATTTAAAGTCCAAAATAAATCTAAAAAAACAAAAAATAAACGAAAAAATCATAATGGCTATCACCTGTAACGTTTGCAATGGGTGCTGTTCCAAAACTAGGAAATATGTCACGTGTTTGTTGTGTTCTAAGGAATATCATATTGATTGTGCTAATCAAATGAATACTAAAGTTACAAAGGCGATGCTTGAAGAAATTTACAAGAGCGATGGCAGTTTAGTGTTCAGGTGTGAAAATTGTTCGAAATCCCCACCTTCTAATCCCGGTTCAAATTCCAGTTCTGACCTGCAGGAAATTTTGCAAAGATTTACAACTTTAGAGAATCAAATACAAAGTTTAAAAGAGCAAGTGACTCGAGATGTTATTGGTCAGCTTGCGGATATAAAAATTGATTTGACAAATTGTTCGTTGAAAATTACTAACTTTGAAGAAGTCACTAACAAGAAATTTTTGAATTTGGAAATGGAAAACAACTTTTTACACAGACGGATGAATCGATCGGATATAATAGTTCGTGGTATTCCATCCGACACCACAAATGAAAACATGATGTCTGCTGTAATCAACATAGGAAAAAAATATATTGATTCTTTTGAAGATTCCGACATTGGTTTTTGCTCGTTTATTAATAAAAAGAAGTTAGTTTTGCTTAAAATAAACAATATCAATAAACGTGACTGCATAATGAAAAAATATCGAGAAAATTTAAGAGATGAGAAAACGAGTGATTTAATTTTGTCTGATGTAATGACTTCAAACGTTAATAGCCGTATTTTCCTTGATGAGAACTACACTCCTTTGGAAGGTAAACTGCGTTATGTTTGTCGTACTCTAAAGAGGGATGAAGTTATAAATCGATATAAAATATACTATGGAAAAAGCTACAAAGTTACTGTATGTCTACCAGATGGCACTGAAAAAGACCTGTCAATTGATAAAATTATTGCATTTGCTGGGAAAAAACTAACTATTAATGAGTTATGGAACTAACATATTTTAATTGTTAATTGTATAATTTTTTTTTTTTTTTTTTTGTGAATTATAATTATTTTTGCTATTATTTTTGATTTTTGTTGAATTTTTATTACATATAGGTTAAACATTGTTAATTTATTTTATTTAGCATTGTTTAATTTGTGTTGAACTTCATGTTCACCATTTAACTGTATAAGAGAGTTATTGATAAAGAGAATGAAATTAAAATGTTAACACTTTAGTGTACTAATTGATATTTTTCCCCCTTCCCCCTTTTTTATACATTTTAATTTTTTTCTCTTTTTTTTTGTTTTTTACAGAACATACAGAATTATAATAAATGCATTATTGAGTTCATTGTATTAGAGTTTTTTTTTTTCATTTGTATAAGAGTTTTCTTCAATAACACACTGATTTTATATTGTAAATCTTGATACTCTTTTTACTATTTTCTTTCATTAACATTTAAGAGAAATATGAATCATTGTAATATTAAAGAAAGGGAAAAAGAGTTTTAATATTTGGATTATTTTGGAGTAAAAAAAAGTAATTTTTTTTTTTTTTGAATTATTGTTATGTACTACATATATGAGGAGTTCCGTTTTAGACTTAAATTTTGAGTTAAAAAAGATGTGATTTTTGTTTTGATGGCACATCGATGAAAGTTGGCATAAATATTAGATGCTATTTAAGAATAAGAAATTCGTTCGCGTCAATTAAATCGCGCAAGGGGGTCAAAAGTTATGGCGGTTTTAAGATTTAGCGGTTTTAAAAATCTTAAAAATATTTTAAAGATTTTATTTTCTACACATTTGTTGCATGCGTTATTAAAACATGCCAGGATATATCATTTCTTCTAAAATATATGATATAAATTTAACCCTTTAATGACCAAACGATTTAAAAAAAAATATCTAAGTACCTAAAATCGCGATTAATTCGCGGTAAAAGAAAAGTTTCACAATTTTTTATAACATATTTAGGCAATACGCGTTGGTATTACTGAAGAAAATCACCGAAAATCGTATCATTGTACCAGTGTTTAAAAAAATCGGTGATGCTTTTTTATAACAAGAAAATTTAATATGGCCCAAAAAATCTATAATCATCCAAATTTTTTAACCCGCCTCTGATTTTATGATGACACATCAAGTGGGCTTTCATTTAAAAAAAATTTCATCCGATTTCGTGTAAAGCCTTGGATGTGCCAGATCAAAACAGGTTTAGATAAAATCATCGCGCTTTCCGCTCAGAATGGCTTAAAGTAAAAAGTCAAAAAGCAAATCAGTTCTACTCGTCAAGGCACGTCTTTTGGTGTATTAAAATGAACATGATGCATTAATTGCTACTAAAAAAAATTGGAAACAGATTTGCAAATTTCGCTCAATTTTCAAAAATGCCATAAAATTTTTGCAATTTATTTTTTATAAACCCGCCAGTGATTTTTTTATGTAAACTCCTAAAAAACTCGGTTTACGCAAGAGTCCACCAAATTTCAAATGAAACCGCGAATGTGCCTCGCGAAAAACTGGTATTTTAAAAAAATTACGTTTTTTCTTTCGAACTTTGATCTGCTGAAACTCTTTAACTATTCGTGGCACATTAACGGGATTAATTCCAAAATGTTAGGAATTACAACAGCTACCAACTCTAGTTCAACTTTTTTCATTTTATAGAGGGGGCCGAAATCCCTGATCAAAAAACCTCGAAAATTTAAAAACTCTTAATTTTTGGTTTCAAAACTTAACCGTCTTATAACTTCTTACCAAGCGATGAAGCATCTATCAAGCCAACATTAAAATAATCTCTTATATGTACTGACTTTGTGTTATGCCGGAAAAGATTGAAATATAAGGAGAACTTAAAAAAAAAAGCGAAATAATGTAAAAACTATGGATTATTTCAAGCCATTTTTATCGATTTTTCAACTTTAACCCTCTGTAACTTTTACGGATAAAGTGGGGTAATCCTTAAACATTGCTCAGTGATGGTTCAAGGTCTTGTTTACACAACTGCATTTACAGTTTTTCTTAATTCCAAAAACTGCCGGTTTTTTATAACATTTATTTCAGTTTCACTGAGTTGAAATTTAAAAAAGATTTCTTGATATATACATATTTTTTTATAATTATTATTGCTCCTACACTTTTTTAACATTTTTTTATTGGTCAGTAATGTCTAAGAAAATTAAATTTTTTTTTATATACTTTAATATTCATATATCAATTGGATAACTTGATATAATTATGGATTTAAGTCTGAATTTAGGTCCTGTAGTCAGTAGCAACAACTATTTTTCTAGACTTAATTCTGATTTTCTAAATATTGGGCATTTCAATGCCCAAAGTATTGCTCCCAGTAGGCGTTCAACAAAATTAGATGAAATTCGAGAAGTGGTTTCTGGTGAAAAGTTAGATATTATAGGAGTAACGGAATCATGGCTTCATAGTGGAATTTCTAATGCAGCAGTTTCTATTAACGGATACCATATGCACAGAAGTGACCGTATTACCCTAACTAAAGGTGGAGGTGTTTGTTTTTACGTGTCAGATAAGTTTAAATCAAGAATATTACTAGATAATCGTGGCGACAATAATGTTGAGGCTTTGTTTGTTGAAGTGACACTTCCGAATACAGTGTTGCTTATTGGTGTGATTTATCTCGCAGATGGTATTTTTTCTGCTTGTGAGGAATTGTTAGGTGATTATGCCTCCTGTTATGAACATTTTGTTTTTATGGGTGATTTTAATAAAAATCTTTTGGGGGGATGTTCGCAAGTACAATCATTTTGTAGCACATTAGGTATCTCTGTTGTGCATAATTCCATGCCAACACATTATTGTAATGCTAAAAATGCCACAACCCTAATTGATTATTTTTTTGTTCCCAATATTGATCTGGTTGTTGATAAAGGACAATGTCTTGTGCCAGCACTTAATTCAGGACATGCGTTGATACACTTGTCGTATAATGTTCCAGTATTTGAAAACATTACTAATGTATCTTATAGAGATTACAAAAATATGAATATTTCGGAGTGTATGGAATATTTACTAAATATTAATTTTGATTCTATCTATTTAACATCTAATACGGATTATCAGGTTGAGACTTTAACGAATAATATAATTGAAGCAGTTGATTTGTTTGTACCCCTTAGAAATATTAAAAAATCAAATGGAGATCCGTGGATGAGGAATCCTAAGGTGTTAGTGGCGAAGGAGTATAGGGATTTAGCTAAAAGAGCGTATATGGAGGTTAGATGTGATCATAATTGGAAAACTTATTGTGTTTATCGAAACCGACTAAAATCAATTATAAGAAGAGAAAGATACAAGGTTATGAATAGATTATTTAGTAATTGTACAAATGCGGAGATGTGGAAGAAAGTAAGGCAGCTTGGCTGCATTGGGAATGATAGCCCAAGTGAACCACTGGATGTCGATGAATTTAACAGGTCGTGTGTAATGCCAACATTAATAAACACAGATGAATATGTTAGGTTTCTAAATGATAATGTGGAAAATGATTTTTCTTTTAGAAGCGTTACTGAAGCGGAACTTTGGAAAGCTATATTTAGTATAAAATCTAAGGCTATAGGCTCTGACGGGATTTCTTTGGTTTTTTTGAGAAATGTACTTCCTGTAATATCCTCTCATCTTTTACATATTATTAATACGATAATTACCACTTCAAGTTTTCCCTTGTCATGGAAAGTGGCAAAAGTAATGCCCATTCCGAAAGTTCGAAATCCTAGATATTTAACAGATTTTCGTCCAATTAGCATATTACCAATCTGTTCAAAGATATTGGAGGTTATTCTAAAAGGTCAGATATTAAAATATTTTACGAGTTGTAATTTAATAAATAGGTATCAATCAGGCTTTAGGGTAGGCTGTAGTACAACTTCTGTTATGTTGAGTGTCACAGATCAGATTCGAGAAAATTATGATAAAGGAAGATTGTCGACGGTAATCTTTTTGGATTTCTCTAAAGCATTTGACTCCATATGCCATAATGTGTTAGTTAACAAATTGTTTTATAAATTTCGATTTTCTACTGCAGCTTGCCGACTTATTCAAAGTTTTCTGATAAATCGAAAGCAGTTTGTCCGTTATTATAATTCGACTTCAACAACATTAGATTTACATAGAGGGGTACCGCAGGGTTCTGTTTTGGGGCCAATACTATTCATGGTTTATATAAATGATTTGTTTGAGTGTATAACTGAGGGGACTACGCATATATTTGCAGATGATGTTCAGATAATTGCTTCTTGCTTACCTGAGAATGTTAGTACTTTTTCGATGTCTTTAAATAATGACCTTTGGCGAATAGGTGAATGGTGTTCATTGAATTATATTGTGTTAAATCCAAACAAATCCAAGGCCATATCATTTTGTAGCCACTTTGCTGATTTACCTTCATTGTTTATTGGGAATTCAAGAATTGAAAATGTTGATAATTATAAAGCCCTAGGTTTTTACATAGATAGTAATCTGAAATTTGATAATCATGTGGTATCTGTAACGTTTAGAGTGTATTTTTCACTGAGAAAATTATATAGCGTGAATACGTCTTTGCCATTTGCTATAAGGAAAAAACTAGCTTATTCACTGCTTATGTCAACAATTTTATATGGTTTAGAAGTGTTTAGTGGTACTGCTGATGGAAACTTTCAAAAACTTAAAATGTGTGTACACCGAATTGTAAGATTCGTTTATGGTTTGAGTAGATTTCAACATATAACTTCATATGTGCGTAAATTCTTAGGTTGCGATTTTGATGATTTCGTTAGTTTGAGGTGTCTTCAGTTCTTTTATAAAGTGTACAAGCAAAGTCAACCGCTATATTTAGTAGAAAAATTTAAGTTTGGGAACTCGACTCGAACGTATTCCTTGCAGCAAATACGATACAACACACTTATTATGCAACGGTCTTTTCAAGCACGGGTAATAAGGCTTTGGAATGAAATTGTTCCCTATAAAGACAGAAAGTTTTCACATTCAGAATCCAAGTTTCGGGAAATTGTTCTTGAAAATTTGTAATTAGCTTTGTTGCTACTGTCTGCTTATTATTATTGTTTATTTTTAGAAGATTTATTTTATATTTAATGTATCATATTATTTAATTTTTATTATATTATATACATATTTAAAAAAATTGATATGTACTTCCATGAAATATTTGCTGTAATCATTTGGCCCACTAGGGCTCAGATTACAAATAAAGAACCAATAAATAAATAAATAAATAAATAAATAAAAATGTAAGTTGGGGCCTTTTGCATTTTAGGTGACGATATGTAAGTATAATAAAAGCTCTGTTTACATTATTTCACTGAGTATTAGGCTTATCAAAACATTGTGCACTCAAAAAAAACCTTGCCAAATTACTAGAAAAAGTTTTACCAATATTTGACAGTGTCCATTGTATTTTAACAAATAATTTTTGATTGAAATTGAAATTTTTTTTTTTGTAATTTTTCAACTTTCCAAGGTTTTTTACAAAAAAAAAAATCTAGTAAATTTACGAGAATTCCTTGTAAGTTTTATTTTGTCAAAAAAGTTGGAAATTTACAATTTTATTGGTAAAAATTATGTAAAATTACAAAAAATTTCGTACACTCAAAAAAAAAATGAATTAACTTAAAATTTAGAAAAATTTTCTTCAAAGTAGTTTATAAATTTTTCCACAATTTTGGGAAATTTTCCCAACTTTTAAAAAATAAAATTAGTTCATGGACTGTTAAATAGGCCATAATTTTCCTTAAATGGAATTTCCTAATACATAGAAGGAATTCTTACCGTCAAATAAATTTTCCCTAAATAATTGAAAAATAATCTTGATTTTTAAGACATAATTCTAAAAACAAAATTTAGTTCAAAAAATTCAGATTTAGGACGTAATTTCCTACCAACTAGTTCGTCATATTTATCTTCTTTAATTTGAGGAAGTTTTTTCCACAAGTTTAGTGAATTTTTCATAACTTGAAATTGTTTTGTTGATTTATTTATTTTTTTCATGCTTGCTTGTAGTTCACATTTTGTTTATTATTTGTAGTATATGAAAAAAAGAGTTTGGCCTTGTATAACAAGTAATAAATTTAATGTTTACATTTTTTTCTACACATGTATGTGTTAGGGAAAAAATAATATTTTAATTACAACAAAGGCCTTGTCTTTGCCGTGTTTTCCCATAGTCGGGGAACAAACGTTAAAGACAAAGTCTTTGTTGTAATTTTACTTTAAAAACTAATGAACGTTTATTATATTTATAATAAAAAATGTACATAATGAGAATTCTGTGTGTATTCACATGCTATTCTATAAATAAACCATTAAAAAATATGAAATTAACTATTTTTTTTTGGAAAAATTTCCTTATCAGAAATGTGTTTTTTAACTAAAAAATGGGAATTTTTTCCCCATTTTCTAGTTCAAAATGGTACTTATTTTTAAGAAAAATTTGGAATAAGTAGGAATACATGGCAATGGAGCTAAATCATTATCAATTTTCTTTGGATTTAGTTAATTTTCCCATTTTTTAGTTAGTTAGTGAGTGTAATTTTAACCAGGAGTTCTCGTAAAATAGGAGGTAGCAAAAAATCTAGTAAAGTTACGAAACCTCCTTGTAAGTTTTGTGGAGTCAAAAATATCGTAAATTTACAATTTTATTGGTAAAAATCTTGCAAAATTACAAAATTTTTGGTAAAAACCTTGTAAAATAACAAAGAATTCTTGTAAAATAGGAGGTAGCAAAAAAGTTACAAACTTTTCTTGCAATTATTTACAAGGTTTTTTTTGAGTATGTGTTATCAGTTAAAAGGCAAACCATTTAAAAAAAAATGGCTGAGTGATGTTATATCAGCGATGTTTTTCATACAAATAATTGCTTCAAAAATATCTCTTTGATTTTGTTAATAATTTCTTGACAAAGACCCGGATAATGTAAACACACCTTAAGTAGTATGTGAAACCTAAAGAAAAAAATATAACAGACAAAATTGCAAACAAATATGCCAGTCAACAGGCTGTTATTTTATTCATAATCTTTAGCATCCTGCCAAAATAAATCTAGATTTTAAACAGTACTTTTGGTACCCTTTGTATTTCCTTAAATAATGGTCCTAGAATCTTAAAAATTGGAATGTAAGTTCAGCTCCCGGAATATAGATCCACTAAGGCCGGATTTTTGCCAATGTTGATCCTAAGTGGGTAAAAAGGGTAAAAAAACTGTTCTTTTGGTACTTTTTATATCTCCTAAAATAATGGTCATAGAGATTTGAAATTTGGACTGTATGTTAGCCTCCCACAATATAGGTACACTAAGGCTGGATTTTTGCCAATGATGATTCAAAGCGGGTACAAAGTGTACAAAACTGTACTTTTGGTACATTTCCTTAAATAATGGTACTAGAAACTTAAAATTTGCAATGTAGGTTCACAGATTCATTAAGGCAAGGTTTTTGCCAATATTGATTCTACGGGGGTAAAATGGGTAAAAAAGTGTACTTTTGGTACTTTTTTTATTTTCTGAAATGATGGTCTACAAACTTGAAATTCGGAATGTAGGATCCTCTGCTCAAAAAAAACAAATTTTGCAAATTTGGATTCTAAGGGGGGTCAAAGGGGAAAAAAGTGTACTTTTAGTACCTTTTGTTATTTCTTGAAATAATGGGCATAGAAATTTAGAAATGTAGGATCCTGCATTGATAAAAACATTCTGGAAAAAATACTTTTTGGAAATTGCGTTTCATAGGGGGTAAAATATTGTACTTTTGGTACTTTTTATATTTCCTAAAATAATTATCCTAGACACCTGAAATTTGGAATGTGGAATACTACCTTTTGTACAATAAAAGTAAAATAAAAATTACCTTTTAAAAGAAGTACCTTTTAAAAAAAGTACCATTTTAAAAAAGTACCATTAAAAAAAGTACTTTTTATAAAAAGTACCTTTTATAAAAAGTACCTTTTATAAAAAGTACCTTTAATAAAAAGTACCTTTTTTAAAAGTACCTTTGATAAAAAGTATCTTTTATAAAAGTACCTTTTATAAAAAGTATCTTTTATAAAAAGTTCCTTTAATAAAAAGTACCTTTTATAAAAAAGTGCCTTTTATATAAAGTACCATTTACAAATAGTACCGAAAGTAAACTTTTTGGTACTTTTTTATTTCCTGGAATAATAATCATAGAAACTTTTTATATTTCCTGAATAATTTGCCCTAGAATCTAAAAATTTGTAATGTAGAGAATTCAGTCAAAAAAAAAACATTCTGGGCAAAATACGTTATGGAAATTCCGCTTCTTAGTGGAAAATTGAAATATGGAATGAAAGATCCTTCGGTGAAGAAAAAACATTCTGGAAGAGGTACTTTTTGTAAATTTCGTTTCTAACGGGGGTTAGAAAGTGTATTTTTGGTACTTTTTTTTGTTCCTTTAGTAATGACCTTAGATGCTTGAATTTTGAAATGTAGGGTCCTTCGATAAAAAAAAAAACATTCTGCTAAAGTAATTTCGAAAAATTCTGTTTCTAGAGGTGTAAAAAGGTGTTTTTGATACTTTTAATTTTTCATGAAGTAGTGATCCTAGGCATTGAAATTTTGAATGCTTGATCGTTTAGTGAACAAATATTTTGGAAAAGTTTTTTTGGAAATTCTGTTTCTAAGAGTCGCGACCGATCGTAAAGGGGATAAAAAGAGTAAATTTGGTTATACTTGAAATAATGGTTCAGAAACTTGATATTTTAAATATAGGATCACCTAGCACAAAAAAAAACAGATTTTGGAAAATTTAATTTTAAGGGGAAAAGGTGGCAAATGGTTTTTGGAAAATTTAATTTTAATGGCAAAACGCAAATGGTTATTTTTACCTATCTAACTATTAAACTAAATTTCCCAGAAATAACACCCAAGAGAAGGATATATTTTAAAAGTTAACATTTTAGGATAAGTAGGGTTACCTGGTGAAAGTGGTGTAAATTGGTACTTTTCATATCTATAAGATAAAGACAATAGAAATTTTAGTTTCTTTAACGCATATTATACGAAGATGAATAAACTTACATGGAACGAAAGGAGATGGAATTGGAAATGAAATGGAGTAGAACGGGGAACAAACTGGAATAGAGCAGGGAACAATATGGAATGATGCTTTTTACTCAAATTTTTCGTATTTAACTTTTTTTTATTCCATATTTTTCGCTTTATATGTTTTTTTCACTCAAACTTATATTTATTCTAATTTCTTTTTTCTCTGAAATATTTATTCACTCAAAATTCAAAATCCTGATATGAGCGCTCGAAAATTGTCAATATCTTTTTTCACCGGAACTAACATTATAAAGTACCAGCAAAGCTATTCACATTTTATTGTTTTAATTATTCATTGAAATATTATTTTATGAAAAACTTAAACGTCCACATGAATTTTTTTTGAAATCGATAGAGTTATTCTGATCTTTCTATTATCCGGTATTCAATACAACCGGTAACGAGTACAGGGATGGTAAGCCAGTATTAAATAAATCGTATTATTTGCAATATAAGTAGCATTTTTTCACTCAAATTTATTTTGTGTTGTTTTCTGCATTAATTAAGGATCTAACAAAAGATAGATCAAAAGATAATTCAATCGGTCCATGTTTGGAATTAGAGTTCGTACGAAAAGTAAAAAAAAGTAATAACTAATTATGATTTTTTATTTTATTCCTTTTTGAAACATTTTGCTTATTTCGAATGAGATTTTTACCTTTGGCAACCCCTAGTAAAATTGGATGCAGCAAATGTTTGTTGAATATTTTAACTCTTACAACGAACGCCTGGGTCGTTTTCTAAGAGGATATATAAATAAGGGCAAAAAGGACCCCTGAAAAAGGGAGATAAAGGGTTAATATGTTCTAAGAAAAGAAATTTCACTAAAAACAAAAAAAAAACTTTATTTTTTGAGGCAAATCATGAGAACTTTGTACTAAAACCAGAATATTTTTTGATCCCATGGAGATCCCACTCAGAATTTTGGATATGTTGTACAAAACATTGTATTTTATCACCACTCTTTTTTTAAATCGAAGATGTGTTTTTTTTTTTGATTTATAAAAGAATAAAAGTTTTTGCATTTTTGTCACCTTTCTAAAATATAATGATATGCTTTTGAAAATATTTCCTAAAAGTACAAGACTTAAGTTTTAATATGAGCCAAGAATTGTGAAAATCGGGTAATTGGTTTAAAAGTTAGAACAATTTATACATGATGTGTTTTTCTCACTATTGCACAGTCGACTATTCCGAATTTTGAAAATCCCACGCTGTTATCTACTTATGTGCTAAATTTTCAGGAATGTCCAAAGGCATAATTCCGAAAAGTGGGGCACTATTTTTTGGAATTAACCAGCTCTGTAATTATGGTTGCCACAATCATGTCATATGTGCTCTATTTAAATTTCAAGAAAAGCAAATTTCAATAGTTAAACAGTTTTTGTTGAATGGTTCATATACATAAAAATTCTATATATCCTTTTTTATACCTTGCAGACCATTAGACAAATTTTTGTCTACAAATGTGTTCATAATATATTCACAAGAACACATTTGATAAACCCTTAAGGTAAAAAGAAATCATTAATTTTGATAACAGATAAGTCTACCATCCATTTAAAGAAAAACAATGTTCTTTTTTTGTTAGTAATTTTTTTAAATTTTTTATTTAAATTTTACACAATTTTATATTTTAATCGAAGCATATGTTTGTTTGCATACAAAACTAGAAACAAAGGACTTGTTTTTTTATTTTAGATAAGATAATTATGTATTTTTAAAATTATTTTATTAATTAAAAATTAAAATTCAATTAAATGTATTATTCTATGTATAAAAATTTGTGAATGTTTATTTAAACAAATTTTAAATAATTACAATTTATTGTTTTTTATTTTCGTCATTTTGTTTTTAACAATTTATTACTAATTAAGAACACAATTTGTTTTATTTTTTGTTTTTTTATAAAAGGACGGACATTTATTTTTAATAAAATTTGTATAATTAGTTTTTAGTTTTTTTATTTGTTGTTTTTTATATTATTTTAAGGTAGTATTTAATACTTGTTTTTTTGTGTAGTTTTTTTGTTTAATATTTTTATTAAATTAAAAATTTTATTATTTATATTTAATTAAAAACAAAAATTCTAGCGAAATTGCATTTAGGTCCCCACCACCTATTGATAAAAAGATTTTTAAATAAAAATAAAAAAAGTTCAAATTTTTTAATTCAACCGTTTCCAAAAATTCATTTATTTTAAAATTGAATGTTATGGAAAGAGTTGAATTTTTTATTATTTTTTGTTTTTATATGACAAAAACTTAACATGAAAATGCTTTTTATAAAAATCAGTAACAAAAACAATTGGCAAGAATGTTAATATGGTTTCAATATAATTTTGTTTTTTATATACAGCTATGCCGCGATTTGCGTGGTGATTTAATGTGTAGTTTCTCTCTTACATGGGAGGTTTTCCGAAATATATGGTAAATTGTAAACAGAAATAAATAAATAAAAATCTACCTCCAAAAAAACTCGGTAGTCACAACCAAAAATTTAGTTTGGAATAGAATTTGCAAAACGATTAAAATCGTAATCGTAATCGCGATTAATCGTACCAATTAATCGTAATCGACAAAAAAAGCGCCCACACTGTTTTTACAACGAATTTAAAATTTATACAATCTTCACCCATAATTTATTTTACTTGCTTGCAGTTTGTCTTTACTTTTTCCTCGTAAAAGTCATTCCAATTAGAAGTAAAATTTATATTCTGATCTTAGTTACCCTTAAATTAGTCACATAATTCGGAAATGAAATTTTGTAGAACAACTTATTTTTTTTAAACTTTGACCGCTGGTTCCCGATTGAAGATGCCCATGCAAAATTTTTAAATAAATTTTGCCGCAATCAGCTCTTTGCTGACCATCGGCAGATATTCCGACAACACCCAGAAAAAGTTTTGCTGACTGGAAGCAGCTTTTGAAAAGAAACCATGCAGTGAAATCAGGTATATTTTCAGCGCTGATTCAAGCAATCTTTGTTGAGTTTTTTATAGCGTAATAAAAATCTGTGAAATCTTGCATTTTTCTCCAAAAATTTTAATTTATCATTAAAAAAGCGTTAACGGTATTAAAAACAAAAGGCAATTTTTAATTTTTCTGCCTTACTTTTACCGCATTATCCAGAGCGCTTTGCGGATGCACTATAATATGCTAAAAAAACAATTTTTGTATTTTCGTACGTTCTGAAATGTGAATTTAAAAAAATTACACAGGCCAACAAATTTTTAACCCACAAACCAGAGGTAACTTTTCTAAGGGTTTGAGTTGCGCTGAATCCGAATCTGGTCTCAGAATTTGCCTATCACATCAGGCTTTCGAAATATAAAGGTATAAAGTAGGACTTTCAGACTACATATCAGGATTTATAAATAAAGGTGAACTCGCGCAGTTATGACGTCTCGAATATGGAAAAAAACAGGGCTTTTTCAAGAGAAATTCTGAGTACAGATTCGGACTCAGCGCAGCTCAAACCCTGAGAAAAGTATATTCTAGTCCCGGGATTTCGACCTTTTTCAAATTTTGTTGGCCTGTGTTAGTTAAAAAATTCGATTAATCGATAATCGCGATTAACGGCGATTTTTTTAATCGTAATCGCGATTATGAAATACCTCGATTATTTGCAAACTCTAGTTGAAGACTTTAACAAAATCTATTTAGAATAAACAATAAAACTAAATCCGCCCCGTTTATACCGGAATCATGTTCGTTCTGGTGAAAATATGTCTTTAACATTTTTAAGCCCTAATAACGGAGTAAGCCTATAAAACCATTTCATTTCGTTTCCCCATTCTATTCCATTTTGTTCTGAGTTACATTTCATTTCGTTCCATGTTGGCTTTATTCCTTTCTGTACAACATGTGTTAAAGAAAAAACTAGTGATAAAATTATAGTCGGCAAGACCAACTATATAGTACCCTACACCAGTGTTTCCCGGAAAATGGGTCCCAAGTTAAAACATGTACCGGTTGGATTAATATTTTATCAAACCTTTAAAATAGGCTTCTTTTTTGTTGCCAATAAACCGTTTTGACTGAATATCGGGCGAAATTTTCACATAGGTCCTCAGTACAAAAATGGTCCGATTATAATCAGATTTTGTTGGGTTATTAAAGTACGCGTTAAAGAAACACAAACGAAATTAATTATTTTATATTATGGGAATTACGTGAATATCGGAAAGATGGTTTGTATGGGGGCTACAAGAGAAACTAATCCGATTCCTTTAATATTTGGAATGGTGATTTGTGAACACAAAACACGATTACTTACCAATTTTCGAAATTTATAATACGGTAAGTAGATGGATTTAAGACAAAATTAAATAGGACCTTTGTTTGGGGGCTAGGTGTAAGCATTGGCCGATTTTTTTCAAATTTCAATAGGCTTCATCCTTGGGCCAAGAGAGGCTTAAGTTTCAAATTCCTAGTCAATTGATTGAAAAATTACGACGTATATCGTGTTTACACCTTTTATGTGGACAGACAGACGGATGGATGGACGTACATCGCTAAATCGACTCAAAAAGTGACTTTGAGTTGATCGGTATACTTAAAAGTGGGTCTTGGACCAATATTTCAGGTAGTTGCAGACACCAGTACAAACTCATTATACACTGTACCACAGAATGGTGTAGGGTAAAAAAGAATTTTACGGTCGTTATCTCAATTGATATCAAAAGTACAATCTTATCCTATTCTTACCAACTTTTTAATCCTTTTTACCCTGAAAAATTTAAATTTCAAAATGTGTCCTTTAATAAGATGCTAATTTTGTTGGAGGATTTCAGGAAATAGTAACAGTACCAAAGTAAAATAAATCCCTTCATTATCTGAATTTCCAAGCTGCTTTTTTCAGAATGTTTTTTCTACTGAAGGTACCCACATTTCAAGTTTTTATGATCATTATTTCAGAAGATAGAAAAAGTTACAAAGTATAATTTTTTGCACCTTTTTGCCAAATTAAAATTGCAATTTCCAAAAAGTACATTTTTCAGAATGTTCTGAAATCAAATGAGGAGGTTTTAAAATTTTATGTCTTCTGACAAAAAGTGGATGTGCTCAATGATACCTACTCTGTGTCCACTAGAGTGCACTGTGGGCCAGCATCCCTGAATTTTGGCCATAAATAGACCGCTTAACCTATATGTCAAAAAAGTATTGCATATGGGTGTTAAAGGATCGCTGATTACGATTCTGGAAAAAAAATTTAAATATTCAAAATGGCGGATCCAAAATGGCGGACATGATTTTTTAATTCTGTGTTTATTGTGTTTAATATAATCATTATCGATGTATTTGGGGTCGTTAATAACGAATATGAGCTCAGACTTTTAAAATTCAAAATGGCGGATCCAATATGGCGACAAATTTAAATTTAAGATTTTTTATATGTTGTCTCTTTTGGCTAAAAACTTAGATTTTAATGGTTTTTCGGATGTAAAAACTGATTTTGAAATTAAAGATTTGAAATTCAAAATGGCGGATCCAATATGGCGAATATGCTTTTGTAATTCTTAGCTAATTGTACTTAAATTAGTAATTTTTTATGTATTTAGGGTCTGTAATTGCGAATATGAGCTCCAATTTTTTAAATTCAAAATGGCGGATCCAATATGGCGTCAAATAAAATATTAAGTTTGTTTCTTTGTTTTCTGATTTTGATAGTTTTTTGGAATGCCAATCTGATTTTCGAACCAAATATTCAAAATAGTGGATCCAATATGGCGGACAAGAAATTTAAATTATTGATTAATGTTTCAAAATATCACTAGAAAATAATTGCGCAACACGAATACGAACTCAGAGTTTTTGAAATAAAAATGGCGGATCCAAAATTTTAAATTTAGGACATAGCTTTTTAATAAAATGTACAATGTTTACATTTCTATGTTTTTATAAATCCCTCTTTTTGCTTTTACTAGAAGATTTTAATAAAATATTTCTCTTTTAAATGCGTCAAAAAGTTCATATATTCAGTGGCTCATTTAATAGAGAACTTTTTTATTTCCAATAAGCATTTGCCATCCTAAATGTACAAATAATGCTACAAGCTTACAATTTCGTAAAAAATATTAAAAATGCTATTGCCAAAATATGCCCGCTTAAATGCGTTACCAGCTTTAATGTTTAGCACTAGAGATGGACGCTGGTGACGTGAATTACGCGTAATCGAAAGTGAGCGTGATTAAAATTTGTTGTTCGTGAGTGATAAGTGAGTGAGACAATTTTTTGCGTGAATGATTTGCAGTGAGTGCATTTTTTGCGCCAGTCAAAATTATTTAATTGTATTAATTCAGTTTTTACAATTTTTTTTCGTGTTTTAAATGTTTAGCGTGAGTGACGAGTGAGCGTGAGTCACACGTGAGTGGTGTTTTGTTTGCTCACGTAAATAGTGTGTAAGTGTGAAAAAAAAACGATTGAGTAAATTATGTTTTTTTTGCATGAGCGTGAGTCAACGTGAGTAAAAATTCACTCACGTCCCCATCACCAGTTATCACGCCAATGTTGTCAAAGTGGGTCATTTTTTATTAGAAATCAATAGAAACAAAAATATCAAAAAAATGTTGAAGTTCCATTTTAGGGCATTTCTAAACGCCATATTTTGGTTTATTGCCTCTAGATCAAAAGTTTATGAACGGTCGCACAGGGTCGCAAAAATGTGAATAGAATACATTGTCAGAGACAGATCGTTACTCGAGGTTTGTCAATATCGTTTGGACTTTTTTGGACTTTGGTGTTGAAAAAAGGCGGATTTCAACAAAAGTATGCATTTCCATAATTTATTTAAAAAAAATAATTTTATAGCTGACTTTTTGGCAGTATATCTCATTTGTTGGACAAACAGGTATGTCTTTAGGAGAACTTCGCCGAAAATTTGAAAAAATATTGTGTCCAAGTACAAAAAAAAATATTTGTTTCATAAATAAAAAATATAAAAAAAATCTCAAACATTGACTTTAACCTCATGCAAAAAAAAAAACTTTAAGCTTTAGTAAAAAGATATTAAAGATGGACAAAATTCAAGATGTCGACATTCCAAAAAAATATTTTTAAATATGTGTTGCCTTACAGACCTTATTGGCCAAAAAATGGAAATCCTGGCCCACAGTTGAGTGGCAAGAATTATAACTTTTTTTCGAATTTCGTTGATCGCCGAGCAAATTATGGTTCGTTTTGGTCTAAAAACTCTATGTTTAAATGTTTAGCCAAATCGGACAAAATTAACCTGTGTCTTTGGGTGGTTAACCATTTTTTTTTTAATTTTTATTTCACTTGATTAGCTTATTAACGGCTAAAAATTTAATTTTCCTTCCGCTTCAAAATTGACTTCGAAAAAAAAAATTTAACCCTTTGAGGTCCTACTCTTAAATTTTTAATATTTTTTTATTAGTTTTGACTTCAAAAGATTTCAGCGGAGATGTAAGTTTAAATGATACATATCCAGAAAAAGATATTATTCCTATCTGTGGCATCTTTATCGTGTTCTGAAATGTATCAACAAAAATTTATGTATTATCACAAAAAAATGCTTTTGTAGATTGCCTGGCAAATTATCGTTCGTTTTGATTTATAAACTCTATGTTTAAATTTATAGCCAAATCGGGCAATTTTAACCTGAGCTCCTGAAGTGTTAAAATTTTTAATACAAACCGAAAATTTTTTTGAGACCAAAATTTAGCCCTCCAGCGGAACAGCCCGGTGATCAGCGAAAATAGTAATTTTTTGTGCCGCCCTAATCTCCATCCTGAAAGACCAATTTAATTATCGGAGATTTTTAATTTTTAGGTTCTTTGACCAAAAGTTGTCACAGAAGTGGGCGTGATCGATGAAACCTAACCCATGTCCACCCTGAAGAACCATTCTTAATATATATTGGTGAAAAGCTTTTGAAATCGGATGAGTAGT
Source organism: Pegoplata infirma (assembly GCA_963921195.1). Classification (NCBI taxonomy): domain Eukaryota; kingdom Metazoa; phylum Arthropoda; class Insecta; order Diptera; family Anthomyiidae; genus Pegoplata; species Pegoplata infirma. The sequence continues at coordinate 60,648,691 of OY992540.1, forward strand.
TTCATCAAATGTGATTAGAATATTTATAATGTCGACATATCATATCCGTAGTTACTAACTAAGATGTTGAAATTACCTTTTTCATGGAAACCTTTGTACTGCTTTCTTAGGTTTTGATTCTATTTCTCCAAGTCTAAGAAATGTTGAAATTACCAGTATAAATTGTTTAAACTTAATTTTTTGAATATTTATTCCAAGTATCTAAGTTTATATTTCCAAAAATATATTTACTTAATTCCGATTTGGCGCCCAACACGGGGCTTTAAAAATTCTTAATAAAGAATATGGTAAAAGACACTTTTCGGATAATTCAAAGTGTTTAGGAGAGAGTCAAAAACTGATTATTTCGCGAATCAATAATTATGTTTCATTATTTTTTTTTTTTAATTTTATAGTAAATTGATTACGACCTTAAGTAATAGAATGTTTTTGATACCAGTTCCTTTAAGAAAAATTTCCACATTTTATCTTAAATAACTTACTTTTATTTATTTCTTTAATTTATTTTTTCTATGACCTTAATATTTTTTTTTATAACGCATTTCTACAGTTTTTTATTTAGTTTTTTAATATTTCCCTTCTGTTATTTTTTAGCTTTAAAATCATTAATTGTTTATGTCACGCATTTTTTTTTTCTTTATTTTTTTAAGGCATAATAAATAATTCATTTTACTTAAACTTTATTACGGTCAACATTTCAACAAGTGTAAAATGTTTTTCTGTTTAAGGTGTGTTTTGAAAAAAATATAACAGAACTTCCTTTCATATCCGTTCCACATCAAACAACCACCTCCCTATCATGTTATCTTAATAATTTACCTCCTTACAAAATAAAATTATACATATAAGAACGACCCTCATTAATAATATTAAGGGAGGAGCATGGCTTTTTTATTTTTTAAAATTTATTTTTTTGTTTTTTTTGGATGTTTTGGTCAGGAAAAAAAAAATTATTTGGCTCCCAACACGGGGCTCTGAAATTGCATATATTTTAGTTTTTTTGAAATATTTGAAAAACACAATCAGTCAAATTATTTCCCAGAACCATAAACATTTTAGGCTAGATATTTGTAATAAACATCTAGCCTTAAATTTTTATGATTCTGGGAAATAATTTGAGTGATTGCGTTTTTTAAATTAATTAATTTCGAAATGTTAGTTTATTCATAGAGTAGAGTTTGTTCACCCATATTACAATTACGACTCTTCTGTGCAAGAACAACAGCAACAACAATATTATGAGTAAGTTGGGCCTTGGTTTACAGCCAATCTAGCGTATCGATCAAGAGCGACCGTACCTAAAGGCAGTTAATAGCGAATATTACACAGAGAGTCAGGGGTTCAAACTATGGCTATATGTTAATAAGTTTTCACATATAGAGTACAATTGAAGAAATTTGACATTAAATGTATTCTGATGATTATAATAGTAACTGCATTATATAAAACTAGTAAAATCGAACCAGGATGTCTTTAGTTTTAAGAAAAATTTACTTTTTCTTTCCCACTTTTCACAATTCAAACTACATAAAGCGCAATTGAAATTGGCGACCAACACGGGGCCTCGTTATTGCATGCATTAAAAATACGTAAATTTACATGCCCACAAAATATTTTCGTTTCTAAAACTGCACATTGGAACTGAGAGTCAATGACACTGAGAATTAATTTGAAATTAGCGCCCAACACGGGGCTTCGATATTGCATACATAACAAATATGTACTCCCATAAAATATTTTTGAGCGTTTTTAAAATCGCACATAGGCCCAGAGAGTCGATATGAATTTTACACTAAGAATCAGAATGAAATTCGGTTTGTGTTGTCAAAATATCATAAGAGAGCAGCCCTGTATAGTTTTTTTTATTATATTTTTATAATCTACACCACTCTGCGGTACAGGGTATAATGAGTTTGTGCTGATGTTTTTAACTATTTAAAATATTGGTCCTAGACCACCTTCAAGTCTACCGATCGACTCAGAATCACTTTCTGAGTCGATTACACAGGCCAACAAAATTTGAAAAAGGTCAAAACCCCGGGACTAGAATATACTTTTCTAAGGGTTCTGTATCTGTATCTCAGAATTTCTCCATCACATCAGGTTTTCGAAATATCTTAGCTTAGTTTGAAAAAACCCTGTTTTCGCCATATTCGAGACGTCATAACTGCGAGAGTTCACCTTAATTTTAAAATCCTGATATGTGGTCTGAAAGTCCTACTTCATACCTTTAAAATAAATGTTTAACCTCTGTTATATCTTGTTTCTTCTCTGAGATATCTTAACACGAAGTTTAAAAAATTTTAAATTTTCGCTATATTCACGGTATTTTTCTTATGAATGCAAATTTGCTACATTTCGCCTTTATTTTACGACGAACTTATAAAATTCTTAAATTCCTAATTAAAAAAAAACAAAAAAATGTTTTTGAATTGTTTAGACATCTTGTCTATTTGCTGAGACATCGGCCATTGAAATACGTATGATTTGTTTAATGAATACATACCACTCTCAGCCGCATCCCGAGTCACGAAGCGAGAACAAACTTCAAGTTAAGATATCTCAGAGATAAAACAAGATATTATGAAGGTTTCATTTTAAAGGTAATTTATAGGACTTTCAGACTACATATCAGGTTTTATAAACAAAGGTAAATATTCGAAAAACTTTTTTTTCAACTTCAAGCTAAGATATCTCGAAAACCTGATGCGATAGGCTAATTCTGAGACCAGATTCGGACTATTTCTGGTTTATGGGTTAAAAATTTGTTGGCCTGTGTTATCGATGTCCGTTCGTTCGTCCGTCTGGTTATCTAGGCGTTGTGAGCACGATGCAGGTCGCAATTATCAATTGATTTATATGAAATTTGAATCTTAAGCTTGCTTTGGCCCAAAGACGAAGCCTATTGAAATTGGAAAAATCTGTTCATATTTAGACCTAGCCCTCATACAAACATCCCTTTTAATTTGGCTCAAATGACCCGTATTATAATAGGTATCCTTTCGAAACTTGATAGGTAAACATATTTTGTATTTATAAATCATCACTCCAAATTTTAAAGGACACCAGTTCGCACCAGTTCTTCTTGTAGTCCCCATTCAAACAACCCTCCCAATATTCACATAAATCTCTGAAAATTCATGAAAATTAAAAATATTTGATCAAAATTTTGTTTGTAGTTGTTAAACGTGTATTTTGGTGGCCTTTCAATTCTGAATATAATTGGACCATTTTTGGACTTACAATTCGACCCATATAAAAATTTCGTCCGATATTCAGTAAATCGGTCTATTGGCAACAAAAGTAAGCAATTTTCACTCAAATTTTGTTTGTGTGTGCTTTCTGCACTTCTTAAAGATCTAACGAAAGATAGATCTTATCGGTCCATGTTTGGACTTGGGACCCATTTTTCGGAAAACACTGATGTAGTGTGCCTGCCTTGTTGGATACATTAGAAAAATATTTTCTCTCATTATTACAAACATTTTCTCTTATACCCAATTCACACCTGAGGTGAAATCTCGTTCGAACGAGATTTCGATCATATGGTTGTGTGTAAAATGATACAGACCATATGATCGAAATCTCGTTCGAACGAGATTTCTCCTCAGGTGTGAATAGGCCTTTAAAGGAATTTCGTTGCGAAGCCATTTGAAATTGGCTCCCAACACGGGGCCACGATTTTGCATTCATAAAAGTTATAAGATATGCCCACAAATCATTTTCGAATATTTTAAAACTTCACATTGGCCTGTTTTCAAGCCAGTTAACTATGTAAAATTTTATTTTTAATGTAAAAAAAAAAAAAATATTTTGAGTAAAAAACGAAAATTCGGGAATAAAAAGGCTTAAGACTTGATCTGTTTGTATGAATTCATATATAATCGTATCTAATTGCATATAATCATATCTAGAATAACCAAAATCGAGATCTTATTATATCTAGCATTTGGTCAATATTAGCACAAATTTGACATTTAATGATATCTGATCAGATACATTTATATACAATCAAATGCAATCATATGTTTTTAGATCAAATCAGTTAAGATAACTACCAATCGATTTTTACATGGGATATTACAAAAATGTTGTCTTTAAATGGATTCTATTTATTGTGTTTTTAAAATTAAATAAATTTCGCTGTGAGAAATTGGCGCCCACCACGGGGCCAAGATTTTGCATTCATTCATTCTCGAGATCAAAATATATGAAATATTTTCTCGTTTTCGAGTACAAGAAAGAAAATTCTGGAATAAGTTTAAGTTATTAACGCTGGTTTTAGTTTTAATTTTCTGTTCCCAAATACTCCAAGAGTTTTCATGTCTAAACACAAAATTATGCGCTAAGAGTTTAATAAAATTATAATAAATGACTTAACTCCTCAAAAACTATCCTTTCTTAATCCGGCTCCCCCCTTAAGGTTATAAGGGCCATACATTTTTAGCAAGTCGTCTACCTTTTTGGTTTTTTTTTGTTGCTCATAATTTTTAGGGTTTTATCAAACACAAAACTTTCCTTTAACAAGATTTCTAGCCCCAAAAACAACAAAAATCGTTGTATGTATTTTGTTGTTGTGGTTTTTGGGTTGAAAAGTTATTCATCACAACAAAATTTATTTTGATGGTTGTTGAAAGCATCATTAACTTTATCCATTCCAACATTTACATAAAAAGGTTTTTCAATTAGATTTTTTTTTACATACAGTTTAAGCAAGACAAAATTGATACTTTTTCAAGGAGATGCATATGTTTTTGGAGAATGAGCAGGAAAGTTGGGTAAACTATATGTTTAAAAGATTTTTTGGTAAATTTCTTCAAATTTTATTACTGAATATTTAAGTGGGACTCAAAATGTGTCTATCTATTTGTTATACAAAAATTCTGACAAATTGCTTAAAATATCATATTTCTGCAATGCTAATTTGTAGTTTAGAAAAATGCTTAACTTAGGCATATTTCAATAAAGCACTGATTATTATTTCGTTTGTGTAATTAACCCTTTGATGAAAATATTATTTTGGCCGAGAGTTTTTAAAAAATTATGAACAGTGCCCTCTAGCGGATATTTATTCATTGCGATAAAATGACGTATCTCCTGAAAAAATACAGATTTTTTAAATTGAAATTTTGTAATTTAACAGTTTTCGGCTCCCGTTCGACATTTTTTTTTTTAATTTTGTGGTCTTTTGAATTTAAAATTTTCTTAATAAAACTTAGGCTATTTTGACATTTAACTAATGTGGTTTAAATTTTTCTTTTGAAATTCGTTAAAATCACTTCAGCATTTTCATATTAAGTTTTTTTTTTTTGTTCATATTGGACTAAGCAAGATTATGACCAAGAAATTTATACTTATTATTATAAACTAAACTAAATCTACTCAGAAAAAAAAAATTAAAAAGAGTCGTTATAAATTTTGTTACATAGTAAATAGTATATATTTTTACAAATTGTTCATATTTTTTTATAGCAGTAATTAGATTGAGTATGTATAATAAAAATTTATATAATTAAAATTAGTATCTTCAATTTAAAATGGAAGTTTTCTTTTTTTTTTTAATTTGAGTCAATTGGCACTTGTGTTAAAAAATTATGTTATGATTATCATAAAATATAATTTTTCTCTCAGTGTATAAGTAGCATTAAAAAAGCATATGAAATTAAAGAGAATTAAATAAAAAAGCAATAAAAAAAGCATTAGAGAAAAAAGCTTTTAGAAAGTATTTATAAGTGAGAAAAAATAAAGTTTATAGCAGAGTATAGCATTTGAAGATCAACAAAGAGAGAGAGGGAGTGTGGAAGAGAGCTGTAGAATCAATAAGAGAGATATTGTTTTAGAGTAAGCTGGAACAGGTTCTCTTTTTTGTATATTTTGGCGGTTCCTGCCGCCAGTTTGTGTTTTTTACTTTTTACATTTCTTTGTGGAGTTCTCTCTTATGTTCATTGTGTTTACCATTCTCTGGGTCTGGGTTCATTTTCCGTACGATATGTACTACGTCTTGATTCTACATATTCACTTTGTGATTGTGCTACCATACGTCCGGCTCTGGGTGGTGGTGGTGGAGCTGGAACAACCCGGGGGGTGAATGTTGCCTGAAAGTAAAAGAGTTAATACAATTTTCTGTTTTTTGCGTCTGATTTCCAGCAAAAAAAATGCTTCCTGTTCTAAGTAGAGCGCTTCAAAACATAAAAAAAGCACTCTAGAATAGTCGTTACTTTTGAATCCAGAAACTGCTAAAATTTAACTGATTTGTGCGACAAGCTCATATAAATTTCAATCAGATAAGTAATCTGTAGATAATAACTAGTGTCCGACCGAACAGTTTGGCCAAAAACAGTATTTAGTCAGAATTCGCCAGTTGGAAGCCTTTTAAGCAAATTGATAGACATATTTTTGTACGGCGATGATTCACTTTATTCGGTTAGAATAAAGTGAATCAAAAATTTCAATGTTCAACTTGAAAACTATTATTAAAATGGTTGTCTTACTTCGTCCTTGGCCCTTAATTTCAAAGTAGACATATTTTCAATATCCCGTACAAATAACACTACACACAAATCCGGTCTCTAAACTTTTCCATCACATCAGGTTTTTGAGAAAATTAAGGTCAAAGTTAAAAAAATATCGCTGTTTTTGGATTTTTTGACAACTTATATTGGATTAACCCAGGGCCTGATGTTATTTTTCTGGCACTCTTGCAAGAGTTACTCGGGATATTCATGCCATGGCTAACTTATCTTTATGGGTAGCCTGGCATCAGGGTATATACCCTCCGAATGGAGGGAGGTAAGAATGGCCTTTTTCCCAAAGCGAGAAAGATAAATCACAATACCGCAAAGGATTACAGACCTGGAAATACTAGTAGATATTCATGTGAGAAGTACCCTCAAATCAGACAATTTCAGCAGGGCCTAACACGCCTTTTTTAAGGGTAGGTCTATTGAAACGGCTTTGAGCGATGTTGTCGTGCTGATTGAGAATACTATTCAACGACCAAAAATGGCATCATTTTTGGACGTGAAAGGTTTAATAACGATTATCGAACTGCTGGAATCAGCTATCTGGAGGTTAATCCCACCAAAACCGATCTCGTCTTGTTCCCAAAAAGGACTAAGATAGACAGGTTTGTACTTCCCAAATAAGATGGAATCACCCTGGTACTATCTAATGAGGCGAAATACTTGGGTGTAATCCTGGACTCAAAGCCTTCCTGGAAAAAAAATACAGAAGAATAATAAAGAAGTCGTAATGTGATTTTTAAACCTGCAAAACAACTTTCTGAAGAATGTGGGGCCTAAAACCGTATAGTAAACATTGGATGTATGGATCGATAATTTGACCAATACTTAACTCTGGTGCCCTTGTGTAATGAAGAGCAGTGGATAAGAATTCATATCTCTGCAATCTACAGAAGGTATAATGACTGGTGTGTATATCAGCACCCCAGGCCGGCCTAGAAGTGATATCAAACATATAGCCAGTGCGTATTTACGTCAAGGACACACCAACAAAATCGGCCTCAGGCGAACTTTTACAGAACCTTCGAAGTCCAAATACAGACTAAGTAAGAATGGGCGAAAAACTCTGTTATGACAGAGAATGCGATCTTAATGTTTACGGACGGATCAAAGATGGAGATGGGTACGGATTCGGTAGTTTACTCTGAATGCCTTGAAATTGGGGCATCATTGAGAATTCCGGATAAGTGTAGTGTTTTCCAGGCTGAGATACTTGCAATTGATAAAGCCTCGCATATGATCATGACAAGGGACCTTCGTCCTTGCGTCATTAACATTTTCGTGGAAAGTCTTGCAGTCCTGAAATCCTTAGAATCAAACACTGTAAAATCGGGAATTGTTAGATTTTGTACACAATCCCTTTGTCGAATCAGTGAGCACACAGTCAAGCTTATCTGGTTCCCTGGATATATTGAGTCGCTAGGAAAGAATTGGCTCACATCTCGGTTCCTGCAGTGGAATTGCGGAACGAAATTGATAGGATATCTAAGGATATGATGAAGGATAGGTGGATATCACTCACTACGTGCAGGTTATCGAGAACCCTGTGGCCACTGTCAAATCTCAAGAGAACAAAAAGTCTTCTTTCTTTTTGGCAAACGGACGGTTCACCTATTAGTAGGAGTACTTACAGGACACTGTATGATTGGCCATATGGCCGTGCGTATGGGAATGTCTGATAGGGTGTATTGTATAAGTTGGGGGGAAGTAGATGAGGAGGAGTCTGTGAAGCACTTGTTATGTGAATGTGCATTTGGGGCAAAGATTTATCGATGACCTCGATTGTCTAAACGGTGTCTCATTGATGTATCTAGCAGAATACCTTAGGGAATCGGGTGGTTTGAGAAGTAGCACTTTGTATCAGAGGGGGAGTAGGGAAGTAGAATTAAGGGCATCACAATGGGGCTTATGGCCTTCGAGTGAATTCGCCAAATGGCGTACGCCCATCCAACCTAACCAAACACGATGTGATGGCGACTTAAACATAAGACGATAGTAAAGCTTAAACTTTGCTCTTTAAGATGCAGCACTTATCTTAACCCTTAGGTCACTAATTGTCTTAATTCCCAAAATTGCGGTTTTGTAAACTTTGACCACAATTTTCTCTCAAACCGATGTGATGGGTAAGTTTGAAGACCGGATTTGTGACCAGGAGAACATTTGTAATCATGTGCATATAGTAGAGTTCTATTAGCATTAAGCTTTTTTATATGAGCGAAAAAATGTTTTTGGGGAATAAAACATCGTTGAAAGGCAAATGGTTCCCTTAGGGTTCAGGCGAATGACCAAATGAGTTCTGCATCTTAAAGAGCAATGTCTAAGCTTAACCATCGACTTATTTTTCAGTCGCCATCAAATCGGGCTCATACGTCATGATTTGTAAAAATTGCTCAAAAGACCGATTTTTTTTTTAACCTTGACTTAAATTTTCTCAAAAAACCTGATGTGATAGAACAGTTTGAAGACCAGATTTGTGATCACTTGAACAATTTCAATCAAATGTTTGGTAGTGTAATCTGCTATCAGCGTTTCCAAGTATCACTAAAAAGCCGAACAAACAGTTTGACCAAATACAGAAATTGGGAATAAAACGCCTTTTTAAGCATTTTGAGCCAATTTTCTGGCAGCCGAATTTAATGGCGGGAATCAAGTTAACCAACAGCCTTTTAATTTGACTTGCAGAATAATTTCCAATTAACATTTATATGATTCAGTCATTAACAAATGATTCAGTCTAAAACAACTTTTCGACCGAACTGTTCGGGAGAACACCAAAAATAAACACCTTAACATCTAAATGGATAGATGCTATCATAAATGTAGTAGTAGTTCTTAGCTTCCGAATATCCACTTCGGTTTATATGGCCTTGTCGCGCAATTCAGCAATTAACAACTGAATATCAAAATCATCTGAAGTAGAAAATAATTTGTGTTCAAAATGCCAGTGTGTTTTTTTTCCTTTACTTTCGAAGCACTCCACTAAAAAATAGTTCCCACTTTCCTAATGTCTTACATAGTGAAATAAAAAAACCTACCAATTTTTGTGATCTTCTTGGTGTTGGTGTTACTTCGGGTGATGACATTTCTTCTGGTGCTATCCAATGTTCAGTAAATTCACTAGCTGAGCGTGCCAATGACGGGTGACTCACGGATCTATGGAATGAACGTCTTTCGGACATATCATCATCATCATATTGCATAGGATAATATGAACTAGCATTAGACATATTATCTAATCTACCAAAATCGACTGTGACTTCAGACATTGAACGGAAATCATTATGATCAGTGTGATAAGAAGTACGTGATGATCTTCTTGAACGTTGTAAATTAAAGGTATTAGGATTAATGGGCATAGAAGGATCCATACGTATGGTGCGGACACTAGAACCACCATCACTATCATATTCATATAAAGTGGGCAGAGAACTACGTCTGGAACGAGTATCCCATGGCTGTGTTTTCTTGCCCCGCTTAGGTGCTCTGAATTCAACATCTCCTTCATCATCGGAAGGTGGTGCTAAAATGCGTATAATAACATCCCAAGTTTGTGGTTCAAAGATACGTTCATATCTAGTATCCAAACGAATACGTTCAAAATCTTCTTTAACAATAGCTTCAGTTAACATGGTACGTAGCGATGATTCTGTGGTTATGATTTCCTTCCATTTAGTCTTATCATCATAACTGATATAACGTGTCAGTGGGTGGACACTAGAATGTACCGAACTAACATCATCTGCCTCAGACATTTCAGGTTCTTCCAAAATTCTTATCAATACATCCCAATTGGGTACAGCCTTATCTGCTGGTGGTATTTCAATTGGTTTCATATTTCCAACCAATTCAGGACTTGTAAGTTTTTCTTTAGTATCATAGATCTGTTGTGGTGGTGTTGTTGATTTCATAGGTGGCAATGATAATTCAGATCTTTCCATTTTTGGTGTTAAAGTCATACCAGAAACACTAGAAATATCTGAGAAATTTTCCCATTGTTGTTGTTCACGTTCGGTGGGATAATTACGTATTTTAACATCCCAAGTTGGATCGGGAATTGGTGGTGGCAGTGGTTTAGCTTTAGGCTTATATTCTGTTATCTTACGTTTATGAGATTCAATATCTTCAATAGTCTTCTTTTCGGTTATCGTACGCAAGTATACATCATCTACAGTATGTGAAGTTATTTGAGGCTTCTTAATAACAATTGGTGGTTCTGGTGGCATATATTCAGTTTCTACGAAATGTGTACTATCTACCATTTCAGCTACCGAATGTGTATCCGGAGCTTGTGAAGTCATATCAGTTATTTCACTTAAAGCAGGACCATCAGTATAATCTGACCATGTTTCCGGGCGACCATCAACAACTTCATGATGTGTACGCGTGTAGACAGAGAACACAGGTTGTGGTGGTGGGGGCACTGTAATTTCAGAATGTTGTGGTACTGTATGTATATCCGGTATATAGGTAAATTGTGTTTGCATTGTTTCTTCTTGTCCGGGCAGTGATTCTAATGTAAGAACACTTTCACGATCTTCATGAGTTTCCATAATAGTTGAGAGATTATTACGATCAGGACGAATGGTGGAAACACTTTCAGTATCTGAAGTTTGAGGCGAAGGTGGTGGCGGTGGTGATTTCTTAACACGTACTTGTACATCGAATTTCGGTGATGATGACTCTTTAATGGCAATGGGATGACGAGGTATAGCGGTGGCTACAGCATTGACAACTGGCAGCTCTTGTGTATGACCGTAATGATCGCTATAAATGCTTGAAGTCTCTTGGACAAAAGCACGATTTTCGAAACTTCCAGCAGAGCTGAAAGGTAGGGATCTGTAAGAGAAGAAAGCAATGAGAAGCGTTTTTAATGATAAACATTTTAAAGAATTGAAGAGTTTTCTGCTGATCCAATTTAACAGAAACATGTTGGTTGAGTCTACTGAAGAATTGACTTGATGTATTCAATGGAAACTATTCTGACACTTGGTGAAAATAGTTTGAGTCATTCAATTCTAAATATTTCTTTAGCTCGAATTAACATCTTCCGTTTGAATCAAACCTGTTTCTGTTTGAGTCAAAAATTTTTAGCTTGAACAAAAACATTTTCATTATATCGTCTCTTCTCCTCATTCAACTTACCTCGTATCGATTTCTTCAATTTCGGAATGTGATTCACTAGGATAGTCTGATGGTATTAAAGCACCTTCACTACCCGAGGAACTATGTACTGCAGCTAGAGCAGCATGAGCTCTTGGTATTTTAACACCCTCAAAATCGCCAATACCACCCATGCTACTACCACTAAGTTTAGTAATTTCTGAACCACTTCCCATGGACATGGGAAGACGACGAACCACTGGTATAGGACGGCTACGCAAGCAATAATAGGAAACGGCCAAACCCAACAATAATAGCGTTAAGAACATAATGGCGCAAATAATCATTAAAATTTGGATGCCCTTCAAGGGAGGTTGGATGACATTAGCTGTAGCTATAGGATTCAAACTAAATACAAGAAATAAACAAACAATAAATTAATATTAATATCCTTTCGTAGTTAAATTTCTCATTTCCCCTTACATAGGTGCTGGCAAAGCTGGTGGCAATGATGGTATGGGTGGTGGATAACGACATACTATTGTTATTATTTCATCACCATCCATTTCCAAATTAGCATGAAACCGTACAATTATATTATTGGTGAAAACACGTGTTGGATTCTGTGGAAAATATAAATTGTGCAAATATTACAGTTATTATGTACAAAGTATAAACTAATTAATTTCCATTAATTAGTCCTTATTAAATACTGCGCTGCTCCGTTCATAACAACATACCTGTATAGTACCACATCCTTTCAATGGTAATTCCAATCTATAACTTAATGCACCTTTACCATTAACGCGACAAGCGCTACTACGATCATAGTCAGCTTGTATAATACCATGGAATGGTTCATTAAATTTCATATCAACCTAATAGTTTAATGTAAATATTTAAGTGTAAAGTTTTTTTTTTTTTTGTTAAAATTGTATTTAATTGTATTTAATGCAATGCAGCATTTTATTATGACATACCTGCATAGAACCGGCTGCACAATTAAGTGCTGCTTTTGTACGATTTAAAAAAATCAAAGGACTAATATCGTCTAGTTTGGTAACCTTGAAGAGAAAAATAAAAAATAAAAAAATTATTAGATTTCAAAATAATTAAGTTTCATTGAATAGAATTTTAATGCCTTAATGATTTTAGAGGCCAGTTTAAACTAAAAGCATTGGAGAATGAAAAAAAAATTAGGGGTTGAAATCAACTTGTAATATCATGTATAAGAAATTAAATTTTTCAAAACATATCTCTTTTTTATATGAGCATTTATGGAGAATATATTAAAAATTGTACATAGATCCACTTTATAAACCTTCATATCAACTTCATATATTTTCAGATGCGTAATAAATCCAACTCTTGTTACCAAATATCAGATCAAATTACGGATCTAAAAAAAATATTTGAAACAAAATGAGGATTAGGTTGAACGAATTTTGACTTTTTTCGAATTTCATTGATGGCCGGGCATATTATGGTTCGTTTTGTTCTAAAACCTCTATTTTTAAATTTTTAGCCAAATGGGGCCAAATTAACCAGTTCCTTTGGGGGGTTAAAGTTTTGCCCCCCAATAAATTTGTTTTCCTATATAAATCATAATTTTTTTTCGATTTTTTTTTATTTTTGTTTTTCTATTATTTTGTTTGATTAGCTTATTAACGACTAAAAATTTCATTATGTTGGGATAAACAATTCAAAATTGAGTTCGAAAAAAAAATTTAGGGCCGTTGGGATCCTACTCTAAATTTTTTTTAATTTTGAGCATTGCTCATATAAAAAGAGATCTGCTTTGATATATTTTATTTCTTACGCAGGGGTTTTCGCCTCGGGATGACCAAGGTTAGTCCTATTGGATAGTAGTTTGGACACATTTTTTTTTTGATGAGAGCGGTCAAGCACCCTCTAACAATAGGTTAGAGGGGGTAAAAATTTGACATTTTGGCCAAGCAGGAGTTTTTTCACAAGCAAGTAACTTATTGACTACAAGTACCCATTTCGTTCCCTGTTTTATTCCATTTGATTCCCTGTTCCATTTCGATTAGTCCCATGTGGCTTTCATTCCGTTCCGAAAATGCGCTTACATGCGCTAAAAAACAAAAAATTCTTTGCCTTCTTTAGAATTTTTTTTCGCTAAATGACCCTGCATTCCAAGTTTAAAGTTTCCAGGACCATTATTTCAGGAATTATAATAAGTACCCAAATACACTTTTTTACCCCCCTTTTTTTCGAAAATTTCGAAAAAGTAGTTTTTCAGAATTTTTCCCGTTGCTGAAACTAACATTTTAATAATTTTGAAGGACCCTAATTTCAAAAAATTTAGAAAGTATTAAAGTACATTTTGTTACCAATTTTTACCCTTAGGAGTCCGAATTTCCAGAAAGTACTTTTTTTGTGAATGTTTTTCCGTTAGAGGATCCTACATTCCAATTTTAAAATTAATAGGATTTTTTTTAGAAAAAATAAAAAGTACCAAAGTATTTCGAAAAAGTACTTTTTCAGAATTTTTTTCATTGTTGGAAACAACAATTCAAATTCTAATTTTTGTGTAGGACTTTAATTTCCAAAAATATAAAAAGTACCAAATTACAATTTTTTACCCCCTTTTACCCTTAGAAATCCGAATTTCCAGAAAGAACTTTTTTTGGGAACGTTTTTCTGTTAGAGGATCCTACATTTCAAATTTCAAATTAATTGAATTTTTTTCAGAAAAAGTAAAAAGTACCAAAGTACTCGCTTTTCCCCTTTTTCAACCTATCGTTTTTACCCCTTAAAATCAAAATTTCTAAAAACCCAGCCTTAGCGGATATGTATTCCGGGAGGTGAAACTACAATCCAAATTTCAAGACTCTAGCTTCAGTGGTTTGGGCTGTGGGGTGATGCGTGATTAGCATGTCAGTCAGTCATCAGTCATCAGTCAGTCACGTAACTACTTTATATATATAGATTAAAAATTTATCTAAAGTGTGTTAGATAGGCATTTCTTCAATATTTAAAAAAAAAGTGAGAGTTTTAAATTCGGCTGTGCCGAATCTTTGATACCCTCCACCATGTTAAAATATATAAAAAATATACCATTTTCTCATAATTTTTATGATTTTTAAATCCACGACCACAAAAGGGGGCGGGTTTGACTTTTAACTCCTTCTGACATGAAAAGTTTCACTTGTAAAAAATGGCGTTTTAATAGAGTTTTTTTTAGTTCTTTCAGGGGGAATTTATTTGCCCCTTATCCGATTTTACCCATTTCCGAACTTAGCCGGCCTATGGCCATGAGACACATTTTCAGGAGTCTAGCTCTTTCATTTTGGACTGAATCGTGTTTTATACAGACGGACGGACATTCAAATAATGACTTAGAATCGATCATATTTCAACAAATTCCTCAAAAATTTTATTTAAAATTTTTTTAAATAAAATTCTATAGAAAAATTGGAAAAAAAACCTACGAAATCATTTATTTTTAAAGTTTTTGTAGGTAATTTTTTTTAATTTGTTGGTTAAAATAACACACACTCAAATAATTCTGTTAGTAAAATCAATTGAAAATGTCACTTAAAATAACTACTTTGTTAGTTGCTTTTTCAGTTAAATCAACTAACAATGTTAGTTATTTTTTTTTTTTTTTTTTTTTTTCAAAAAACTTTTGGAGAAAAAAAATTGAAGACCAAAATTTTTATTTTTTTTTTTTTTAAGTTGTTAAGTTGTTAAAAATAAAAAAAACGAAAATAAAATTAACTACTTTAATAAACTGTTACTACATAAAAGTACTTTTTTGTTAGTTGTTCAAAAAAAAAACGACTTAAAATAACTAACAGAAATAGTTGTTTGATATTTTTCATATAAAAGCACTTTGTAGTTGAAAACAACTAACTAACTAAATATACAAACAACTACCATGTAGTAACATACATCATTTTCTGAATGCAACAATCATTAATTTTTAATGTTTTCGTTGAATATTTTTTTCGAATATGTTGGTAAAAAATATGAAAATGACGTTATTTTTTATTTATTTTAGAAAATTTTTTAAACAGTAAAAAATAAATGTTGATGTTTTTTAAAGCAAATGAATAATTTCTGGGATGGTTTTCAAATGTTTTATCACTTGTTTTAAATATGTTTTTCATGTATTTTTGAATACAAAATATTTTGAGTGTAAGAATCCATTAAGTCGATTGTTAACAGCTTACTGGACACTGTGTAATCCGCCCTTAAAATGCTCCCATAACTTGAAATATATGTTTATATGGTTTATTTTTGGCAGACCACTAAAAAATTTTAAAAACCATTGTCAATAATCCAAATTTTTTTTTTTTTTGCATTTCCTTAACATTTTTTTTTAATTTAAAATTTCCGGCTTTTGATCTACAAAACTTGGCACTAAAATAAATTTATGAGCAACATAAACAGATAAGTATGCTATGGTTTACATATCGCTCCTTTACTTGTATAGTGTCATAACTCAAAATATTTCATTTTGCAGAAAACACGATTAAAGTTTACTATTGAAACTGGTTTTTAATTGAAAAAGGCCGGTACATAGAAAATGTAATAATGGCGTGTACTCTTCTCAAACGGTAAGTTCAAAAGATATTAATACGAATTTTTGACACAATATAAAGCATGATATAACGAATAATTCTGCATCATTAACTCAAAAAACTCATTTTTTGAGTTATGACACTATACAAGTAAAGGAGCGATATGTTTACAGTACAACACCACACAACTATAGTTCATTTAGAAACAAAAAAAAATTGCTAGTAGACTAACAAGGTTTTCGTAACAATTGGAGTGCTTGAAATCTGTAACAAATAAAATCAAATTCAATAAAAACTTCAAGAAAATTAAAACAGGTAAAGGCACTTTACTAGAGCTCATCAAACAATGGGTCCCTAGTCGACAAATGGACCAATAGAATATATGTTTAGTTAGACCTTTAATGAGTGTAGAACAAAACACTGAAACCTTTTTTTTATTACCCAGGTGAGTTCTGGAAGCTATTATTCGGAACGGAAAACTTAGCTGGGTACGTTTTGAAATGTAAAAAGTTTATTAATTTTTGTTTCTAAAGTTAGTTAAAACAAAATTTTTGTGTTTATTTCCTAATTTTTTGGCAAAGAACTATACAAATATATGCGGAGAAGGGGAATTTTACCACAAATGTATAAAATAATTTTGCTCTCAACGTTAAAAACAACAATCCAAATATTGTCATTTGAATGTTAAACAATTGACAATTGTGGCTTAAGCGAATATTTGCTGATAACATATTATTGCGTTGTGGGAAACACATTGTTGGTCAAATCAATCTTTCACTGACTTGTAGTGGAAGTGTTCAAAGGAGTACAGGTAATGTGTGTTTACTTCACTAAATTTGAAAAAGATAAATTCAAATTTTGAATGAAAGCTAACAAAAAAAAGACAGGAAAATAACATTGAAATATGTAAAATGTTAAACAAAGTTGGGCCAACATTAAGCTACTACCTTTTTTCTTTTTTTTTTTTTGTTAAAATCACAATGTATGCATACAAAATGTTGTTTTTTTTTGTAAAGAAAAAATTGAAATGTATGTTTAGAAACGTGTTTGGTATGCAAATTTTGTTTGTTCAATAAAAAGTTACAAAAAAAGCACTAAAAAGATCTAAACAAGATTTAAAATAAAATATTTTAAAATAAATTCCTGAAATATACATATTTTTCAAATCATTCCACAATTTTTTTGTTTTCTTTGGCATTTAAAAGTTTTCTTTAGAAAATTTTAAATTTCCTTGAAAAAATTTATGTTTTTTTTTTGTTACAGCAAAACATAAATTGTTAACACCCATTATATCTATTCCCACAAATTGTTAAATATTTTTTATTTTGCAATGTCTGTATAGTGTTTGCTATTTTTTGTTTACACTATCAACAAACTATAAGACACTTTGGTCACAAATTTAATGAAAGTTTTAAATAGGAAGAATATTTGAAAGATAAACTATCGTAATACAGTCAAACTCGGTTATAACGAACTCGGTTATAACGAATTCTCGGTTATAACGAACTAATTCTAAAGTCCCGACGTTTTGGCATAAATTTTCACACAAAATATTTCTTTTATAACGAACTCGGTTATAACGAATCCTCGGTTAAAACGAACTGCTTATTATGGTCCCACGAATACAATTTCATGTGTATTTACCTTTTTATAACGAACTCCCATAAATATTTTGAAATGTGCGGCAACCATGTTTACCAAACTCACAAAAAGTTAGACATTTTTGGTTAATATTATAATTTTTAAAGAATTTATTTATATTTTTAATGTTTTCTTCTCGATAAGTAGTTTATTTATGAAGGAAACATCAAATAAAATGAATTTGGACCTATTTTTTTTTGGAAAAAAATGGGTTGATATTAAATATACCCCGCTTATAGCGAACTTTGCTTATAACGAACTATTCTTGCTGGTCCCCCGGAGTTCGTTATAACCGGGTTCGACTGTATATTTAAAATTTTATAATTCTTTAACTTTCGATTTTTCCAAGTTTCAGAGCAAATGTTTATTCTAGTGGACCTAGAAAATATGTGGTACACATTTGAGGTCAACTTTGATGCTCAGAACTCGACCATCAAACAAGTTTTCGGTTTTCGATACATCGCTATTTGAAATTTGCCTAAAATGGCAGTTTTTCCTAAAATTTTTTTTTTTTTAATTCTCAAAATTTCTTTCCCTTTACCCTTTTATAAAGCTTGAGACAATCTTTCATTCAAAACTTATTTGGACTCAAGCCGATCAAAGTTTCGTTTTTTAACAAAATTTTTACCAAAAACTCTAAACTTTGATCGAATTGCGCCATGGTTAAAATGGTTTTATTTGGTTCAAATTAAATTTAAATGAAAGTTTGTCTCCAGCTCTATAGAGTACTAAACGGAAACAAAATTTTGTAATTTTTTTGACAAATTTCAATTGGCGATAACTCGAAAACCACTCGACCGATTTCAGATATTTTTTTATATTTGTTTTAACCATGCCAAAATTAATTCAGTTATTTTTAAACGTTAATAAATGACTACACATTCTGTAAAATTATACGGTATAATACGTCACAGGTAATTTAAGTAATAAAAATATTTTTACGTAAATTTTGTAGTTTATTTTTTTACCCACTGTATAAATCATTCAATATTTTAGATTTCTTGAAAACCAACCAACGTTTAAAACAACTTTAACTAAAATCTTTTTGAATAACCGTAAAGAGTTACTGTAAAACTTTTCTGGGTGTATTTTCAAAATTTTTTGATGTTCGTGTTTAGCGCATCAAAATTATTAAATATGAAAATTTAAAAAATTCAAAACTTTGATAGCCGGGCGCCACAGGTTTGTTTAATCCGATAGGAGAAAAAAAAATTGCCATGACGTTTAAAATCGAAAGAAAAACTTTAAAAAAATGCCAGTCTAATGGGGCATTCTATGTCAAATCGGACACATTGATTTTTTTTTAGATTTTCCCATTTTTTACAGTTTTTAGTAGAGATGGGCACGTGAGTGATTTTTGACTCACGCTTATGACAGGAATTTTTGAATCACACACATTCACTCACGAGCATATTTTTTCTACTCAAGCTCACTCACAATCACGTGAGAAGATTTAATACAACTCACACTCACGTGCACTCACTCAAGATTCACTCACACTCACTTTGACTCAAAATCACGAAACTCTTATTTATACAAAAAAAAAAAATCAAAAACTAAAATTTCAAAAATCTTTAAAAATTTTCAGCAAAATTGAAAGTTTAGCGAAATTTAAATTTTTTTTTGCTTTCTTTGGGACGAAATCTTAAGTTATGCCAAATTTTACAATTTTTTTGTTGCTTTTTTTGGTACGAAAGGAAATATAAAAAGAAACAAAATCACGCAAACTCACGCAAAAAAATTGAATCACGCACACGCACTGACGCAAATATCTTACTCATGCATACTCACTCACGCAATTTTTTTCTCCACTCAATCACGCGTGAATCACGCTATAATTTGCGCATGTGCCCATCTCTAATTTTTAGTACCTTTCGAAAACTTCTGTGTGGTAAACTTTCAGATTTTTTTAATGACCCGTTCAACAGATATCGAATTTTCAAAAACTGGAAGTTCATTTACTAAAAAAAATCTTAAAAAATTCTTAAAATTGTTATAGTATGCCGTTTTTAAGTTTTCAAATTTAAATCTCATTTTTAAAAAGATGTATGTATTCCTTGATTTTTATACCCTCCAACTACAGTGTGGGGGTATACTCACTTTGTCATTCCGTGTGTAACTCATCAAAATATCAGTCTATGACCCCATAAAGTATATATATTTATGATCAGTGATCGATTCTAAGACATTCTAGTGATGTCCGTCCGTCTGTCTGTCCGTCCGTCTGTAGTTAACACAATTAAGTTTAAAACTTAATATTTAAAGTTTTTCCCCTTTAAAAAAGAAAAATTTTGGAAGAAGTTTCTTAAAAAAAAAAAATAACATAGTAAAAGGGCGCGTCCCAGAGGTTTGAGGATGTCAATTAAAAGAAAAAATTCTATATTTTCCAAAATTGCTAACAAAAAATAAATCGGATGATACTCAAATCAGCAAAAAATGCATTTGAAAAATGCAACTGCGGAAAAATGCAGTTTATTTTACAAAAATACTTGTTTGTAATTTTTTTCTTAAAGTGGACGATAGTCTTATCCCAACACGTTTTTCAGCATTCAGATCCATTAAGAATTACTAAAGATATGGATTTTTAAAGTGAGACACTTCTGACAGATTTTTTGGTTTTTCAAAAATTAAAAAATCTAATAAAATCGCCAGTTTTTTGAATTTTGGCGAACTCAAAAGTGAAATCTTTATATTGGCCCATAGAGTATTTCTCTGCAAAATATTAGGAAAATCTAAAGACCGTCGGTCAAAGTTTGGGTGATCTCTCATGCAATGGCCGATATATTTATGATCAGTGATAGATTCTTAGACGTTCGTCCGTCTATCCGTCCGTCCGTCCGTCTGTCCGTCTGTAGTTAACACGATGCAGTCCTAAATAAAAGAGCTAGACTCCCGACATTTGGCACGAATATGTCTTATGTTCCTAGGCAGGTTAAGTTCGTAAATGAGCAAAATCGGACCAGGGGAAGAAAGTTCCTCCTTAAAGAACTAAACCAACCTCTGAAAAATACCATATTTTTACATGATTTTTTGTGTTTTTGTTTAACAAATGCAACATTTTTATGCCCCAAGAAGTTGAAAATCCTGCATTTGAACCCAGAGAATAAGAAAATGTAATTTTTTCGTTCCACCCCCCTTTTATGGGCGTGGAATAAAACATTTTTTTTAAAATAATGATAATCTGGTTTTTCTTAGTGCAAAAAGAATAAGAATGAATTTTTAAACACATATTTGAGGAGAAATTTGCCCCCCCCAATTACCACTACCGAAACCCTGACCCCCTCCCCACAAAAAAAAAAACCCTGCAATTTTTTTTTTTTGCATGTTGGAGGGTATAACAGATTCGGCACAGCCGAATTTAACACTCTTACTTGTTTTTTGTTTTTTTTGTGGAAAATTTTTAGCAAGAATCTACAAATTATTTTCCTTTTAGAATCGTGGGATAGCAATTAAAAAATTACTTTTTTTTTAAATTTTTTTGGAAAAAATTAATTGTAATTTTTCAATCTTTAAATCAGGGCTACTGCTCCAATGTAGACCAGTGGTCAATAGCAAGACCGATCCCCATTTATTTTTACGCCTAAACATTTTCAGAACCAACGTACACTCTATCTCCAATTTCTAAGGGAGCTCCCATACAAATTGGCATTTTTTATATTTGCTCCAACCACTCTTACTGCCCTAAGAGTGTCCCTAGAGCAGTGAAATTTATGACCGACCCACAATATTTCAATTCAAATATTTTCGCTGAACACACCTACCCTCTTTCTTCAACCTTAAAGGTGGTCCCATACAATTTTTTTTTTTATTTTTTACAATTTTTTTATTTAATCAGCTACTACCGATTCAATGGTGCGTCCTGAAAGGGTCATTAGTTAAACCAAAGCCCTTTTTTTACCCATTAACATTTTTCAAAACATACCTACGCCTTATACTCACTTCCTAAGTGGGAGGGGTTGGAGCAAATCACATTTTGTATGGGAGCCCCCTTAGAATTTGGAAATAGTGTTAGTTTGTTTTTAAAATATTTAGAAGTTAAAATTATTGGGGTCGGACTTGCTGTTGACCCCTCTACGACGCTTCATAAGAGCAGTAGACCTGTTTTAAAGATGGGAAAAATAAGAATAATTGTTATTCCACGATCCTACTAAGCAAAAAATTTGTGGGATCGTTGGAAGTTGTCAACAAAAAATTAAAAAAAAATCAAAGAGTGCACACCGAAAAAACAAAAAAGGCCAATTAACAAAATTCATAGTATTTATTAACAAATACATAAGAATGTATGAACTTATTCATAAAATTTTTTAACTTTTTCATATTATTTATAAAAAATTTCTTTAATTCCACATATTATGATTTGTTCATAAATACTATGTAAAAGTATTATGAAAAAGTTTATAAATTTTTATGAATTTGTTCATAAATACTATGAACTTTGTTCATTGTTTTTATTTTTTACAATTTTTACTATTTAAATTTTAAAACTTAAAAATCGATACACTTAAGAGACACTTTAAAGTTCAAGTTATGCTGGAAAGAAATTTGATAAATTAACAAACTCCCAGTTTTTGAAAATTTACGGCGAAGAAGTTTTGTAAGGGTACTTAAAACTTAAAAAAAAAATAGGAAAATCCAAAAAAGACATGAGTGCCCGATATAGACTTTTCAATACTTCCAAAATTGATGACAATAAATCCCTAAATTCAAAATTGAGATCATAAGAAGAGCTTTTATTATAAAAAAATGTTTGCTTACTAACTTCTAGTACAAAAAATAGCAAAAATATTGATGTTAAATATCAGTCGTCTTTTGTGGGCTATTGGGTTCGCAATCACCATTTTAATCGAATGTTTTATTAAATAATGTTAAATTCCTTACTTTTTTAACATAGTGCAAAATTTTTCAAAACAAAAGACAATGGTTATGTTGTTTTTATTTTTTTTTTAGTTTTAGTCATTTATTTTAATTAGCATCACACTAAAAACTGCTCTAGTTTATAATGATAGTGATGCTTCGCTTATGATTTATGTAAAAGAAATGAGAAAATGAGTCTGTATGTGATACGAGTCTGTACATAATTATGTTGGGAATAAAATGTTCATTGTGTATGTATGTGTGTATATTTAATGTCTTACATAATTCCGTCTATCCCCCTCCATCATTCGTCGCAAAATATTTAATTGAAGAAAATGCTTAGTTTAGGGTCCCACTATACTTGAAGAAAAGTGTTTAAAACACACCTTCTCCACC
Organism: Pegoplata infirma; assembly: GCA_963921195.1. Lineage (NCBI taxonomy): Eukaryota > Metazoa > Arthropoda > Insecta > Diptera > Anthomyiidae > Pegoplata > Pegoplata infirma. The sequence continues at coordinate 60,671,753 of OY992540.1, forward strand.
AAAGTTATTCCAGCATTGCGGCTCCAGTCTGTTTGTGTGTTCCTCAGCTGTTATGTGCGACAGTTATGCTATTGTAATTACTTAGCATTTCAGTATTGCGGGAATTAAAATTACAAGCTTAAATTAAAATGATGAGATTTTATACAGAATTTGTTTTACTTTTAGCTGGCATTGCATTGCATTTTATTTTTTTTTATAATTAAATACTATTTAGTGCCTGTCTTGCTTGATGTACTTTTGTTAAGAAAATTCTATTTAAATTAGGTTTTTGCATGTCTTTTCAATTAGAATTTTCTTTGGATTTTTTTTTTCATTTTTTAAATTCTTTAACGGAGTTTTTGAATATCATATATCATTATTTTTACCAGAAATTTTATAAAATCTGACCGAGATTCATCAAATTTGTCTAAATTTTTCTGCATCTTTGAATTATGATGTCATGAATGTGTGGAATAATTTGAAAAAATTTTGAGTAGGTTTATTCTAGCTCGAGGTCATTATTTCCTTTATTGATAAAAACTATGATATCCTCACGTACAGTGTTAATTAATAAAGGAAATAATGACCTCGAGCTTGAATAAACCTACTCAAAATAAAATATTTTAAAGGTCGAATTAAACAATTTTTATTTTTTTAAATTAATTTTTAAATAAATTAATCAGAATTTGATTTGAACATATTTCTCTACAATTTTTCAACCAATTTTACTTTATCTCTTAAAAAGTTTTACACTAAAAACTGAAATTTTTTATAATCTCTTTCAATGACATTCATAAAAATAAATTCTTAAATTCATTGTTGAAATAAAACCCAATCACCACTCCCACATATTTAATTGTAAAAACAATAAAATAAAACCCAGACATTAATACTAATCAAGGCATTCAGCACGTGCACGTACGTTTTAAAGCATCGTATAAAGAAAGAAAGACATAAAATAAGAAAAAAGCGCTCACACAAATTGCAAAAATTCGCACATATAAAAATTTTAGAAATAATCATAAAAAAATCTTTGTAATAAATTTTTATATTTTATTAAAATTATAACACAAAAATTTTGTATGTTTTTAATGTCCAAGTATGTGTAAAATTACATATTATGGAGTATTAAAATATTTGGCTGAATATGATTCTGTTTTGTCTTTTTTTTTTTTGCATACATATGATTTTTATGGCCTGTCTATGAACTTTATGGACGTATAGACAAGGAAAACAAAAAGTTTTTAAACAAGGAAAACTTAAACGCGGCAAAGACGAATATACTGATATCCTACATTTGAAAAAGAAAATAGTTAAAAAAAAATTAAAAAAGAATTGTATAGTAAGTGATTCGAGAAAATTTTTTTTTTAAACTTTGGCGGAAATTTTTTTTTTGTAAAAAAAATTTCGACTAAAAATTTTTTTGTGTAAAAAAATTCTGTTCGCATGTGTCCACCATCAGCCTAACTAAAGCAGTTTAAATCTTTAGGTTATGTAACTTTTGACCTCCTGTCTCCTTGAATTGTTTTAGCCGTGATCACTATATCAACAGACAGACGGAAGAATGAACGACCAAAGAAAATCTATCATAAAATCGATCGAGAATATATCCACTTTATGGAGTCCCAGACCGATATTTTGAAGAGTTACAAACAGAATAACAAATTCATATTCCGTCTATCACAAATTGGAGGGTATAAATACAACAAATTTTAGGTTTGGCTATTATCATTTTATATGCATTACTAACAAACCCAATAGATTCTCTTACATATGGTGGTACACTGAAAATTTTTAAAAATTTGATATGAAATAAAAAAAGTCTTCCTTGTTAAAATCTATTTGATATGTTGTGATCTGTTAAGATCTAATTATATCATTTGTATCTGATCCGATCTATTGTATCCAAAATTTGCACCTAATTCCAATATCTAATCAGATAAAAATTAATAAGTGTCTTAAAAGTTGGGAAATTTTCTTAAGTGTTAGGAAAAAATTTAAGTTCATGAACTGTTAAATAGTCCATTATTTTCCTTAAATGGAATTCCCAAATACATGGAAGAAATTCTTACCGCCAAAGAAACTTTCCCCAAATATATGACAAAAATCTTTATTTTTCAGACATATTCCTCTTCTTTAGTTTTAGGACGTAATTTTCTACCAATTAGTTCATTTTCTTAGATTTGAGGAAGTTTTTTCCACCATTTTAGAAAAATTTTAATAACTCGGGCAAATTTTTTTTTCAAAAACTTAAAATGGCGATATCTCGAAAACTAAGCCAGATAGAGAAAAATGGAGGCCAGTTTTGGTTCTTTCTCCATAGTATCGCCGGTCCTCTTCACATGTGTGGACTCCAATGGGTGCTAACTTTGGATTTAAAAAAGTTGGCATTCCCGAAAACTTTAAAATACTCATATCTCGGTAAATAATGCCAACACAACAAAAAGTTCAAAAGTTTTGTAGCCCTTAACACGGAAAACAAGGTCGCCAAATACCGAAAAGCTCTACGAGTAATAGTTTTAAAGTTATCGAGTTTTTAAAATTCTCAAGACCCCAGCGCACTGTGACCGAAATCACTGATCTAGCGGCGTTTTAGTCAAAATAAAAAAATTGAAACTGATAAATGTTTTGCACTGTATCGATTGCCTATACTTTACAGAGAAAATTAACGTTTACACTTTTGTTTTTCTCTTAATATTCGCACAGCTGAAAGCTATCAAATATACATTTTCTGCAGCAAGTGTATTAAAGGAATTTGGGGCCTAATTACTCATTGTCAGTGAGTTTTTCTTGACACTTTTAAGTCAATTGTTTACACATTGTGAGCCAAAAAGTTTTAATTGAAAGTAAAAGGTATGTTTTAACTAAAAACTAAATGTTTGTGGCCTGTGTGTATGTAGTTTATTATTAGTTTATTATAGGAGATTACATTTGTGATATTAACTATAGTTTCATGGACTGAAACTTTTGAAATTCGATCGTATTCGGTTCAATTCCTGTTTTGTTTATTATTTTGGGTTATTTTTGTTGTGACGTTTCAATATGGCGTGCTAGTTCGCGCAAGTTGCTCAGTTTTTTAGGGTCCATCTGCTGTCCAAATAAACAGTATAAACGCGATACAGACCACAATTTTCAATCGATTTGGCTGAAATTTTAAATTTAAGTTTCTTTTATCGCAAGAACAAAACTTATTAAATTTTGACAAAATCAATCCATGTTAACCCATAGCCCCCATGTAAATGTCCCCTTCAAGTTTTACTTAAATACCCCTAACAATAGTATTCAAGATATCCTCTTGAAATTCGACCAATAAACGTTTTTTTATATTCATAAACAATCTCTCCAAATTTTAATGGAATCAGACCATTTTAATTTTTAGGCCTCATAAAAACCACCCTCCCAATATTCACATAAATTTCCCAAAATACATAAAAATAAATAAATATTGTTTAAAAATTAATTCTTTTTAAATTTTATAATCGCAAATAAGCATTAGTCTTTAATGTATTACATTTCCGAATTAAGCGCCGCTAGATTGGCCATTTCGGCCACTGTGCAGCGGTCCCCTAAATTCACGTATCTCAAAAACTAAGCAAGGTAGAGCGAAACGGACAAAAATTATGGATCAAAAAATTGGAAGATTCTTAAGGGACCCAACTGGGTCTGGGCTCATCGGGGTCTGAATCTATCGGTCTGAACCCAATGGGGCCTTCACCCAATCGGGTCCTCAAATGTGTATGAACTAAATTGAAATAAAATGTTTCCCATTTTTTAGTTCAAATTGGCATAATAATAAAAAATTTTTTCTGTCCTTATTTTTAAGAAAATTATGAACTTAAAAGATAGAAAACATGGCAATGGAGCTAAATCATTATCAATATTCCTTGAATTTAGTTAGTTTTCCCATTTTTTAGTAAATTTTTTTTCTGAGTGTGATTATAACTGCTCTGCTGGTCAAAAATCCTGTCTCTAAACTTTTCATCACATCAGGTTTTTGAAAAAATTTAGGTTAAGGTTCAACAAAATCGCAGTTTTGGTCTACTTATAGCGGATGAACCCGATGTGCTAGCGATTTAAAAATAAGTCGACGGCAAAGCTTAAACATTACTCTATAAGATGCATAACTCATTTATTCAGTCGCCTTAACCGTTAGGGCACCTATAGTCTTTCAATGATGTCTCATTCCCCAATGATGAAATATGAATTCGAAAAAGTGCTTTCCAAGCGCTTTGCCAATGTTTTTCTATTTAAATCCGTTTAAAGAATAAATTTTTTATTAAAATTTTTTAATTTTCATAACAATTGGAATATTTTCCTTGATAGTTCTCATGATATGTCACTTATACACAATGACCTACATATTACAAACTTAACACATTTTATATAAAAACACCTGTTTCTTTCGTGAGTAAGTGTCTTAAACTCCGGATACATCACCATTTAACTCAGGATACATACCCGTTTCGGTTCAATTTTTTCCTAAAAGCATTTGTAAAAAAATTTTATTCCAAAACCCAAAGAAAACTGCAAAAAATTGTTCAAAGTTTGTTCAAAATTTATTTAATAAATTTCTTAATTCAAATAAACACCAAAAAGAGATGTGTCTTGTGGACTAATGTATACAATTTAGATACGTCCCATTTTTTTTGTTCTAAAAGTGCTATAATAGTACCAAATTTTTTGTTTTTAAAGCGCTTTCAAAGCGCTTTAAAATAGCAACGGTATACCGTTTACCGTGGTTATCATTTTGGACGCTGGGGGAGTACTAAACTGTGATGCTTTCCCAGCACACAACCGACCATTAAAGGTACTTTGCCAGCGCTCTCCCATTCGTATTTTTCTGCCTGGGATTGTTTTGTTAATTTTACAGAACTGTTTAGTTATCCCATTTTCAAACAAATTTATAATTTTTTTTTTTTAAAGTTTGAACTTAAAAAAAAACTCGGAAATTGTATTCTTTGAAAAGAGTCTACCTTAAAAAAATTGTCATTTTGGAAAAAAAACAAGTGAGAGTGTTAAATTCCGCTGTGCCGAATCTTGTATACCCTCCAATGTTTAAAAAAAAAAATGCAGGGGCGTTTTTTTGGGGGGGCTTTTCGGTGGGCATTTGGGACACCTTCTCTCTGGTCAAAAATCTTTACAAATTTAATTACTATGTTTTTGTACAAAATATATACAATTTCATCAGTTCATATTTAAATTATTTGCTAATATCCACGCCCACAAAAGGGGGCGGACACAAAAAAGTCATTTTCAAATCCCCTGGGTACAAGTCCAAGACTTTGAACTTTTTCAAGCATAAAAATGTTTCGTTTGTTTAACAAATATACAAAAAAACCTATAAAAAGTTACCTTTTTTCATTGGTTTGTTTACTTCGTCAAGGGGGAAATTTTTCCCCCCTGGTCCGATTTTGCCCATCTCCGAACTTAACCAGCCTATGAATATAAGACATACATGTACCAAATTTCAGGAGTCTATCACTTTTATTTTGGACTATATCGTGTCTTCCACAGACGGACGGGCGGACGAACGGACGGACATCGCTAGAATGTCTTAGAATCGATCACTGACCAATAATATATACACTTTATGGGGTCCTAGACCGATATTTCGATGCGTTACACACGGAATGACAAAGTGAGTATTCCCCCATACTTTAGTTGGAGGGTATAAAAATCTTTTAAAATTTTCTTGAATGTTTTCATTGCAGAATACAGGGTTTTAGCAAACTGGGGTCTGCTAAAATCCGCAGATTTATCATATGGCTCAAACTCGATGAAATTTCGGAAGATTTTTCTGCTGAAACCAGCAGATTTTTCAGTTGAAATCAGCATATTTTTCTGCTGTCTCGACAGATTTCTTTACTGATTTCACCTAGACAGATTTTAGCAAACCGCGTCTGCTAATTATTATGAGTGATTGAAAGGCAATTGGTGGCCAAAGGGTTAAAGCGACTGACCAAATGAATACTGCAGCTTTAAGAATAATGTTTAGAATTTCCAAATCGGCGATTTTTTTAACTTTAAACTTAATTTTCTCAAAAACATGATGTGAAAATTATGGAGACCCGATTTTTGACCAGCAAAACTATTGTAATTACATGTTCAAGGTCGCGACCCAGTTGCATTTTTGATGTAATTAGCTACATTTTCAAAATAATATTTGACTAGTTTCTTGAAGATAAATTCCATTAACACTACTCTACAAAAATCAATTTTTTTTTGGCACAGACTTCTAAAGTACATTTTCTATAGTAAAGACGAATCTGCTATCAGAAAAATTGTAGCAAACCGCCTTCTCGAGATATAGGCATTTTAATTTTTTGTGAACCAAACCAAACCCAACCAACATTTTTTTTCAATATTAAAAAATTAAGAAATTAAAGACCTTGGTCCGCTAAAGTTTAAAATCTCGAGAAGGCGATCGAGTTTGAAAATCATTTAAACCAAATTTGATGGGGACGTTTGTATGGGGGCTAGGTCTAAGTAATAATCGATTCTAGTCCAATTTTAATGGGCTTCGTGCTTGAGTCGAAATAAACTCAAAAAGTGATTCTGAGTCGATCGGTATAGTGATTCTGAGTCACTAGGACTAGGATCAATATTTCGGTTAGTTACAAACATTAACCCCAATTTACGATTTTTTAAATTTGAAAATTCATATCTTTTTAAAAAAATTGAGATTACACAGAAAACGAAATTGCTTATTTATTACTGAAATTTAGTTGATGCAACAAAATTTCGGTGGATGCATATGCATAAAGTTTAACACAGTTAAATTTCGGTAGACACAACTGAATTTGGTTGTTATAACTGAATTTTAATTGAAACAACCACAAAACTTTGTTGTCAAATATATTAGCAGCAAATAATATTTGAGTTGATGCAACTAAAAAATTCAGTTGGAAATATATTTTTCTGTGTAAGTTTTTCTTTGAAAAAAAGTTCTTTGATTTTTTTCTATAAAAAATGGCCAGCTCCTCGACAACTATTAGCTTTCTATCAACTCATTTCTCTAAGTGTTGCAATATTTCGTTTGTTACATTAATTTTAATGCATCACATTCAATGTGGTGACATAAGAAAAAAAATGGCTAAAATGTAAAATGATGTTTGAGTTTATAGCAAACAATAACTCTGCTAGACAACAACAAAAACAGCAACACAACACAGCTGTAAGTATTAGCTGTATTGTTTTATTTGTGCGTTCGTTTGTTCATTCTGACCAGGAGGACACAACAGTTTTCATTCTAATAGAGTTTATGTTTGATATATTTCCATAGAAACTGACAACATGTCATGTTAGATGTTGGCAATAGAAGGAAAACTATGCTCAAATTCAATTCAACGCATTTTATAGTGGTTTTGTGTTTTGCTTACCTTTCCATCGAGTGTAGCTTCCTCGGGTAGACCATTTGTTGTATAATTTCCACTATCACCATGTTGTACATAATTCGATTGGGCTGTTGTTACATTAACAAATTGTAGACAACTTATGACTAGTAATGTTGCCACTAACGGCTTTAATTTTATCGAGAATTCGTTCATTTTATGTTGTTGAATTATTGGTTTTTTGCGCAGTTTTAAGTTTAAAAGGTGTTGAAACCACTATTTTGGCAAGTGGAATTTGTGGCTTTACAAAATATTCTGTTTAGGGTGTTTCTCTCTGTGTTGTTGAGTTTATGTTTTTTTTTTTTGTTTTCAAATGTTGTATCCTTAAATTATAATTATTGCCAAATTATTGTTATTTTGACATCTGAAAAGAAAGAAACATTTTTTTATAAGTAAATTTAGAAACATTAAGTAAAATAGTTTTATGAATGCTTATATAAAAAATTTATAAACTTAATTTTAAAAGTTTTTTTTTTCAAGTTTCGATTACATAGAAAAAATAATGAGAAACACAATTTAAGTAATCACTTGTTTAAATTTTTATATAAGATTTGATTAATTTTTTAATTGACGCAATTAAAAATTTACTCAAAAATTAAAAAAAAAAATTGAGTAAATAATTTACTACAAAATTTAATAATTTTTTTTTTTTATTTTTTTTATTCTCTTCGTGTTTTGAATTCTCATTTAGTTTATTGTTTTTTGTACAGTCAAACCCGGTTATAACGAAGTCCGAGGGACCAGTAAAAATAGTTCGTTATAAGCGAAGTTCGCTATAAGCGGGGTATATTTTGTACCAACCTAGTTTTATTTCCAAAAAAAGTGCTCCAATTTTGTTTTATTTGACGTTTGGTTCAAAGTAAACTACACTCAAAAAAATACGTTAGTAGATTTACCAATTTTTTTTTGCTAAAGCTAGTTAGCTAACTATTAACAAATTTTTAGTTGAGATTAGCATGTTAGCAAAAAATTCTTGTAAACTTCATTTAGCACATTAGCAATTTTAAACAAACTTTGAACTAATTTCTTTTGCTAAATTTGAAATTGAGTTGACAACATTTTTACCAGATTTTTTCCTAATATTAGCAAAATAAATGGTAAATTTTTTTTATTTTCAGAAAACTTAAAATGCCGCTATCTCGGTAAATAAGCCAGATAGAGCAAAATGGGGGCCATAGTATCGCCGGTCCTCTTCACATATGTGGACCCTAATGGGTCCTAACTTTGGATCCAAAAAAGTTAGCATTCCCGAAAATTTTAAAATGCACATATCTCGGTAAATATTGCCGACACAACAAAAAGTCCCAAAGCATTTTTGTGGCTCTCAACACGTAGAACAAGACCGCAATCAAAAGCTCTCCGAGTAATAGTTTTGAAGTTATCGAGTTTTGTAATTCTCAAAACCCCGGTGGTCCCCTAAAATCACGTATCTCAAAAACTTAGCAAGGTAGAGCGAAACGGACACTAATTTTGGATCAAAAACTATGACGATATTTAAGGAACCCAAGTAGGTCTAGGCCCATCGGGGTCTGGACCTATCGAGTCCGAACCCAATGGGGTCCTCAAATGTGTATGAACTAAGTTGAAATAAAAAAAATTTCAGTTAACTAATTTTTGGCAAAACGATTTTGCTAACTTTACCAAAAATATTGTGGGTTCAAAATCAGCAAATTTTCTTGTAGGTTTACAAGCTTTTTTTTGCTTACTTTACAGCTTTTTTTTTGAGTGTAGGAAAATTTTAAAAAGTTTCTTATACATTGCCTAAAAACCTTAGAAAATTTTTGGTTAATTGGAAACATACACTCAGAAAATTATGTAAGTTACTACATGTAAGTTGTTTATATATTTTACAGTTGTTAGTTGTTTTCAACTACAAAGTCAGTTGTTTTTGTTTGAAAAATATCAAACAACTATTTCTGTTAGTTATTTTAAATACTTTTTTTGAACAACTAACAAAAAAGTACTGTGCTGTAGTAACAGTAATTTAAAGTAGTTAATTTTATTTTTTTTATCTCTGAAAAAATTTTTAAGTATTTTTTCAAAAAAAAAAAAAAAAAATCGTTTTTTTTATTTTTCACAACTTTTTTTTTATAATAAAAAAAAAAAAAAGAACGGAAAAAATTTGGTCTTCAATTTTTTTCTGAAAAATTTTTTGAAAAAAAAATTATATATTGATTATTTTATTTTTACTACATTTAGTTGCTTTGACTACAAATGTTAGTAGTTTTTACTACATAAGTCAGTTGTTTTTTGTCAGTTAAAATAACTGACATTGTTAGTTGATTTAACTGAAAAAGTAGTTGACCCCAAAACAACTTACAAAGAAGTTATTTTAACTGACATTTTCAGTTGATTTTACTAACATAATTTTTTGAGTGTATATAGTTTTATATGGAACAGAATAAGCTATATATAATGTTATGTTAAATTATTCAGAAAAACAAATTTTGTATTGACCCTCATATAATTTTATATAATTATATCAACCTATTAATCCGAATCATGATTAAATTATATATTACTACATATGACTGCATTAAAAAATTTAGAAAATATCTCAGGGATGTATAATTATATATAATTTATTATGTTTGTATCAAGTTATATTTTGTAATATATGTCTATTTTTACTAGGGTAATAACAAAAAAAATTTAAAACCAAAAAAATAATTTTTGGTTTGTATGGAAAAATTATTTTTATGGCCCCGTCGCGTAGAGAAGGCGTGGTCGTAGGGGCATAAAATTTTACCTGAGTTATTTTTAAGTCAAATGGAAAAACATGAGCGGGTAACGTCTCAACATTTCAAACATTTCCAAAATAAGGGTACCTCTAGTATAGACCACTTCACATTTATGAAAAGCACTTTCCTTCTTCTACCCAAAACAGTTCAAAAATTGAAAATCGGTTGAAAAGTTTCTAAGTTACACGTGGTTTAGTGAGAAAAGTCCTAAAAAAAAAGTTTTTTTTGACAATATATTGAAATTTAAGGGTGTCTGGCAAGTTTGGTGGGCAATTTTGTGACCAATTGACAAGACCTAAAACCTTTACTAACTCATATGAAAAGTATATTCGATTCTGAAATTGAAAAGTAGGTTTTTTATTTTTTAAAGTCCGTACTAAATATGTATTGGATTTTATGGCTAATTAGCGTTAAAATTTTGCACTGCATAAGTCATAAATCCTAAATAACATTAAAGAGTTACCTACTTTAAAATAAAAAAAATATGTAGAAATCTTTAAAACACAAACTTTTGTTGTTAAATCATTAAATAGCAAAAATATCCTGGATGCTTTAACATACTCCTTTACAAAACTTAAATATCTTAGACAAAAAAAAATCCATAAAAATCCATTTACAACTTTCAAAACAGACATTAAACTATCATAGAGCAAAAATACAACATACACTGAGGAAAAATATTTCAACTTAAATTTAGATTATACTTAAATAAACTTTAACCCTATTCTGAGGGTCGTTTGCGACCTAAACGAGATTTATTCAATTCCTTAAAAGTTAAAATGCTAACAAGTGTCCAAAATCCCAAAAATCCAAAAAATATTTTGGACGTACAAGTCCGACGTGGGCTCCCTTCTACTTCTGAGATATACAACGCCATCTGTTGGAATTATATTTTTATGCGAAAATTGGACAAAAGATATTGAAAACAATTTTTTTCAGTGTATAAACAGGGGAAATTTTACAAAACCCAGAGTATACATTTAAGTATGTTGCTAAGATTCCCTTTTTCAATTTTACCGCCTTACTTTTATAATTGCCATAATTAACAACCTTCCAGGACACAATTTCTACGTAACCAAAAACCATTATGAAGTAACCAAGTAGACAAAACTACTAACTAACCAACAGCTCATATGTTGTCTATTAACCTTTAAGCCATTTAGCAGCTACTACTCGTACATTTGTGGTCATCTTTGTGGTTGCGGATGTTCACTATGTGAAATTGGTAGATTTAGAGTGGGATGAAAATCTCAAACAATAGGAAGCCATTTGACTAAGATTTTAAGAGATTATTGCAACAAAATTTTGTGATAAAAATGTATGGAAAAACTATCAGAAAATAAAATAAATTTAAAATGAGCTTTTAATTTTATTTCCATACAAATTGTTTTTGTTTTAAAAATCGACTTTCAACACGCAGAAAAAAAACATGGTTGCGGTGATCATGATTTAAGAGCGTCATATTATGATTGGGAATATGATTGTAACAATAATGTTAATATTATTGAAGGCAACAAGGAATGTTAATCATTATATGATTGTGGCAATAATGGCCTAAATGTTATATAACTGTTATAATATGATTCCAGGTTAATATATATTTTCTTTTTAATTGAGAAAATATATTATGCTTTAATACCACACATTTATAGAAATTCTTCATTACTTTTTTTTATAAAGTTCACACAAATAATTTATTTTTTGTTTTTGAATATTGTTTTTATAAATATGAAACCATTTTTATTAATTTTGGTTCAATTTAGTGGCAACCCGCGTTTTATATCAATGATTTGCAATAAACTTATGGCATTTTTCTAAAAAAATTCATCAACGATAACATTTTTGTCAGCTAACATTAAATGATTGAATAAACCATTAAGTTATTGACAAAATCATAACATATTTGCTGCAATCATAACATATTTGTTACAAAATTAAAATTATTGTCAGCAATTATAACACATTCAGTAAGAAAAAAATGCACAAAAAACACTTTAATATTTTCGATATGAAGTTTTTATTTAAAATGGAAAGTTATTTTAGAACCGCACAATAAATAAATTATAGAAGGATTCCAAAATTTTTGAAAACAAAAAAAACACTTTTTCGACCTTACCTATTTTAATTTGCATAAAAATTGGCATATCAATTCTCGAGATCTGTGTCGAATTTCGGTTTTTGTTATTTAGTCAAAATTGTGAATGGTTCGCGTTTTATCGCTGTTCAAAGTTGGTATTTTGCAACAATTTAATGAAAAATACATGATGTTTAAATGATCGTATCTTTGGAACGCATCATCCGATTGTCACGAAATAAAGCGCAAAATAATGGTTATGTCCTGGTCTTAAAATAGAATTTTGAAAAAGGATAGGATGCTTTGCAAAAAGGATATTGAAATTAAAAAAATGTCCTTAATTTGCAAATATCTCAAAATGCGTATCTTTAATTTTCGTATATTTTTTTGCACATATAGCCCTAAATATACTTAACAACATATGCAAATCCCAAATTGGGATGGTAAGCGGTTTAATTGTAAACGCGGTTTCATGAAACGCCTTATTGATTTTTGTTAATAACTCTCGTTTACAAATGAAAAACAATTTCTGCGCACTAACCGCGAATAATTTTTTTATATGTATTTTTGATCGCTAAACTCAAAAATTTCATCAAAAGAACATTTCGCGAATAACTTTTTGTTTAATGAATTTTTTAGCGTTTTTTGGAGGTATTTTGACTATTTTTCTTATATCTTAAGTTCTGTTTATCTGATTCTCTCGCAATAAAAACCAAATTAAAGACAATCAAATTTCCAACAAATCCTACATTCATCATTTTTTCATAAGTTCATAGCTTTACGCGCAAATAATTTTTTTAGCGTTATTTGGAGGTATTTTGACTATTTTTCTTATATCTTGAGTTCCGTTCATCTGATCTTTTCGCAATAAGAACCAAATTAAAGACAATCAAATTTCCAACAAATCCTTCATTCGTTATTTTTATATCAGTTCATAACTTTACGCGCAATAGGCAAACAAGGAAAAACTATTTTTTATTAACAAAGCTCATTTTTTAAAAATTTTAAAAACAGAAATTGTAAAAAAATATCATTTTTTTTTTGTATTTTATCATGTATATTCATAAAATTTGTGATAACTTCGGAGTAAACCTATAGATTTTCATCAAATCAACTTTATTATATTTCTCAATGTTCAGGCTTTGCAGATAAATAAAAAGATGCAATTAATTGCAAAGATTTCTATTTCTTAAACTTTTTTTAAATGATTTGTTAATCAAAAAACTTATTTTAGTCATATGTTTGCCTATTGCGCGTAAAGTTATGAACTGATATAAAAATAATGGATGAAGAATTTGTTGGAAATTTGATTGTCTTTAATTTGGTTTTTATTGCGAAAAGATCAGATGAACGGAACTCAAGATATAAGAAAAATAGTCAAAATACCTCCAAATAACGCTAAAAAAATTATTTGCGCGTAAAGCTATGAACTTATGAAAAAATGATGAATGTAGGATTTGTTGGAAATTTGATTATCTTTAGTTTGGTTTTTATTGCGAGAAGATCAGATAAACAGAACTTAAGATATAAGAAAAATAGTCAAAATACCTCCAAAAAACGCTAAAAAATTCATTAAACAAAAAGTTATTCGCGAAATGTTCTTTTGATGAAATTTTTGAGTTTAGCGATCAAAAATACATATAAAAAAATTATTCGCGGTTAGTGCGCAGAAATTGTTTTTCATTTGTAAACGAGAGTTATTAACAAAAATCAATAAGGCGTTTCATGAAACCGCGTTTACAATTAAACCGCTTACCATCCCAATTTGGGATTTGCATATGTTGTTAAGTATATTTAGGGCTATATGTGCAAAAAAATATACGAAAATTAAAGATACGCATTTTGAGATATTTGCAAATTAAGGACATTTTTTTAATTTCAATATCCTTTTTGCAAAGCATCCTATCCTTTTTCAAAATTCTATTTTAAGACCAGGACATAACCATTATTTTGCGCTTTATTTCGTGACAATCGGATGATGCGTTCCAAAGATACGATCATTTAAACATTATGTATTTTTCATAAAATTGTTGCAAAATACCAACTTTGAACAGCGATAAAACGCGAACCATTCACAATTTCGACTAAATAACAAAAACCGAAATTCAATAAAAATCAGAAGAATGGATATATTAATTTTTGGATAAATTGAACCACCATCGGCTGATTGCCTATGCTATTTAAAATGGAACCAGTCTATATAAAGTAGATTTTTGTATTTCATTTCCTTCTGCGTTGATCCAATTTTTTTACTCAAATTGCCTTAAATTTTTTAAATAACAAATTGTAAGTGACGTCTTTGCGACTAACTGCTTGCTGGCAAAACACTAAACTGATGAATAAACCTGACAATGTTTGCAACATCAATTCTCATTAAGTTGTGATTATCTAATGATTGTTATAATCATATTATGTTCAAATTTTTGGTGAGTCGAGAATATAATTAACTATAACATTGTTAGAACAACCATATTGTACTTTTGGATGTAACAATTATTTTATCATGATTGAAGCGACTATTTAATGTCTAAAACAACCATATAAATATTTAAATACAATTTTAATAACAATAAATTGATTGCTGCAATCATAACTGGGTTTACAGATCATAGTATAGTTGCCGTGATCATGTCGCAACCATATTTTTTCTCTGCGTGAAAAAATGTATTGAAAATTTGAAATTTAAAATAAAACTTTTGTTAAAATAGACTTTATGTTTTCTTGTGGTAAGGGCCTATGTGTTAAAGTCGGATGTGCTGAATCTTTTACACAGACCGGGAAAGAAATATTCCTGCCTATGAACAAGAGAAATACTCATTTTAATTTGGATTAATCGTCCTCAATACAGACGGACATCTATAGAATGAATCAATCACTGATCAATAATATAAATAAGGAATTTCATCTCAAGTGAACATGTTTTTGAAATGGATGTAACCCATTAAGCTCAAACTTGCACAATGATGAGATCTAGTTTACCACACGAAATCTAAACGAGATCGGTGAAAAATACGCTTAAAGGCGTCGAGTAGTGACGTTTAAGTCTATAGGCCCCTTTTACGGATCATGTAACTTTTCAATTATTGAATTAAGAAGATTTTTAACATATTCTGTTTCAATTTCGTTTGTAAGCATTTTTAGGTTATGTGAGATGTTGTCAAAATTTTCATAAAAACCAAAGTGTAGGGAAAAGGAATTCATCCCTAATAATATTTGTTATTTATTAATTTTATTTAAATTATTTATCAAATCCTAGACCAGACGACAAGCGTCCTAGTTGGATAATGATTTTTATTAATTTATGAAACGGTCCAAATCAGACTTAAAAGTCCAAATCTGTCCTCGTTTTAATTATTTTTAGCTTTTTAATGAAACGCCGCTGTTTTTAATTTTTGACTTCATCAGTCAACAGTTCATGGACGATTGAATTTATTGAAAACTAAATTTATAAACATAACTTCCAAAATTGTAACAAAATAAAACAAAAATTCGTTTGAGTAATTAAATCAAGAGAGTTGAGTGGTAAAATAAAAAGATCATGTAAAATTTAATGTAAATGAGCAAGACAAGGAATTACAAAACAAATAGAACAATTGATCAAAGTGAAATGGCAAAACAAATAATTGAGTTTAATATGAAACATTGAGCAATTGAGTAAAATTTAATGTTCAAAAATATAATTGAGTAAAATAAACATTAAGTTACTGAAAACAGTTTTAACAAATAAAATTACACTCAAACTCTAATGATAGTAAAATCAATGAGTAAATCCATATCAACATAGCAAAAAAAATTGAATTTTTGACGTCAATCGACCCAAATTTCGAGAAATTCGGTGTATATGTAGGGACTTACTCGACTAATACTCAAACAAAGTTTAAGACTTTTAACTTCCGTAGTTTTGGAAATATGACGTTTCAAAAGTCAAGAAAATCTTTTAAAGGGTAAATTATTAATATTTATATCTTGAAAAGTATTTGAGCTATATTACTCCCAGATAGCTTTTTTTAAAGGCAAAACCATCACTTTTGATATATCATTTCGCGAAAATTTTTATTTTGTGATCTTTTTTGTATTTCTGCACAATTCGCGATTCGCAAAAATATATCAAAAAAAGCGACATTTTTAAAAATCTGAAAAAAATATATGTTAATGGTTTGAGTCTTAGCTACAAGGTCCAAAAATTTCGCGTTGGTGAACGTATTAAGTCCAGAGATATTAATGAAAATGTGTTGCCAAGTAGGAAATTTTTTCCAAATCTCATGAATATTTAATTATTATTTTTTGAATATTTTTGCAAATACATAAAATAAAACGGTGAAAAAAGTAAAGTTGATGGTAATGTACGAGTACTACACATGAATACAATGTAACATAACTTTTTATCAATTACACTACTTAACAAAAGTCAATTTTTTTTTTGCAGAGACTTCTAGAACACATTTTTGAAAGTATTTTCCCTGCACGAATCTGTCATCATAAACATTTTATCAAACTGTCTTCTGAACATATAGGCCTTTTTAACAGACTAAACCCTCAAACCCAAAAAAGAAAGGTAATAATAAATGTTTCACATTGACATAAGGAGTGAGATCATAAAAATGTTAACACACATAAAGTTAAATAAAAAACAGACTACTGAATTTTAAGACTTCAAACCAAATTTTTATTAAATAAAATTTAATACAAAATCATAACAAAAAAACCGCATGGAACTCTAACCACTACGAACAAAGTTATCCACTTTTTCCGGAAACCCTCCCATTAAGGCTTTTATGGTAGTTTCTGTCACCTTTTTAGAGCAGGTGGTCCATCTACGTTTGAAATCTTGCATGTCCTGGGAGACCTTTTTTGTGCCCTTTAATTCTTTTTTAACAAGAGCCCAATATCTCTCCACTGGCCTGAGCTCCGGGCAGTTTGGTGGATTTGCCTCTCTTGGTACAAAAACCACATTATTATCATTATACCACTCCAGCGCTTTCTTGCTGTAGTGACAAGATGCTAAATCGGGCCAAAAGTAAGTGGATACATTGTGCTGACTCAAGAACGGAAGAAGTCTCTTCTGCAAACACTCCTTGATATAAATTTCGCTGTTTATAGAGCCAGATGTCACAAATGACTGGCTTCTTTGGCCGCAGCTACATATGGCTTGCCATACTAGGAATTTTTTGGGGAATTTCGTTTGCTTTTTTGACCGAAATTTTTCCGCAACATTTCCTCGAACATCGGAAACATAAAATTCTTGACCAGGGAGCTGCGCAAAATCAGCCAGGACATAAGTTTCGTCGTCCATTACACAACAGTTGTATTTTTTTATAAAATTTGATTTCAATTTTCTAGCTCTGGTTTTGGCCTCCAAATTTTTAAAAGCGTTTCTATCGGGAACTTTTTGAACTTTGTAGGACTTTAGTCCCGCCTTACGTTTCACTTTACGTACAAAAAAGTCTGAGCATTGGGCTAACCGAGCTGTTTTTCTGCCAGATGTGTTAGGAGCTCTCTTAAGGATGCTTTTAACTTTATATGCCTTACCAATGTTACGATAACCAGTCGTTGTTCCTGTTCCCGGCTTCCTTTCAATTGTTAGGTGTTCCAGATACCTTTTTACCACTTTTGAAACTGTTTGGCGGCATACATTAGTTTCTTTGGCAATTTTTTTGTATGTCCATGTTTGGTTTTGTTGAAAATATTTAATTATTTTTGAACGCACTTTTCTTTCATCGTCCATTGTGTAAAAAAATGCAAATTAAAACTCATGATGTAAATTAATTTATTAACTGACATATTTTTAAAATGTAAACTGCCGAAAAAAAAAAATTTGGAAGCTTTACACCAAAGTTGTAGGCAAAAATGTGTGTTAACATTTTTATGATCTCACTCCTTACCTCATATTATTTGTTCGTTTAATATTTTTGTATGCTTCAGTTGCAAAAACTAAATGGGCAAATTTCGAAAACGCGATTATATAAAAATGACAATGGATTCGCGTTTAATGGATTCACGTTAAAGAGGGCAAAAGACTTAAGAAAATGTATTTTAAACAATGAAAATTACAAAATAAAAATATTAGGGAAAAAGTATATGCAAATAATATATGCAAATTTTGCTAAAATTTTTGATTTTTTGCAAAGATTTTCGGATAAACTCAATGAATTTGAAATAATATGCATTTTGAATTTGTTTATATAAAAAATGCAATATAAAGTCATCCGTTGGTTTTTATCGGCATGGACCGCAAAAAAGGTCTTATCTCGAAAAGGGGATTTTATAAATTTTTTATGATGACAGATTCGTGTTAAGGAGGTCAAAATACTTTAGCAAATGTATTCTAGGAGTCTGTGCAAAAAAAAGTTGATTTTTGTAGAGTAGTGTAATTGATAAATATTCATGTTATATTGTATCTATGTGTAGTATCCGTCTGTACCATAAACTTTACTTTTTTCACCGTTTTATTATATGTATTTTCAAAAATATTCAAAAATAAAAATTAAATATTCATCAGATTTGATAAAAATTTCCTACTTGGCAGCACATTTTTATTCATAAATCTGGTCTTAATACGTTCACCAACCCAAAATTTGTACAGCATGTAGCTAAGATAACAGCCGTTAATATATATTTTTTTCGTATTTTTAAAAATGTCGCTTTTTCAGATATATTTTCGCGAATCGCGAATTTTGCAGAAATAAAAAAAATTTCCAAAATAAAAATTTTTGCAAAATGTTATTTGAAAGGTCATGGTTTTACCTTCAAAACAAGCTATCAGGAAGTAATATAGCTGAAATACTTTTGAAGGTATAAATGTTTATATTTAATCCTTTAAAAGATTTTCTTGACTTTTGACACGTCATATTTCTGGAACCACGGAAGTTAATGGTCTCAAATTTTGTCTGAGTATAAGTATTATAAGTCCCAACATATACACAAAGTTTCATCAAATTCGGAGATATTGAAGGAAATCAGGGGTTCATGTTGAAAAATTTTAACTCCAATGTAATATGACAGTAATTTAAATGAATGAAATGAATTTAAATTTAAGGTAAAATCAACATTATTATAAGTATTATAAAATGCATTAATTAATATAAAGCGGCTGCTACAAAAGTTTTTAAAATTTTCTTTCCTCTCTAATGTCCATGGACTTCAATTTCATCTCATATATCTTTGTATGTTTTCATATTTAAGCTTAAGCTTAAGCTTTAATGTCGATTTGAATATTTATCACTTTAACGCTACAGATGGTCGACTGGCAAGATTCCTGTCGGTCTATTAGTTTGTCTGACTGACTGGCTGGCTTAATAAGCTTAAGGAAGCGGCCCTTTCTCTTATATAAATTGGTCTGTTATCGTCTCGGTAGTGTTGTTTTGTCGTCTGGCTTTAATTCTAATTATACGTTATATTTTTTACTGGTATGGTCATTATTTAAACATCATTCTTGTTGTAGTTTATTGTCCACGGTTATGTTCTATTGTAGTAGTCTATAAAAGATGTCCTGCTCTTTGAATAATGACAGTATTTAAAAATATAGATTGGCAAGTTACAATATTCTAGCATAATTTATGTTAATCTCAAGATTTAGTTGTAATTAATCTATTATTCAGTGTTTGGTGTATAGGATGTTTTTTTTTGTAGATAACAAATAATATGGTAGAAACTAATTTAGTTTGACATGAAAGATAAAAGATACAAGTAAAAAAGTTTAAATCGACTCAATCGAATCAATGAATACCCTATACAATTCTTAAACAAATTTAGGATAAAATCTTGCCGAATGTATTGATACCCTCCATTATGTAAATGAGAATAATTACAAAAAAAAAAAAAAAATTGGGAAAAAAAATCCGCGGCAAAAAGTTTTTGGTGACAAAAAAAAATCCAAAATTTCTTATACCCTCCACTCTAGTGATAGAGGGTATATATAAGTTTGTCATTCCGTGTGCAAAACCTCGAAATATTGGTCTAAGACCCCATAAAGTATATATATTCATGATCCTCGTTCGATTCTAAGACGATCTAGCGATTTCAGTCCGTCCGTCTGTCTGTCTGTTGAAAACACGCTAACTTTTGAAAGACTTTACGGAGGCTCCTGAAGTTTGGCACATATGTTGGGCATTTACCTGGTCAGGTTGGTATTACAACCCAGCAAAATCGGTCCAGTGGTTCAAAAGTTATGAGCAAAAGAGTAAATTTCGGCAAGGGTGTTTCGCGAATTTACGAGATAAAAAACACGATAACTTTCGAAAGACAATAATGAGGCTACTGAAGCTTGGCATGTATCTTTTCCGTTCCCCGGGTCTGTCTGGTATTAAATTTCAGCTCAATCGGTCCAGTGGCTCAAAAGTTATAAGCAAAACCCTGAATTTCAGATTAGTTTCATCTAAAATGCCACGTGGTTTAATACGTTTTAAAAGCATTGGTGGTAACTAAACAATGCTTTTCAAACTTGTTTAATTTTAAAGCAAATCTTTTTAAACTTGTTTAGTTTTAAAAGCATTGGTAACTTAAAAATTACACTCGAAAAAAATTTTACAGTCCAAAAAAATTTTACACTCAAAAAAAATTTTACACTCAAAAAAAATTTTTTTTTTTTCTTTTTTACAAAAATGACAATATTTTGTGTACATACGTACGTGAATTCACTCAGAAATACTTTTACAGTAAAAAAAAACATTACACTCGAACAAAATTTTACACTCAAAAAAAAAAATTAGTATACATATTTTTTTTTTTTAAATGACAAAAAAAGAGTTTTTTACTCAAAATAAAACATTTCTAATCAAAATTGTTAATTTTTTCATGTTTAAAAATGTACTACCCTTTAAAAAATCAATTGTAGAGGGTATTCATAGATTCGGCAAAGTCGAATTTAACTTTTCTACTTGTTTTTTTGTAAATTTACCATTTTGGTTTGTAAATTCACCATTTTTTTAAACATATTTACCAATTTTTGTTGTAAGTTTACCATTTTTTTTTTATTTTTCCGGTTTTAAAACAATATTTTAAGCAATAAAATTAGTTATTTTACCAATTTTTGGAGCATTAAAAATTACGAGGAAATCCTCGTAATTTTACGAGAATTTTAACTACCTCCTATTTTACGAGAATAGTCTCGTAAAATCACGAGATTTTTTGGTAACTTCACAAGGTTTTTTTTTAGTCTAATTACACTGTGCTCGAATTGGACACCTTTTTTAACAAGCTGGGCACCCTGCTGGTAAAGTTGTTTCGAGTACGCTGAACTCAACGGTGCTAGCCGTTTTTGAAGTAAACGCTCGTATTTGCGATATTCGCGATTCAAAATTTTGATGCTTAAGTACAATAAAAACGATAGTTTTAAAATTTTGCGATAATTTTTAAATTTAAAACCATTCAAGTCTGTTAAACTAACACAATAAACCATAATACAGCGAATTTTTTTTCGCGAAAAACATTTTTTGTTCGCGAAAAATCTTAATTTTTGTGAAAAAATTGGTTAATTTGATTTCAAATTTTTTTCACGAAAATGAAAATTTTAGTTTAATTTGATGTTACGACAGCCATTTGGTAATGCTAGTTCGTGTACACTAAATCCCTATGTAATATCAGTTTTTTAAAAGTTAGCGTATGTATTAGCGATATTCGCTTTTATTTTCTTCCTATTTTTAAGTAAAAAAAAAAATTTTTCATATTATTTAGACAATTTCTGAATTTTTATCATCTTAACTCTATTGAATATAGAAAATAAAAATCTATTCGCGTAAATTTTTTTCGCGGAAATTTTTTTCGCGATTTTTTTTTTAATTTTTTTAATTTTGCTATTAGTTTGTGAAAATGAGTAGAATACGATACATTACAGATACAAAATTTTTCGCAAAAAAAGAACAATGCATTTTTAGCGATTTTTTTTCGTTAAAAGTAAAAAATAAAATTTTTTCATATTATTTAAACAATTTCTGAATTTTAATCATCTAAACTCTATTGAATATAAAAAAAATATTCGCGGAAATTTTTTTTGCTAATTTTTTTTTTGACAATTTTTTTTATTTTTCTATTAATTTATGAAAATGAGTAGAATACGATAAATTACAGACACAAAATTTTTCGAAAAAAAAAAATTTTTCGCGGAAAAATTTGTTTTCGCAAAAAAAAAAAACACAATCTAAATTTATATTTAAAAACTATACCAAAAGCATAAATCTTTATTTTTTGTAGTACCAAGGCTTTACAATTTTAAATCGCGAATACGAGTGCTTACTTCGAAAAACGGCTAGCACCATTGAATTCAGCGTACCCGAATTAATTAACTTTACCAGGGTGCCCAGCTTATTAATTTTTGCGACAAGCACCGTGATATATTTATTGGGTCTTGAACAAACTGAAAACTTTTTCCGTGACTATATCTGAACAATTTGTTTAAGTAAATTTAGACAAATTATCATTTATTAGCTGATTGGGTTACTACACACACAAAAAACCTTGTCAAATTACAAGGAAAAGTCTCGTAATCCTATTTTACAGTTTTCCTTGTTTTTAAACAAACAAATTTAAATCGAAATTTATACTTGTTGTTTAATTTTACATTTTTTTTTCAATTTTACAAATTTTCAAGATAATTTTACAAAAAAATCTAGTAAATTCACGAGAATTCCTTGTTATTTTAATTGCGCCAAAAAACTGTAAATTTACAATTTTATTGGTAAAAAGCTTGTAAAATTACGAAATTAAAAGTTAAAAGATTTTAAAATTACTAGGAATTCTCGTAAAATAGGAGGTAGCAAAAAATCTAGTAAAATTACGAAGCCTCCTTGTAAATTTTATAGAGTCGAAAAATTTGTAAATTTACAATTTTATTGGTAAAAGCCTTATAAAATTACAAAATGATTGGTAAAAAGCTTGTAAAATTACTGGAAAGTCTTGCCAAATAGGAGGTAGCAAACCAAAAAAAAGTTACAGGGTTTTCTTGTAATTTTACAATAATAACATCATAAGATTTCTACTGCTTAAGACGAATGTTTTGTTGTAGAAGTAACCATATTAAATAAAAAATTTACAAGGTTTTTTATCTTTGAGTGTAACTTGAAAAACATTTAACTTCTTCTTGTGATAATTTGTCAGTGGACCAATTATATTCATCAAACATATTGTAATTTATCAAAATTATTTCAATGTTAACTTCCATTCATTATTCAATATCTGAAATGCCATACAACATTACATCAATTAATTAACAAAAATGTCTAGTAATAGCATTACCAAATGCATAAGTTGTCTTCTTAGCAGCCCACACATACACACAGTACATAATAAACTAATTAGAAATTTGCTAGTTTCCTTTTAGAACTGCATTTATACACAAATGTATTATAGTTTTAAATCAATATCAGAAACCAATAGAGAAAACTAAAAGGAAACTTGTTAATTTAAACAGAAATGTTTTAACAAATGGATATAGTTATGGTGCTTTGGTAACACAGTGCAACAAAATGTTTGATCATTGAGGGACTGTGAAATGATGGTAGAGGGAAACAAATATAGATTATTAGTAAATCAAATCCTCTAAAGTAGTTTTACAACTTTGCTTGACTTTTTTAAAGAAACTCTTGGGTTCTGTTGGAAATCGAACCCACGACCCCAAGTTTCAAAGGCTAGCACGCTACCAACTAATGTATAGGGGCCTCTTAGTTTTTTACAAAAGCTATAAAATATGATTTAATATGCTGCACAGTGTAATAAGAGTTATTAAAAACTAATAAAGTTATCCTTGGCTTATCTGTGATGTGACAAAAAAATAAACATAAAATCCAATTTGTATTTTGATACAAATAATTTTATTTATTTTATGTTCATGTACTAGACATGACAAAACATACCATTAGTTGGATTTCTGAACATGATACATGAAAAAAAAATATGAAAACTAACCAAATAAACAATGTTTAAAGTGCAGAATTATAGCCCAGTAGAAACTTGATTAACCTTCTTTTTTGGATAAAATCGATTTTAGCAGGTTCATCCCGAACTTCCGAAATTCTGAAAAATATCTCCAACATTTTTTAGGCCATAAAAATGCATATTCCGCTATAAGAGTTGCAAAAATCAATAAAAAAAACTTTTTTGTGAAACGTCCTAGTGTATATCTATCTGTTCTGAAATTTTCAGAAATAAAATTTTGAATTTTGCACTTTGCCAATAATTTACAATAATGGGGTATTAGACTGGCATTTTTTTGTCAACTTTCGATTTTCCCAAGTGTCCGGGCAAATTTGTCAAAAATAGTCCTAGGTCTAAAATCTATGTGGTAAAATTTGAGGTCAATCGGATTAAATAAACCCGTGGCGCCCGGCGGTCAAAGCTTTACATTTTTGAAAAATTTAAAAATAAAATTAAAAAAATATTTTTCTTTCGACACATCATATTTGTTAATCTTAAACGTAGGAAAAAACCGACCATTTTGCAATTTGTTGACAAATTTTAAATGGCGATATCTCGAAAACCGTTCGACCGATTTTATAATTTTTTTTATATTCGTAATCAGCATGCTAAAATTAATAAAAATAATGTATTGCAAGATATTTTTTTTTATTTTTTCATTTTCAAAAATCCAAAATTTTGGTGGAAATTTTTCAAAAGTCCAAAACTTTGATCGAAGGGAACATCAGAAATTAACAAATATGACGTGTCGAAAAATATTTATTTTTTTGTTTTAAATTTATTTATGTTGGTCATTTTTGCAAGACTTAATCGACACGTGTTTCGGAATTTGTCAAGATTCCATTGTCAAGATTATTTAGCAAAAATAGAAACGATTTACTACAAAGTAGCAAACGAGTCTAATGACAAATCGTTTGTGCACAAACTAAAGTATAAGAACATATTCGACTCTATCCACAATGTGAATTAGAAAGACGAAGAAATTGTACTATACTAGTAAGGCAACGATTGTCAATAACCAACAAAAATATTTAAAACATTTTACATATGATAGTCCAATGGACTACAACAATATGTTATTTGTTGTTGTGAATGTAATAACCACATTAGGGTTATTCATCACTATGGCGTGCCAACCATTATGTTCAAATTCTGATTAATTTTTATTAAAAAATAAAAATTGTTTTATTCGACCTTTAAAATATTATATTTTGAGGATGTTTATTCTGGCTTGAGGTCATTATTTTCTTTACTAATTGAAACCATGATATTCTCATTGTGCACAAACGATTTGTCATTAGACTCGTTTGAGGGTGCTGTGGCTTAAGCCTACTTCAGACTATAATACTGAGTCGTAAGAAAATACGTATCTTAAATAATACGAAATTTTCTCCGCTTGTCAAAAAATCTTTTAAAAAATCCTTTGCGTATTTACACCATCACATCTTAAATATTATCAAAATAAATACAACCCTGATCTTATGAAAAGCGTATACGTTTTCTCATTTTTAGAGAAATTTCTAAAAATGAGAATACGTATCCGCTTGTCATTTTTTAATCCGTATTTCTCTTGGTTTTATACCGATTTGTTTTTACATCATACTATTTTATAGGTTTTACACAAAATTTTGACAGATATTATTACAAATATTATGGTCTGAAGCCACCTTTAGTGGTTAGCGCGTTGGACTACTAGCCAGCAAGCCTGGGTTCTATTCCCGACTCAGGCAGAACAACATTTTTTTCAGATATTTATTAGTTTCTATTTATAACTAATATCTATCGCAGCACCCTCCTTCGTTGATAAATAGCCCTAAAACGTCAACGAAATAAAATAATAAAATAATGGCTATTAAAACACAGCTTCAAAAATAATTCGCCAGATCAATAACAGATGGCGATGCAACAACTGTACTCAAAATTATCAACACGCGCAATTACAGTGTTGCCATACTGAAGCCCTTCTAACTTTCAAATCTTTCATCTCTATTCTATCCCCTTTCCGAAAGAAACATCACGGTTACATTAGTAATTGATAGGCAGCATTGCCTGAGTGTTGTTTCTTAAAAAAAAAAAAAATGGTTGATGTTATTATATAAAATTACATAAGGCACAAGTATCATAACTTCATTTTATATATAAATATATATTACGTCACCTTTAATTATATAAAATTATATATTAAACTAAACTTAAATTTTTTTCGAGAGCATTAAATATATAATTATATATTCCTTAGGTGATGTCATATATAACCATATATGTTTAAAAAAATATTTTTTTTACATTTTGAAATTGTTCTAAGATTTTTTTACAGTTTAAAATTTTACAAGTATTTTTACAGTTTGATAAACTACATCTTCTGGTTCGAAGCGTACACAAATTTTATTTGGTGTATGTATCGTTGACCTGTGATGTATGTTATTTCAACAAAAAAAGATTCACTATAACCCGATAAAATTTTATACAATTAGATATAATTGGATCTTATTGTATCCAATTATATATAATTTGATGCTATTGGAAAGAGACAAATTTCGGACAAAATTGTATCAAACTATATACAAATGAATAAAATAACATATTATTAAATCCAATTTAATGCAATTCCATTATTTTTGGGATAAAATTATATCTAATTGTATTCGAGGACAGATCAAACGTTAAATAATTTCATGTGACGCCATTTTAAAATTTTTACTCGGGAAATTAAATTGTTGCATGTAATTTGATAAAAAAAAGTATAAATTTGAAAAATGCAGAACTTCTTCTGAAAATTTTCCAATTTAAGTTTTTATTAAAAAAAATATTTTTAATAATTCACTGCGTTTTATTAAATTTGCATGAATATTGAAATAATGGTTTTAATTTTTGACCTTACGTACAAATCCCACTTTAAAAAAAAAAACTCAAATTTTATTTGTGATATTTAAATTTAAGCTCCCAAAAAACCGTTCCCGCTGTTCGGTGTTTTTATAAAAATTTCCAATGGGTATCAATTCCCCATTTGTAAGTAATCCATATATAAAAATTTTATAATATGGAAAAAAAATACCCAAACTAAATAACATCTTCTTATCATCAAACAGAAAACAACAATATGTACACCCAGGATGTTAACAACTTCATGGTACTTGTTACTAGCAACAAGTTATAAAAATGTATTCTCTATACTCCTTAAATATTACTATGTTCATCGTTTTAAGTATATGTTCATAAGGGTGGAGCGATGTCTTTGGATTCCTTATTTGACTTAAAAATCTGGAAGTTCCGAACAAAGTAAAAAAAAAATATTTTGGATGATGATCGGATAAAATTTTTGGTCCCTTTAAAATTAAAAAACAAATTGTTCTTCAAACATACACTCAAAGAAAAATAATAAGGTCATAAGTTAGAGGAAAATATTGTGTTTTTCTGTAAGTTGAAAAATCTCTTAGTTGGTGTGTAAGTTTTTGTCAACAAAAAAAGTAATAATATTGACAGACCAAAAAAAAAAAGTTTTATACAATAAATACACTTTTTCTGTAATTTCTGAATATTAACTAATATTTAAGCACAAAAATAGTTTGTGTTAATATTGACAAAAAAGTAACTATTGCAACCCCGACGATATCGACAGAAGTAAAATTCGCTCCACCCTATGTACATTAAGGTGGAATTTAATTTAATACACTACACTTACAAGGGAGATCTTTCAATGGGAACCCACTGATTAAGCTGAAATATTCATATGAAAAAGGTGGGAGAAATATAAGAGTTTTCCGTGGGAGAAATATAAGAGTTTTCCGTTTTACTTTTAGCAGCCTAATATCACATTTAAAAAAGGGTTGCCACCTTTTAGATAAAAAATGCCTGCGAATTTTGTACTCTTGCCCAAAATATTAAATCATGGTAATGTTTTGCGGAAGATTTGGGTGTACTTGCCAAAGCAAAGTTTTTTTAGAAAAAATAATGTTATATTACTTTGCTATTCCATGGAAAACGAATTGAAATATCAGTCGAGGACACCATTGAAAAAACCAAAAGAGCTAAACATTTCGTAAGTGAGTGCAAAAATAAGTGCAAAAAAGTGTTTTTACATTTGGGAGAGTATAAAAGATTCGGCACCAAAGAATATAACACTCTCACTTGTTTTATGTACATTTGATAAACAAATGGAAAATTTGTATGCGAAAAGCTTAGACTTGGTGAAAAAGTAGTTTTGGTAAAAAAAAAGATTTTTTTTTACGAAAAACAAAATTATGTTAAAAAAATTTAATGAACCCAAAACTTTTGGTGAAAAAAATCTTGATGAAAAAAAGTTTTTGATGAATTTTTCTGATAAAAAGAAAATTTTTTCTGTAAAAAAAATTGATGAAAAAAAAATTTGGTAAGAAAAAATTATTAATAAAAAATTTGATAAAAAAATTTGATGAAAAAAAATTGATCAAAATAAAAATATGATAAAAAAAAAATATGAAAAAAAAAAATTAATGAAAAAAAAATTTGATGAAAAAAAAATTAATGAAAAAAATTGATGAAAAAAAAAAAATTTGATGAAAAAAAAAAATTGATGAAAAAAAATTGAAGAAAAAAAAATGTGAAAAAAAAAGTTTGATGAAAAAAAAATTTATGAAAAAAAAATTTCATAAAAAAAATGATGAAAAAAAATTGATAAAAAAAAATTTGATGGAAAAAAATTTGATGAATAAAAAAATTTGATGAAAAAAAAATTTGATGAAAAATAAAATTGATGAAAAAACAAGTAAAAAGGTTAAATTCGGCTTTGCCGAATGAAGTGATACCCTCCACAATTTCAAAAAGATTATTGCAAAAAATTTTTTTTTAAAAGGAAATAACTTAAAAAAAAAAATTGGAAAAAAAATTTCCGCGAAAAAAATTTTTGGTAAAAAAAATCCGCGGTTTTTTTCTTTTTTTGTCAAAAAATATGTTCGTACATGTTTTAATACCATTTGGTGTTCAATTCTGTTCACATATGTCAACCAGCAGCCGAATTAAAGCATTTTGTATTTTTAGGTTATGCTGAATGTACTAAAATTTTTGAGGTGTCCTTACATTTTCGTTCATAACTTTTAAACCGCTGAACCGATATCGCTCAAATGCAATACCAAACTTCTCAGGAGAACTTCCAATAAATGTGTTAAGTTTCAGTCATATCCGTGTAGTTTTTTGGTCGTGATCACCATTTCCACAGACAGACGGACAGACGGACCGAAGGACAGACGGACAGACGGACATCGCTAGAATGTCTTAAAATCGATCGGGGATCATGAATATATATACTTTATGGGGTCCCTGACCGATATTTCTATGAGTTACAAACGGAATGACAAACTTATATATACCCTCTATCACTAAGTGGAGGGTATAAAAAAAAAATTGTTGAAAAATAATTATGTTACTTTTTATTCACCAGCTGGTGAAAAACGGGTTTATTCACCACGAGGTGAATTATTATCCAAGTTACAAACCCAAGTTATTAAAATTTTTGGTTTTAAGAAAATGAAAATAGTAATTCTTGTTTTCTTTTTCGTTAATTGTTAGCTTAGTCAAACTAAGGTGGCGTCCTGCAACTTTTTTAAAATAAGACACCAGCCTAAAAACATTATCATGTTAAAATCTTTCGGGAAAATCCAAACTAGCAGGTATTTCAGCAAAAACAAAATCACGCGGCTTAATCATAATAGAGATTATTATAGATAAATTTGGAAGGCGTGCATAAAAAGTACGGCAAAATTTACACATTTTTATTTTTAGGATATTCCTTCATAAAACCGATCTATGTTCATATATTTAGTTCCTTTGAAAGAAATATGGAAAAGTCAAAAAAGCAAAAGAAAAAACACGTTTTCCGCCCTTTAACCAATAGGATAGCAATTTACAAAGCTGGAGAATCTAAGTTTCAGGTTTTCTATTCTCTGAATGAATATGATCGTTGCAACCATAATTTAAGAGCGTCATATTATGATTGAAAGTTGTATCATTATATGTTTAAAACAATCAAAAAATGTTTGTTGCAGTCATATTATGGTCCTAAATTTAATAATTTTTCGAATATTTAGGATCATAGCATGATTGCTGCAAAAATGTAGTGGTTGCTACAAACAAGTTGTGATAAAATATTCGATCTTAATATGACACTCTTAAATTATGATTGCCACAATCATATCTCTTCTCCGCGTATAAGATATGCCAATTGCACAACAATCGGAGTGTATGTCATGGGATACTCTTCCTTGTAAATGGATGTTATAGAAATTGCAACCTTTAAAATAAAGTGCTCACAAAATTTTGCTAAAGAACCTCTTCTGCTCTTATGATAATACTCATACATGGATACTTATATGGATTTATGCATAAAAATTTAGTACTGAAGGTACATACATATAAATATGTAGTAAACAATACCTTTTGGAATAAAAGTAACAGATTTTATGTTCAATAACCGATAAGATTATGTGTGTATGGATTTTTTTTTAAAGTTTTACAGTAATACCCAGTACTACGCTAATTTCCGAATTAAAACTATCTAAGAATATTAATTTTTCCCTTAGGAGACTTTTCCTAAAAAAAATGTCTCAGAATCTAAGAATTTTGTATAGGAAAAATATCTCAAAATCTGAAAGTTTTTCTGTAGAAAAAATGTCTCAGAATCTTAGATTTTTTTATAATATCTCAGAATCTGAGACTTTTTCTATAAGAAAAATATCTCAGAATCTGAGACTTTTTCTATATGAAAATGTCTCAGAATCTGAAACAATCTCAGAATCTAAAACTTTTTCTATAAGAAAATATCTCAGAATCTGAAACTTTTTCTAAAAGAAAAATATTTCAGTATCTGAGAATTTTTCTTTAAGAAAAATATCTCAGAATCTGATCTCAGATTCTGAGATATTTTCTTATAGAGAAAGTATCAAAAATATACTATAAGAAAAAAGTAAACTATAAGAAAAATGTCTCAGAATCTGAGACTTTTTCTATAAGAAAAATGTCTCAGAATCTGAGACTTTTTCTATAAGAAAAATGTCTCAGAATCTGAGACTTTTTCTATAAGAAAAATGTCTCAGAATCTGAGACTTTTTCTATAAGAAAAATGTCTCAGAATCTGAGACTTTTTCTATAAGAAAAATGTCTCAGAATCTGAGACTTTTTCTATAAGAAAAATGTCTCAGAATCTGAGACTTTTTCTATAAGAAAAATGTCTCAGAATCTGAGACTTTTTCTATAAGAAAAATGTCTCAGAATCTGAGACTTTTTCTATAAGAAAAATGTCTCAGAATCTGAGACTTTTTCTATAAGAAAAATGTCTCAGAATCTGAGACTTTTTCTATAAGAAAAATGTCTCAGAATCTGAGACTTTTTCTATCTGAAATGTCTATCTGAATGTTTTAAAACCTGAGACTTTTTCTATAAGAGAAATGTCCTATAAATGTTGTCTTTGAGACTTTTTCAGAATCTCAGACTTTTTCAACAGTAAAAACGTCTACGTAATAGAAGGGACAATTTCAAAAACGTATGTATTTCCATTACAATATTGAACTTTAAAAAGGCGTCAACATACAATATTTTCTTAATGTTTGTAGCTATTTTGTAGATTATTACAACTATAAAATAAAATAATAAAAAAAAACCTGCTAAAGTAAAGGCCGTTCTTGTTATTTAGGGATTCAATGAACGACCTTTAAGTGCACGCCTTGTTTACGATTTGTTACGGCCAATATAGCAAAAAGTCGAATGAATGCATTTTTAATGCACGCAATTTTAAAACGTTTGCTGGAATTGATGCTGTTTTTTTATTTAGTTTGTTATAGTGTTATCGCAGATTATAATAAAGACTTATCTTAGGTTCTAGTCAGAGATGGGTGTGGTTGTAGACATTAAAAAGGATATATATTTTTTTTTTAGCAAAATAATTTTTTTTTAAATCAATTTTAAAAAATCGGTACAATATTTAGACGAATCTAAGTTTTTTTTTTTTTTTTTGGGAAATTCTGAAATAAGTTTGGTGAACTTTACATGCCTAAACAAATTGAGTATGAAACCTTCCCAGCAAAACTTAGATTACCAAATAAGGTATAAAATATGGTATAGGATCTCTAATTTTATACATTGCAGCATTGATGATTTTAACAGGCGATGAGACTCAAAGTAATGCATCCACATTATCACAAAGAATACCAGTAAGGTATAAAAAAAGTCATAAATTTATAACGAAGAATACGAGTAAGGTGTAAAATATATGATATTTTATAGGTTACGAGAAATGAAATAATATAGCATACCAGAAGATAATATATAAGGTGTTACGAGTAGTGAAAAAGTAATTTTGTATTAAATTTACTCACGTGATTGTAAGTGAGTGTAAGTAGATAAAATATGCTCGTGAGTGTGTGTCATTAGCAAATTCCTGTCGTGAGCCCATCTCTAGTTTAAACTTATGCACTTTTTATAAAATATTTATTTTTTATGTTATTGTAATGCAATATGCATCCAATTATAAATAATGCATTATTTCAAACTTTGAAATAATACATAATGTAACCAAATATAAGTCATCCATGATTTAATGTTTAGAAATAATAAATCTATATAAATAAAAATCAATTGTCGTTCGTTGGTAACCGCATCAGTTGAGAACGGCTGGACCGATTTGGACAATTTTTTTTTTGAAATGTTCGCTTTAGTCCAGCTTAGGTTTTTACGTAAAGAAAAATTGGCCACGCCCCCTTTTACGCCCACTTTTTTTGATTTATCTAAAATTGGAAAATGGCAGCACCGATTTGGGTAATTTTTTATTTAAATGTTCGTAGTAATCCAATTTAAGTTTTTACAGAAAGAAAAATCGACTACGCTAACTTTTACGCCCACTTTTTCAATTTATCCAAAATCTGAAAATGGCTGGACCGATTTGACTAAATTTTTTAAATGAATTTTCATCATATTCCAACTTTGTTTTTTACGAAAAAAGAAATTTACCACGCCCACTTTGGCTATTTTTTCTTGAAAATGTTCGTCATAATTCAACTAAGGTATTTACGGATAGTAAAATTTCCCACGCCCACTTTTTTCTATGTATCGAAAGAACTATAAAGGCTAGACCGATTTGGTTATAGTCCGCAAAAGATTTTTAAGAAAAGAAAAATTGTCCACGCCAACTTTTACGCTCACTTTTTCTGAAATATATATTTTAAATCATGGAATGGCTGGATCAGGTTGTTTAATTTAGTTTATAATAGTCCAACTAAGGTTTTTGGAAAGAACAATTTTCCATTTCTACGCCCACTTTTGAATGGATGGACCGAGTTGGTTAAATTCAAATAAGGTTTTTACGATAAGAAAAGTTGTCCACCTACTCTTTTTTTCGATAAATATAAAATTGGTTCTATAGAAAAATAAAATATCGAATAAGAAATAAAATATAAATAAAAATCAAACTAGCCGATTTGGATAAAAAAAATTTTATATGTTCGTCTTTGGTTTTTTTCGGAAAACAAATAAATCATGTCCACTTTTACACCTCCTTTTTTCGATATATCTAAAATCGGAGAACTGCTGGATCGCTTTGACTAAACTTTTTTATTTAAATGTTCGTCATAGTCCAACTAAGGTTTAAGCGGAAATAAAAAATTTTCACGCCCATTTTTTTTTCGATATATCTAAAATAGAAGAACGGTAGGTAGGGCCGATTTGGCTATTAGTAGTATTTTTTGACATTCCTGATAGTACAACTAAGGTTTTTACGGAAAGAAAAATTGTCTACTCCCACTTTTTTCAATTCATCTATAATCGGAGAGCGCCTGGGCTGATTTGGTAAATTTTTTCTATAATGATCATTATAGCCCAAATGGTAAGGATTTTACGGAAATAATTATTGTCCTCCCCTACTTCAAGTTTAACTTACCACACAAATTTTAACGGCCACTTTTGTATAAATATGTCGACTACTAATGAGCGGACCGATTTTTTTATGTTTTATGAAATCAGAAAAGTGTCCCGGAAAATGGAAAATTCGGATAAACTATAAAGGTTTGTTTGAACTCAACACAGAAAATAAAATCATAAAATTCAAGTCAACAAACAACAATTGTGAATGTCTTATACTGATATCAACCAATCATTTAGTAAAAACGGCATCCCGTTAGTCAATAATACAAAAAATTTTGTTTTCAACAAACTACTTCAAATAATTTTATTTCAAAATGAAAGGAAAATTTCAACAAATCATTAGTGGCAGTTTATCAATAAGAAAAAGAAAAATATTTTTTTAACTTTCAAATAACCCGTTTGTTATTAATGTTCAATAATTTGTAAATAAAACTGATTTTTTTCAACTATTTATGTCAATAAACGACTTTGTCAAATAAAAGTCATATTTTCAACAATTTAAATCAATAAATATAAAGAACTTTGTCAATCTAACAAAATCGTAAATTTTTTTTTAACAATTGCTGTCTATAAAGAATTTGGTAGCTTTTGTAAAGTATAAAACAAAAACACAAACATACTATTACGACAACATGCTCTCTCTCGTCGTGTAGTTTGTTTTTTATTTGTGCCTGTACTTCTTTTTAAAAAAGCAGACAATGAAAAAAGAAGACAATTAAAACAAAAAAAAGATTATGAATTTAGTTTTATCTGAGCTAGCAAGGGGTACGGCAGCAATTGAAATTATGTCTTAGAAAATATTATTAAAAAATGTATTTCGAAAACAAATTAATCTTTTTAAATAAACATTTTGTTTTGTTAACTATTGTTTTGTTATGGGGCCCCCGTAGGCTAGTTGGTAGCGTGCTAGCCTTTCAACGTGGGGGTCGTGGGTTCGATTCCCACCGGAGCCCTTGGTTTTTTCGCTACAACGAGACGACGGTCATTGTTACCAGTTCTCGGTTAGGTTGAATTTATTAAAATGAGTTGTAAATAAATAGAAAGAATAAATAAAAATAATTGATCATGTGATCAAAACTATTATTATTATTATTATTACTATTGTTTTGTTTTTGCCTTTATATTTTTGGAATTATTTTTTTACAGAATTTGCTTTCCAAGTTTTTACCGATTGCTATGTTTGTCTAAAACGAAACTAAAATATGTGTATATAAAAAAGAAAGAAATAAAAAACAAACGAAAAAAAAGAATTTTCAACATAAGACAAAAACGGTAAAACGATAAAAGTAAAATACATTCTTAAGTGTTATAAAAAAGAATATTGACTAACAAAATACTTTTGTTTAATTTCAATATTAATATTCTCTTACATTTATCTCGATTTTTAATCAATTTATTTTTAATTTTTTTTCCTATAAAAAAAGTTTTAATTTGTCAATACAACTAATACTGTTGGTTGATATCACAAATTCGTTTGTTGAATTACTTTACCATATCAACAAATGACGTTTGTGTTTGTTGAATTTCTTTGTTGAAAACAAAATTTATTTTTTTTTTCTTTTGTTAGATCAACAAATTACGCTTTGTGTTTGTTGAATTTCTTTGTTGAAAACAAAATTTATTTTTTTCTCTTTTGTTAGATCAACAAATTACGTTTTGTGTTTGTTGAATTTCTTTGTTGAAAAAAAAATTAAGATATTGTACTTTTGTCAATACAAATAATAACTTAGGAGGACTATTACAAACTCATTTATCAATTGTTTTTTCAACAATTAATACTTACAAACGTTAGTTGATGTTACAAATTTCCGTATAGGAGCACTTTCAGTGAAAAATTTAATTGTATTCACAAATATGGGGGTCAATATAACAATTCGTTTTTTTCTGTGAAGACAATAGCTCACGATAAGGACGAGGGATACGCGTAATTTATTTTTGTTTTGTTCGTAATGATAATAAAGAAGTTTAAAGTTTGTACAGTTCGCAAAGTCGAAGACATGGTAATTTTTTTTTAGTTCCTAAAATATAATTTGAAGATGATTATCTGCCTAATCGAGTCTTTAAAACCACGCCCACAATTTTTTCTAAGCCAAGAAATTCATTACATTTTTTGCAGGGCTATATATTTGAAGCGAGGCGAAATATAACACTGATCTTATAAATGGGCCAGCAACGCGGACCGGGCCAGCTAGTATGAAATAAATTTTTTTCAATAATCAGGCATTACGTAGCAAATTATTAGTAATGCATAATTTTTCACTTTAAAATAATACGTTATGGAACAAATGTTTGGTATGATATCCTAAAATAATGCTACAAATAAGGTATATACATTACCTGGTAGTGTGTTATATAATCACCACCCATTACCAAAGTTTTGCTGGGTTTAATGTTTTTATACATATATCCAAGTATATTTCTTGTAGACATTTTTGATTTATTACTATTTGTCTAGTTTTATCTTGTATTTTATGTTTGAAACCATTTTTGATTTGGCAACTTTTTATTGAAAATTCCGTTTGTAATTCCAAGATTCTACTTGTAATTCAATAATTCCATTTGTAATTATAAACATTTTATTTGTAATTCGAAGATATAAATTTTAATTCGAAAATTTAATTCAGTTGTAATTTGTAAAAAATCTTTTGGAATTCAAAAAACATCGATTGTTATATGAAAAAGATCAACTGCTATTGTTATTTGATAAAGATCAATTGTAGTTTGCAAAAGATCAATTGTAATTCGAAAAAATATAAATTGTTATTCGATAAAGATCAATTTAAATTTGTAACAGATCAATTGTAATTCGAAAAAAAAAAACAATTTAATTTAAAAAAATATCAATTTTACTTTCATAAAGAGTATTTGTAATTCGATAAAGATTTATTGCAATTCGGAAAAGATCAATTGTTATTCGAAAAATATCATTAGTAATTCCAACAAGTAAGAAAATTATAGCCGGTCAAGACCCAATTCCGACCGATTTTATATATCTTTTGTTAGATCTTTTGTAGTAAATAAAATAAATGCAAACCAGTTTTGAGTTGAATAAGCTTATTATTGTCACCAATAGGACGATTTACCTAAATATCGGGCGAAGTTTTTAAATGGAGACTAGGCAGGTTCAAAAGAGTGACATTTTTTCTTAAACTTATACTTTTACAAAGTGTTTGGACAAGTTTTTATTCTACTATACGTTAAAATTACACTGTGGAATAAATTCAGGTTAGCAAAAGTTAGGTCGATTCTGAGAGTGAGGGGTGAAAATAGAGGCTAAATTTATATTAATTTTTATGTTAGTTCGAATTTTTTTTTAATCGACCTTCGAACTTTGCGGTCAAATGCCGATTTTCAGCATATTGTTTTATGGTTTTTTGGCTATTACTTGTCGACTAATTGAATTTTTTCATTCTGTGGTGCTTATGAAGCAAAATATTTTCAAAAATCATGAAATAAAAATAATTTTTCCAACATTTTGCTTCATAAGCACCACAAAAATTTTCTAAATCAATTTTTTAAAAAACTTTAATTGTTGGACTCTAGCAATAATTTGGCTTTTACAGATTGAAAAAATATCTATTAGTCGACGAGTTATAGCCAAAAAAACATATAAACAATATGCTGAAAATCGTTATTTGACTGCAAAGTTCGAGGCTCGATTAAAAAAAAATCGAACTAACATAAACAAACGCCGCGATACGGGTCTTCTTATTTAGCCACTATTTTCACCCCTCACTCTCAGAATTGACCTAACTTATGCTAACCTGAGTGTTATATGACACAAAATTGAGGCTAACCGTATAATATTTATTTTATTTTGATGCGATGAACACACACAGAAAATAAAATCGTCAAATTTAAATCAACAAACATCAATTGTAAATCAACCAAACATTTAGTAAAAACGGCTGCATGTTAGTTCATAATACAAAATTTCGATTTTGTTTTCAGCAAACTTAGTCAAGTAATTTTATTTCAAAATTATTTTATCATGTCAACAAAAAGTTTTTGTGTTTGTTAAATTTCTTTGTTGAAAAAAATAAGATTTTTTAAGTTTGTCAGATCAACAAATTGTGTTTGTGTTTGTTGAACTTCTTTGTTGAAAAAAAATTTAAGATTCTGTACGTTTGTCAGTACAAATAATAATTTTAGAGAACTATTACAAACTCGTTTATCAATTTTTTTAAAAATTTTTTTCAACAATCAATATTTACAAATGTTAGCCCTTTTAGGGGTCCACTGTTATGTTGCTTCCAACAGATAGGACTTGATTTCATATAAATTTGACCTCCTGATTTAAAAACTGCAATCCAAATTTTTCTAGCATTTTCCGTTTTCGAGATATTCGCATTCGAGATTTTTGCGTGAAAAAATTTTCAAACACGAATAACTTTTAAGTACAATTTACCCTATTCGAATTTAAAGTAGAATCTTGGAATTTCAAATGAAATTTTTAAAGTACAAATGGAATAATCGATCATGAGTAGAATCTTTTAATTACAATTGATATTTTTCGAATTACATCTGACAATAGTGTAGAATCAATAGATTTTTAAACATCTTAAAAATTGCAATGACATACATTCTATACTGTCATTTTACTTTAATGTTTGTGTCTGTTTTTATATCAACCAAGCGTTGACATTTATTACCATAGATTTTTTTTATGTGATTGATTTATTGTAAATGCTTTAGCAAATGCAATTTGCACTTACAATTTTAATCACTGCCATTACTTAAACAGTGGCGTTGAAGAATTTTTGGTTATAGAGTACTGTTCTGGTACCACAATAATAACACCAATCTACGAATGCTAATTTCAGACCTTACATCCACATTTAAAAATGTAAAAAAACAAAAAATTACCAGACCCTTTAAAAGCCCAATTAGTGCCCAATGTGCTTAATATTCACCTCAAACGTTTTTCAAATTTAGTTATAAATCCCAGTTTCCTATAGATTTTTTTAAAATTATTTATTTTAAAAGACCTCCAAGAATATGATAAAAATCATATCCTTTTGTATTAAAACGTTATTAAAAACAAAAAAAAAAAAAAACCCCATTCACTTAACTGTCATTATCATCTAACAACGTTAGCTAAAGAATAAAACTTGACCATTAAGTTAAATCTTATTTGCTTAGATTATTTTAGTTTTTTTTCCAAAGTTTTTTTTTCATAATTTTTAATTTTTAAAACACAGCTGCATTTTTTCTAACGAATAAGATAAAAAACAGCTGCGCAAATTTTTTTTCTATATTTTTATTTTTGCAACGTGACATGTTTTATTTTCAACGAAGGAAAAAAAAATTACAGACATCATGGCTAAAAGCAAAAGCCAAGTTATGTAGATAAATTGCCACAATTTTATAGCCAATATTAGACAGATTCAAACAAACAAACGAACGAGCGAACATATGCATCACAATAGAGTAGGAGGAATTTTGAGAAGTCAGGAGCAGTGCTACCGTTGTGCGACTTTAGTTGCAATTTGCAACCTTTTTGACGTTCTGAGACTTTTTGTGCGACTTTTTTAAACTTGTCTTATTTGCAACTTTTTCCAACTTTGTGCGACTTTTATCCCCCTTTTTTTGTTAAGTGAAACTTTTTTTCTTTTTTAAAACATGTACTGGAAAATTCCACATATTTCATACATTTTTTGGAAACTTTGGAATTTTAAAAATAATATCTAAAGGTCGCGACCGCAACTTTTTTACGTAAATGTTCGAATTTTAGATTTTTAAATTATTTGAATTGTTAAAATGCATTAAAATGGCAAAATCAAAAAAAAAAATCAAAAAACAGAATTACGTTAAAAATCCATTCCATAACATTTTACCCATTTCCCAAGATAATATCGTGAAATATTGCATGGAAACACCCTTATAGATGGAGATAGATTGTTGGTATGTTTAGAAAAAATGTTAAGGGGTAAAAATTAATGAGGGTCGGTCTCACTTTTTACCCCTCTATGAGGCCCCCTTGGAGCGGATTTAGTAAAAAAAATTGTATGGGGACCGCCTTAAGGGTTGAAGATAGAGGGTAAGTATGTTCTGAAAAAATTTTGGGGTTGAAAAACTATTGGGGGACATACATTTGACTCCTCCAGAGGCACCCTTGGGACAGTTAGAGGTAGGAGAAATATTATCTTTGTTATCCTTGTATGGAGTAAGATAAGGCTTAGGTATATTTGGAAAAAAATTTAGGGAGGAAAAATTAATGAAGGTCGATCTCACATTTTATCTCTGTTTAGGCGTGAAGGTGTAAAAATTTACAAGCAACCCCGCAACTGCCCCGGAGTCGCCAAAAAAGAGTAAAAATGTGAGATTTTTTACACTAAAATTTTTTCTAAACATACCTATGCCCTATCTCTACTCCTTTAGGGAGCTTTCATAAGAAAACAACAATTTTATCTTCAAACCTTAAAAAAATTTGCGACTTTTATTTGGAAAAACGATTTTTTTGTGCGACTTTTTTTGTAAACAACGACTTTTTGTGCGACTTTTTAAAAATTCTCAACGGTAACACTGGTCACGAGTAAATATTTTAAACTCAATGTTTATTGGAGCCTCGTATTTAAGACGAAACATATGATATTTCAACAACAATGGAGTAGTAACATATTCAATTTTTAAATTAAATAAAAAAATCAATTCGAATAAGATCAACTAAAATTTATAAAAGACTATTTGATTTATTCAGCTATTCCAAATCTAGAAACCTCTCAACAATACTTCAGAATTTTCCAGAGTTTTTTTAAAGTTTGTCAACCCGTTTTTAAACCGAAATAAAGGTCTGGGACCGATGTTATATATTGATCAGTAATCGATTCTAACACGGAAGGTCTTTTATAGACAACCACCGATTGTCTTGAAACTTGCATATGGGAAAGAGGGGAGGAAAATAAGATTTACCTGTTTGTTCTTAGCTGCCCAATCTCACATTTAGCGGGTCAAAGAGGAGGGGGAAAAACAGGATTTTTTTCGTTTTTTTGACGATTTTTTACATTTCTTCAGAAGAAACTTTATGAACTTTTTATACAGATCGAAAGGTTTTTTGAATGCCTATCCAATAGCGTATAGGCCGTTTCCAAATTCGGCTTCGTTAAGCTCCTATTTTCAAAAATGTAAAATCGTAGGGGTAGCTTATATGGTCCTACATATGTAGGACCGCCAAAATCACATGATATAATCTCTATTAAAATTAAGTTGTCCCGTATTTTTTTGTTTGGCGAAATTCCTACTAGTTCGGCTTTTATACGGATTTTTCCGAAAGCCCTCATTTTTTCATATGGTGGTAACCCTTTTTTAAATTTAAGATTGGGCAGCTAAAAAAAAACAGATAACTCTTATTTTTCTCCCCTCATTCCAATAATCGGTGGGTGCCCTGTGAAAGACCTTCCTTGTAAGACATTTAAATAGTGTCCGTCTGTCTGTTAAAATGGTGATCACGGCCAAAATATTGCACAGATACAAAAAAAAAACCTTTCAAATTATTAGAAAAAGTTTCGTAATCCCATTTTATCAATATTTGACAGTTTTCCTTGTGTTTTAACAAAAAAATTTTCATGGAATTTTTTTTTTTTTGTAATTTAACAAATTTTTTTGTAATTTTTACAAATTTTTTTTTTGTAATTTTACAAATTTCAATGGTTTTTTTTGCAAAAAAAAAAAAATCTCGTAAATTTACGAGAATTCCTTTTAAGTTTTATTGCAGCAAAAAAGTTGTAAATTTACAATTTTATTGGTTAAAAACTTGTAAAATTACAAAAAAACTCGTAATTTTTACTAGGAATTCCCGTAAAATAGGAGGCAGAAAAAAATCTAGTATTAGAACTAAACCTCCTTGTAAGTTTTATCGCGTCAAAAAAATTGTAAATTTACAATTTTATTTGTAAAAATCTTGTAAAATTACAACGTTTTTGGTAAAAAGCTTGTAAAATTACAAGGAATTCTTGTCAAATTGTATGTAGGAGAAAATAAAAGTTACAAGTTTTTATTGTTATTTTACAAGGTTTTTTTTTTGAGTTCCGATACTACTAAAACTTAACGCATTTATTTGTTGTTGCTCCGAGAAGTTTGGTATTGAATTTTAGCGCAATCAGTTCAGAGGTTCAAAAGTTATGAAGGAAAATGTAAGGAAATCTCAAAAATGTTTAATTCTACATAACCTATAAATACAAAATGCTTTAAATCGGTTAATGGTTGACATAACTGAGAATTGTTTTTAAACAAGTACAAATATATTATTAAAAAAAAAAGTAGATTTTTTTCCGCAAATTTTTTTTTTTTAATTATTTTTTTTTTTTTTCAAATAATTGATTTATATTGTGGAGGGTATCGACAAGGGTGAATTTTTTTTTTACTTGTTTATAAAATTTGTTTAAGCTTTGAAATATTTTTATACCAGAGAGATTAGAAAGAACCGCCCTTCTTAGGTCATTGAATTAAAATATTTATTTTTTTATTTATTTTTCAATTTTAAGCACATATTAGAGGGTATAAAGATTTTGTAAATCCGAATTTAAGACTTTTTCTTATTAAATAATTAATTCTGAAATCTTAATGACCTTCAGGAAAAATATTGATTTTTTGAAACATTTTTATACCAGAAAGATTAGGAAATAACCGCCCTTTTTAGGGCGTGGATTGAAAAATATATTTTTTTTATTTATTTCTTTATTTATTCTTTAGCACTTATTTGAGAGTATTACGATTTCGTAAGTCCGAATTTAAAATCCGAATTTAAAACTGTTACTTGTTTATTTCTTCTGAAATCTTTATGATCTTCGGGAATAATATGAATTTTTTTAATAATTTTTTAACTTACTTATAACATTTCGAAATATTCTCGTTTATTAAACTTACTTCTTGATTCTGAAATCAAAAAAGAAAAAATTAATGTTAATTATATGGAATTTGAAGTAATATTTAAAATTTTAAAATTAAAATTTGTAGAAATGGCAAAATTTATATACTCCTAAATAACAGAAGTTTTTAATGATTCTGATTGCTGAATTTTAAGATATTTTTGAACATATTTTTAGCAATTTTTTTTTTATTATACAGAAATAATGGTTATGAGAAAAAGCCGTTTAAAATGTTGGTGTTTACATTTCTAAGGAGTTAATGTTACATTGTGATTTTGTTTAGGAAGCTTTAACTTTATTATATCATGAGCGTGAGAGTGATTGAATCTGGCGTGAGTCACGTTTTTTTACTCACGTGATAAGTGGGTAAACAAAAAATTTGCGTGAGTGATTCGATTATTGTTTTTGTTCGCAAATTTCTATTGATATTTTTCGCATTTAATTTCGAATTTTATTACCTTCGAAACATTTGTTATTCCAAATTCAAAAAAATTCTTTTGGCAACCCACTCTAACTTACATAAATACTGTGGCATGTATGCTCGTAAACGCTGTCATGTGCTGACAGGCGCGGATTGAAATAGTTTCCGTTTACACGAGAGTACAGTATGTTTTTATTGGAAGCCGCTTTAAAAAAAAAAAAAAAACTTGTGAACATTTCGCTTTTTTTCTACACTCAAAAAAATACGTTAGTAGATTTACTAATTTTTTTTTGCTAACGCTAGTTAGCTATCTTTTAGCAAATTTTTAGTTGAGATTAGCATGTTAGCAAAAAATTCTTGTAAACTTCATTTAGCACATTATCAATTTTAAACAAACTTTGAACTAATTTCTTTTGCTAAATTTGAAATTGAGTTGACTACATTTTTACAAGATTATTTGCTAATATTAGCAAAATAAATGGTACATTTTTTTTTATTTTCAGAAAACTTAAAATAACGCTATCTCGGAAACTAAGCTAGATAGAGCAAAATGGAGGCCATTTTTGGTTCTTAGAATCTCCATAGTATCGCCGGTCCTCTTCACATGTGTGGACCCTAATGGGCCCTAACTTTGGATCCAAAAAAGTTAGCATTTCCGAAAATTTTTAAATGCTCATATCTCGGTAAATATTGCCGACACAACAAAAAGTCCAAAAGCTCTCAACACGTAGAACAAGACCGCAAAATAGTCAAAACCTGTCCGAGTAATATTTTTGAAGTTATCGAGTTTTTTAATTCTCAAGACCCCAGTGGTCCCCTATAATCACGTATCTCAAAAACTAAGCAAGGTAGAGCGAAACGGACACAAATTTTGGATCGAAAACTATGACGATTTTTAAGGAACCCAACTAGGTCTAGGCCCATCGGGGTCTGGACCTATCGGGTCCGAACCCAATGGGGTCCTCAGATGTGTATAAACTAAGTTCAAA
This sequence comes from Pegoplata infirma, assembly GCA_963921195.1. NCBI lineage: Eukaryota > Metazoa > Arthropoda > Insecta > Diptera > Anthomyiidae > Pegoplata > Pegoplata infirma. Next base: position 60,716,007 of record OY992540.1, read on the forward strand.
AAAAAAATATTTAGTTAACTAATTATTGGCAAAACATTTTTGCTAACTTTAGCAAAAAAATTGTGGGTTCAAAATCAGCAAATTTTCTTGTAGGTTTACAAGCTTTTTTTGCTAACATTACAGTTTTTTTTTTTTTTGAGTGTATACAAGAATCATTCTACATATAAATATTTTTTATTTTTTTCAAATATAGAGAGAGTGAAGGCAGGCTTAACGAGTGTTCACTTTGAAAAATCAGTGAAGTGTTAAGAACCACATTTGATAGAAATTGATGATTTTGTTTGGCTTATAGTAAAAAGTGCAGAAGATAAAAAACAACAACATCCAACAAAAAACTAACAAACGTATTGAATATTCGTTCCATTTTTTTGTTGAATGGATATATTGAATTGAATGGTATCGAATCGAGTCGAATCGCATTCAATAGAAGAATGAAGTTATATGGCGTTATTAGTGTTTGTTGTATTGGTTCAATTAAATTGACATAATTTACTTTAGTTTTTTTTTATTTTCTCTATTTTTTATTCCATTTTTTATTTTTTATTTAATGGACATACTTTCATTGATGTACGATTTACTATACAATTTTGTATAACAAGTTTTTATTTATTGTTATTTTTTTTTACATTTTCAGTAGTTTATTTTTTGTGTAACAAAATTGAAAAGTAAAATTTGTTAAAGTTGTTAATGATTTTGTTAAAAAATATTTTTTGTTAGTAAACTATTACATGCTATAAATAGGGTAGAGGAGGGCACTTGTGCCACTTTTTATGCCTTTCACTTACAAGGGAATTCTTTTAGAGCGCACCCACCGACTGTCCTGAAATTTTCTTATGGGGACGGGGGGAGGAAAATGAGAGTTTCCTATTTTTTCTTAGCTGCCCAATCTAATAAAATTGGTAGTTCAAATAAATACAACAGAAAAACATACAAAAATTGGCTTTTGGTAATATTTTGTTAAGAGAACATTTCTAGGAACAAACCACAATAATATTATTCGAAAAAAAAAATTGCATGTCGTTGCAATTTTATCGCGTAATATGCAGATTAGGATTAATATTATAATTCATAAAAATTAATTTTGTGTCATAAAGAGTTACTACTGTATCAAATAACTGGAATAAAACCAAAAATAGGAAAAAATGCATGTCCTTGCAATCCTTAAAAAGTGTATCCTTGAAGTCCTTAAAAAGCTACAAACGAACACAAATAATAGTTTTTAAAGTTCTGCAAGTCTGATAAAAATTTGGAAAAAATCTGCTGCAAAATAATAATTTATTTCGTGTTACTACTGCATCACTCAAAAAATTATGTCATTAACTGTTTGTATTTTATATCTCAGGCATTGTCTGAGTGGTGTTTCTTTAAAAAAAAAAAAAAAAAAATTATCATTAAATTTTTAAAGTCATTTATTTTTGTTCTGTAAGTAAAAATTATTGATTCATCTTTAAGTTTTAATGATTATTTTTTATTATTTTTTTTTTTAATTATTGGCATTTTTTAAAGAAAAGTCATTAGTTTTTACCTACTTGTGTGGGTTATTTTTTTGTAGACAAAAAATTGAAAAGGATGGGTAGAGTGAATGGCCAGAAAAATTTTTTAAAATAAAATTCAGAAAAATTTAAAAAATAAAATACAAAATCAATAATTTTTAATGTTTTCGTAGAATTTTTTTTTTTAATTTGTTGGTAAAAATAACACAACAATAATTAATTTTTAATGTTTTTGTAGGTTATTTTTTTTCGAATTTGTTGGTAAAAAGATGAAAGTGACGTTATTTTTAATGCTCAATGTTATTTATTTTATAAAATTTAATTCGCAGTAAAAAATAAATGTGGAAGTTTGTTAAAAACTAATTACTGGAATGCAGGCACGTACGCAGGGGGGGTGCCCTGGGGGCCCGGGCCCCCCCCCAAAATGATTTGGTCACATAAAAATTTTAAGACTTTGCACTACAAAATATACGTTTGTTAACAAAAAATGCTCAGTATTTTTTTTTTCTTTTTATCTCGAATAAATTTAAACCGAAGTTTTTTTTCCTGAAAATTTCAAAACATTGAAAAAATTTTGATTGAAAAAATGTTGTGTGGGTTTAAATTCTTAAACTTGTTCGGTAGCGAATAAGACACCTTTAAACGATAATTGCGACTGATCAAGTAAGTTATGCATCATGAATATTATTCCATTAGCTTTTCTCCCGACTTTATTTAAAGACGCTGCCACATTTGACTAGACTTGTGATCTCCGGAAAAGCTTTGTCAAAGGGTTTGAGAATTTTTTTTTTGGAAAATAATGTTTCATATGTTATGCATTGAAAATTATGTCGTTACTAATTTAAAGCTAATGTAATTCCAAGTTTAACCAAATTTAAATATTTTTAAATCGAAAAATTTTATCGGAATCTGAAACTTTTTTACACAAAAAATTAATCGAATTGTTGTTTTTTTTTTTAAATATCTAAACAAAACTGGGAAATTTTTTTCTACAAAAAATATTGTGAATTTAAGAATAAAAATGTCTCAGAATCTGTAAATTTTCTCATTCAATAAATGAATAAGAGATTTTTTAAGATTAATTTTGTTTAGAGTTTTTCTATACGAAAAATATTTTAGAATCAAAGAACTTGCTTATACAAAAAATGTCTTGTAATCTAAGTATTTTCTGTATGAAAAATGACTCAGAATCGGAAAAATCTATACGAAAAATATATCAGAATCTGTGAATTTTCCCAGCAGAAATTTTGCTGAACTGACAGCAGCTTTCAGAAAGGAAACACGAGTCAAAGAGCGCATCCAAACCAGCTGAATTCATGCATGAATCTCTAAGGCGATGTCATACTTTAGAGCGCTAGTTGGATACACCGAAAAAGCGCTCTTAAGATACTCTGAATTCACATCTCTTTAGAGCGCTGAAATTTCTATACCAATTTGAGATATTTTTCTTGCAAGAAATTTTTCTGTACGAAAAATGTGTTAGAATCTAAGAACTCTTCTATCCAAAAATATCTCAGGATCTCAGAATTTTTCTATACCAATTAATCAAAATTAACTATACGAAAAATATCTTAGAATCTGAAAATTTTTCAATACGAAAAATGTTTGAGAATCCGAAAATTTTTCAATGCATAAAATGTCTCAGAAAATTTCAGAATTTTTTAATACGAAAAATGTCTCAGTCTGATTTATTTTTAAAACTAAAAGTGTGTCAAAAGCAAACGTTTTTCTGTACGAAAATTGATTCAGACTCTAAGAATTTTTCTGTATGAAAAATGTTTTAGAAATTAAAAATTTTTCTATAAGTAAAATGCCTCAAATCAAACAACTTTTTCTTAGAACCTGAGAGTTTTTCTATACAAAAAATATCTCAAAATCTAAGAATTTTTCTATACGAAAAATGTCTAATAATCTAAGAATTTTTCTACACGAAAAATTTTTCAGAGCTTTATAGTTTTTCTGTATAAAAAATGTCTCAAAATTTGAAAATTTACTATACGAAAAATGTTTTAAATCGTAAGTATAGTAAAAATCTTTCTTTGTTAAAATGTCTTGGAATTATATTTTTTTGTGTTCAAGACCTGTAAACTAAAAAAATTCCAGCAATTTAAGGAGTCTTTCGTCACAAAAATGTCTCAAAATCTTTGATTTTATTACGATAATGTGTATCTTAGAATCGGAGAATTTCCTATATTCTTAAAGGTATCCCATGGTTTTTAGTTTTTACTCGTAAGGTATATTTGAGAATTTTTAAAGAATCAATTTTCAAATCTTTAAAAAAAAACGATTCCTTTTTTATCTTAAATTTAAAATAAATGTTGTTTTTCTACAAATGTAAAAAAATGTAGGCTCAAAAACATTGAGGTGGAAAAACGAAATTTAAAAAAAATGTTGGGCCCCCCCCAAAATAAATTCCTGCGTACGTGCCTGCTGGAATGGTTTTCTAATATTTTATCACTTGTTTTGAATATATTTTTCATTTGTTTTTGACTACAAAATATTTTGAGTGATCAAGTAACAGGAAAAAAAAACAAAAATTAGGAAAAAAAATTGCATGTCCTTGCAATCCTTAAAATGTGTACCAAATAATCTGCAGCAAAATAATAGATTTTTATTCAAATTTTAATACTTTTTTTTGGATATTCGCCCATCTTCCATTTAATTTAAAATTGAAGTCCAATTTTTGGCAAGTTCTCTTTCTAAATTTTTACTAAAATTTTTTATGTGGGTAGATTTGAGTTAAATCTTATTTTTTTTGCAAAAAAAAGTTGACAAAAAGGGGCATATTACTAAAATGCCTATCACGAAACCGGAGATAATATTACAAAACTAAATTTTCAAAGTTTTACTAAGCCCCTAACAATTTTGAAAAATTTTCTAAGTCCTAGACACATATTTTTGCATTTTGTACTAAAAAATTTCATCAAAAAGAATAAAAAACAAGTGAAAGTGTTAAATTCGGCTATGCCGAATCTTTGATACCCTCCAACATGTTAAAACATATAAAAAAATACAGGGTCGTTTTTTGGGGGGGGTGAAATTAGTTTCGCGATAAATCTAAACTAATTTCTTTATTATGCGTTTTGCAATTTATTAATACCATTTTCTCATTATTTTAATGATTTTTTTTAAATCCACGCCCACAAAAGGGGGAGGGAAGAAAAAACAAAATTTTCCAGCCCCCTGGATCTAAGTGCAGGAGTTAAAACTCCTTCTGACACAAAAAGGTTTTATTTGTTTAAAAAAAATGTCAAAAAAAGATGCAAAAATAGCGTTTTTTAAGAGTTTTTTTTTATTTCGTTAAGGGGGAACTTTTTTCCCCCTGCCCCGATTTCGCCCATTTCCGAACTTAACCGGTCTATGAACATTAGACATATTCTTGTCAATTTTCAGGGGTCTAGCTCTTTTATTTTGGACTGAATCGTGTTTTATACAGACGGACGGACGGACGGACGGACGGACATTCATAGAACGACTTAGAATCGATCATAGATCAATAATATATATACTTTATAGGGTCCCCGACCGATATTTTTATGCGTTACAAACGGAATGACAAAGTGAGTATACCCCCATACTGTGGTTGGAGGGTATAAAAACAAGTAGAAAAGTTAAATTCGACTTGGCCGAATCTATGAATACCCTTTTCAAGTGAGAGTAAATTTTCTAACGTGAAAAAATAACATTTTTGTTTAGAAATATTTTATTTTGTGTAAAACAACTTTTTTTTAGTAATTTTTGAAAAAAAAAAAAAAAAATAATTTACTAAAAATTTTTTTGAGTGTAAAATTTTTTTTGAGTGTAAAATTTTTTTGGAGTGTATTTTTCTTTAGTGTAAAAACATTTTTGAGTGACAAAAATACGTTGTAAATTTTTTTTGTGACTTACCAATGTTTTAAAAGATGTTAAACGGGTTTTTAGCAAGTGAATTTAAGGGGAAACTAATCTGAAATTTACGGTTTTGCTAATCACTTTTGAACTACTGGACCGATTTTGCTTAAATTTAACACGAACTAGGCCAGGGGAACGACAAATACATAAGTTAAGCTTCAGCATCCTCAGAATTGTTAGCGTGTTTTTTATCTTTTAAATTCATGAAAAACCCTTGCCGAAAGTCAGTCTTTTGCTCATAACTTTTGAACCACTGGACCGATTTCGCTGGATTACAATACCAACCTGACCAGGTAATTTCCCAACATATATGCTAAACTTCAGGAGCCTCCGAAAAGTCTTTCAAAATTTATCGTGTTTCAGACGGACATCGCTAGATCGACTTAAAATCGATCGAAGATCATGAATATATATACTTAATGGGGTCCTAGACCAATATTTCGATGTGTTATAAACGGAATGACAAACTTATATGCCTCTATCACTAGAGTATAAAAAATCATTAAAAATGCTTTTAGTATTTTTTTTACAAAATTTCTAAGTTTATAAAAGTGGGTACAACCGGAACAGGTTGTGTTTCTATGGTACATGTGACTTGTCACCTATACTCAAAAAAAAAGTCGTGTAAGATTACCAAAAAAATCCTCGCAAAATAATTTGTTGCTACCTCCTATTTTACGAGAATTCCTAGTAAGAATTACAATTTTATTAGTAAAAAGCTTGTAAAATTACAACAAATGTACAAGCTTTTTTCAAATAATCTTGTACTTTTTTTGACGCAATAAAAATTACAAAGACTTCGCGTGACTCAACTAGATTTTGTGCTACCTCCTATTTCACGAGAATTTCTGGTAAAAAATACGAACTTCTTTGTAATTTTACATAATTTTTACCAAAAAAATTTTAAATTTACAACTTTTTTGATGCGATAGTATTTACAAGGAATTCTCTTGACTTAACTAGATTTTTTTATACCCTACACCACTCTGTGGTACAAGGTATAATGAGTTTGTGCTGATGTTTGTAACTACCCCAAATATTGGTCCTAGACCTACCTTCAAGTATACCGATCGACTCAGAATTACTTTTTGAGTTGATTTAGCGATGTCCGTCCGTCCGTCCATCTATCGGTTTAAGCACGATGCAGGTCGCAATTTTCAATCAATTGACCTTAAATTTAAAACTTAAGCATCTTTTGGACCAAGGACCAAGCCTATTGAAATTGGAGAAAATCGGTCGATGCTTAGACCTAGCCCCCATACAAACGTCCCCTTTGGATTCGGCTTAAATGACTCTTATAACCGTGTTATAGTAGATATCGCTTCGAACTTTAGCAGGTAATCAAATTTTTTATGTACAAACCACCATTCCAAATTTCAAAGGAATCAGGTCAGTCCTTCTGGTAGTCGCCATACACACCGCCCTCCCGATCATAGATGGGACTAATTAATTAAAGGGACCAATTAATTGATGGTTTAATTACCATTTAATTGATGTCAATGGTAATGAAATTTTTTTCATTACCATTGGTTGTATCAATTGTACCAATTAAATTACTTATCAATTTAATTACTAATGAAAATTAAAAAAAAATAATTACCATTGGTATGGCATCACTTAAAAAAAATAATTACTATTAGTAAAAGTCGTCACAATATTGTCAAAATCGTTAATATTTGGAAAAATCTGTTGTTTTTTGTTATATGGTGTTTTAGTTTTTCACATTTTATAAACTAAACACACGTTGATTGCCTTTGTATAACACAATATTTGAAATTTTTATTTTAGTTTTGTTTTTTGTCTTTAACATTTTCATATTTTTTTTTGTAAAAACATACTTTGATGTTTAAATTTTTAACTTTTCAAAAAAAAAAACTAAAATGTGCAAACCAATGGTTTTGAAACCATTTATAATTGGTGTTTTTCAACAATTGGTGCATTTCATTACAATTAGTAATTATTTTTTCAATTAAAAAAATTTAATTACCATTAAATGGTAATGAAAATTTTTTCATTACCATTGATATCAACCAATGGTAATTAAATTTCAATGGCAATGAAAAATTCCCATCTATGCTCCCGATATTCACATAATTCCCTCAAAATTCATCAAAATGGAAATATTTGATAAAAATTTTATTTTTAGGTGTTAAACGTGTACTTTAGTAACCTAATAAAATCGGAATATAATTAGACCATTTCTGGACTAGTCCCCCATAGAAAAATTTCGACCGATGTTCAGTTCAATCGGTCTATTGACAAAAAATAAACTAATTCCACTAAAATTTGATCTGCGTGTGTTTTCTACACTAAATAAAGATCTAACAAAAGACAGATCCAATCGATCCATGTTTGGAGCTTGGATCCATTTATCAGAAAGGACTGGTGTAGGGTATCATATGATCGGTCTTGACCGACTATAACTTTCTTACTTGTTTTTTATTTAAAAAATGTTTTCCCCGAAACAAACTTTATAGGTTAAACCACCCAATGAATTTTAAATTTTTATAGGTTTCTCTTAAAAAATGTTTTATTCTCTTATAAGAATTTGAAATCGCTGAATTATCTCTTTTCGTTTTAGTTATACCCTACACCACTCTGTGGTAAAGGGTATAATGAGTTAGTGCTGATGTTTGTAACAATCCGAAATATTGGTCCTAGACACACCTTTAAGTACACCTAGACACACCTTTAAGTAAGTCGATTTAGCGATGTCCGTCCGTCCGTCTGTCCATCTATCGGTTTAAGCACGATACAGGTCGCAATTTTCGATCAATAGACTTGAAATTTGAAACTTAAGCTTCTTGTGGCCCAAGGATGAAGCGTATTGAAATTTCGGTCCATGTTAAGACCTAGCTCCCAAATTTCAAAGGAATCGGGTCAGTCCTTCTGGTAGTCCCCATACAAACCACTCTCCCGATATTCACATAATTTCCTCAAAATTCATAAAAATGGAAATATTTTATAAACATTTTATTTTTAGGTTTTAAACGTGCACTTAAGTAACCTTATCAAATCGGAATATAATTGGACCATTTTTGAACTTAGTCCCCCATATACAAATTTGGACCGATATTCAGTTAAATCGGTCAATTGACAACAAAAAATAAGCCAATTTCACTAAAATTTTACCTGTGTGTGTTTTCTACACTAAATAAAGATCTAACAACGACACATCCAATCGTTCCATGTTTGGACTTGGGACCCATTTTCCGGGAAACACTGGTGTAGGGTCTCATATGGTCGGTCTTGACCGACTATAACTTTCTTACTTGTTTTATATGAAAGGTGTCGACATTGTCATAGGTGTTTTGGGTCCAGGTAATAGGTCACAGACATAGACCTATCACTTTTCCTGCTGTAATGTGCCAACTGGGGAATGTGACCCCCTTCCACCCTAATACTTGCTAATTTTATTTATATCATATAACATTGAAGAGGATTACATTTTTGGTGGAAATTTGTTTGTAATATAACTAATTAGTTATATAATATGGGATTTTTTGAGGAATTATAACAAAAAATAGAAAAATGCTTGTTAAAAAATAAAATATTTGCATTACCCGGGTGAAAATGGCCATGTATGTTCATATATGATGCATATATGGATGTCCATACATGTGCATTAGGGCGTTTCATCAAAAACTTTTTTTTGGATTTTTGCAACTCTTGAAGCGGAATATGAATTCTTATGGCCCAAAAGATTTTTGAGATTTTTTTCAGATTTTTGGAATGTCGGGATCAACTCGCTCAAATCGATTTTATCAAAAAAATGAGGTTATGAAACATAATTTTTTTTATTTTTTGTTCTCTGGTGCCTTTTTTTAACAAAACCGGATATAATACTTCTTAATGTTGCTAGCCTCCTAAAAAAAAATATTCGCGGTCAAAATAATAACTTCAAGGGTCACTAAGATGACCTTTAAAGTAAAAATTCAGAATTTCCCGTGTTCCAACCTTAATAATTTGAGAAATATGCAATATATGAACGTAATGATGAATCCGTTAGATAGGTCTTTTTAATACCTTTAATTTAAAACCAAAATGACATTTGTCACTTTAGTAGAAATATTAAAAAACTAAGATAAACTCATTTTTTCCCCCATTTTACAGAAAATCGAAGGGAATCCATTAGTAGTTTTTTTGTAAAATTGAAATAATAAACTTAAAAGAAGTTTTTTTGATTGCAATTAGTGTTTCCAAACCGGAAACCCGGGTTTTTGTCAAACCGGTTTTTTTGACAAAAAACCGGTTTTTTTGGTTAACCGGCTTGGAAACACTAACTACAATCTATAAAAAGCCTTTAAAAGTTATTATTTTAACTTTACAAAAAAAACTACCTAATGCACCAGTTCAATTTTCGATAAAATGGGGGAGAAAATGAGTTTTTCCCAGTTTTTTATTTTTTTTAACATTTCTACAAAAGTGACAATAGTCAGATTGGTTTTAAATGAAAGGTGTTTTAAAGACCTATCTAACGGATTCAACATGACGTTCATACATAGCTTATTTCTCGAATTATTGAGGTTAAAACACGGGAAATTCTGAATTTTTACTTTTAAGGTCATCTTAGTGACCCTTGAACTTATAATTTTGACCGCGAATATTTTTTTTTAGGAGGCTAGCAACATTTAGAAGTAATGTATCCAGTTTTGTTAAAAAAGGCACCAGGGGAAAAAAATAAAATAAAATGATGTTTCATAACCTCATTTTTTGGATAAAATCGATTTGAGCGAGTTGATCCCGACCTTCCAAAAATCTGAAAAAAATCTCAAAAATCTTTTAGGCCATAAGAATTCATATTCCGCTTCAAGAGTAGCAAAAATCAAAAAAAAAGTTTTTGATGAAACGCCCTAATGTGCATATCCGTAATTTGAGGGTACATGTACATTAATGATCATACATTGTCATACATGAATTTGTATGTAAAATTTTTTTTCTATTTTTTTCTATAAAACGTCTATTAATTGAAATTTTTTCAAATATAAATATCTTGTACTAATTTATGACACTGATTTTTTAATAAAAACTAACGAATATTTTAAAAATATACTTTGGACTTTATGATACTTTAGGCTAATCAAAGCTTCGAAGAATTAATCACTTTTCGAATGAATTCACAAATAAAATACATTCGATTTTTATAGTCACTGAATACAATTATTTTTAAAATATCAATATTTCTTGGAATGGATTCGATTTTTACCATTAAATCGAATTCTTGTTTATAAGAATTTTAAAAACTGAATGCATTCTTTATTATTCATGAGACTTTTAAAAATCGAATTTATAAAAACTTACGCATTCAATTTCAAAGTCAAATGAAAAAGAAACCGAATTCATTCTATATTTTAAAATCAAATGTAAATTCATTCGATAAATTGTGATTGGGGAATGCAATCATTAAAGTTTAATTCAGAACACCAAATCTTATTAAGGGATGAAATCCTTCGCAGCTCTGACAGTAATACCGTCAGAGTGTTCGAATTTTCTTCTAAATTTGGTTGTTTACGTTAGTGCCGTTCATTTTCGCCTATAAAATTATAATCAATCTTGATGATGTATGATCATTATTGTCCAACCGAACGACTTTTTCAGACTGAACCCATACATGAACTTCGTCCAATTTTGCAAAGTTCTGCCGAACCCAACCTTTAAAAAAATTGTTTTTAAGACATGTATGCTATACAGATGCATAGCATATATGAAGGAGTATGACATACTTATCTACACGTAGTTGCATACATTTACATATATGGAATATTACATTACTTGTGTATGTTCATATGTGCTCCCATATATGACATACATTTCCATATATTGTTCATATACTATCATACATTGAATCATGTATGAGCATGTATGAACATACATGGTCATTTTCACCCGGGTAGTTTTGTATTTTAATTCTGCAATTAAAAGTTGTATGTTTCTAATTTTAAACTGTTTTCGGCGAATTACACTATGTTACACATTTTTAATAAAAACTTGTTTTGTGTCTGCTTAATTTTCCCGTATCAGTATCTTTGGAAAAATGGCAACACCTAACATTTGTGTCTAAAATATAGACCATGTCTGGCAATGTTTACAAAAATAAATACTTAGATCAGAATTGATGAAGGAGAGGAAGAAGAATAATGATTACTAAAAATAAAAGTTTGTTTACACATAATTACAATAACAACCCTTCTGAAAAAACAACAGCAACAACCACACTCGAATTGAAAAAATCAGATTTAGTTGATACTTGCTTAACAGCCTACTTGGCGTATCGGTCTAGAGTAGTGCCCCCCATTTCCCGGTTCTCGGTATTCCCGGGAATACCGGTATTCCCGGTTCTGGAACCGGTATCCCGGTTCTAGATATATTCCCGGGAATACCGGTATTCCCGGTTCTGATCTTGGTACCGGTTCTCAAAAACCAAAAAAATACTATACCATAAAATATTTAAATTACACAATTTAATCAGTATTTCAGTAATATTAAGTTGTGTTTGTAAAATTTTTAAAAAATTATGCAACTATTTTTTCTTAAATTAAAAAAATAAAATGGAAATGGTGTTTTCACATGTTTTGTATTTATTTTTTGGTAAAAGCAGCGAAAAAATTTTAATTGTACAAAATCTTACAAAATATTCATACCAGTAGTCCTGGGAATACCGTCAGAACCGGAACCGGGAATACCGGTATTCCCGGGAATGAATTAAGAACCGGGAAACCGGTACCATTTCCCGGTAATACCGAGAACCGGGAATACCGGTATTCCCGGTACTACGGTACTGACCGTAGGCACTACACAGAAAATAATATCGTAATTTTTTTTTTAATTAAAAATGGATTTGATATTAAATTTAACTTCAATTAAACATTTTAATTGATTCAATTAATGTTTTAATTGAATTCTTGACTTTACTGAAAACAAAAATAAAATAAACAAACGAAACCGGTTTTGTATGCATTAGTGTTAGTAGCCAATGAAAAAATAAAAATGCAAAAAACAACAAAAAAAACTTTTGAACTATTGTTTTGTATATTTTGGTGGTAGCAGCCAATGAATACATAAAAACGCAGGAACAAAATTTAGTTTTATTGTTTTCTTTAAGGCGACTGGTCGTTGCGGATAAATTGTTTGCTGATAAAATTTGTACAGTTGAAACAAAAAAAAATAATATGATGTGTTTTGCACATTGAAATATAATACAATTTTTTTTTGTTTCAACTTTACTAAAGCGACAAAAATGCATGCAATAACAAGATTTAAAAATAAAAATGTAGTTTTAAATAGTTATTGATATTTTAAAATACTACTATAATGTTTTTTTGCAAAACTATACCAACTGTTTATATTTAATAAAGAAAAAAAAATCTTAATAATAAAAAACAAAAAAATTCTATGTTTATTTATTTTAGGGCATTTTATGAAGTTTAACTTTAAAATTAAATTGAGTTGTGGTCTTTTTTCAATTAAACATTTTATGTGAATCAATAAGTCTATATTATTGATTTTTAATTTTATATTATTTTTTATATTTTATATTTTTTAGTTTATTTAATTACAATTTTAATTGGTTTTCCATTTTATTTTCAATTAAAACTTTAATTGATTCAATTAACAATTTAATTAAGTTTTAAAACTGTTTTCAAACAAAATGAGTAATTAATATGCGCATTTTCGTGATACGTCCGAAATCAATTAATTTTTTAATTGAATCAACGAATTTCGTAATTGAAATTCATTTTTATTTTTTTCTGTGTAGTCTAGAGTGATTGTACGTTACAAGCAGTTAATAGCAAAGTATTACAGATGATGATGAGTTCAATCCTTGTCGGCTGCGATCTGTTAATAATTTTCACATATAGAGTTCTATTGACTATTAACTAAATAATTTTGACATTAAAAGTTTTTCTGAAGATTATTATAACTGGATAATATAAAACTAGTAAGAAACAAACCAGGATGTCTTAAATTTTTAGAAAAATTAAAATTTTTCTTTCACACTTTTCTCAATTCAAAACCATATATATCAAATCAAAAAATTATAATACATAATTATAATTAGAGCCTGAGCTCGACTGTCTTTACAGAAACAATAATTTCCCGAGACTTTGTTTGTGGTTTTATATAGTAATTTTGACCGATATGCATTTCTGTATTTGGAGAATTGGTATGTAGTACCTCATATTTAACATGTTCTACTCCTACTACTGAATTAACATTGATTTTATATTCATTTTCCTACAAAATAAACATTGTCGCTCCTTTAACTACTTTGGCAAGTTTACAACAATAGTAGCCGTTAAACAAACTTATTCCTGTCCTGACCAATAAGAATATTATTATTTAAAATTATGTGCATTTTAAAACGTTTTCTACAAAAATCCAAAAAAAAAATCGAAAAAACAAACCACAAGAAAACAAAAATCATTGTATACAAATTATATTTTAGCTCTTAAACATTTATGGATGCCCACAAGTTGGAATGGATGATAATAATGGTCAGTCTCTGGGTCGAAAACACACCACATCAACTAGCTAACTAACAAAAAAAAAATACAAAATAATTTGAAACCCAAGGCTTATTGAAGCGTGCTATGATCACAAAAACAAAAAAAAAAAAATAATAACAAAACCACAAAATTTCTTAGATAGATTTGGAATTTTTATTTTTAAATTTTTAGCTTAAAGTCATATTGTATTGTTGATTCTTTTTGTATAATACAGTTACAAATGTCCCCTCTAAACGTAAGACAGATATTCATTTGGCTATTTGTGTGAATTTTTATTTGTTGTTGGATGTTGTACTAGTATTCATGAACATTTATGGTTGATTTTTGTTGCTTTATTCTGGCAAACACAGCTGGGCAAATTTATTTATTAGCAAAAGGTTTTTGCTTTTTTTTTTGTAAATAGGCCATATTGTTTAATAAAAAAAAAAAATTACAAATACCTAAGAGTTTAAAAACTATAATAGTTAAATTCGGCTTGGTCGAATTTATGAATACCCTCCACATTGTAAAACACATGTAAGTGATAGTAAATTTTCTAACGTGAAAAAATAACATTTTAGATTAGAAATATTTTATTTTGTGTAAACAACTTTTTTTTTGTAATTTAAAAAAAAAAAAAAATATTTGACTAAATTTTTTTTTGAGTGTAAAATTTTTTTTGATTGTAATTTTTTTTAATGTAAAATTTTTTTCGAGTGTATTTTTTTTTGTTTTTAGTTTTAAAAATATTTTTGAGTGACAAAAATACGTTGTAAAATATTTTTGTGACTTACCAATGTTTTTAAAACATGTTTAACGGGTTTTCAACACGTGAATTTAAGGTGAAACTAATCTGAAATTCACGGTTTTGCTAATAACTTTTGATAATAACACTGGACCGATTTGGCTGAAATTCGACACGAACCAGGTCAGAGGAATGACAAATATATATCCAAGCTTCAGCCTCCTCAGAATTGCGTTTCGAAAGCTAGCGTGTTTTTTATCTTATAAATTCAAGAAAACCCCTTGCCGAAATTCAGTCTTTTGCTCATAACTTTTGAACCACTAGACCGATTTCGCTGGATTGCAATACCAACCTGACCAGGTAAATGTCCAACATAGCCTCCGTAACATTTTTCAAAAGTAAGCTCGTTTTCAACAGACAGACGGACAGACAGACGGACGGACGGACGGACGGACATCGCTATATCGTCTTAAAATCGATCGAGGATCATGAATATATATACTTTATGGGGTCCTAGACCAATATTTCGAGGTGTTACGAACGGAATATATATATATGGACTTTTGTCATTAACTTTTAACGCTTGTGATATTTTACTAATTTCGCAATAACATTTTTATTTGTAAACTAGGTGGTACCTGTGAATGTAGATATGTTAAGGGAACCATAATGAGTAATTCTGCAAAGGCACAGCGAAAATAGTCTCATTATCTCATGGTAAGGAACGTGCAAAGTTGAAAAATGTAAAAAAATCGCTTGATACTCTCAAGAAATTTTTCGTTCAAAGTTCCATATTGTTGGGTGCGTTAAAGCTATTGCTCCAAATTTAATACTGTTTAATCAGTAGACTTGGGCAATTATTTGGTGTAGGTTCAGTGGATGTGCCATCAATAAGAAAAAAGTTACATGGACCTAAATCTTTGATACCAATTTTTTTCAATTTTCAATTTTTCGAGGTTTTTTGATTGTAGCTTTTGGTGCAAACTGTAATTTTAAAATTCAAATACACATGGTAAAAGCCCTTGTAAATATGCACAATCTGAGACTGATTCGAGTGATGTGCTCGCAATGGTTACGAAGCTGCAGCTCTCCAAAGGTGGGAAGAAAAAACGTGAATTTTTTAAAAAGTCTGTTTTTTGCGAGGCACACTCCCAGTTTTATTCCGAATGGTTCCGAATGCTTTGTGAACTTTATAATTTACCATTTCCCACTTGATTTACCAACGCACCCAAAAAATATTCAATTGCAAAAATTTTATGAACTTTTTAAATTTTTTGCAAAATTTCGATATTTTAGTTTTGCATTATTTGACAGCCAAATGTGCATGGCTGAAAGTTGAACATGTAGAAACAATTGTATGTGCAAATATAATAAATCATGGAAAGCAACTTTGATCAAAAGTTAATATTGGCGAATTCCGCGGCGTTTTTCTGTTTTCCGTTTTTTGTAAGGCACATCCAGGCCGCTTATCGAAATTGGTCAGTGAAAAGTGCGTTTGGTAGTATTTTTAATGCTTTATCTTCAATCCATTCGCACCCAAAAACAATTGACGTTTTAGTGGTTTTTTGGTGGTTTTAAATTTTTGATACTTTTAAATTTAATGGTTATATAAAATCTTACATTACTTAAAATAAAGTAGAAAAGAAATGTATTTTGATAGATTTTGACATGTCTTATTCAAATAATATTTCAAAATTAGTCCATTGATTTTTGCAGTCGCGAAAATCGCGAAAAATCGCTAAAATTTTTTATAACCTTGATAAAATTAGTAATAACGTTAAAATATTTCGTAATAACCTTAATATTAGCATTATTAATCATACTTTGAATAGTTTCAATATTCAGTGAAGGACAACACTGTAAAATCAGACATTTAACATTAAAAAAAAAAAATAAATTCAAAATTATTAAATTTTTTTTTCAAAAATGTTCCCTTTAAACCACTGCTGTTTCTTACCTATTAGAGATCGAATAATGGTGTTAACTAAGAATTTGTTGAGATTTTGTTAATGCATTAGGTAATATTTTTCTAAAAAAAATAAAACCGCTAGAAACATTTTTATTTCCAAAATATTGGAAAATGTGCCGAAAAAAAATTGGTTAAATGCAAATATCTCGATATTTAGCAAAGATTTTATGCATGTTTGAATATGTATTTTAGCTCTGGGTAAGCATAATACAAAATGGTACGTTTGGTTAACTTCGGATAAAAAATGTAATTTTGACAATTTTTTTAAAAATTTTAACTTTGAACCGCCATAGTTTTGGGTGCGATCGCTCAAATTAATGCACGCGAACGGATTTGAATTACTTATTTATAATGTTATTTACCTACAAAGTCTTTTCAATGTGCCACGAAAAAAAATCGCATTTTTTTTTTTCTTAAATATTAAAAGTTAATGACAATTGCTCATATATATATTCCTCTAACTCCCACTGGAGCATAGGGCGCCAATAATTGCAGATCTCCATCTGACTCGGTTTTGAGAAATAGACCTTAATTCGTTCCAAGATACAACTAGTTGATTCATTTCGGATTCTGTTGAACGTCTCCATGTTGTACGCGGCCTACCGCTTTCTCTACCATCTTGATGAAATGGGTTCCATCTAAGAGCTTGCTTGGATACATTCTCTTCATTCCGACGAAGGGTGTGTCCAATCCACTGCCACTTTCGCTTGCGTATTTCAGTTGCTACTTCCATTTGTCCTGCTTTTAATAACAGCTCTTCATTCGATATTGTTCGAGGCCAGAAGAAGCGTAATATCCTTAAGCAACGATTGACAAATGTTTGCAGACGTCTTGTAATGCTGTTGGTAACCTTCCAGGTCATGCACCCATATAATAGGACAGACTTGACATTTGACTCGAAAATTCTGAGCTTAGTGGTTTGACTTATTTTATTACTTTGCCAGATTGGAGCTAGTATGCCAAAAGACGATCTAGCCTTGTTAATTCTAGCATCAACATCAATGTCTGTTCCACCATTAGAAGAGATCTCGCATCCAAGATAACAGAAATGTTCACTTGCCTCAAAAGTTTGGTTGTTGATGGTCATTGGAACTGTTGTTGTACCAACACTTAGGGTTTTTGTTTTGCCAGCGTTTATTTTGAGTCCTGTGTATTGTAATTTTTCCTGCAGATCTTTAATTGTTTGTCTTAGATCATTAAGCTTGTGAGAAAGCAAACAGATATCGTCAGCATAGGCCAGGTAGTTAAGATATTGGTTATTGATTTTCCATTGAATTCCTTGCCTTTTATTCTCAATAGCGTTGAGAACATCTTCCATGACGGCAACAAACAAAAGAGGTGATAGTATGAAACCCTGGCGAACTCCACTTTCTACCATAAAAGGGTCGGAAAGTTTTTCCTTATGGAGAACAAAGCATTTTGCACTGTTATAGCTTTCCTTTATTAGAGATATAATTTTTTGAGGTATATTTCTTCTTCGCAGAGCTGACCAAATACATTCTCGATTAATTGAATCGAACGCTTTTTCAAAATCTATAAATATAAGATGAAGTTTGGAATTGAACTCAACGCTTCGTTCTATGATGATGCGTAATGAGTTAACATGGTCTGCGCACGAAGAGCCACTGCGAAATCCGGCTTGGCATGAGCTGATGGTTTGTTCCAAATGATCCTTAATGCGATTTAATATTATTTTTGCAACTATTTTGGCTACAGTTGGCAAAACACATATACGCCGCCAGTTTGAACAATTTTTAAGGTCTCCTTTTTTCGCAATTTTCACAATTATACCATCTTTCCATTCCTCCGGAAAGGATTCAGTTTCCCAGGTTTCGGTGATCAGAGGGTGTAAAAGTTGTGATGAAAGTTCCGGATCACATTTATAAATTTCTGCAGGAATACCATCAGTTCCAGCTGCTTTTCCATTTGGAAGTTGTTTTATAGCAGCAATAGTTTCTGTTATAAGGAGTGAGATCATAAAAATGTTAACACACATTTTTGCCTACAACTTTGGTGTAAAGCTTCCAAATTTTTTTTTTTCGGCAGTTTACATTTTAAAAATATGTCAGTTAATAAATTAATTTACATCATGAGTTTTAATTTGCAATTTTTTACACAATGGACGATGAAAGAAAAGTGCGTTCAAAAATAATTAAATATTTTCAACAAAACCAAACATGGACATACAAAAAAATTGCCAAAGAAACTAATGTATGCCGCCAAACAGTTTCAAAAGTGGTAAAAAGGTATCTGGAACACCTAACAATTGAAAGGAAGCCGGGAACAGGAACAACGACTGGTTATCGTAACATTGGTAAGGCATATAAAGTTAAAAGCATCCTTAAGAGAGCTCCTAACACATCTGGCAGAAAAACAGCTCGGTTAGCCCAATGCTCAGACTTTTTTGTACGTAAAGTGAAACGTAAGGCGGGACTAAAGTCCTACAAAGTTCAAAAAGTTCCCGATAGAAACGCTTTTAAAAATTTGGAGGCCAAAACAAGAGCTAGAAAATTGAAATCAAATTTTATAAAAAAATACAACTGTTGTGTAATGGACGACGAAACTTATGTCCTGGCTGATTTTGCGCAGCTCCCTGGTCAAGAATTTTATGTTTCCGATGTTCGAGGAAATGTTGCGGAAAAATTTCGGTCAAAAAAGCAAACGAAATTCCCCAAAAAATTCCTAGTATGGCAAGCCATATGTAGCTGCGGCCAAAGAAGCCAGTCATTTGTGACATCTGGCTCTATAAACAGCGAAATTTATATCAAGGAGTGTTTGCAGAAGAGACTCCTTCCGTTCTTGAGTCAGCACAATGTATCCACTTACTTTTGGCCCGATTTAGCATCTTGTCACTACAGCAAGAAAGCGCTGGAGTGGTATAATGATAATAATGTGGTTTTTGTACCAAGAGAGGCAAATCCACCAAACTGCCCGGAGCTCAGGCCAGTGGAGAGATATTGGGCTCTTGTTAAAAAAGAATTAAAGGGCACAAAAAAGGTCTCCCAGGACATGCAAGATTTCAAACGTAGATGGACCACCTGCTCTAAAAAGGTGACAGAAACTACCATAAAAGCCTTAATGGGAGGGTTTCCGGAAAAAGTGGATAACTTTGTTCGTAGTGGTTAGAGTTCCATGCGGTTTTTTTGTTATGATTTTGTATTAAATTTTATTTAATAAAAATTTGGTTTGAAGTCTTAAAATTCAGTAGTCTGTTTTTTATTTAACTTTATGTGTGTTAACATTTTTATGATCTCACTCCTTACTAGGCGGTGCTATTCTTATTCTCGAATTTGTACTAGCTTGTGGATTAGTTAAAATAGGTGGCTCAAGAATTTCATCTATAACACAGTTTAATACGGTGGAAAAATGTTCCTTCCATCGTTGAAGTTGTTCCTGGTCGGTGTTGATGGGCGCGTGAGTGACTTTTGACTCACGCACGCTTACGCTCACGAAATAAATATATTTCTCATGCACGATCACTTACGAATTTTTTGTTCCCCTCACGTTTACGCACGCTTGCGTTTTTTCCATTTCTTGCACCAAAAAAATTTAACTGGCTAAAAACAATCATAAAAATATATTTAAATCACAATTTTGTATAATTTACTCTTTAAATTCAATATGGTGATGATTTTCTTACTTGTTTTCAGTTTTAGACTGCTCAAAAAAATCACGCAAACTCACGAAATAAAAACTACTCACGCACGAAACAATTTTTTCTAATCACGTGCACTCACGATCACGTGAGTAAAAATAAATTTCAAACACCATCACGCGTGATTCACGCGCGAGTCACGTGAATCACGAAATCTTAGAAATTTTGAATATAAATCAAAAAACCGGTCAAAAATAAATTACTAAAATCAGTCAAATTCTTTTCGCGATTTCGCTATTTATAATTTTCTATAAATGGCTGCATTTTCTTATGTTCAAGAAATTTTTTGAAAGAACATCAAAATTCATTTAACTCCGTGGCGTCCTTCGATAACAGTTTTGGATGTTTAGAAGATGTCCCCCGAAAATTCGGATTTTTGAAAAATTAAAAAAAGTGTATCTTGCAATCCACTGTTTTTGTTAATATGGTTTGGCACGAATATCAAAAAATTCTAAAATCGTTAGAGTGGTTTTCGAGATATCGCCATTTGCAATTTGCCAAAAAAATCTAAAAAACAAACCAATTAAAATCAGCTACACTCAAAATAAAAGTAGATTTACTATTTTTTTTTTGCTAACGCTGGTTAGCTAACTTTTAGAAAATTTTTAGGTGAGATTAGCATGTTAGCAAAAATATCTTGTAAACTTCATTTAGCGCATTAGCAATTTTAAACAAAATTTTAACTAATTTTTTTTGCTAAATTTAAAATTGATTGACCAAATTTTTACCAGCTTTTTTGCTAATATTAGCAAAAATAAATGGTATTTTTTTTATTTTCAGAAAACTTAAAATGGCGCTATCTCGGAAACTAAGCCAGATAGAGCAAAATGGAGGCCATTTTTGGTTCTCGGGCTCTCTTCACATGTGTGGACCCTAATGGGTCCTAACTTTGGATCCAAAAAAGTTAGCATTCCCGAAAATTTTAAAATGCTCATATCTCGGTAAATATTGCCGACACAACAAAAAGCTCTCAACACGTAGAACAAGACCGCAAAATAATCAAAAGCTCTCCGAGTAATATTTTTGAAGTTATTGAGTTTTGTAATTCTCTAAACCCCGGTGGTCCCCTAAAATCACGTATCTCAAAATCTAAGCAAGGTAGAGCGAAACGGACACAAATTTTGGATGAAAAACTATGACGATTTTTAAGGAACCCAACTAGGTCTAGGCCCATCGGGATCTGGACCTATCGGGTCCGATCCCATTGGGGTCCTCGAATGTGTATGAACTAAGTTGAAATAAAAAAAATTTCAGTTAACTAATTTTTGGCAAAACATTTTTGCTAACTTTACCAAAAAAATTGTGGGTTCAAAATCAGCAAATTTTCTTGTAGGTTTACAAGCGTTTTTTGCTAACAATACAGCTTTTTGAGTGTATAAAGAGCTGATCAAATTTTAATTTTTGACAATTTTTTTTTTAATGCCCTTCATCTCAGAAATGTGGAAACGTCAGCGCTGGAGGGGCACCCAAAGATGAAGTGCGATCTTCCTAAAAATTCAACCACATCATTTTGACGTCTGTTTTTACCTATTCCTCATAGCGCCAAAGTGAAATATGCAAAAACCATTTCTCGCTTCGCCCTTTTGTACAGCACATCAAAATTAAAAAATATAATGTGCCACAAGACAAGATTTTTTTAATTTTTTAGAATTATATAAATAAAATGTTTGTGCCCTAGGCCTGGCTTTTTTTCTTTAATTAAAATTTCTGTAAATAGATTAATTTGATCCGATTGGCCTCAAATGTGTTCCACATAAGTTTTAGGTTTTAGGTGAAAATCAAAATTTGAAAAAATTGTACAGAATTAGCCTTACCAAAGAAAAATAAAATAAGTTTAAATCAACTTTTAATTTTAATTCCATACAAATTGTTTTTGTTTTTTAAATCGACTTCAAAAAATATATGGGAAATTTGAAATTTATAATAAAACTTATGTTAAAATAGACTTTTTATTTTTCTTTGGTACTGGCCTATATGTATATGAAAATTATTTTGAAAATTATATTGAAAAATGAATGGGTTTATATTTTGTGTTGCATGTTCACTTAATACTATATAAATTTATTACATTAATAACTATTTTAAGCAGTTTGGTATGTTGTTGCCACAAATGTACTGTATGGCATTAACCAAATGTGGCGTAAAGACAAAGGCGTAGAAAATATTTTATACAAATGGGAGTTATCGATTTGTTTGCAGAAATACTGTTAAAATTTTAATAACGTTTTTGCCACAACCAAATAATATCTAAGGTTAGGGAAAACACACACAAAATATAAATTTGATAATTTCCAACTGAAATTTAGGTGATCTAACAAAAAATCGGTTAATGCATTTTCTAAAAGGTTGCCACAATTGAATAACGATGTTCACAACTAAATTTAGTTGATATAACTGGATTTTGATTGAAATAACTACAAAATTCGGTAGTCACAGCTGGTTTTAGTAGCACTAACCGATTTTTGAGTTGATATAACTAAAAAATTCAGATTTATTTTTCGGTGTGATTGAATTAGTCTTGGTAAATGCTCAGAATATCATTTTTATGCATAGAATTAAGTTTGTATTGTTAACTCATTATTAATTAACTCATTGTAAACCAATTATTAATTGAAATTATTAACAAAAATTTAACGACTCAAAAAATTATGTCATTAACTGTTTGTAGTTTATTTAAAAAGTTTTACGTTTAGTCGTTTTTAAAAGAAAACACTTTTGTTTGATGTTCAGTTTTTATTAATGACTTCTTCTGTCCTTTGTTTCAAAAATAACACACTAAAAAATTACGACTTTCATAAACATTTAATTTTTATTTTTGTTCTGTAAGTAAAAACTACGGATTATTCTTTAAATTTTTAATGATTTGTGTAAGTAATTTTTTTTAAATTTTTAATGAGATATCATTAGTTTTTACCGACACAAGTAGGTTATTTTTTTGTAGAAAAAAAAATTCAAAAAATTACACTGTGCTACAAAAAACACAAAATCAAATATACTTTTAAAATGAGGTAGTTAGGGTTGTAGGTCTCGTCGCAAAGATGACAAAAATGCCCATCAAACTTGCCAGACACCCTCAAATTTTAAAGTTATTGTCAAAAAACGATTTTTTGTGTCTTTTCTCACTAAACCACGTGTAACTAAAACATTTTTCAACCGATTTTCATTTTTTTTTGCCTGGGATATCTGAACGGCGATTTCTTAATCTTCTTTTTTAGAAAAATTATCACAACTCTGTCAATTGTCATCCGATTTCTTCAGAATAAAGCTTATCGTATTCAGAATCAAATTTTCTTTAAAAATATTTTTGTAAATATAAAGGTTGTTAAACGAACTATAGCAGAAAAAAATCGATAAACTCGAAAAATTTTCAAAAAATAACAAAAAATTTATATTTTATAGAAAAAATCAATAAATATCTTTCTTATATGTGTAGACCAATTCACACACATGGAAAGCCCCATCCTTCTTCTACCAAAAACAGTTAAAAATTTTAAAATCGGTTGAAAATTTTCTGAATTACAAAAGGTTTAGTGAGAAAAGTCCCAAAAAAACGTTTTTTGGCAATAACTCTAAAACTTGAGGGTGTCTGGCAAGTTTAATGCGCATTTTTGTGATCTACTCGACAAGGCCAACAACCTATACTATGTCACATCAGAAGTATTTTTTCACTGTAGCACAGTGTTATTTATAGAAATATAATAACATGTTTGTATCAAGTGACTTTGGGACGATGGGTAGAGTGTCTGGCCAGAATGTAGTTGATTGCGGAATCGATTCCCCAAAATTTTATTAACAATTTTTAAAAAAATATTTTAAAAGAAAATTGTAAAAAATAACCTACGAAATCATTAATTTTTAATGTTTTCGTAGGTTATTTTTTGGAATTTGTTGGTAAAGTTATTTATTTTAGAAAATTTTGTCAACAGTAAAAATAAATGTTAATGTTTGTTAAAACAAATGAATAATTACTGGGATGGGTTTCAATTGTTTATTCACTGGTTTTAAATGTGTTTTTCATTTGTTTTTGCCTACAAAATATTTTGAGTGATGGTACTGACGTAGAAAATAACACTGTGCTACAGTGAAAAAATACTTCTGATGTGACACAGTGTAGGTTATTGGTCTTGTCGAGTAGATCACAAAAATGCCCATTAAACTTGCCAGATACCCTCAAATTGTAGAGTTATTGTCAAAAAGCGTTTTTTGAGACTTTTCTCACTAAACCTTGTGTAATTCAGAAAATTTTTAACCGATTTTAAATTTTTAAACTGTTTTGGATAGAAAAAGGATAGGACTTTCCATATGTGTGAATTGCTCAATACGTAAAAGAAAGACATCTATTGATTTCTTTCTATAAAATCAATATTTTTTGTTATTTTTTGAATATTTTTCGAGTTTATAAATTTTTTTCTGCTATAGTTCCCCAGTTGGAAAATGTGTCACTGAGGAAATTTCCACAGTGATTCCTTGAGAAAATGTCTTCAGGTTCTGACAAATCATGGGCAATCCTTGATGACATGTCCTAACATTGTCAGCACTGAATGTTTGCTTTAAGAGTGTGGTTAATTCCTCTAAGACGTCTAAAAGGAAATGTCTTCAGAATAGCAGTATATTAAATTAGAATTTTAAATCTGGGCAACTCTTCAATTTCCAAGAAAAAGATGGCAATATTATCGACTTAATTAAAATAAAATCAAAATCTAACAAGTAGAATAAAAGTAATAAATAGACAAACAATTTTTAAAATAAAATTTGGAACAAGTGGGTAGGTGTGGGACTAATAAACTGGAGGTTCCAGGTTCAAATCCAGTTGGGACTAAAAAAGGCGAAAAGTTTTTTCTAAATATGAGAAAGGTAATTTATAAAGGAAAATGGATAAAAGTAAAAACTAAAGGAAATACGAAAATTTTTTGTATTTTCGCATGACCTATGTCAGACATTTCCCCAAGGAAGTCTTAGGTGACATGTTCCCAGAAGGTCAGCCCTGACCACTGCTGACTTTGAGTGAGGACATTTTGAAAATTTGTATGAAACTGTCCTCAACCCAGTACATAGAGATGTCTTGTGGATGTCAGGTGTGACTCTGACATGTCATCGCTCCGTCACTGAGTATGGCTCGAGGACGTTGCCAACTGGGTCGTTTAACAACCTTTATATTTATGAGCGTTTTTTTAAAGAAAATTTAATTCCAAATACGATAAGCTTTATCCTGAAAAATTCGGATAATAATTGACGGAGTTGTGATAATTTTTCTAAAAAAGAAAATTAAGATTTTACAGGAAATCGCCGATCAGATAACCCAGGCAAAAAAAATAAATTTATCATAAATGGTCATGTACAATATTTTTAAAGGTTTTTGGCTCGCTGAATCCGAATCTTGCCTTTAAATTGCTCTATCTCGTAAGGTTTTTGAGATATTTAACATAAATTGATATATCAAAAACTTAATAAGATAGCGCAATTTCAAGGTCAAATTCGAATTCAGGAGGTTAAAAACCTTTAAAATAATGATACGCGATCTCTCAGTATGTTCGTTTATTTTTTTATTTGTTTTGCCTGGGTTATCTGCACGGCAATTTCATATAAAATCTTAATTTTCTTTTTTAGAAAAATTATCACAACTCTTTTAATTGTTATCCGATTTTTTTGGCATAAAGCTCATCGTATTCACAATTAAATTTTCTTTAGGAATACGTTTATTAGTATTAATGTTGTTGAAAAAACTATAGCAGAAAAAAAATTTCGATAAACTCAAAAAATTTTCTAAAAAATAACAAAAAATTAGATATTGTTGAAAAAATCAATACATATCTTTCTTGTATGTATAGACCAATTCACACACATGAAAAGCCCTATCTCTCTTCTATTTAAAACAGTTGAAAAATTTAAAATCGGTTGAAAAATGTTTAAGTTACACGTGGTTTAGTGAGAAAAGTCCCAAAAAAACGTTTTTTGACAATAACTTTAAAATTTGAGGGTGTCTGGTAAGTTTGATGGGCATTTTTGTGATCTTTTCGACGAGACCTACAACCTTATCTACCTCACTTTAAAATTATATTTGATTTTGCATTTTTTGTAGCACAGTGTAATTTAATATTGTCAAACAAATATTTTTTTTGTTAATATGACAACATTTTAATTGTAACTAACAATACAAACTGTTTTTCAAAATGATGAGACATGGACAATGAAATGATAATTTGCAGCAACTGAATTTTTCAGTTGTGATTATCGAGCGTTTCTTAGAGCAACAAAAGATTTTTTGTTACGGCTAGTTTTTGCTAAACTGAATTGCTTGTGTCAACCGATCCTTCGGACTGGTATGAATTCGGATTGTCACACCGATTTATTTTATCTGGTTTTGACACTTTTTCTTACCCTTCCCTTTAAAAAAGTCACTGTCCTCACTCACATACCACATTTTAACAATGTTTTGTAGTTGCTTGAATGTAGGTTACATTTTTTTGTTAAAACTATTTTTTTTTGTTGCACATTTTTGCTTCATTTACCATTACCATAATTTTTTCTTGTTTGCTTTTTCATACACTCAAAATTAAAACTGTGTTATCTTAAACACAAAATTTTTATTTAAATTAACACTCCGAGTAAAAAAGCTTTTCATATTATTATATATAATTTGATAAAATTATATCAAATTATATATAGTTATATAAAAATAATATATAAAAACCCGAGTAAAAAAGATAATATATAATTATATATAGTTTTATATATACATATATTATTTTGTAAAACTATATGTATTTTTTGTTGCATCATATATTATTTTATATATTTGCACTTCTAATTTGTTTCTTATATAAAATTATATAACAGAAAATATTGACTTTTATATAATAACATATGATTTAAAGATCGTTTATATAATTACATATGAACTTTAAAATTCTGCCCGAGTAAAAAAGATCTGATATAATCATATATGCTATTATATAATTATTTATATTTATATATGGTTATTAGAGTCCGACCGAATATTCGGTTTCGGTTTCGGCCGAATAATAGGGTTTCGGCCTCTATTCGGTATTTGGCAAAATTTTGGCCGAATATTAGCCGAAACCGAAACTTTTTGGTATTTTAAAAAATATGTAAAAAAGTCGGCGAATTTTTTGATTTCGTATTTTATTACACTTGTTTCAGTTCAATTGAAGAAAATGTTACAAGTTTATGCAATAAATGTAAAACTGTTTCAGTTCAAAAATTATTTTCTCCTAATCTGCAAATGAAATATACAATTTGTTTGTAAGTTTTTTAAAAAACATATATTTTTTTCAAAAATACAACAATTCCTATGGTTTAAAAGCATTATATTCTGTATATTAATCTTTAACAACTTTTTAATAATTTTATTCATGCCAGGCGGTAATTTTTTTAAAGTTTCGGTTTCGGTTCGGTTTCGGCCGAATATTACTTTTTCAGCCGAATATTCGGTTCGGTTTCGGTTCGGCCTCGAAAACTGGTTTCGGTCGGACTCTAATGGTTATGCATGAACATTGATATGGACATATAAGTTTATATATAGCATTGTATTCTTCCTTATTTTTTAAAATGATAACATACATATTCATATCTATTTACATACCGATCTATATGAAATTAGATATGACATATAATGTCGGGAATTTTTAGATATGGCAGATAAAAAGATATATGATTTTATTTATAATTATATCCCGAAAAAAATTTTCAAAATTTTCTAAGTCCCGGACAATTAAATAAAAATTAAAAAATTTTCAAGTCCTAAAAAATTTTATGAAAATTTTCCAAAGTCCCGGAGTAAAAAAGTCATT
Organism: Pegoplata infirma; assembly: GCA_963921195.1. Lineage (NCBI taxonomy): Eukaryota > Metazoa > Arthropoda > Insecta > Diptera > Anthomyiidae > Pegoplata > Pegoplata infirma. The sequence goes on from OY992540.1 coordinate 60,744,057, forward strand.
TGGAGTAAAAAAATCATTGAAAATGTTTTTAGGAGAAATTTTATTTTTTTGAAAAATTTTTAAGTTCCGAAAAAATGTTTTTAAATTTTCTAAGACACAAACATTTTTTGGAATTTTTAAATCCCTTAAAAATGATTTTAGAAAAAAATTAAAAATTTTTAATAATTTGATAAGTCCCGAAAAAATTCCGAAGAATGCAATAAAAGCTCTTCTAATTGATGATGTATCCAATTAGATAAAATAATTTCTAATTTCACGTTTAAAATTCCAAAAAAATTCACCAGATTTCATCTAATTATATAAAAATTTATCTAATTTTAACAGATAAGATATGATTTAATACAATTAGATAGACCCATTTTTGGGATCAAACTTAATCAAATTTGATATTATTTTATCAAAAATAATAGAATTTGATATAATCGTATAATATTCGATCCGCCAATTTTCGGATCAAAATTAATATGGATTTACATAAAAGCATATCTGTTCATATATAATTAAATATTGCGTCATATAACTTTTTTTTATTCGGGAAGGTTAAATTCTTCAAATAGTTGGATAAAATTATATAAAATTATATATAAATTGATAAAATTTTATATTATTTTTATATAATTGTATATAATTATATATAATTTGATATAATTTTATTAAATTATATATAATTATATATAAACTTTTTTACTCTGGACGTTTTGTTCGGATATAATAAACAATTACTAATAAAAAATTTAAGCAAACATCTGGGGATTGAAAAAAAAAAAATATTTGTATTTCTTTTAGCAAAATTTTTAGCTCTTTATAAATTTTTTATCATTTGGTGAAAGCAAGGTTTAAAAATTTTTCTGAAAAATCATAAAAAAATTAAAAATTTCGAAAATTCAGAAAAACTCAGGTAAATTGAAAAAAAAAAAAACAAAAAAGGTTCATTAGGAAACATCAAAAAAAAAAAAACCCCGGAAATTCTGAAGAAATTGGGAGAGCACAGCTAACTATAATATTATTTTTTAAGGAAATCGGTTAAATTTATTTATTTTTTTGCTATTAGGTTCTTCCATAAAATGTAGTTCTGTTTTGTAAAAAGTTGTTACCTAATCTAAATATTCACTAAAAATATAACAATTTTTGCTAACAATATCTATTTTTTTTAGTGTAAATTATTAAAACTGACAAACAACACAAAAAATAAATAAACGTAATTTTTGTTAATTAATTTATGTAATAAATTATTATGTTAACTTTTAAAAAAACTTACTTACTGGCATAAATAAAACAACAATATACACGTGAATATGATAAAAGAAAATATTTTGTATGATGGGTGTTTTTATAACCCATATTAATAGCAAATAATTAGTTGAAAGTGTATAAACATTTTCTATAAAATGATGCAAAATAGCACACAGGAACAATGGATACTTCAGTATAGTAAATATTATAACTTGAGAAATAGTGTCTTTTTTTATTTTTTTTTTTAATTTTTTCATTTATCATTTTATAAACTTACTACTACATTTTATTAGTTTAAATGGACTTTTATTAAAAAAAAAAAAAAAAAAATACCAAAATCGTGTGTGGGTATTATTGGTACATATTGATTTAACATGGTTTGCTTTAGTTATAAGGTGAAACAACTACATTATTATCTGATTTAATTTTTTATGTGATTTAAATTAGAAATATTTCAAGGTTTTCTTTGTTAATTGTGAATTGAAAAACAATTGTTGATTGTTCTTATTGGGGTGGACATGTATTTTTGATTTTTATTTATTCCACTTACAATTACACAGTGCAACAACCAAAATCGGAATGTAATGAAGCCAGAAGTAAATGAAAGTTGATATATTCGATAATAAATAATAATTATTTTTTACACGCATTGGAAGTTGGTGATCTTTTATTATAATTATAACAATAATTGCTTGAAAACTATATAAGGCGTATGATTAATTTTGTAATTGCCTTTAAATAACAATCATACGCAACGGTGCACAATGGATATTTTTAACAATTTGGCTATTCAGTAAACGGTACGGGACCGATTGCAGCAAAATTCATGCCGGTTATAGCAAATGTAATTTTGAGCTTGAGTTTGTCAAATAAGATCATTACGAGAGGCCCCTAAAGTAAGACATGCTTAGTACACAAAAACTACAAATGTTTTAAAATCACCAATTTTAAATGCGTGTAAAAAATATTATAGCTCTGAACAAAAAAAAAACATCTTAAGGGTTTTGTTATATAAAATGTCAACTTTTATTTGCTTTTGGTTTCATCCCATTCCGATTCGGATGTTCGATTTTGTATCATTGTTTTATTGGAAATATAAAACTTCGTCATGCGGTTTGTAACTGATCTTAATATCAGTCAAGTTCATTAAATTCTCCAGAAAATTCCAATTTTTTGGAGAGCAGCTATTTTTTCGAGAAAAATTACTTTTATTTTCAAAAATTAAAAATATAAAAAAAAAAATAAAACTGACGTGCTATGAAAAAACAAATAAATCATTTCTTATCCAAAATTTTAAAAATTCAGAACCAGTTCTGAATTTTTTACAAAAAAAAAAATAATACCAATAATAACAGCCCATACAAAACAATTACACTCTAATTAAAATGATTTCAGTTTCCTACTATAAATTGGGTAGATTTACACAAATTGTGTAATTCTACTTAAAATTATTGAAAATTTACCCAATTTATAGTAGTATATTATTGGAGTTTGTTGAAATTTACCCAACTTATAGTAGGAACTGGACCCATTTTTATAGAGTGTAGATAAATGTGTTTCGGAAACTTTAGAATTGTTTAGTTACAGTAAAAAAATTTAACATAAATCGTTGTCATGCAAAAATTGTCAAATTTTATCATATGTTACGATGCTTTGAAGTGCAAAGGCATTTTTCTCGAAAACAAAAAAAATAAATGCTCTTTGAAAATCTTACATTTTTTTCTAAAGAATTTAATAAACTTTCATTTAAAATAAAAAAATAAATAAAAATATAGTTTTTTTGCAACATCTATTTTTAAAATTTGAAAATTCAGGCAAAGTTCTGAATTTTTTTCCAAAAACAAATAATAAAAGCCAATGACCCATACAAAACTCTATAAAATAAAAGTGCTTCGAAAATGTAAGAATTGTTGAGTTTCTTTAGAAAATATTAAGTATAAGACAATGTTACATAAAAACTGCTCAATTTAAGCATGTTAGACCACGCCTATCTTGCCCAGACTTTTAATCAACGATTCGTTAGATTCATATAGTAAAAAAGCTCCGTAAGTTGAACTTTAATCCAAAAACATTTGTTTTTGTTCGTAGAACGTTTAAAATAAAGAGAGGCGCGTAAGTGAATACTGACTCACATACGCGCAAGATTACTCACGATCACGTGAGTAAAATTAAATTTCACTCACAAACACGCGTGATTTACACGAGAATCACGAAAAATTCGTGTCACGTGCACATATCTCCTTCGAATTTTGTTGAACGTCTATGTTTAAATTTTTAGCCAAATGAGACAATATGAACCCGTGCCGCAGGGGGGTTAAAGTTTTTCCCTAAAATTTTTTTCCAATAACCAAAAAAATTTTTTAGATTTTTTATTTTTAAGTATTATTTTGCTTGATTAGCTTATTTACGACAAAAAATTTAATTTTGGTGGGAAACGGCTTTCATCTTTAAAATTGACTTTAAAAAAAAAAAAAAAAAAAAAGTAAATGAATATATTATTAATCCTTGATCAAACCTAGAACCCTAAAGTTTGCACGAATATGTCCTATTGTCACAGGCAGTTTAAGTTCGTTAATAGGAAAAATCGGACTAGTCCGGTAAAAAAGTCCAACTAAGGTTTTTACGTCAAGAAATATTGCCCACGCCCACTTCTACGTCCACATTTTCGATATATCTAAAATTTCTGAATGACTTGACCGGTTTGGCAGTTATTTTTTTTTAACATGATAATGTTTTTAGGCTGGTGTGTAATTTTAAAAAAGTTGCAGGACGCCACCTCAGTTTGACTATATAAGCTAACAATTGACGAAAAAGAAAACAAGAATTACTCCTTTCATTTTCTTAAAACCAAAAATTTTAATAACTTTTTGGTTTGTAACTTGGATAATAATTAACCTAGTGGTGAATAAAACCGTTTTTCACCAGCTGGTGAATAAAAAGTAACATAATTATTTTTCAACAAAAAAAAGTTATTATTTCATCAATTTTTTTTTTTCATAAAATTTTTTTTTCATCAATTTTTTTTTTTTTCATCAAATTTTTTTTTTCATCAATTTTTTTTTCCATAAAATTTTTTTTTTCCATCAATTTTTTTTTTTCATCAAACTTTTTTTTTTCATCATTTTTTTTTTTCGTCAATTTTTTTTTTCATCAATTTTTTTTTTTTTCATAAATTTTTTTTCTTTAATTTTCTTTTTCATCAATTTTTTTTTTTTTTTTCATCAAAATTTTTTTTTTCATAAAAATTTTTTTTCATCAATTATTTTGTTTTTTCATCAAATTTTTTTTTTATCAATTTTTTTTTCATTAATTTTTTTTTTCATCAAATTTTTTTTTAATAAAATTTTTTTTTTTCATACATCATATTTTTTTCATCAATTTTTTTCATCAAATTTTTTATCAAAGTTTTTATTATCAATTTTTATCTCACCAAAAAAATTTTTTTTTCATATTTTTTTTTTCATCAAATTTTTTTTTACATCAAAAAATAATTTTTTTACTAAAACTACTTTTTTACCAAGTCTAAGCTTTTCGCATAAAAAATTTTCCATTTGTTTATCAAATTCTTGGGTGCCGAATCTTTTATACTCTCCAAAATGTAAAAACACTTTATTGTACTTATTTTTGCACTCATTTACGAAATGTACAGCTCTTTTGGGTTTTTAATGGGGTTCTCGACTGATATTTCAATTCGTTTTGCATGAAATAGCAAAGTAATATAACATTATTTTTTCTAAAAAAAATTGCTTTGGCAACTACACCCAAATCTTCCGCAAAACATTATCATGATTTAATGTTTTGGGCAAGAGTACAAAATTCGCAGGAATTTTTTTCTTACTAAAAAATTTTATTTTTCTACACTAAAAAATTGTACTTTTTTTTTTATTAAAAAAAAAAAAAAAAAAAAAAAACAACAACAACAACAACAACAAAAAAAATGTTATGAATATGGATTATCAAGAGCGAATTCTGAAAAAATTTTAGAGTAAACCTCCAGTAAGACTCAAAACATAGTTTTAGGTCACTTTTGAGGCAGAAAACTTTGTCGGATCAAACCGTTTTTTTTTTTGTTTAATAAGCTTTTAAAGCCAAATAATAATAAAATATTTCTCATTGTGTAAAAATTTTTTTCAAAGCCTTATTTAAACTTCAAAAAACGATCTGAAGATATTTACCGATTCCAAAATGGGGTTGAAGGTATGGTTTTGGTATGGGTGGGCTTTTCCGGGTAGCCATTACCGATCAGTAAAAAAGTCTAAAAATTTTCCATCCTAATCTACGTACATTAGCCTGTCCTGAAAAATAAAATTTAAGGTAATAGCAAAATAACGATGCTCTTTAAAGAGCTGATAATGGGAAAAATAATCCAAAAAAAATTTGAATCCGTCTTTGCATCCCTACAATCGGTTGAAGTTCGCAATCGTATTGTATTTTGTCAAAAAAAAAAAATATATTTTGTTTTGGCTGCAATTGGTGTCAAAATTTGCAGAATGTGGAGTACATAAAGAGAAAAATATTTGCATGACGAAATTTAATCCACTTATTCAATTTTTATTGCAAAAAACTAGTAAAATTAATATTTTTTTCGATTTTTTGTTCAACTTTTTTTTTAAGTGGCTTAAAATGGTACTAAAAGAACATGGACGACTTAAAGTACCCTTTTGAACTTGATTGAGTAACATCCGCGTTAACATAAAAGTTTAAAGTCCAATATTGCCTAAAACTTCGATTTTTTTTCTTAAAATGCTCTGGTGGACCAAAATTATTCCATAAAAACTTTTTGAATATTTTTCCCTTAATATACTAAACATTTCTCGAATTGTGACACCAATAGCGGTCAAAACAAAAAATATTTTTTTTTTTGACGAAATACACTAAGATTGCGAACTTTTACCGGTTGTAGGAAGCCAAAGACAGACTCCAATTTTTTTTTGCATTATTTTTCTCATTATCATCTCTGTAATACGCATAATTTTTTTTGCTATTACCAAGCGAAATTCGAAAAAGAGTCCATTTTCGGGACAGGCTAACGTACGTATCTTGAGGACTCTAAATTTTATATTAGTCATGATTAAAACTCAGAGTATTCACAAAACTCTAGCAATTTTCTAAAAAAAGTTCTCCCAGAAACTCATTACCATAATTTTACCACTTTTCGTTTATATGTTAACAAAAAATAAAATTTGTTTACAATGTAGTTTGGGTATCATCGTATTTTACTCAAATTTATCATTAATAAATATGCATAATTTATGGCGACATCGAAACATAAACATACAACATAGTTACAAGATTGGCACGCGTTACCGCTTCTTAATGTAATCATAAGATTCCCACCAAATATGGTCATTGTAGGTAACTAAACAGAAGAAGAACATAATCCCAAAGGAAATGTTTAACAAAAAGAAGAAAAAACGAAAAATCATCCTCCACTTACAAAATTGAAAAAGAAGAAGACCCTCAAATCCATGTATGAAATTCATGTTGTTACAATGTTTGAGTAGATCATTACATTTGTAACAAACGAACCAACAAACAAGACACAATCAAGTCAACATAAATACAATCGTTTTACGTTTGAGTCTATAGATTTTTGTTTCGTTTTAACTTTTATTTTTTCTTGTTCTTCTTCTTAACAAACTGATGGCCAAGTTTGGTTACTTAGCTGGCTGGTTAGTCGGTTGGTTGGTTGATTGTCTGTCTGCCTTTCAATGGTTTGGTTAACATTTTTTTTTTTTTGTGTCATTTTAAGATGGTCATTCATCTTCAGCGAAAATAATTCACTTTGACCGCGTTCTACAGAATTGTAACAACAACATAAACTTTTAACTACACAAAAAAACATCAACAAGAAATGTGCGAAATATATAGCGATTTTTATTGTGGAGCTTTTTTTTTTTGTTGAAGCAAAAAAATTTTAAAAAGTCTAGGATAGATTGATGATTGTTAATGTGACTGGCTCACGGATTTTAAAGCGGCTGCTTCAACAGCAGCATCAACACTAGCAATATTAACCCTTTTGTGTAACAAAAAAAGATTCTGATCCTGAACAAATCATAATTAATTTCGACCTCCTGAATCCGAATTTGCCATCAAAGAAAATCTATCGTTTGGCTTTTCTGTAACCTCACAAAGAAAGTACCCAAAGGAACTATTTCAGACTTCTTTGAAATTTATAATAAAAAAAAACAAGTAAGAAAATTATAGTCGGTCAAGACCGACCATATAATACCCTACACCAGAGTTTCCCGGACCATGGGTCCCAAGTTCAAACATGGACTGATTAGATCTATATTTTGTCAAATCTTTAATAAGTGTAAAAAGCAATCACTAATCAAATTTGAGAGGAATAGGCTTCTTTTTGTTGACAATAAATCGCTTCAACTGAATATCGGGCGAAATTTCCACATGGGACCTAAGTCCAAAATGGTCCGATGATAATTAGATTTGATAAGGTTATTAAAGTACGCGTTTAACATACACAAACAGAATTTTAATTAAATATTTTCTATTTTCATGAAAATTGAGAGATTTATGTGAAAATCGGGAAGGTGGTTTGTATGGGGGCTACTAGAAGAACTGGTTCGATTTCTTTAAAATTCGGAATGGTGATTTGTGTGTATAAAACATTAATTCCTGCCAAATTTTGAAAAGATACCTATTAAAATGCGACTATTAGAGTCATTTGAGCCAAAACTAAAGAGGACCTTTGTATGGGGGCTAGGTCTAAATATGGACCGATTTTTTCCAATTTCAATAGGCTTCGTCCTTGGGCCAAAAGAGGCTTAAGTTTTAAATTTCAAGTCAATTGATCGAGAATTGCGACCTGTATCGTGTTTACACCGTTTACATGGACAGACAGACGGACGGACGGACAGACGGACGGACGGACGGACATCGCTAAATCGACTCAAAAAGTGATTCTAAGTCGATCGGTATACTTAAAAGTGGGTCTAGGACCAATATTTCGGGTAGTTACAAACATCAGCACAAACTCATTATACCCTGTACCACAGTGTGGTGTAGGGTATAAAAACTAAAACGGTATTTTGACCTCCTGAACTCCATTCTGCCATCAGAATGCTTTTCTAACGTTGCACTCAAAAAATTATGTCATTAACTGTTTGTAGGTTTAAAAAAAAAGTTTTCCGTTTAGTCGTTTTTAAAAGAAAAAACATTTGTTTGATGTTCAGTTTTTATTAATGAGTACTTCAGTCCTTTGTTTCAAAAATAAGACACTAAAAAATAAAGACTTTCATTAACATTTAATTTTTAAAGTCATTTATTTTTGTTCTGTAAGTAAAAACTACTGATTATTCTTTTGATTTTTAATGATTTGTGTCAGTAATTTTTTTTTAAATTGTTGGTATTTTTTAATGAAATATCATTAGTTTTTACCTACACAAGTCAGTTGTTTTTTTGTAGAAAAAAAATCAAAAAACTATTTATAGAAATATAAAAACATGTTTGTATCAAGTGACTTTGGCACGATGGGTAGAGTGTTTGGCCAGAATGTAGTTGATTGCGGGATCGATTCCCCAAAAATTTTATTAAAAATTAAAAAATAATATTTCAATAAAAAATTGTAAAAAATTACCTACAAAATCATTAATTTTTATTGTTTTCGTAGGTTATTTTTTTGAAATTTGTTGGTAAAAATAACAGAACTATCATTAATTTTTAATGTTTTCGTTGGTTATTTTTTTTGAATTTGTTAGTAAAAAAGAGTGAAAAAACCTAATTTTTTAATGTTTAATGTTATTTATTTTAGATTAATTTTGTCAACAGTAAAAAATAAATGTTGATGTTTGTTAAAACGAATGAATAATTACTAGGATGGTTTTCAATTGTTTATTCACTGGTTTTAAGTGTGTTTTTCATTTGTTTTTGCCTACAAAATATTTTGAGTGTGGGGTTTCTAGATATCTTACAAGGAAAGTCCGCAAAGTGAAACTGCCAGATATCTTTAAAATTTGTCAACAAGATAGAGTCTACAACTTTAAGATTGATCAGTCTGAATGGAACATTGTGTATTAATTTCAAAGAACTCTGGAGTGGTTACTTTGAGATTACAGGAAAACTCAACGATATTTTTTTTTTTTGGGTGGCAGATTCAAATTTAGGAGCTCAAAATATATTAAGATTTGTTTGTCTGGTTTCTCGATCAGAACCTTTTTATTTTTTGTGTGGCTGTAGTATTAACTTCCAAAATTGTTTGAAACATTTTTAGGAGTGGGAAAGTAGAAGTACAATTTATCATTATTTTCGTTATTTTTATCCACGCCTTGAAAAGGAGAGGGCCAGAAACAATTAAATATCCTATGCCCTAGCCCAAGTGCAAGACTATGAACTTTTTTAGCAAACTACCATAAAAAACTTTATGAAAATAGAATTTTCTAGAGGTTGTCTTAGTTTTTCAAAGGGGGAATTCCCCCTTTACTGAATTCGCCAGTTTTACGTACATTACCTGCAAGACCAAATAATACTAGTGACAAACTTCAGCGGTGTAGCTGTTTTGGTTTGGACTGCATGGTGCATTCCACAAATAAATGTAACGACGGACTGACATCTTAATAATAATTATTAATTGATTATAATCAATTACCTAATGTAACCGTATAGCTTTTTTCGAAAAGGCGATAAAAGAGAAATGAAAGACATAAAGGTTTCAGTATGTACGTAATTAGAAAAAGATCAATTATAATTATTTCTGTTTGAAGATTACATTTATAATTCTAATATTCTACTTGTGATTCGAACACCCCATTCATTTGTAAAAGATCGAGCTAATCTAAAGTAGCTTAGGTTGAGTTTTACTCGAATATCTTTAAACCGAAACTGACCAAAACTTCAGTTTCTTAAGTTCGGGTTTTCAATGTTATTATTTTCAGACAATATACATTTTTTTCGCGAATTTCGTTTGTTTTGGTGCTTTCGCGAATTTTGCCCCTGTTTGGACGCCATTTATAACAATTCTTTTTGAAAATTTTGTTGATTTTTAACGTTTTAGTATTAGAGATGACTTCTGACCCAAACTCACTCACGCTCACGACATAAATTTCCTTATCACGGACGCTCACTCAGTCACGCTCATTACAGGAATTTCCCAATCATTTATCAGCGCTCACACAAGCTTCACTCACACTCACGAAATTCATTTTTATAAAAAAACATTTTTTTTTCACAATTTTATCTTATTTTTCGGGATGATAGAAAATATGAAGAGAAAATAAATCACAGAAAGTCACACAATTCCAAAGTCCATCAGCTTCTAAGAATGGGAACTACCTTTTAAGTTCCAACGGAATTGGAATTTTTTGTTATACCTCTAGAAACTTGCAAGCAAAATCTACGTTTTTTTTTCTACGAAGGAGACTAATCAAAGATGAGCACATGGATGGAATTGTTCGACTACACGACAGATTTGACATTCTCTTAATCAGAAAATCACAAGTGAGCTGATATCACTTTCAAGAGGAGAAGTTTCGAAGGTGGTTGCCATAATAACCGGACATTGCCGTATAGGCAAGAACGCTGTTCCGTCAAATGACTTTGGCCGAAGTTGCATGGTTGAGGAGTAGTTTAAATCTATAGAACACTCTATTTGCCATTGACCGGCACTAGGTAGCTGCACGATCTCTCTGATATGTCGGATGTAAGAAATCAATATCTTAGGAGTTTCATAAGGGAGCTCCATTACCGTCCCGTGGTATCACAAGGGACTCCAGAGCCTATGTGTGTTAATTATCAGCAGCCACTTACAACCTAACCTTAACTCACTTACTCCCGAAAAAGTCTAACTCACGCACAATCCTCCACGAATTTGTTTTCCACTTACACTCACCCACAATCACGTGAGTAAAAAAAATAATTTAGTCACACAAACGCGTGATCACGCTCTAATTTGCTCAAGTTCACATCTCTTATTACGACTATAGCTTCTGCGTTCAATGACCGCCTCATGCAGTTAATTAGCGGATATTTCTAACTTTCGGCACTGTTCCACTAGTTGTTCTTCACAGATAGAATTTTTTGTTTTTTCGTAAATTACAACCGTTTTGGTGTTGTCGTGATTTTGTTCCGAGCCTCATCTTTGGAAATGGTTTCTCTTTGTCAGGCCCCAGCTTGGGTGCCATTTGTTTTCCTGCTGTTTTGCTACAACAACTTTTGTCAGATATAGAATATGCGGGTTTGAATGACAAAGTTCTTCTTTTATTTTCAATCTCGGTAGGACTCGGTGGTGCTAAAAGTCAGAAGGTTTTTTTTTCTGAGATTACTAACATCAACTCATATCATTCGCATTTTTTAGTTATTCGAGGTTAAAAATACGAGAAAATGTACAAGGCAACCCATCCAAACAAAATAATTTAAAAAAAAATTAGATCCGATGTTGGCGATCATTGATATTTTATTTTAATTTTACCCAATGGCTGCTGTACAGGCTTTTAATAAAGGCAAAAACCGCCTTTTTCGCTTTATCAACCGCAATCAACTATAATTCTAAGCGTGATGGAAAAATTTGGAGTACATATTTAGAATCAGCAAGTCAAAATCTTTAAAAATTGTCTAGATAGATAGATAGATAGATAGATAGATAGATAGATAGAAAAATTATAAAAATTGTCTATGAAACCTGAAATCGGAGCCAGAAACCTTAGATCTAAGAACAGTGTTATTTTTGTTGATGTTCTACAATTAATCCTTTAGCGGGTATCTCTCTATAAATCTCTCAACACTGCTCCACCACTAGTTTATTTCAAAATAATTAACCCATCCTAGTAAATTGTTACTCAATATTCTTTTTAAGTTGTTAAATTTTTCTGGTGCGGTGGTAAATTTAGATGATTTTTTAGCTGTCATGAATTACTCCCGTCTCCTCTCATTAACAATGGTTTCTGTGTTTCGGGCCCCTACTTGGGCACCATTTGTTTGACAATTTTGTTCGCAAATTTTTCTGATTTTCCATGTTTGTATGATGTAAATGAATTAATTTGTGAGAACTGAAAACTATCGGTTTTGGAAACCCGAAATCGAACCGTTTTGAATAACCAAACCGTTTTGAAAAACCAAAAGCGATCTGTCTAAAAAAAATGAACAGTTTTGAAAACCCTATCGGTTTTGGAAACCCTAAATCGCGGATTTCAAAAATGCAGGGAATTGGGACGTAATGTCTATTCTTACATTAAAGCGTTGACTACAGACCCAAGTGCCAACATTTTTAAAAAAGGAGATCAAGCACGCTGAGTTTTCTTCCAATTTAGAATATTTCGACGGAGGTTGATCAAATAACTGATCATATGGTCTATTGGCCCTTCCAAGCATAAACTGCTCACCTATCTGATAGGAAAATTCGTTTGGCGATTGAAAGTGTCTTTAAATGACTTCTGTGTCAATGAAGAGGAGTTTAGCACTTTCCAGACAAAGAACTGATGTGGAAATTCAACATTTTAAGAGTTTCGTAGGAAGCAAAAACGGTTTAACAACAAAGATTAATTTTATAACTAGGTAGGGAAACAGCGAATCTTAGAACCTATAAATTTTTGCTCATGAAAAAAGTTAGCTTGCACTTTTTACCCTAACTTTCACATACTAGGGTTAACAAATAATAGCAACTGGTTGCCAGTAGGCTGTATGCAGTGTTTCTAGATTCATGTTCAATTTAATGTGGGTCTATATATTTTATTGTGTTGGCCAAAACCAATGTTTTGTGCTTGTAAACATGTTTTTAAAAATATTTATGAGTTAAATTCCTACAACAACTATAAAAATAACAACAAGAACAAATAAAACCCACCATCTATCTCTATCTATTTAAGACCTTAAAAGCAATTCTTTAATTTTTTTTTTGTATAATCTATCTTAAAGTTGAAATATTTTCCCTTTTTAAATTCTGTTCTTGTGGAACATAAGTTACTAAGAAATATGGCTAAAATCACACCAATTTATGTTATTTTACTTGATGTTGTTACAAATTTAAAGACATTTATTTTTTTGCGTTTTTATACCCTGCACTCTAGTTTTTCATTCCGTTTGTAACACATCGAAATATTTTTTCAATTTTAAGTCGATCTAACGATATATGTCCGTCTGTCTTTCTGTCTGTCCATCAATAGAAAACACGATAACTTTTGAAAGACTTTACTGAGACTTTTGAAGTTTGGCATATACAATTGTAATTTACCTAATCAATCAAAATCGGTCCAGTGCTTTATTGTTATAAGCAAAAGAGTGAATTTTAACAATGTTTTTTTTTTGCGAATTTACGAATTAAAGAACACGCTAACTTTTGAAAGACAATCCTGAGACTGTCAAAGGTTAGTATATATCTTTGTCCTTCCCCAGGTCTGGTTGGTATTAAACTTAAGCAAAATCGGTAGAATGGTTCAAAAGTTATAAGCAAAAACAACAATTTCCGATTGCTTCAACCTAAAATTCACGTGTTGAAAAACAGTTTAACTGTTTGGTAACTTACCAATGCTTTTAAAACTTGTTTACCAATTTAAAGTCAAAAAAATATTTGACAACATCTTTTTGTCACTGAAAAATATTTTTAAAATAAAAAAAAAACCTACACTTACAAAAGTTTACACTCGAAAAAAACGTTACACTCAAAAAATTGCATTTTATTTTATAAAAATTACTAAAAAAAGGGGGTTTTACTCAAAATAAAATACTTCTAATCAAAATTATTAATTTTTTTCAAGCTGAAAAATTTTTCTATCACTTTAAAAGGTCATTGTGGAGGGTATTCATGGATTCGGCCAAGTCGAATTCAACTGTTTTTTATACCCTCCACTTAGTGATAGAGGGTATATATAAGTTTGTCATTCCATTTGTAACTCATTGAAATATAGGTATGGGACCCCATAAAGTATATATATTCATAATCCCCGATCGATTTTAATACATTCTAGCGATGTCCGTCTGTCCGTCTGTGGAAATGGTGATCCCGGCCAAAATATTACACGGAGATGACTGAAACTTAACATATTTATTGGAAGTTCTCCCGAGAAGGTTGGTATTACATTTGAGCGATATCAGTTCAGCGGTTCAAAAGTTATGATCGAAAATGAAAGGACACCTCAAAAATTTAAGTACATTCAACATAACCTGAAAATACAAAATGCTTTAATTCAGCTGCTGGTTGACATATGTGAAATAATTGAACACCAAATGGCACTAAAACAAGTACTAACATATTTTTGACAAAAAAAGAAAAGAGTCGCGGATTTATTTTACCAAAATATTTTTTTTCGCGGAAATTTTTTTTCAAAAAAAAACTTTTGTTTTCAAAAGTAATTTCCTTTTAAATAAAGTGTTTTGCAATAATCTTTTTGAAATTGTGGAGGGTATTCATGGATTCGGCTAAGTCAAATTTAACTTTTCTACTTGTTTTTTTTTTTTTTGCTCTCTTCAGTATTTATTTTTTTCTTGTTGTTATTTTGTAGGACAAACGTGATGGAGTTTAGTTTTTTCAAAATCGTTCATGTCTTGGTCCTTTTTTTTGTAACAACAATTTTATCTGTTTTCGCCGACAAACCGGCATTATTCTGTTTTTTCTTTTTTATGCGGTATATAGTGGTCAAGATTGTTTTTTTTGCAGATTTTTTTTTAGGTTTTAGCCAATAATTGCTTGTAATATGTGTAGTTGACTTTCATGGTTTTTGTCATTAATTGGCAAAATATTTGACATTTTTGTAACAAGTTCTCAAGGGTTTCATGTCCTTTTGTGTCGAATTGTGTTTGTAACATGAAATGATTACAAAAATATTTTTAAAAGCATTTTTTTACATTTTGTTGGAGAATTAAATGATTATAAAGAGTTTTTTTGATGGGAAACCGCGGAATTTGAAAAAATAAATATTTATTTTTATAAGGAAATAATTAGAGGAACAAAATTTGATGATATCGAATATATGAGAGAATAAAAATCATTTTCTATAACAGTGATTGATCAAAACATTTATGTAAAACGTAACTTATCTTCATCTAGTTTCTTAAGTTTTATCTCATAAAACCAAAAAATCTTAAATTCCAGTATAGAAAGTAAATCCAAGTTTTTGCCAAGTTTAAGCTTAGCAGCTGTTTTTTAGCAACCGAAAACTTTGCTGAGCTCTTTTTATTTGTCCTCAAATTTGTTTTTATATTCTCAAATTCTTCTTTAATTATTTATCAAAAAATTAATATATCAATCTAAATTTCCAAGAATTTTTTTAATATGACCTTGATTTTGTTAAGTAAGATTAATCGTCTGTTGCCTAAAATATTCATAAAATTATTTATATGTGGGAAATTTAATATTATAAATAATTTTAGGTCATTACCATTAAATTCACAAAAAAAAAACATCAGCTTCATTAGCTGCTGCCCTAACACCAAACATTTTATGTCTGCATAATGCTAATTAATGCCATCAAAATATTTTCGTGCAATTTGGTCGTTACTCTTTTGCACTTTTAAGTACTTATGAATAAATATCTTTCGTACAGCAAAATATTTTATAAACACAAAATAAATAAATTCCCCAAAACTCGTTAAAACCAAAATTTTTTTCTCTTAAACCTAATATGAAATTCTTTTAAGCACACACAAATATTTTGCGTAAAGAAAAATAAAGATAAGTGAGAGTTTCAAATTCGGCAGTGCTGAATCTTTTATACCCTTCAAAATGTGAACAAATTAAAAAAATATAAATAATAGGGCGTTTTGGGAGAGGTTGCTAGTAGGCATTTTTGTTGTACAAAAGAATGTATACTTTTAGGCTTAAAGAAAAATTTTCGAAATTTTTCTAGAAATGTTGAAAATTAAAATTCTAAATTAATAAGTCTTTTAATTGACAAACAAATTTAAAATAAAAATAAAATAAAACAGTTATATGTGTTAATTTGCTTTAAAAAAATCATTAAACGAATGTTGTCCAAAATATGCATTATATATATGGAAAGACTTCTAGAGATGTCCCGTGTTAAAATTTGCAATAACTTTTATTTTTTGATTTTTATCAATAAAAGTATAAAATAACAGTAATTAAAAACTTTTTGTTCAAAAAGTTTAAAATAACATTTATTTATTTAAAATAACTGTTATAACAGTTATTTGTATTCAAATCAATCAAAGTTTTAATGGTCAAATCAATAATTGAGGTATTAGCTATCAATAGGATTCTTTTGTATGCGTTTATTTTAGTTTTACTTAAATATATCAAATTTTATAAGGCTCAAAGAGTATTTGATAACAGTTAAAAAATATAAAAGTTTTTTATTTCTGTTTTTTTGGACAGATATTTATATAAATTTTTTGAAACTGTTATTTTAAATTTCTATTTCAAAATAATATTTTTGAACAGTTAAATTTGAGTTTTTTCAATAAATCTCATAACGGTTATGGTCTCTGTAATAAATTTATAAAAGTCTACAAAATTATAAATTATAAACAACGTTAAAATTAATTTAGCCCGTCTCTTTGCATTTGGTGAAATTCCTGCTATTTCGGCTTTTATTCCGATTTTCCCCAAAGACCATAATTTTTCTTAATAAATAAATACTGATTGCTGTTATTAAAAAAAATGAATTTTTTGCCTTTTTCAACCTATTTTGTCCCTTTTTAGCCTCCAACTTGGCACTGATTTTATATTCTTAGATTTTGAGAAAAACTTTTCTTTAAGAAAAATTTTTCAATTTTTGGACATTGCCTATTGAAGAATTTCCACATTGTGGAGGAATTTGGCATTAAAAACAAGTATAAATGTTAAATTCGACTTGGCCGAATCTATGACTACCCTCCACAATGTCCTTTTTAAAGGATAGACAAATTTTTTGATGTAAAAAAAAATAACGATTTTGATTAGAAATATTTTATTTTGAGTAAAAACCTTTTTTTTTTTGTAATTTTTGTAAAAAAAAAAAACATAATTTGCTCTTTTTTTTGAGTGTAAAATTTTTTTCGAGTGTAAATTTTTTTTTAGTGTAAAAATATTTCTGAGTGATAAAAATACCCTGTAAAGTAATTTTGTGGCGTATAATTGTTTTTAAACCTTGTTTTATTATGTTTTTCAACACGTGAATTTTAGGTGAAACCAATCTGAAATTCAGGGTTTTGCTTATAACTTTTGAACCACTCGACCGATTTTGCTGAAATTTGAAACGAACCGGGACAGAGGAATGGTAAATATATACGTCACACCTCAGAATTTTCGTTCGAAAGTTACCGTGCGTTTTATCTCGTAAATTCATGAAAAACCCTTGCCGAAATTCAGTCTTGTGCTCATAACTTTTGAACCACTGGACCGATTTTGCTGGATTGCCATACCAACCTGACCAGCTAAATTCCCAACACATATGCCAAACTTCAGGAGCCTCCGTAAGGTCTTTCAGAAGTTAGCGTGTTTTCGACAGACAGACAGGCGGACATACGGACGGACGGACGGACATCGCTAGATCGTCTTAAAATCGATCGAGGATCATGAATATATATACTTTAAAGACCAATATTTCGAGATGTTACAAACGGCATGACAAACTTATATATACCCTCTATCACTAGAGTGGAGGGTATAAAAATATTAAAATTCTAAAATATTTTTCGTAAAGAAAATTTCTCAGACTTTGAGCAATTTATTCAATAAAATCATTTCAAGACTTCGGGAATTTTTTTTTAATAAAAACTTTCAGATTCGACAACATTTTTTGTGTGAGTGAGTAAGATTTTTGCGTGAGTGAGTGTGCGTGAGTAAGATTTTTGCGTGAGTGAGTGTGCGTGAGTCGATTTTTTTAGTGATTTGTTTTCTCTTCATATCAACAAAATAACATTAAAATAAGTCAAAATTTAGGATTTCGTACGAAAAAAGCAAAAAAAAATGTAAAATTTCGCGGAACTTTAAATTTTGCTTAAAATTTTTGAAATTTTAGTTTTTGAAATTTTTTTTTGTATAAATAAAAGTTTCGTGAGTGTGAGTCAACGTTAGTGTGAGTGAAGCTTGCGTAAGTGCACGTGAATGTGAGTTGTATGAAAATTATTCCCGTAATTGTTAGTGAGTGTGAGTAGAAAAATTATGCTCGTGACTGAGTGTGCGTGATTCAAAAATTCCTGTCGTGAGCGTGAGTGAGTAAATGCAACTGGCAACCAACTTTTAGCCCTTTGTTCCAAGATAATGTTGAGTAATCAATTTTTCAAAATGGCTATTTTTTAACGATTAAAAATCAAAATCGACATTTTAAAAAAGTCCGAAATTTTCGATTTTCGTTTTTGTTAAAGTCTAAAAATTCTTCTCGAAATTACGCAACTTTTAAGCTATTATTCGAGATGTGATCACAATTTGATCTATTTTTTTTTTACATTTTAAAAATTGCACTTTTTTTCTACTCTGGTTTACTTGATATGGTGCTCCAAAAAAATTAAATTGGTAGATAAATAGATATATTCATTTGTGCATTCAAAAAAAAAAAACTTTGTCAAATTACTAGGAAAAGTCCCGTAATCCCATTTTACAAATATTTGACAGTTTTCCTTGTTTTTTAACAAATCGAAATTTACATTTTTTTTGTAATTTTACAATTTTTTTTGTAATTTTTCAAATTTCTAAGATAATTTGACAAAAAAAATTTTGCAAATTCACGAGAATTCATTGTAATTTTAATTGCGCCAAAAAAACTGTAAATTTATAATTTTATTGGTAAAAAGCTTGTTAAATTACAAAATTATTGGTAAAAAGATTGTAAAATTACTAGGAATTCTCATTTACGAAACCTCTTTGTAAATTTTATCGTGTCAAAAAATTTGTAAATTTACAGTTTTATTGGTAAAAACCTTGTAAAATAACAAAATTATTTGTAAAAAGCTTGTAAAATTACTATAAATGTTTGTCAAATAGGAGGTAGCAAACAAAAAAAAAAAAAGGTACAAGTTTTTCTTGCAATTTTACAAGGTTTTTTTGAGTGTGGGTAAAAATATGTCTTACAAAAATTAATGTTGTTCGGACATGGGTAAGGCGTGAATTTTAAAAAACGGATTACAACGAAAATATGATTTTTTTTCTGTTTTCTAATTTTTTTTTTGGTATTTTAAGCAAAGGGTGTTTGTCGGCCAATTTTTACAACAACAAGCTCTCCGGCTTTTAACAAGTGAAAATAATTTGAGCAGCACACTTCCTATTTTGTTTTGTTATTTTCATTTACACAATAAAAACTGCGACAGTGTTAGTGTTTTTTCTGCGATTCTTCTTTAAATGTAAGAATGTGTTAGTGAAATTTGTCTCCAAACTACGAAAATTAACAAAACAAGGGCGAAGTGTGATTCTCCACAAAAATTCGATTCCCTTTAAATTTATAAATCTCTACAACTGCATCTCTTTCTTATACTCCTTGATTTTAAGTTAAGTTTTAATTTAAGTGGTTACAGAATTATGATGTGGAGTAAAATGCCTTTCTAAAAAGGTACTAAAAACTAAAATCGGTTGAAAATCAGTCAAGTTATTAAAACTTCCCCAGGCATCTAACGTGTGGCAGACCACTTGATTAAGGAATACAATCCGATTTATGAAATTCATTGAAATTTTCTATGAATATCCACATTCTTTTGTATGGAGGTGTCGCGATAGGTAATGAGTTTAGAGCTGAATATTTATTAATTCTGAAGTAGAAAATAATGTATCCCAGCAGAAATAAATCGAGATTTTGGCGACACAGCATCTGTTTATAGCATACCGTAGCGCATCCAAAGAGCGCTCTTAGGGATGCAGTAAAAGGAAGGGGAAAAAATTTTATTTTTTTTTTAAGATTTTTTATATAAAACTTATAATGTGTAATTATTTTTTGATAAAATTTCACACTTGCTTTCCTTTTTAATATTTTTAACACTTTTTGAATAAAAAAACATGAGTTTTAGACAAAGACACATGATTTGACTGCATCATTATTGCGCATTAATCAGCGCTGCAAAGAGCGCTTCAATCATAGCATCTTTGACCGCTGTTCCCAAAAAAAATCCCATAAAAAATGTGAAAATGAAAATTTCCGATATTTTTTTGATGTTCACTTCCGATTTTTTTTTTTCATTTTGTTTCACATAAATAAAGTTTTGTAAAGTAAAACGAATGAATTTTTTTTGTTATATTTTTTTAAATTTTAGTTATTTGATTTCAACTTTGAACAGACAAGGAAAAAATACGAATTTTATTTAAAATTCATAAGGTATTTGAAATAAAATTTTTGTTTAAATAAAATTCTCAAAAACATTTGAATTTTATTATTTCCAAAAATAAAATTCTCAAAAAAACAGAATTTTATTTTTGGTTTGAATTTTATTTTTGAATTTTATTTTTGGTTTAATTTTATTTTACTTTTGGTTTGAATATTTATTTGTTCAGAATATATTTGTTATTATGGAAATAAAAATTCTTTTTTTTTATTAATAAAATTCTTTAAAGAATTTTAAATAAAATTTTTTCGAATTTTATTTTTTCTAAGAATTTAAAATAAAATTTTTAAGAATTATATTTAAAATTCTTTCTTGAATTTTTTGAAAAATTCAAAGTTGAATTTTATCAATAACGAATTTTAAATTTTATTGTTTTTCCTTGTCTGACTTTGAATGAACCCGTAAACAAACACCAAACTCGATTTCATGTGATTCGGAAAATATCAAGTGATTTGAAAAGTTTTGAAAGACATAACAGAGGCCTTTAACACATTTTAAATGATGATAAATAGGCCAACCAAAAAACAGCCAAAGCTTATTTGTTATTTCGATGAATAAACCGATTTGGATTAAACACAAACTCTAATCACGAAAAAACAGAAAAACTAAGATACATTTGTCATAACTTCTTTTGAATATTTTTTCATTTATTGGTAATTTTTTTGTTTTTTATCTCATTTTTACATTTTAATTTTAGAACTTTAATTTTAGAAAATACAAATTTTGTTACAAAAAATGTCCAATCATATATTAGAAACTCCAATTATATTTAAAAAAATTCCAAATATAACTCAAAAATTTTAAATTATATTTTAAAAATTTCCATTGATAGTTCAAAAATTTCCAACTTAATTTTAGAAATTTCAATTTATATTTACAGAAATTTCAATTAATATTTTAAAAATTTCAAATTGTATTTAAGAAAATTTCTAAATGCTTTTCAGAAAATTACATTTGCATTTAAATATTTCCATTTGGATTTCAAAATCTTATAATCGCTATTAAGAAAATTCCATTGAAATTAAAAAAAAAATCCATGTGTATTTTAAAAATTTCCAACTGTTTTTCAAAAACTTCCGTTTGTATTTAAAAATTTTCTAAATTCTTTGCAGAAAACTCATTTATATTTTCCAAAAAATCATTTAGAAAATTTGAAGTAAAAATGGAAATTTCTTAAATACAATTGGAAATTTCTGAAACATAGAGTAGTCAGGACTTTTGAAGTTTTTTTTCACACAAACATTTAAATTTTTTAACAATACTACAAACTAAACTAAAAACATACGTTTTCAGCGGTTGGTTTACACCATTTTCAAATTCAGATTTTCCAATTTTATTTCAAAAATATTCAATTGTATTTCAGATTTTTCAATTGTATTTCAGAAATAGTCAAATGTGTTTCACATTTTCCATCTGTATTTCAGTAAAAGTAAAAATGGAAATTTCTTAAATACAGTTGGAAATTTCTGAAACATGGAAATGGTATAGTCAGGACTTTTATTCTGCTTAAATCAGCTCTACAAAGATACATGAATTCACTGCATCTTTAATCTGCTTAAATCAGCGCTAAAAAGATACATGAATTTACAGCATCTTTATTCTGCTTAAATCAGCGCTCTAAAGACACGTGATTTCAGTGCATCTAAAGAGCGCCGTTTCTGTGTATCCAACTAGCGCTCTAAAGTGGGACATCGCCTTAGAGAATCATGCATGAATTCAGCGCAATTGGATGCGCTCCTTTACTCAAGTTCCCCTTCCAAAAGCTGCTGAACGTTCAGCAAAATTTCTGCTGGGATGTGTGTTTTTTTCTTGTGTCTTTTGTTATTTGTGTTGTATTTCATTACAATTGTTATAGCTTTAAAGCACTCCACTGGGAAGTGGTAATGATTACACAGCTCAATATGAAAATGCGTATTGGATTCTGGTAAGTAATTTTGGTAGTGTTTGTTGCGCTGATTCCAAATCTGCAACCCAAATATGTCTATCACGTCAGGATTTTGAGTTATTCGCGGTTAAAGTGCCGAAAATGGCCATTTTTGACCTGATGTTTTTTTGTTTCTTTAAGTGTAAAATTAATGTTGTGAGTGGCGCCGGTGTTGCCACTCTTAGTTTTTTTTTATCTATGTGAAGTGGTATACATAAGTAAAAATAACACAGCTCAACATGAAAATGCGTATTGGATTCTGTTAAGTGATTTAAATAGTGTTTGTTGCGCTGATTCCAAATCTGCGACCCAAATATGTCAGGATTTTGAGTTATTCTTGGTTAAAGTGCCGAAAAAGGCCATTTTTGATCCTTTTTGAAAGCTTATAATATAAGATCCTGACATGCGATTGACTTGGTATCAAGCTTATTCAAAAGTATGTAATTTTCTCTATAAGACAAGATAAAATGTTCTTGGAATTTAATTCCCTAAAATGGTAAAAAAATCATTAACAAAAAACCTTCCATTTTTTAAATATTTTGTTTATTTACACAGTGTTTTTTAACAAATTTCCATACAAATACACACGTAAATATTAGAATTAAAGCACTTGTGGCTAATGATTTTTTCACCATTATAAAAAATTAAACTCCAAGAAAATTTGATTTTGTCTTAAAGAGAAAATTATGCACTTTCGAATGAGCTTGATATCAAGTCATTCGCGTGCTTGGATCTTATTTTATAGGCGCTCGAAAATGGCCAAAATTGCCCTTTTTTGACACTTTAACCGCGATTTTTTCAAAATTGTGACGTGATAGAAAAATTTGAGTGACCATTTTGGAATCGGGAAACCAAAACCTATAAAATTTTTTTGGTTTCATTCAAAACGCAGCGACAAACCTCAGATTTGTAGAGCGGTGTAATAGTAGTAGTAGTAGTTGTTTTAATGTTTTTAGCAGTTAAGATAGTAGTGTATAAGTAGTGGCAATGGCACTGACACAAAGAATTCACTTTAATGATGATGATGATAATAGTGATGGTGATGTCATGACATGATATATTCATTTTTTTTCTCCGCTCATTCCTTCTTCATCATCATCATCATCATCTACATATACTCCAACACTAACAATAAGCATGAACCTGACTTGGATTGTTTTGTTTTTGCTTTGTTCATTTAGAGAAGGTAGATAATATAATATAGTATTTTGTAGTTTTTGCATGCAAAAAAAGGTTGGAATCTGTTTTTTTTTTTATTTGAGAGTTTTTAACTAGATATTCTTCTTTTAACATGATTTGGTTGTGTTTATTTCTTTTTTTCCTTTCTTTCTCAACTAAGATGACCTATATTTTAGGTTTGTCTATGAAAGAACTACAGATATAATGGTTTTTGTGTAAATAATAATGTTGGCTCTTGATGAATATTCATCAAGAACTTCAACAATGAACCTGAAGCACAGGCGATCAATATAACAGGAACATTTTTAATATGATTAAGTGATTATTAATGATATGAAAAAGGGAACAAACAAAATGGAAATGGTAAACAATTTGTATATCTAAAAAAAGGGCCATTACATTAAATGATATGCAAAGTAGTACTTTAGAAAAGGTAAATCAATTAATATTTTATAAACTCCAAAATAATATGGGGGAAGTTATCCATATGTATCGAAGCGAATTGAAATATAGGACCCAATATTAATATTTGACTGATTTAAGACCGTTTGATTGTCTGTGGATGGCACGATGCAGTACAAACCAGACAGCTAGACCGCTTAAATTGCTTTTTTGCACATATTAGAGACTATAACGATTTTATAAATCCAAAATTAAAAAAAAATAATGAAAGGGAATATATTATTTTTTGAACTTACTTATAATATTTCTAAATCTTTCTCGTTTATTGGACTTACTTCTTAATTCTGAAAGGAAAGAAAAAAAAATAATATGTATTAATTATATGGGATTTGAAGTAATTAGCATTTAAAATTAGTGGAAATGGCAAATCAATAAACCCTTAAAGGGAATTTTTTTAACATGATAATATTTTTAGGCTGGTGTCTTATTTTAAAAAAGTTGCAGGACGCCACCTCAGTTTGACTATATACTACTATAACAATTAACGAAAAAGAAAACAAGAATTACTATTTTCATTTTCTTAAAACCAAAAATGTTAATAACTTGGGTTTGTAACTTGGATAACAATTCACCTCGTAATTATTTTTAAACAAAATTTTTTTTTTTTTTTTCACAAATTTTTTTCCATAAAAATTTCTTTTTTCCATCAATTTTTTTTTCATCAATTTTTTTTTTTCATCAAACTTTTCTTTTCATCAAATTTTTTTTTATTTTATAATTTTTTTTTTTTCATCATTTTTTTTTTCATTAATTTTTTTTTTTTTCATCAAAAATTTTTTTTTTTATCAAAATTTTTTTTTCATTAATTTTTTGGGTTTTTCGTCAAATTTTTTATTCATCAATTTTTTTTTATAAATTTTTTTTTCATCAAATTTTTTTTTTTCATCAAAATTTTTTTTTCATAATTTTTTTTTATCATATTTATCACAAAAAAAAATATTTTTCATGAATTTTTTTTTACATCAAAAAATTTTTCATTTCATCAAAAACTTTTTTTCATCAAATTTTTTTTCACCAAAAATTTTGGGTACATTAAATTTTTTTTGACATAATTTTGTTTTTCGTGAAAAAAATCATTTTTTTTTTTACCAAAATTACTTTTTCACCACCAAGTCTAACAATAAGCTTTTCGCATAAAAATTTTCCATTTGTATATATATTCGATTAGAGTTTTAGTCTAGTTCGAGGCCCAAAAAAAATATTTCTATATATGATATTGTCATAATAATAATAATATAGAAATATTTTTTTGGGCCTCGAACGAACTCCGAGGGACTAGTAAAAATTGTTCGTTATAAGCGAAGTTCGCTATAAGCGGGGTGTATTTTATATCAACCTAGTTTTATTTCCAAAAAAATAGATCCAATTTTCTTTTATTTGATGTTTTGTTTAAAAGTAAACTACTTATTGCGAAGAAAACATTAAAAATATAAATAAATTTTATTAAAATAATAATATTAACCAAAAATTTTTAACCTTTTGTGAGTTTGGTAAACATAATTGCCGCACATTTCAAAATATTTATGGGAGTTCGTTATAAAAAGGTAAATATACATGAAATTGTGTTCGTGGGACCATAATAAGTAGTTCGTTTTAACCGAGGATTCGTTATAACCGAGTTCGTTATAAAAGAAGTATTTGTATGAAAATAGCTGCCAAATCGTCGGGACTTTAGAATTAGTTCGTTATAACCGAGAATTCGTTATAACCGAGTTCGTTATAACCGAGTTTGACTGTATAAAGGCCGAATAAATACATTTGATTTTTATGTACCTTATGGTACTACAAATAAAAAAACAACAATTTTCCATTTGTTTATCAAATGTACATAAAACAAGTGAGAGTGTTATATTCTTTGGTGCCGAAACCTTTATACTCCCCAACATGTAAAAACACTTTTTTTTAACTTATTTTTGCACTCACTTACGAAATGTACAGCTCTTTTGGTTTTTTAATGGGGTCCTCGACTGATATTTCAATTCGTTTTGCATGGAATAGCATAGTAATATAACATTCTTTTTTCTAAAAAAACTTTGGCAAGTACACCCAAATCTTTCGCAAAACATTATCATGATTTAATGTTTTGGACAAGAGTACAAAATTCGCAGGCATTTTTATCTTGTAGAGCAGGAAATTAACGTAACTTTATTTAAGCGCTGAAACTTGTATTTGTATTTTTTGCTTTTAGACAAAGTAACCAACTCATATTTAGTAGCAATTGTAACATTACTACAAAGTAGCAAACGAGTCTAATGACAAATCGTTTGCGCACAAACTAAAATATTAATACATATTCGACTCTATCCACAATGGGAATTAGAAAGACGAAGAAATTGTACTATACGAGTAAGGCAACGATTGTCAATAACCAACAAAAATATTTAAAACAGTTTAACATATGATAGTCCATTGGACTACAACAATATTTGCTATGTTGTAGTTAATCGTTTCTATTTTTGCTAAATAATCTTGACAATGGAATCTGACAAATTCCGAAACACGTGCCGATTAAGTCTTGCAAAAATGACTAGCATAAATAAATTTAAAACAGAAAAAAATGTTCTTGAAAATTATGCTATGAGAATATCATGGTTTTAATTATTAAAGAATATAATGACCTCGAGCCAGAATAAACATGCTCAAAATATAATATTTTAAGGTCGAATAAAACAATTTTTATTTTTTAATAAAAATTAATCAGAATTTGATCTTACAAATTTTCATCTGATTAGCCCATGTCTGAAATGGGGACCCATTGTCCGGTAAACAATAGTGTACCTTGACCGACTGTAATTTTCTAACTTCTGTGTTGGTTGCATTTTCGTCAGCATTAAGCATTTTAAATCGTTACTGTTCGCAAATTATAATTTTTATTCAAATTATAATTACCGTTAGTGTGGACTAGAGATGGGTGCGTGAGTGACTTTGACTCACACCCACGAATTTTCTAATCACCCACTCACAATCACGTCAGTAAATTTAAGACAACTCATACAAGCTTCACTTAAACTGACGAATCTTTTATTTATACAAAAATAATAAAATTTCTTAAATCTAATAAACTTTTTAGCAAAATTCAAAGTTAAGCCAAATTTTAAAATTTTTTGTTTGCTTTTTTCGGGACAAAAGAAAATTTGAAGAGAAAATAAATCACGCAAACTCACGTAAAAAAATCTACACATGCACACTCGCTCACGTAAAAATCTTACTTACGCACACTCACTCATGCAATATTATACTCCACTCTCTCTCACAATCACGTGAGTAAAATTGAGGTTTAGTCACACTCACGCGTGAACCTCATGAATCACGCACTAATCTTCTCATGTGCCCGTCTCTAGTGTAGACAAAACAAAATAACGACGGTTAGCTCAATTAAGCTGTCGCACATTTCTCTTGTATAACAATAAATCATCTTACATAATTTAAAATATTTAAACGACAATCAAAGATTATCTTTGTCAAATTATTTACTTTAAGCGTTGCCGTTAGACAAATGTCAAATTATTTTATATGTTGTAATAAAGCTGGGTCACGACTAATGAATGATCAAGCTTCAGATTTTATTAAAAGAAAACATTTAAGCACTTTCTTTGACTTCTTTCTCTAATTTCTAAACAATTGATTAATATCAATCGCCTATCAAGCGTTTAACTTAATTATGTACCTTGTCAAAGTCTGTCTCAGCTTCTTAGTTTGATTCTTCGTCTCTATGTTGTATCATCTTTTCCTATATTTTCTAAAAATCTATAGTTTTAAGTGTTACAAGACACACTTATTCAGTCAGTCAGCCAGCCAGTCACTCACTTTCCAATATTTCCAACTTCTTACATTCGTTTGTTGGGGGAAGGCGTTAGCTAATGTTTACAAGCTTTCATGCTATTTTCTGGTTACTTTAGTTTGTCTGTCCGGCAGTTCGTTCGTTTGTCTGAATTTACTAACTTGACTGACTGCCCATTGCGGCAATCATCATGTACATATGAGTAGATACTAAATGCGGTTAAGTGTCTGTGCAAGTATGCGAAGAAAAAGAAGCATAACAAATATTCCTTAACCATTTGTCGGATGAATTTGCTATTGTGGCGTTCATAGATTGTTAAACAAAATACATTTTTTTACGCTTCACACAATGCCATCATGGTTACATACACTCCACAGTCACTCACACTCTCAATGACATTAAGAAAATATATATGAAAAAAGCCGGTAGCAATTAATACACTCAAAAAAATGTTCGTGAACCAAAGAAATAATTTAACAAAATTTCAAGCAAAGTAATACGACATCTATTCGTTGGTTATATGTTTTTTTCTCGGTAACTCACAGAGAAAAAAACATATTTGGAACATGATTGCAGGTCACCCCATCAACGAAAATGTGACAATCATACTATGATCCTTAACAATAATAAAATGCCAATTGTAACCATACTATGATCAGCGAAGATCATAACATGATCGCTAAAAACTTATTATGATAAAGTCATCAATCAGTGTATAACCCCCTTGCATTATATTTGTCGCTAGCATATTTCTTCTATGTGTGAATTTAGAAGAAATATGCATTTTTTTCGAAACATTTTTAATGAAAATATTTTTTTAAGCTATTTTTCACAAACATTTCAAGCAAAAATAACTTTTTAATAAATTTTCCCTTCTTGTTTCATTTTCTGTTGATTCTACGAACACATTATTTTGAGTGTAAGTATGTTGTAGATATGGGATGGTTTTCTATAGTAACTACATTTATAATATTAGTTAGCTGGAAAACCTTAGATAAATTTAGACTCCAGCTCATGCATAACATTTGGAGTTATAAGTAACCCAGCAAAAAATAACACTACTAAACGTTGAAAATGCGACTGAGACGCGACCTTATACACTTGATTACAATAGTTCTGGTGGTCACAAATCCGGTCTCCAAACTTTTCCATCATATTAATTTATAAGAAAATTGAGGTCAAAGTTCGAAAAAAAAGTAGCCATTTTAAGCATTTTTGGAAACTAATAGCGAATGAACCCGGTGTGATGGCGACTTAAAAATAAGTCGAGCGTAAAGATTAAACATTACTCTTTAAGATACAGAACAAATTTGGTCAATCGCGTTAACCCTTTGCGCACTAATTGTCTTTCAATGATGTCGTATTACTTAGAATCGCAAAAATAACGTTTTTTGGTGAAAACACCTTATTGAAAGACAATTCGTGCTCCAACAGTAAAAGTGACAGATCAAATGAGGTATGTATCTTAAAGAGCAATGTTTGAGCTTCACCACTGACTTATTTTTAAGTCGTCAACACATCGGCATAGGTTGGGTTGGATGGGTGTTCGCCATTTGGCGAATTCACTCGGAGGCCATAATGCTCATTCTGATTCTCTTAATTATATGTCCCTACTCCCCCTATGATACTCAGTTCTACTTCGTAAACCACGCTTATTATCTAAGGTATTCTGCTGGAGACGTCAATTAGACACCGTTTAGATAATCCAAGTCATCTAAAGATCTTTGCCTCAAATGCTTAAGGCGGGTTCTCATTAGGCCTAAACATTTACAATACAAGTGCTCTACAAACTCCTCCTACTTCAATTCCCCACAACTTCTAAAATTGCCGCTATCAGAAAGAAATTCCTATACGAACGGCCATCTGGCCAATTATACAGTGTCCTATAATTACTCCAACTAATAGGCTAACTGTACGTTTGTCCTCTTGGGATTTGGCAGTGGCCACAGGGTTCTCGATAACCTGCACGTAGTCAATGATATCCACCTATCCTTCAATCCATCCTCAGATATCCGATCAATTTCGTTCATCAATTCCACTACAGGAACCGAGATGTGAGGTTCTACACGTTCCCCAACCGATTGCGAGCCATTTTTTCACACATTCATCAGCCAATTCGTTTCCAGCGACCCCACTATGTTCAGAGACCCAGATTAGCTTTTCTGTGTGCTGACTAATTCGACGAAGGGATTGTATACAATTTCTAACAACTCCCGATTTTACAGTGTTTGATTCTAAGGCCTTCAGAGCTGCGAGTCTATCCACGAAAATGTTAATGACGCAAGAACGAAGGTTCCTTGTCATGATCATCTGCGCGGCAGATGATCTCAGCCTGGAAAATACTACAATGAGACACCGGAAGTCTCAATGAGGTGCCGATTTCGAGGCATTAAGAGTAAACTCCTGAACCCATACCCACCTCCATCTTTGATTCGTCCGTAAAGATTGAGATCGCATTCTCTGCCATAATAGAATTTTCCGCCCAGTCTTCCCTAGTCTGTATTTGGACTTCCAGAGGTTCTGTCAAACTTCGTCTGTGGTTATATATAGTCGGTTCTCTGTTCCAGTTCCGTCCCGCCCAACGTACTTAATATGGGTGACTCTCTTAACCTGAGAACCGATTTTCCTGCTGTGCTCTTGACGTAAATATCCACGGGCTGTATGTTAAGTATCACTTCCAGGCCGGCCTGGGTGCGGATCTAATAGCACCAGTGATACCCACACAAGCCAGTCGTTGTACCTTCTGTATATTGCAGAGATATGATGTCTTATCCACTGCTCTCCACCACACAAGGGCACCATAGGTAAGTATTGGTCTAATTATCGCACTATACATCCAGTGTATAATACACGGCTTTAGACCCCACCTTCTTCCGAAAGTTATTTTGCATGTGTAAAAGCACATAACGACTTTTTTATCCTTTCCTCTGTATTCCTTTTCCAGGAAATCTTTGAGTTTAGGATTACACCCAGGTATTTTGCCTCATTAGATAGTTCAAGAGCGATTCCATCTAATTTGGGAAGAACAAACCAGTCTATCTTAGTCCTTTTTGTAAACAAGCTACGTTTTGGCGGGATTAACACCCAGTCCGTTGTTTTTTGCCCACGTTGAAAGTGTCTTAAGCGCTGATTCCATGACTTTGCTAATCGTTGGTAAAAACTCATATTTTATTAGGATCACAACGTCGTCTGCGTAGGCAACCATTTTGATACCCATTCCGCTGAGTGACTCGAGGACCTCATTTATTACAATATTCCACAGAAGAGGAGAGATAACTCCCCCTTGTGAAGTGCCCCTTATAACTACTTTCGTCGCTTCACCATCACCTATCTTCGAGTAATTGCCCTGCTTTTCATCATGTTGCCCGTACATAAAATAATCTATGTGTCCGTGCCCGTTGCGTTTCATTCGCATCAAGTTTTTTCTTCCACGTGATTAGTAGAGGAAAAATCGTTTTTGGGGAATAAGACATCATTGAAAGACGATTGATGCCCTAAGGGTAAAGGCGACTGACCAAATGAGCTCTGCATCCTTAAGAGCAATGTTTAAGCTTTAACAGAAGTTATCCAATTTTAAGCAGGTTATCAACTAACACGTTTACCATCTACATTGTAGGCACTGGGAAATAAGAATATACGATCAAAAGTAGTCAGCCATTGTCGCCAAGAGCTGCAGGCTCTCATAGAACAACACTCTTTAAGACTGTGCTGGGTTCCCGGTCATTAAAATATTCCAGGAATTGAAAAAAAACGGACGATATAGCTCGAAACGCAATTATGACCGACGTGAATCTAGGTCTGGATGCTATTTATATTTAAATCAAGAAAAATTTTGAACGCCAAGAAGATTTAAAATGGAAAAGCAGATACGACTGAATCCACACGAAGGCCATATGGACTCGATGCGAAAAAAGTGTGCAAAAACGCTTCTTCATTTGGAAAAAGTTGGTCAAAGGAAGTTAATTATAGGCCATATTAGCTAGAAGATATTAAAATATATTAGACTGATTGTGAGTAAATTTGATGAAGCATATGTGTGAACTTAAATAGTCACGCTATAGGATGACCTCGGATTAATGTAAAAAGAATTTCAAAGCGACCTAATCTGACGAAACAGAGAATTCTACGACCCAAAATTAAGTTAAAGTATCTCTGCGCTTTGGTATGTAATTTTAACATGTTATAAATGAATACATAAAGATAAATTTTGTGTATTTTCTTGCTGGGTTACACACTCTAAAAAAAATAAACAAAAAACAGTATAAATCTTAATGTTCTGCCTCAAGTGGTACATCTAATTTGTTAATTTTCTTTTTCATTCTCTAGTGTCAGTTAAAAAGTATTTTAGGTTTTTGTATCTTAGCAAATTGTCAGAAATGGTCGTCAACTTGTCAATCTTGTTAAAAGCCAAAGGCCTAAAATTGTGCAAATTATTCTGGGTGTTAATTAGAATCATTTGTTTGTTGCGCCTGTCATTTTTTTCTTATAAAGCCTTACAAGCGGTTAGGGTTTTTAAATTGGTAGACAAAAAAAGTTTAGATAAATAAAACAAAAAAAAACATATATATTTGTAGAAAGTGTTAGACATTTGTAGAGTCAAAATTTCAGGTGATCGAATATTTGTGTTAGAAATACTCGAAATTTTAATAAACTGAAAAAACCTTGGGACGCTGGGGTACTATAACATTTTTAACATTTTTTTTGTTTAGTTCTAACAAGCAAGAATTTTTGTTGAGATGTTGCTTTTAATGATACATATTCACAAAAAAATAAATTAAAACTATCTGTGACAAATAAAGAATTTTAAATTTTTATTTCAGGACGTTTCTAATGGCGACATATTTAAAAATTCTCAGTGCGCGATTAGACAAATGAGCGAGAAATGCAATATAAAAGCTTTTTTTAATTTTAAATACCCAATTTATACTGTTGGGAATTAATCAAATAAAATTAAAGTAATTTTACATTTAAAACTCTTTCTTTTAGCTTCATTACACAGTGCATTTTTTCATGGTTCTCATAATTCTTTTATATCATTTGTTATTTTTTTGTGGATATGTTTTTATGTATGGGGCATTCAATGCCAAATTTGGGATTTCAAAATTTTTTTGTTTAGATTTTCCTAATAATTTTCCCATTAAAAAAATTATGTCATTAACTGTTTGTAGTTTATTTAAAAAGTTTTCCGTTTAGTCGTTTTTAAAAGAAAAAACATTTGTTTTATGTTCAGTTTTTATTAATGACTACTTCAGTCCTTTGTTTCAAAAATAAAACACTAAAAAATAAAGACTTTCATTAACATTTAATTTTTAAAGTCATTTATTTTTGTTCTGTAAGTAAAAACTACTGATTATTCTTTTAATTTTTAATGATTTGTGTAAGTAATTTTTTTTTTTAAATTGTTGGTATTTTTTAATGAAATATCATTAGTTTTTACCTACACAAATCAGTTATTTTTTTGTAGAAAAAAAAATCAAAAAACATGTTTGTATCAAGTGACTTTGGCACGATGGGTAGAGTGTCTGGCCAGAATGTAGTTGATTGCGGGTTCGATTCCCCAAAAATTTTATTAAAAATTTTTAAAAAAATATTTCAATAAAAAATTGTAAAAAATTACCTACAAAATCATTAATTTTTATTGTTTTCGTAGGTTATTTTTTTGAAATTTGTTAGTAAAAATAACAGAACTATCATTAATTTTTAATGTTTTCGTAGGTTATTTTTTTCGAATTTGTTGGTAAAAAAGAATGAAAATATCGTAATTTTTTAATGTTTAATGTTATTTATTTTAGAAAATTTTGTCAACAGTAAAAAATAAATGTTGATGTTTTTAAAACAAATGAATAATTACTGGGATGGTTTTCAATTGTTTATTCACTGGTTTTAAGTGTGTTTTTCATTTGTTTTTGCCTACAAAATATTTAGAGTGCAGTTTTTAAAACCCTTTTAAAATATCTTCGTGGTAAATTTTCAATTTTTTTAAGACCTGTTCAAAAGAAATCAAATTTTCCAATAAAAAATGCTCATGTCTTCTTTAAAAATGGTCAAAATTCCCTTTTTCTAAATTTTTTATTTTTTTTTTTTAAATAAAAATTCCTAAAAAATTCTTAAGTGTTCTTGTATGCGTTCTTTAAGTTTTTAAATCTGAATTTAATTTTTACTTTTTTTTAATTTGCTCCAACCGCTCTAACTGCCATAAGAGTGCCCTTAGAGTAGTCAAATGTATGACTTTCGGGGACCCTTATTTATCATTTTATAAATAAATGTTTAATATCCACGCCCACAAAAGGGGGCGGACCAAACGAAAACGACTTATTGTTTTCCCCTTGGTCCAGGTATATGACGTTTAACATTTTCTAACATCAAATTGTTTTATTTTCTTAACAAAAATACAAAAAAAAATAAAAAACAAGTAAGAGTGTTAAATTCGGCTGTGCCGAATCTTTTATACCCTCCAACATGCAAAAAATAAAAAATAATTGCAGGGTCGTTTTGTTTTTTTTTTGGGGGGGGATCTGTTGGTCGCTAGTAGTAATTGAGAGGGGGCAAATTTTCCCTCGAATATGTGTTTAAAAATTCATTCTTATGCTTTTTGCACTAAAGAAATACAAGATTATCATTATTTAAAAAAAAAATGTTTTATTCCACGCCCATTAAATGGGGGCGGGCCAAAAAACGACATTTTCTAATCCTCTGGGTCCAAATGCAGGACTTTGAACTTTTTGTGGCATAAAAATGTTGCATTTGTTAAACAAAAACACAAAAAATCATATAAAAATATGGTATTTTTCAGAGGTTGGTTTAGTTCCTCAAGGAGGAACTTTTTTCCCCCTGGTCCGATTTTGCTCATTTACGAACTTAACCTGCCTATGAACATAAGACATATTCGTGCCAAATGTCGGGAGTCTAGCTCTTTTATTTTGGACTGCATCGTGTTAACTACAGACGGACAGACGGACGGACAGACGGACGGACATCGCTAGAATGTCTTAGAATCGATCACTGATCATAAATATATATACTTTATGGGGTCCTAGAACGATATTTTGATGCGTTACACACGGAATGACAAAGTGAGTATACCCCCATACTGTAGTTGGAGGGTATAAAAATAGCGTTTTTCAGACCATGGTTGAGTTCTTAAAGGGGAAACTTTTTTCCCCTAGTCCGATTTTTCCCGTTTACGAACTGAAACTGTCTATGAACATGAGACATATTCTTTCCAAACTACAGGAGTCTATCTCTTGTCTTTTGAACTACATCTTGTCTTATACAGACAGACGAACGGTTATTCTAGAAATGTCTTAAAATTTATCATAGATCAGTAATACATATCTTTATGAGGTCGTAGACCGATATTTAGATGCGTTACACACAGAATGACAAAGTGAGTAAATCCCCATAATATTGTTGGAGGGTTAATATTGTGGGTTAATTACTGATCTTGGAGCACTATTATAAGTGTTATAGCAGTTAGAACAACTTTTAAAAAATGTCATTTTGTATGGGAAATCCCATAGAAATTGTGATAGACTGTTAGTTTGTTTGGTAAAAATTTTAGAAGTAAAAGTTTAGGGGCTTAATATTGACCACTCTAGGTCGTACCATTGGAGCAGTAGACCTTATTTAATGATTAGATTACTGCACTTCTAATTTTCCCGCGATCTTTATGAGTAAACAAATTTGAACAGGGCATTAAACACTTTCTGAATCGGAATGAAATGAAACCAAAAGCAAATGAAAGTTGACATTTTACAAAACAAACCCCTCAATGATTTTTTTGAGTTCAGCGCTAGTTTTTTTTACATGCAGTTAAAGTTGGTGATTTTAAAGCATTTAAAGTTTTTGTGTACTAAACATGTCCTACTTATGGCACCCCTTATTGGACTTGAAGGGTTCAGAGTCCAAATTTAACTTCGAAATTATGTTAGCTATAATATTTCGCTGCAATCGGGCCGGTATTTGGAAAAAGGACAAATATGACCGCTAAAAATGGAAGATAGAGGGTTAATATATTTTCAGAAAAGAACCGCCATCAAATTTCACTGAAGACATTTCTTAACATTATTTACCTCAAAACTACACCATTAACAGATGTAATTCGTAAAAGATCAATTGTAATTCGAAGATTCTATTTGTAATTCGAAGATATCATTTGTAATTCGAAGATTCCATTTGTAATTCAAAGATTCCATTTGTAATTCGAATACTCCAATTGTAATTCGAAGATTCCAATTGTAATTCGAAGATTCCAATTGTAATTCGTAAAAGATCAATTGTAATTCGTAAAAGATCAATTGTAGTTCGTAAAGGATCAATTGTAATTCGAAGATTCCATTTGTAATTCATAAAAGATCAATTGTAATTCGTAAAAGATCAGTTGTAATTCGAAAAAGATCAATTGTAATTCGTAAAAGATCAATTGTAATTCGTAAAAGATCAATTGTAATTCGTAAAAGATCAATTGTAATTCGAAAAAGATCAAATGTAATTCGTTAAATATCAATTGTAATTCGTAGAAGATCAAGTGTAATTCGATTTTGGTTGTTGCACTGTGAAGTTGGTAATATCTAAAAAAATAATTTAAAGTGCTCGATTCGACATGGAATGCCTCATATACATATTTTGATGTTATAACTTTTTTTATGGTATTTTTTGTCTTTTATGTCGTTTGTATCTTTTTTTTTTTAATATGTATTGTTAAGGTTTCTGATTACATCACACACAATTAACTGTTGCAGCTTTTGTGGTGGTGATTGCTGCAATCAGTTTTGATGCTGTTGGTGTTGCTGGCAGTGTGTGATGTGTTTAAAGATGATCATTTTTTATCATGTCGATTATTTTAACAAGTGATTTAAAACTTTTTTAGATTATTTTTATGCCATGTATTTTATACGTAGGTACATATTTTTGTCAGTTATCATTAAAAGTGTTGATTCTTGAGTGAAACTGTTGAATTGTTATGTTGTTTTTATTGTTATTGGTATTGTTATACTCTTGAGTACTTGACATAATTACGGTTTTGACCACATTTATTTAATGTCCATCATTTCTTAAAGCTAAAGGTTGAAATGTGCGGTGAATTTTAAATTAGTTTTTGTGGTAATTGTTATTACTTAAAGTAGAGGTTAGCATCGAATTTGTGTAATTTTAATGATATTGTAATTTGAAAATTTCAATGATTAACAAGTAAGAATGTTGTAATTATGAGAGCCAACACAATTTTGTTCTATATTTCACTTCGTGGTTAATGCGATAATTTTATAACATTTTTATCTAAAATTAATTTATTATATTCAATAAAATAAATAGTTTTTTAATGGAAAAAAAAATTAAACTAATAATTTTTTTCCGAATACTTAAGAATTTTTTCTCCTTTTTTAATATTTTTAAATGTTCCTACTTTTTTTAATTTTGGTGATTATATTTTTGAATAGGTTTATTCTAGCTCGAGGTCATTTAATTTAATTATTAAAACTATGGTATTCTTATAGAATAATTGTTTTTTCTGTTTTTAAATTTATTATCTTAATGAGAGATTGTACAATTTTCTTCGTCTAATTCTCAATGAGAGTAGTGTTCAATATGTATTAATATTTTTGTTTGAATATAAGTGCTTTGTCTTTTAAATTCCTTTTGCTTCTTGTAGTATAGGGTTTTAATATTTGCTAAATAGTCTTGACAACGGAATCTGACAAATTCCGATACACATTTTGACTAATAAGGAGAGTCTCCCTGGTGCCACCCTCCGATCTTTATGAAATTTGAATATGTTGTTCAGAACGAAAATAAATTAGACACGTATTTTTTTTAGCGGCCCATACTCATTTTTAGGGGGGGTCGATTTGTATGGTGGAAATTTACCTTTTTCAGTTTTTTACGATTTACGCCTCTTTACTCAAAATTAATATGGGCATATTTGATATCAGATTAAAGGTATTAAAAATACCTATCTCGTGATGCTTACAACGTGCCAAAAAAATAAATATTTTTCTACTTATTAACAAAAATGTCCTAAAACTTTGTCATTTTACTCAATATCACGAAAAGTTGTGCATGTTTGGACACGTTCTTTGCACACTAAGATAGGTTTTCAAAGGACCTTTCAATTGGTATATAACATGACTAGGTTGTTTTGTATAATATAGGAGGTAAACGCAAAAAAATACCGTTTCTTTCTCCCTCATTTTCACCCCCTTTATTTGAATTTGGGCCGCTAAAAAAATACGTGTCCCTTTATTTTTCCTGCTCTACAAAATAAAACCAATTCCAAAAGATCTGCGGGTGATACCATGGAGACCGTCATTGTAAGTCTTGCAAAATTACCAGCATAAATAAATTTAAAAACAGGAAAATAAATTCCTTGAAAACTATTCTATGAGAATGTCTTAGTTTTAATAAGAAAGGAAATAATGAGATCGAGCTGGGAAAAAAAGATACTCAAAATATAATAGTTTAAAGATCGAATAAAACTATTTTTATTTTTAAATAAAAGTTATTCAGTTTTTTTTTTGGATTTTGAATTTTTTTTTTCTGAATATCAAAATGTTTTCGGGCTTCAAGACTTTTTTGAGGCGTTCTGCATACTTTTGTACCAATAGTGTCAAGTTTTTTCATTGCATTTCCATTTTCCGGTATAAAAAAAACATTTAGCCAATCTAGGACGACAAAAATCCAATTTTATTTATATTGACTTGAAATTCGGTATACATGTTCGCATTGACTTCGAAAATAACATGGTGAAAAATATGAGAGGCCGGTTAAGGGCCACGCCCACTTCTAAAAAAATTTAAATTTTGGTTATAATTTCCTCTTAATGACTGTAGAAATAATATCACAAAAAAGGGGGCATTCAGACAAATTCCACTCCCACTTTTTAAAATCGTGTTTAAAAAATATGTTAAAACAAGGTTTACATATCGCCCCACTGTTTTCGGCATCGCAGACGGTCGCAAAAGTTTGCCGTGGAAATAAGTAATATGGATATTGGTCAATATGCCTGAAAAAGTCCGGCGACCACTGCGGACCAAAAACAAAAGTTCTATTCCGTCAAAAAAAATATAATTTGAACTTACGAGGGAAGTATCTCAACCCTTATGAACCGATTTGCATGAAACGTAAAATATATATAAAAGAGACAATTCTAAGGTTGGGGTGTCTCGGCTTATCGGCCATATCGGGGATTTAGAGATTCAAAACATTGGTCAAAAAATGGTGTAAAAATAGTTTTTTTGGATTTTTCAGCCATTTCTTTCTAAGGAACTATATGATGTTTACATATGAGAAGAAAGGTTTTTTTAATGCCTATCCAACGGTGGCATACCCTTGTAGAATTTTGGCTTCGTTAAATACTTTTTTCAAGAAAATGTGTAAATTTTGGGGGGTATTTATATGAAGACATAGACCTACGATGTCAATATGAATACGAAATAATTTCTATTAAATTTAAGTCGACACGTATTTTTGCTCTAAAGGATATTCCTGTTAGTTCGAAAGTTATCGAAATTTTCCCGGAGGTCCACATTGTTTCATAAGGGGACAACGGAATTTTGAAACACTGATATGGCCTATAAGCCGTGACACCTCAACCTTAAAATCGTCTCTTTTATATATATTTTAAGTTTTAGGCCAATCGGTTCATAAGGGTTGAGATACTTCCCTTGTTAGATTTATTCTATTTCATGAACATTTTTCCCATAGAAAAAGTCTCAGCTTCGGAGAAATTTTTATGTATAAAATTTCTCATATTTTAAGTAATTTTTAGATTTAGGGACATTTTACCTATAGAATAAGTCTCATATCCTGAGACATTTTCTTTATAGAAAATATCTCCGATTCTGTGCCATTTTCCCAAAAAGAAAATTCTCAAATTTTTCTGAAAAAAATTATCTTATCTGTTTTCTCTGTGTTGTCTTGCGAAAGCTGACATGTTTTCAACAGAGAGGCTGGACGCTAAATCGTATAAACATTTTCTTAAAAACAGTCCGACAGCCAATATTAAACATGATCCGGATGCTATAAGTCTGAATGTAGAAATCAAATAGAGTAAAACTGTATTTACAGTTTTCATTTCGTGATCGTGTTTCCTTTTAAAAGGACTTCTAAATTTTGAAGGATTATATTTTGTAAATAATTTTTTTAATATTTGTACTTGTCTTATAATGTCACTATTGATGGCAAATGAAAGAGGGGGGCTAATTTTTTTATTTTGTCATATCAGAATAAGGTTGTGAATATTGTCTTTCCAAAATTTTATTAAAAAATGTTGTTAAAAATTTTAAATGAGGGGGTTAGAGCACAAGGGGTTCAAGTGACTTTTTTAAAAAAATTGAGTTAACATATGGAATTAGTAGGTGAAGTTTACAGTAGTTCATAGCACCAGAAATTAATGTGAAATTCTTATTCGTTAGCGAGATATGGCGACAATTTTTAGCTCTTGTTACTAAAATACCTGTTTTGCTTGGAGCACAAGGGGTATATGAGCACTTAAACCCCTTGTGCTCCAAGCAATTATTAAAATTTAGTTTTTCACGTGGACAAAGTGGTTGAATTCCGAGAAGTTCTTGTAGTAATAGTAATCAAATTTTGCAAGAGCATCTTCGGTCTGTAACCAGCGGTTAAAGTGTGAAAAATGGCGATTTCCGACCAAAATTCATGTCCGAATTTTTTGACCAAATTCGGCTCAAAAATTAGGAATTTTTGCGTACATAATAGGAAAAATATAAAAAAATCCCCAAAAAAAAATATTGGTCCACAGATGCTGATTTTTAACATAAATATTATTTTTTTTATCCAAATTGGTCCTAAAAGTTGGAAAATGTAAAGCAAGTTATCTAAAAAATATTAAAAAAATATAAAAAACACGATTTTCGTTCAAAAATGCTGATCAAAGATTTTGATACCAGATGCTAATCAGCCTTTTTGGACCAAAATCGTGGGTTAATTTTTAAAATTTTTCACATAAAATACTCAACATTTTTCGACTTTTAAGACAAATTTGGTTAAAAATATTTTTTATGTTTATAAATCAGCATCTGTGGACCAAAATCGCAATTTTGAAATTTTTTAAATATTTTTCCCATAAAACGCGCAAAAGTTCCTTATTTTTGACCCAGATTGGGTTAAATATTTCAGATATAAATTTTGGTCCAAAAACGTAATTTTTTAAACTTTGACCGCTGGTTGCAGACTAAAAATGACCTTGCAAAAATTTTTCATAAATTTTCCCACAATTAGCTACTCCATGTCCATCGTTCGGCAGGTATCACGGCACGAAATTCGAAAGTTTAGATTTCAAGGGACGCCCTAATGAAGATGAAGATGAGCCCGATGATGTCATGGAATCTGATTATGACGACTAAAAAATTAAACAAAGAACCATTAAAGACTTTCGTAATAAAATGTGGTTTCCTTTTACAAATAACTAACATTCTTTTCATAATTTAGAAATTTATAAAAAAAGTTAGAGCACAAGGGGTATAAGTGCCACTTACATAATTCAGAGGCCATTTTTGGCTGCTTGTATTTGTGAAATATGGTATTTTTTTAACTTGTTAGATTAAAATATATCTCAGGATCTCTATTAACTAAAAAATAATATTCTAGATATCATCTAACATTTTTTACTGTAATTTAACTATAACCTCTTTTTTCCTTTTATTAAATTTAAGGCACTTAAACCCCTTGTGCTCCAAGCAATTATTAAAATTTAACTTTTAAGACCAATTTGGTTAAAAATAATTTTTATGTTTGAAAATCAGCATCTGTGGACCAAAAGCGCTATAGTGGAATTTTTAAAAAAATTTTCCCATAAAGTACTCAAAAATTCCTAATTTTTGAGCCAGATTTGGTTAAATAATTTTCGGCAGGTATTATAATACGAAATTCGAAAGTTTAGATTTGACGGGATGCCCTAATGAAGATGAAGATGAGCCCAATGATGTCATGGAATCTGATTATGACGACTAAAAAATTAAACAAAGAACCATTACACATTTTCTTAATAAAATGTGGTTTTCCTTTTACGTATTTACAAATTTATAAAAAAAAGTAAGAGCACAAGGGGTATAAGTGCCACTTACTTACTTCAGATGCAATTTTTGGGTGCAAAAGGGTGTTAAAGACGGTATTTTTTTAACTTGTTAGATAAAAATATATCTCAGGAACTCTATTAACTAAAAAATAATATACTAGATATCATCTAACATTTTTTATTGCAATTTAATGGCGCTTTTCGACCAAAATTCATGTCCGAATATTTTAACCAAATCCGGCTCAAAAATTAGGAGTTCTTGCGTACAACTGCTAAATGCGTAGGAAAAATATTGTGCTCGATTCGGGAGTACTATATCACCATTCACCAAATTTTTAAAAATTTGATATTCTTTTGAATTTCAAGATTTTACATTTTTTTCTTGTTAAAATATAGTAATATCTTAAATAATTACAAGAAAAATTTAAAAATCTTAAAATTCGAAAGGATATCAAATTTTTAAAATGTAGGTGAATGGTGAAAGAGTACTCCCGAATCGAGCACATTAAAAAAAAAAAAAATATTGGTCCACAGATGCTGATTTTTCTGCACAATTTTTTTACTTATCCAAATTTGTCCCAAAAGTTGTAAAATGTAAAGCATATTATCTAAAAAATATTAAAAAAAGTATAACAACACGATTTTGGTCCACAAAAATTGATCAGAGATTTTGGTCCACAGATGCTTATGAGCATTTTTGGCCCAAAATCGTGTTTTTATTTTTATATTTTTCACATACTCAACATTTTGCTACTTTTAAGAGGAATTTGGTTAAACATATTTTGTATGATTGTAAATCAGCATCTGTGGACCAAAATTGCTATTTTGGAATTTTTAAATATTTTTCCCAAAAATTCCTAATTTGTGTGCCAGATGAGGATGAATTTTGGTCGAAAACGTACGAAATTCGAAAGTTTACATTTGACGTGATGCCCTAATGAAGATGAAGATGATCCCAATGATGTCATGGAATCTGATTATGACGACTAAAAAATTAAACAAAGAACCATTACAGATTTTCTTAATAAAATGTTGTTTTCATTTTACGAATTTACAAATTTATAAAAAAAAGTTAGAGCACAAGGGGTATAAGTGCGACTTACTTACTTCAGATGCAATTTTTGGGTGCAAAAGGGTGTAAAAGACGGTATTTTTTTAACTTTTTAGATTAAAATATATCTCAGGAGCTCTATTACCTTAAAAATAATATACTTGATACCACCTAACATTTTTTATTGCAATTTTACTTTAACCCCTTTTTTCTCATTATTAAATATAAGGCACTTGAACCCCTTGTGCTCTAAATAGAAATTTATAAAAAAAGTTAGAGCACAAGGGGTATAAGTGCCACTTACTTACTTCAGATGCAATTTTTGGGTGCAA
Organism: Pegoplata infirma; assembly: GCA_963921195.1. Classification (NCBI taxonomy): domain Eukaryota; kingdom Metazoa; phylum Arthropoda; class Insecta; order Diptera; family Anthomyiidae; genus Pegoplata; species Pegoplata infirma. Next base: position 60,787,245 of record OY992540.1, read on the forward strand.
AAGGGTGTAAAAGACGGTATTTTTTTAACTTGTTAGATTAAAATATATCTCAGGATCTCTATTAACTAAAAAATAATATTATAGATAGCATCTAACATTTTTTATTGCAATTTAACTTTAACCTCTTTTTTCTCATTATCAAATATAAGGCACTTGAACCCCTTGTGCTCTAACCCCCTCAAATGATATTTGAAGACATATATTTAAAAGGGCATTATCTACCTTCTTTTTTCCTGATATGTCAAAATGGGAAAATTAGTGGGGATCCTCCTCCTTCAGTTGCTATCCTAGGACAAGTACAAATATTTAACAAAAATGTAATCCTTTAAATCTTTAAAGTCCTTTTAAAAGGAAACAGGATCACGTAATGAAAAACTGTAAATGCAGTTTTACAGTTCGTGTTTCATAAATTTTTCTCATTTTCGTCGGACGGTGAAATAACTCAATCTGCAGGTGATTTTAACAAAATATAATTTTTCCAAAAAAAAAAAAATCGCTATAATGTTAACGCCAACTTAAAATTTAGGTGTAACTTTATTTTCGGTTGAACACGCAAATCTTATTATTAGCCAGAAGAAGTAAAGCTTTTGTTTATTGTTAAAGGTTTGTCAAGTCATTGGCACCACTTCACATTTGGTGTTTTTTTCGTTATGTTTTGTCATTGAGTGCGTGTGACAAGTAAATTGTATGAAGAACCATTTACATGAAAAGAAATACTTTATCGTGCAGAATCGTACCCTAAAAAAGTTTTGGGGCATCAAATAAACTTTTTTAAATAAAACAATACACCACACTGTGTTACAGTGTATTGGTCCTAGACCAAATTTTAAGTATAAAGATCGACTCATAATCACTTTTTGATTCGATCTACATTAAAAAAAAGACTTAACTTAAAAAAATTGTCCTAAAAATAGTTTATAAGTTTTTCCACAGTTTAGTTAAACTTAACTAAAAGTTTGGACACTTTTTTTAACTGTTAGGAAAAAGTTTTAGTTCATGTACTGTTAAATAGTCCATTCACGGTGCCCTGGATAGGATTTAAATAAAATTTTGTTGTTACTCCAATTTTTAAGTGGATTATGTTTTTAGACGATATAAGAAAGAAAATGAGCCAAAAAAGAAAAAAGTACTAGGCGCTTTTTTTTGGCGGGCAAAAAGAAGAATTTCAAAAAAACAAAAAAGAATTTATTTTTTCAAATGCGTTAAAATTTGTTTATACGCATAAAAATTCATCGCATTTTTACTTATCAGTGAGATTTAAATATATACATAACTTATTTTTCCAGATATGAGACTTAAAGGAATAATTTCACTATTAATTGAAACAAAATGAAATATGTCCTTGTAAATTATTTAAAAATGTAAAATCTTAAATGTTTTCAGTGCACTACTCAGACGGACAGCAAAACACAAAGTTGCCTCACTTTAGACATTAGTGAGTCATATCATTTTAAAAGAATTTATACTTTTTTGTTAAATATGTTATGTTCAAAACTAAAAATAAACAGAAAACGATAGAAAAAACCACTGCAAAATGCCAAGGGAAGAGTAAAAAAATATAAATAGTTTGAAAAGAGATGCAGAAAGTAGTTGGGACTATTTCTTTGTTGTCAATCTTATGGATGCACTAAATATAATTTTTTAATTTTGTTTATTTCACCAAAACTCCTTTGTAAAATTTGTTTGTATTGTTAGGGTAACTTCTCCCCTTCAAAATCTAGAAACAGGATCAATATTAAATGTGAAGTAACTGCTAAAGTTAAAATTTTCATTAAATTAAAGAAGAAATTTGATTTAGTCTCACTAAATAGTGAAATTATTCTTTTAAGTCTCATGTCTGAAAAAATATGTCACAAATATATTTAAATCTCACTATAAGTGAATATGCGATGAATTTTCATCTGTATAAAAAAAATGTTAATGCATTTGAAAGAATAAATTCTTTTTTCATTTTTTGTAATTCTTTTTTTGGCCGCCAAAAAAAAAAGCGCCTAGTACTTTTTTTCTTTTTTGGCTCATTTTCTTTCTTTTATAGTCAAAAAACATAGTCCGCTTAAAAATTGGAGTAACACCAACATTTTATTTAAATCCTCTCCATGGCACCGTGCATTATTTTCCTAATATATGGAAGAAATTCTTACCGCCAAAGAAATTTTCCTTAAATATATGAAAAAATCTTTATTTTTAAGACATATTCCTCTTCTTTAGTTTAAGGACGTAAATTTCTAGCAATTAGTTCATCTTCTTAAATTTGAAGAACAAAATTTTTATAATATTTTTTTTTTCAAAAAAAATAAAATGGCGATATCTCTAAAAATAAGCTAGATAGAGCAAAATGAAGGGCATTTTTGGTTTCTATACCCTCCACTCTAGTGATAGAGGGTATATATAAGTTTGTCATTCCGTTTGTAACACCTCGAAATATTGGTCTAGGACCCCATAAAGTATATATATTTATGATCCTCGATCGATTTTAAGTCGATCTAGCGATGTCCGTCCGTCTGTCTGTCCTTAGAAAACACGCTATCTTTTGAAAGACTTTACAGAGGCTACTGAAGTTTGGCATATATGTTGGTCATTTACCTGGTCAGGTTGGTATTGCAATCCAGCCAAATCGGTCTGGACCGGTGGTTCCAGAGTTATGAGCAAAAGAGTAAATTTCGGCAAGGGTGTTTCGCGAATTTACGAGATAAAAAACACGATAACTTTCGAAAGACAATAATGAGACTGCTAAGGCTTGGCAAGTATCTTTGTCGTTCCCCAGGTCTGTTTGGTTTTAAATTTCAGCTCAATCGGTCAAGTGGTTCAAAAGTTATAAGCAAAAGCCTGAATTTCAGATTAGTTTCATCTAAAATGCCACGTGTTTTAACAAGTTTTAAAAGCATTGATGGTAACTAAACAATGCTTTTCAAACTTGTTAAATTTTAAATCAATGCTTTTTAAACTTGCTTAGTTTAAAAAGCATTGGCAACTTAAAAATTACACTCGAAAAAAATTTTACACTCAAAAAAAATTTTACACAAAAAAAAATAGTTTTTTTTTTTTTACAAAAATTACAATATTTTGTGTACATACGTACGTGCATTCACTCAGAAATATTTTTACAGTAAAAAAACCATTACACTCAAAAAAATTTTACACTCAAAAAAAAATTAGTAATTTTTTTTTTTTTTAAAATGACAAAAAAAGAGTTTTTTACTCAAAATAAAATATTTCTAATAAAAATTGTTAATTTTTTCATGTTAAAAAATGTACTATCCTTTAAAAAAATGCATTGTGGAGGGTATTCATAGATTCGGCAAAGTAGAATTTAACTTTTCTACTTGTTTGAATCCACATAGTATCGCCGGTCTTCTTCACATTTGTGGACCCCAATGGGTTCTAATTTTGGATTTAAAAAAGTAGGTTTCCCGAAAATTTTAAAATGCTCATATCTTGGTAAATTTTTTGTGTTAAAAGCATACTTTAATGACCTAATCCAATCTTATTGTATAATCAGACAATTTTTGCACTTAGGCCACATATAAAAATTTCGCCGATATTTAGTTAAATCGGCTTATGGACAACAAATAGAAGCCTATTTCACTTCTATTTCGTTTGTGATTGTTTTTTACACTTATAAAAGATTTGACAAGAGATAGATCCATGGTCCAACATGGACCATGTTTGAACTTGGGACCTGGTTTAGGTTATTTTATAGTCGGTATTAACCAACTTTAACTTTCTTACTTGTTTGTATAAAAAAAGTTCTTAGATTTTTAAAGATTTGTTTATATATAAAATTTATTTTGAGCCTTTTTTATGTTGAAAATTTTTTAGGTTCTGGTATTCTGGGGCATTTAACTCCGATTCTGAAATATTTTCTCTGATTCATATACAATTTTCGTACAAGTTCTCAGATTTTGAGACATATTTTGTTAAAAAAAAATCTAGTATGAAATATTTTTTGTATTGATAAAGTATCAGTTTACCTTTGTCCCCCTGCATACGACTCTGCTACATTGCACTAACAAAAAAATAAAACTTTGTTTGGTTAGACCCAAGGCCGGTCAGCCAATCAATGTTTTTTTTTTTAATTATTTGAAAGGTTACCAAATAAAGAATGTTTATTTTTTTTTGTGTTTTTCGTGGGTTTTTGATAACCGGCTTTGTTTACAGTCACAAAGCGGTAAATTTGTGTTAACAAAACAAATTATTAAGCTGTCTTTATAGACACATTTTTTTTATTTTGAAACTTAATTTTTGTTGACAATTAAGTGTGTTTTGTTATGAAGTGTTTTTCAAATTTTCAAAAGAAAATTTGTAAGAAGGTGTTAAAAAGCATGAAACATAATCTTAAGAAAACTTTCTTTAAAAAAAATAAAATCGTTAAAATTTTTTATTGTCTTCTGAAAAGAAAAAAAAGTTGTATAAATCTTTTATATTGGAATTATATTTTTTTAATATATTTTTTAATTATATTTTTACCTTGATTTTTATCTTAAACAGAGATTTTTTTTTAATGCTACCGTTTTAACAAAGTTTTCTTTGTAATTTCTTGCCAAAAATTTCTTTTGTATCATCAACAAATGTTATTCAACTTGTTGAAGTATAAAAAAAATCACACTAGAAATTGTGATGAGATGATGATGAAGAGTTTTTGTCTACCAAATATGATGATAATAGTTATTTTTTTCTTAAAATTCAGTTGCTTTTCTAAGTTTTTTTTTTTATAACAAAAGAATTTAAAAGAAAGGTCAACAAACTAAAAACAATAATAAACTGTTGTGTTAACATAAAATTATAGTTAAAACAACAAACAAACTCTCGTAAAACTGTTGTTAATTCTTTCTTTCATACATTCAGTTTTCTAGGTTAACCTTATTTATTACTTTTCTACTATTGTTTTTATAATTAAAATATACAATTAAATTAAATATTTATATTTTTTTTTATTTTACCATAATCTTTAGTTTCTACCGGTAAGATCTGTTTTGTTTTAAAACTCTTTATTACTTAACATTTTTTTACGTATTTTCTTATACATAGTAGTTTTTGATACCCTGCATTTAATAGAGGGTATATATAAGTTTGTCATAACGTTTGTTACATATTCAAATATTGGTCGAGGATCCAATAAAATACAGGGTGATTCAGTCACGACTAGGGTTTTCAATCGATTAACCGATTAATTTTGGTCTATTAACTGTTCGAATAATTTAAAATTGCCGATTTTCAAATAACAAATAAACTGATTAATTTGTGTCGATTAACAGATTAACCAAAATTTCTTTTTTTAGTACTTTTGGTTATTTTTTGGTGTTTAAGGTTCTGCAAATTACGGTTCTGCTTAAAGAAGTTTAGGTATACAAAATAATCAAACCCTCTTTTATCAATGTGTAAAATTGTCGTTAAGAAAATATTATCGAGGCCCTAAAAATTTATTTCGGCTTAAAAAAGAAATTAACTTGTTAACACTAGCCAATTTGTTATACTACTTTTCCAGCACAATCGATTTTTCTAATAGTTTTTTATGCGCGTAGTCCGAATCTGACTTAGAACTGATCTATCTCATCTTGAGATATTTAGGCTTTCGATTTACAATACTGCACTCTAAAAAAGTGAGTCCAGTTTCCAACTATAAATTGGTTAAATTTAAACAAATTCAAATAATTTACTCTATAAATTGTGTAAATTTTAAGAGGAATTACGCAATTTGTGTAAATTTACCTAATTTATAGTAGGAAACTGAAATCATTTTAATTAGAGTGTCAATAAACCAAGATTTTCGCAATTTTCGGAAAGTAGGTTTTGATGTGACAAATATTTAAGCACATCTTAAAAAAATACTTTTGGAATCCTTCAGATATCTTTTTTAATTACGGAGATATTGACCGATGAAATTATTGCAATTTTAGCACTAAACAAGTAGAAAAGTTAAATTCGACTTTGCCGAATCAATGAATACCCTCCACAATGCATTTTTTAAAGGGTAGTACATTTTTTAACGTGAAAAAGTTAACAATTTTGATTAGAAATATTTTATTTTGAGTAAAAAACTTTTTTTTGTAATTTAAAAAAAAAAATAAAAATTACTATTTTTTTTTTTTTTTTAGTGTAAAATTTTTTTTGAGTGTAATGTTTTTTTTACTGTAAAAATATTTCTGAGTGAATACACGTTCGTATGTACACAAATATTGTAATTTTTGTAAAAAAAAACAAAATTTTCTTTTGTGTAAATTTTTTTTTGAGTGTAAATTTTTTTTTGAGTGTAAAATTTTTTTTGAGTGTAAAATTATTTTCGAGTGTAATTTTTAAGTTACCAATGATTTTTAAACTAAACAAGTTTAAAAAGCATTGCTTTAAAATTAAACAAGTTTAAAAAGCATTGTTTAGTTAATACCAATGCTTTTAAAACTTGTTAAAAACACGTGGCATTTTAGATGAAACTAATCTGAAATTCAGAGTTTTGTTTATAACTTTTGAACCACTGGACGGATTGAGCTGAAATTTAATACCAAATAGACCCGAGGAATGGCAAAGATACATGCCAAGCTTCAGTAGTCTCATTGTTGTCTTTCGGAAGTTATCGTGCTTTTTATCTCGTCAATTCGCGAAACACCCTTGCCGAAATTTACTCTTTTGCTCATAACTTTTGAACCACTGGACCGATTTGGCTGGATTGCAATACCAACCTGACCAGGTAAATGACAAACATATATGCCAAACTTCAGTAGCCTCTGTAAAGTCTTTCAAAAGTTAGCGTGTTTTCTACGGACAGACAGACAGACAGACGGACGGACGGACGGACGGACGGACGGACATCGCTAGATCGACTTAAAATCGATCGAGGATCATAAATATATATACTTTATGGGGTCCTAGACCAATATTTCGAGGTGTTACAAACGGAATGACAAACTTATATATACCCTCTATCACTAGAGTGGAGGGTATAAAAATATTTTCCACATTGGTGTCATATGTGATTGGGGTCATTTTTCAGGATGCCATACAAAAATTCTTTACTTAGGCTGAGATTGTTGGGGGTATTTGAAGCTTTGGAATAGAGGATATAGATTTCTAACTTGTTTATAATAAGATTTTTAAAAGTACATACAATTCGTGGTTTTATATTCAATTTAAATTTTAAATTGATATTATTTGGTTAATCGAATAATTCAAATTTAACCGATTATTAACCGATTAAATCTCAACCCCGATTAATTATTTGCTCGATTAACCGGTTAAACAAGAACCTCGATTAATTGAATACCCTAGTCACGACCCGCCGAATTTCACAAGCGTATTCCTTGGCTCATTTCATGAAAATAATTCCACTACGACCATCCCCGAAAATGTAAGTGTGCGAAATGGCAGCGGTTTGAAAATTTTTGGTTTGGCGGTCGGAGGGTAGTAGGGTCAAATTGCTAACTTCTGAACCAGTGGTAGGAGCAAATTGAGGTTATGTGCAAGTTCTTTTATTGTTTTTTTTCCAATTTTAAAAGCTCTGTATCTCGGCGATTTTACTTTTTTTTTAATTTTTTTGTTAATGATTCTGAAAGGTCACGGAAAAACCTTTCAAACAAGCCCAAAAACAAAAAAATTCGACAACTGGTTGAGAAGTCAGCAATTTTACCCTACTACCCTCCGACCGCCAATCCGAAAATTTTCAAACCGCTGACATTTTGAACACTTCATTTTCATTAGACTAAAAACCTATCGATACAATAACGAAATAAGTCCGATCGACACAGAATAACTTTTTGAGCTTGAGTTTTGCAAATCAAACGCGATTTTTACAAAAAGTGCTCGATCAATGATTTTGATTTTTGTTGCCAAATATTTTTTAGATATCCCAAAAACATATTCAAATAAAAATTGTGATAATCGCACTTTATGGCTACATCTGGTTTAGACGAGCCGTGAAACTTTTTTAACTTTTTTAAAGAAATTGGCCCAATTTTACTTATGGTTTTCATTTCATACAAACCACCGTATCAATATTAACATTAATCTTTGGAGACATTTGGTAACAATTTTGTTTGTAGTTCTAAAGCAGTGTCGGGCATTTTTGTAATTCCTATTGCCGCGGGAATAACCAAAAAATGCTGCTTGTGTGCAGTCGACACACGCACACAATAAAATTCTGTTGCTTGCTAAACTTTTCGCTTGATACTCCCACACAAGCATAAATGTTATAGTATGTGTGTGCCCCCACTGGTCTAAAGCGTGTGCTTTGAAAACCTTATTAAATCGGATTAAAATGGTACAATTTTTGAACTTAGTCCCCATATAAAAATTTCGCACATTATTTAGTTAAATCGGACTCTCCATAATGAAAAAAAAAAATTAAAAACAAAAAAAATAAAAACTATAAACCTAGATAGGACTACAGTGGTCGCGTTCGAACTGTGTTAGGCCTTTGACACGGTCTGCCACACAAAACTTTCCCAAGACATCTATGACTCTTCGCCTTTTAACGCCTTTAAAAGATGACTGGCGAACTATATACATGTGTAGAACACAGAGGTTCAAGGTCAGGAAAATCGAGGAGTAAACAGGGTGTGCCATAAGGTGGAGTTCCTATTTAACAGTTTTTGGCGGATAGGAACCTCGAACTCTAGACACCCAAGCTGACGGCAACACTCTTCACCACATGGACTAAAGAAGTTACCAAGGAGCTCAAACATAAGTAAGATAGTTTCCTAGGTGAAAATATACAAGGGGGAACTTTATTTTGAAAGCGCTAACGGGCTACTACCCTTTGGAAAAGATTAGGAAACGATGTAAAGATATCTCAGAGAAGAAGCAACCTCTGTTATGGTTGTACATTTATTTTAAAGGTATGAAGTACGACTTTCAGACTACATGTTAGGATTTATAAATAAAGGTGAACTAGCGCAGTTACGATGTCTCGAACATGGCGAAAACAGAGTTTTTTTCAAATTTTAAGTTAAGATATCTCGAAAACCTGATATGATGGAGAAACTCTGAGTTCAGGTTCGGACTCAACGCAGCTCAAACCCTTAGAAAAGTACATTCTAGTCCTGGGGACCTTTTTCAAATTTTGTTGGCGTGTGAAATTAAGAAAATTCAGAAAATTTTTATGAATTTAACTTCTGAAAGAAATTTCAGAAAAATTACTAAAAAAATACAACAAACCATGAAAAATCTGATTGTGATGGGTGTTTTTAATTCGGCAATGCTGAATAAAATATTCTTACTTGTTTCTTAAACAATTTTAACACTTTTGTAATACATGTTGGCATTACGTCTAGTTAACATAAATAGTTTACAAAAACTGTTAACAGTTTTTTTTTTACCATATGCTAACTAGTTGCGTGTTTTGTAAACATCATACATTCTTCGACAGAGTAGCCACTGCTATGATTCATTCACTGCTATGATTTGTGGTAACTATTTCTACATACATTAAATGCTAATAATCAATCATGTAATGATTATGTTTTAACATTTAAAGTATGATGTTTTAAATAACCATAAAAAAATGTTTTAATTTGTTAAATACAATTAATAGCTTTGATTTCAAAGATATTCACAAAAGTTACTAACACATAGAATAAATATTTATCATTGTGGCAAATATAAAAGTAGGTCACACTATGATTGATTATTTTATCATATAGTATGGTTGTCGTAATCATATTGAATCCTGAGCAATCTAAAAATTATTGTTTGAGATTACACTTTTTTTAACATGCTACAGGAATTGAAAAGTATGCCCCCCACTGGATTAAAATCGTTATACACAATAGTGGTATTCAGAGTCTTGCTTGCCAGCCCTGGCACTGGTGGTAAAAGAGCACTTTTCAAAATTACTTTTCAAAATACATGTATTTTTTGATAGAAGTACTCTTTTGCTACATTGCCAGGGCTGGCAACAAGACTCTGAATACCTCTAATATGTTCTGCCGCCACTTGGGTTGCCACTATCATGTTATTTTCCAACCGACGGTTTTGGAAACCTTCATTTAATTAGCATCCATTACCAATATAACATTTGTATTTCTTCTAATTAGAACCCTTCGACATTTTAAATTAATTGTGATTATGTTTATATCTCTTTAATGACCTTAAAAACCTATTGCGGAAGTAAAATGATTTTTATATTATTTTTTTTTTTATCTAGCATGTCGAACTAACCCCCTTTATTGCTACACGAACTTGCCACATAGTTTTCAGAAGCAGAAGTAACTAAAACAGCAATAACAAGACGTAGAAAAAAAAAACGAAGTCAAGTGTAAAAATTTGGTGTGGCTTTTAAACTAAACTCAACAATAGTTAGAAGACAAAACAAAACTAACAATAATAATATAATACAAGAGCAACAAATTATTTTCCCATTACGACATCAGTCATTGTCTCTGTATACGAATACTATGAAAATATTTTTCTTAAGTTTCAGCTGATGTTATAAACCAGCGAAAAAATGGGGGGACTTAAGGAAAACCAAATTTGTTTTATTTTTATTTAAAGTATATTTCCTTATAAGGGTTTAAGTTGAAAAAATGCAGAAAAAAAAGAATTTCTAAAAATTATAGACATTTCTGGTATTCCAATACCGGTTTCAAACACCCCAGTTAGTGTCATCATCAGTAGGATTTTAAATGTCGGTTTGTCTTGTTAATGAAAACTGTTTTTTATATATGTGAATATTTATAGTTTCTACAGAATAAATTTTGACAGTTTCCAACACTACAATTCTATTTCTAGCAATCTCAACCTCACTTTATACTTTCTTTCAACTTTTTTGTCTCTTACATTATTTTGCAAGGGTTACCAACATGATCTGGAATTGCAGACACAAATGAAGGAATTTGCATTTTCTGTTTCGGAGACGTGCCTCATGGCGACATATTTTGTCAGTAATTTTATTTGATTTTTCCTTTTGCTTCCTCTGAAAAACAGCTACAAGTTCGTTTAATTTTAAAAGATTGAGGATTTGACACAGACATCTGTCTGTTAAAACGCCGTTTATGGCCAAAATATGACCCAGAGAGGACTATATCTTTTTCACAAATATTTGTCGATACTTCGATAGGTTTGGTATTGCGTTTCCAATATATCGGTTTAACGGTTCAAAAGTTATGAACGATAATGTTACATGCTACATAACCTAAAAATTTGAGGAGACACGCTAACACAATTTGATACAGAATATTATTTAAACAATTACAAACATTTTTGTCTCATAAAAATCAGTTTTCTACGAAATTTTGTACAAAAAAAATATTTTTTTCTCCAAAAATTTTAATTTTTTTCATGTTTTTGTTGGGTTATTTTTTATTTTTTCCAATGGAAAAGTTCAGTGAATTTACATTGTATAACATTCATAAAAAAAAACTAACATAAACCTACTAAAGAAAACGAAAAACAATAATACACAGAAGCTTAAATATTCGGTTAAGACAGACAACTTGTAGTAGAAGTTAAAGCTGAAGATATAGAGAAGAAGTAGCTGGAAAAACTTTTGTTAAAACAAACTAACTTACTGAGCCATAAGCATAGTACCCAAGTTTATTATTTTTTTTATATTATTGTTTTGTTTGGGGTTTTGGTAGTAGGTACATGTGAATACATTGCATTAACATGACAACAAACCAACAACAAAACATGATTTTAAAAAATATAAACGTGCCGCAGTTTAAGTCAATGAGGAAGATGTTGATGATGATGGCGATGGTGAAGTATGTAGAAGAAGAAGAAGCCAACATTTTTAAGCTTCCTGCATCATCATCAAACCTTAAGCAACTAACACAGCCAGCAAACATTAATATTAGCCACATCAGACATAATACACACACACAAAACTTTTGAAAGATTATAAACTCTTATAAAAAACATTAAGCTTTGTTTTTCATATGTAAAATACTATGGGTCGGGAAATTAGATTAAATGTATTTAAGGTTGCAAACAATCGCAAAAATAATTTGCAGCAAAAAGCTTAACAAGCTTTGACTTATTTCGAGCTTCCTACGAGACTGCGCTTTAGAAGTTTTTATACTTGGGTTCCCATTAATCGAGTCAAATCTTAATTTATGGGGTATCGAAAATAAAGTGTCTTGGGTTTTGTATCCATGTGTTCTTCCACTTACAATCAACTTATGTCACTTACATTCGGAATAAAACTTCCATATCTGGAGGGTCTCTAAATAAAGTATATTTTGGAGTTTTGGACTGTGTTCATGGAGGGCATTGATGTTCAGTAATGACATTAATAATCAAGCATTTCAACAGAGAATGAATACCTTCTAGGGTTAACTCATTTTAGCATCGTCGGAATGTGGAATGGAAGTGCAATTATTGTAGCCATAACGTGATCCTGATCGGGGTTACAACAATTAAAAAATGTACTCTACGTTAAGCGGAACTATCCAGTTAAGTGGAAATATCCTTGAAACTACATGACACCATTCAGAGACTTTTATACAGTACAAGGAAGTAGACAGAAAGGGAAGTGGACCCTTTACATTTTTAAGCATACGTAAAGAAACTACGCAGTCAAGAATGATTCAAAGATACAAACAATTAAAAATAAGCTGACTGGTTGCCGATTCATTTTCTCGTCTTCAAATGAGATCAAGTGGCTTGAAATTTGACTAATATGGGAGTCGTAAATCCGAATAGCTAAAAGACTGGAACTATCCTATACATGCCTACGGAAGTGAAATATGTTTGTACGCAAGACTTGATAACACAAAATAAGCCGGTGTTCCGCTGAGGAGACTATGCCTACACCCAAAAAAAAAACGTGGGTATTCAATACTAAAAATTTAACTAATTTTAGTCCAAAAGGACCTAGTGCAGAAATTGGTAACCAATACCTAAATTTTTAACTAATATTAGTCAAAACCAGTAAAAATTACTAGTTTTAGTACTTTGAAGATACTAAAATTAGTAACTAATTAGTATATTTAAGTACAATATCAGTTACTAAACCTTTTACTGTAGAATTATTTTGAGTGTAAGAAATTTTAAACTCTGCGTTGCATAGAAAGTACGGAACTTTCTGTATTTGGAATAAAATCCCCACAGAGGTCTACTATATTAGATTAGGTTAAGTTGTAAGTGGCTGCTGTCATTTTACGTCAACACACGTAGACTCCGAGGTCCATTGTGATACACGGGACTGTAATAGGTTTCCCTACTAGTCCCTGCCGTTAAATCAATTAGAGCTTCTTATTAAACTCCTTAGATATTGAATTTTGATATCCGACAAATCAGAAAGATCGTACAGCTCCCTAGGTCCCAGTGAAGCAAGTCACTGACCAGAAAGTGCCGGGCAATGCCAGATGAAGTGTTCGATAGTTTCCAACTCCTCTTGACCCATGCAACTCTGGCAAAAGTCATTCGACATTCCCTATAATACAATGCCCGGTAATTATAGCATCCACCGTCAAAATCTCTCATCTTTGAAGCGATATAAACTCACTTGTGCGCCCCTGATTAAGAGAAGACCAAATCAGTCGTGTTGTCTCAGACGTCCATCTTGATTAGTCTCCGTCGCGGAACAAAGCCGTAGGTTTTGCTTGCAACTTTTTAGAGGCATACCAACTAGGGTTGCCAGATACTAGAAGTCAAATAACTGGACAATGGAAAATTTTCAACTGGATTTTAAAAAAATAACTGGGCCCATATGATATAATATTTTTATTTGAGACTATTTTTCTAATATAACATTAATTAAATGGAGGACTTTATTGGCCAAGAAAAATGTGCCCTTTTTAAGCATTTATATCACTTTTTCGAGCATTTTGAAATTTTGATGTTGATCTTGTCAAAGGCCTGAGGATTGCAGATTTTTCTTTTCAAATAACCCCACATAAATTAGTCCAATGTTTTCAAATCTGTTAATCTAGGCGGTTAAAATTATTAATCTAGGTGGTTAAAATTCCCTAGAAATGCGATAACAAAATAGGACGACCTCAAAAAGGACGACTTACCCTTATTTGCAGATTCGATCCCTCCGGACTAATTTTTTGGAGTTGTTTGAAAAGTAAAATGTACGAAACAATCCTCAGATCATCGACGAACTGAAGGAAAACTTTCGTGCCAAAATCATCGTCAGACTACCCGAGATGTTTAAAAAAGAGTAATGAAAAAAGGAGTGAAAATTCAGCAAAAAGAAAGACCACATTTTGCCGTAGCAAAAAAAAAAAAACATTTATGTGTTATTCAAAAAGTAGTCAAAAAAATTTAATAAAAAAAAAAAAAATTGTTAAAATTAGAGAAATTTGTCTTTAACTGGAAAAATTATAGTTTAGCTGGAAACTGGACCAGACTCAAAATAACTGGAAAATCCAGGCCATTTCAGGACGTCTGGCAACCCTAATACCAACACATTCCAATTCTGTTGGAACCTGTAAGGTAGTTTCTAATCTTGCAAGCTCATCGGCTTTGCAATTCCCTGGAATATCTCTGTGCCATGGGACCCATATGAGTCGTATGTTAAACTGCTTAGCCATCTCTTTTAAAGACGTGAATCAGTTAAGGGTATGTCTTGTTTTCAGAAACATTGAATCCAGGGACTTGACCGCGGCTTGACTGTCAGAATAGATGTTGACTCTCGTTGTAGACAAGACATTGCAGCTCAACCAGTCAGCCACTTCCTTTATTGCCAGCATCTCTGCCTGGTAAACACTGCTATGATCCGGCAATCTTTGAGCCAGGATCAATCCAAGCTCTTCTGAATAGACTCAAAATCCCACTTGTTAGTGCAGTCTCAATCCATATGTGTAAAAATTTATTGTGGCTCCACTTCCCGAAATGTCCCCCATCCAAGACTCCCTGGATGGTATCATAGTGGTAAAGTGGCGCTCAAAAAGGCTCATAGAGGGAGCACAGTCCACATTTTGTAGTATTGTTATATTCTTCAAGATGGCGCTATGGCCACAATCGCTGCTCCTCCATTGCAGCGTGCTATGAAGTCGAATTGCCGAAGTAGCCGCATACTGCCTACCCAATATGTCCAATGGTATCTACACTTTCGAAGATGATGGAGAGTGTGATCAATTATCATCTCGTAAATTATCTGGAGTCCAACTCATTACTCAATAATCGACAGTATGGTTTTCGTAAAGGTCGTTCTACTGGAGACCTGTTAGCGTTGCTATCGGAACGTTGGAGTCGGTCTATACACCATCTTTTTGAGGGCTCTAGCATCAAAGCATTCGATCTTGCATGACACCCCGCGCTTGTGTTTAAGCTTATAACTTTTGGTTCGGGTAATGATTTTCTTCGTCATAGATGGAGTCTCTACAAGAGATTTTCTTCTTTCTCCTTCTCTATTTATAATTTTCCTTAACGACCTTCTAAGTCAAACTTGTAATCCTATCTACTCTTTTCCAGATGACAGCAACATTTGTCATTAATTTTTCTTTAGTCAAAGGCCAAGTCTTTCGGAGGTTGGGTTGATAAGACAGAAAACGAATGACACACTCAACCGAGATCTTTCTCAGAGTGGGGTCGAGCGAATAGGGTGGACATTAATGCACGCAAAACCCAGTGTTGTGTGTTGACCACAGACCATATAGACATGCAACACGAGTGCTTATTTTGGTACTTTCAGTATGGACGCATACAAAATACTACTAAATTAACTTCTCTGCCTAGAATACGTGTGCCTGTACGTGTGAGCTTTTGCATCTGTATTTTCGTTGTTTGTTTACGTTTTGTATGAAACGTCAAAAGTTACACGCGCGTGCCGTCACTAATACATAAACATGGGCGAAACTTATTCGTTCGTGGAAGTAATTCGGGCTGTGGAATTAGCACCGACATCTGTATCAATCGGAAACTCTTGATGTTCTGGCCATGAAAATACAGTGTGATATCCGATGGAATAAAAATTTTCATGTGTCGAAAGAAGCATTCAAGTGTCTTGGCTTTCTGAATAGGTGTGAGAACTACTTTACCTCGTCCGATCTCCGCACTATATATACCACCAATATTCAATTTTCGGTCGATTATAGGTCCTATATTCGACTGAAAATGGAATACAATTCACATATGTGAGCAGGAGCTTCAGTGTCTATTCCGAATCTCCTGGACCGTGTGCAAAGGAGACCGGTAAAGCTTAGTAATGATAATGGAGTATCTAACTCCATTGATTCATTAAAGCATCGTCGGAATGTGGGTTGTGTGACACTGTTCTATCGATCTGTAATAGCGAATCTTCGCATGGCCCTTTACCTGCATAGAGCGGGATGATGGGCGTATAATCGACCTTCTTCTATGATTAGTGTTGCTAACAACTTTATTCCTCTTCGTAACACTCAACCTAATATAATACGATATATCTACCCCATAGTGCCTTGCATATGTATGTGTATGTAAAGTCTAACAGTCTGAGGCTGAGTAGTTAGATACCACAATATCTTAACTTTTTTTTTTATATAAAAACACAAAAATACCTTTAGAATTTATAAAATTTTCTAAAGTTTGATTTTTCTTGCCAGAGAGTATGAAAAAAAAAACAACTATTTGCACTTTTTTATTGTCTTAAATTTTCTCCTTCTTCTTTTTTTTTGTCTTATTTTATTAATTTTGTCTAAGGCGGCAGTAGCAACTTTACGCTTGTTGGCAGAAATGGAAAAAATTTCACAACTTTATACTTTAACTCTGTCTGTCCGTATATTGGATGGCGGAAATATGCAATGCGTTTAATAAAGCTGCAAAATTGTTTAAAGCCGATGGTATTTTTATTTAAACGTTGCAATAGCAAAAAAAAACACACCACAGCATCAACTACAACATGTTGCCGGTTTTTTTTTTTTTTTTTGAAGTCAATTGTAGAGATGTGCAAACTTTGATTTTAGAAAAGGGGCAATAATTTGGTTATGATTTTGGGGGAACATATTCGGAAACGTACAAAATTAAATTTAATAGAAACATGCGGTTATAAAAACAGGATTTCATAATCTTTAAATTTCCCAGTTTTTTTTGCGGTTTAAGGTTGCCCACTTCAGTTTTTTTTTTTTATAAAGTCTCACACACATCTCCAACAGCATTCGTTCCTAGTTTCATATCAAATGCGTTTAAAACAGCAATGTTTTTCCTACAAGTTATTGGCTAAATTATTATTTGCCGCATTTTTCGGTTTTTAGCAAGAAAAAGAAAAAAATAAAAATTCCTTAAAGATTAAATGAATCTACGGATTTGTAAAGTTGAACAGCCTTTGAAATTAGATTTTGTGGTTTCTTTTAAGCTGCAGGAAATCAAAAGAAAAATTTCATTTGTTAAAGAAAAAGTTGGCAAAAATTTTTTTTGGCTTGTTTTAGTAGAAGATTAAGAAAACAATTTAATTAATTTTATTTTTTTTGTCTTAATGTTCATTTCTTTTATAAGTCTTCTTAGCAACTTAAGTATATACGCAGTAAAAAGATTAAAGCCTCCTGGTTTTTTTGCAGCTTATTAGAAAGCAAAAGTTTTTTTTTGTATTTTCAGGTAAATTTCAAAGAATTAAACTGCGATTTTATTTGAAGATTTTCAAAAAGACGTATGCGGGTAGACAGCAGATTAAAGGAGTGGGGTCTTGTGAGAGGCTGTTTTATAAACATTCTTTAAAGACACTCTAAAAAAAAAGTTCCGTTTTCTACTATAAATTGAATAAAGTTCAAACAATTTTACGGTTTTCTTACTATTTTAATTAATTTTATTTAAGTTTACTTGAAAACTTACTCAATTTATAGTAGGAAAGGAAATAAGTGCACTAAAGTAATTCAATTTTGTCATTATTTAAATAAATTTGTAATATCCACTAAAAAAGCGACATTTTCTAATCACCTGGATCCAAGTGCGGGACTTGATCTGACATGAAATTGCTTTATTAGGTAACCAATATACATAAAAAAACATTTATAAAATGGCGACTTCCGAGGTTGGTTAAGTTTTTCAAGGGGAAATTTTTCTCTTCTGGTCCGGGTATCCCTACTTACGAACTTGAGCTAAACTTCAGGAGTAGAGCTACATGATTTTGGACTGCAACGTATCTTGAACAGAAAGACGGAAGGGCGGACATTCATAGAATGTCATAGCATCGATCATAAATCATTAATATATATTCTTTATAAGTTCCCCGAGCGACTTACCGAGGTTAAATATTTGAACTTACCTAAAAAGAAAGAAAGAATAAAAAAATTAGTTTAGTTTGATATAACAAAACATAAAAATATCCT
This sequence comes from Pegoplata infirma, assembly GCA_963921195.1. Lineage (NCBI taxonomy): Eukaryota > Metazoa > Arthropoda > Insecta > Diptera > Anthomyiidae > Pegoplata > Pegoplata infirma. The sequence goes on from OY992540.1 coordinate 60,805,424, forward strand.
TAACAAAAATTTAATTTGGCTTGAGTACGGATAGAAATGCTAAAATTGTTGTGGTTTGTGTAAAAATGGGCGAAATTTGTGCATTGGTTTAAAAGTTAGAAGTAAAAAAATAAAACAGTTAAATTCGGCCTTGTCGACTGCATTTATAATCTTCACAATGTCAAACAAAAATTTTTACAAAAAAAAATTTTTTGAAAATAAATTCATCTGAAAAAAAAATTTTGTTGTCAAAATTCCATACAATTTCCATACACAAAAATTTTGACAACGCGGCACGTTGCGTTTTTCAAAATTAGAGGGTAAAATCTGAGCCAAATCCAATTACTTCAGAACGAGACGAACTTTAATCAAAGTTTTAGCTTTTCAGAAAAGTATCTAAATTTCTTATCTTTGATCAAAGAGCGCCATGTGTAAAAATGTTCTGATTTGTCTCAAATTAAGTTTTTAGTAAAAGCTTGCATCAAGGTTTATCGAATAGTAAATGGAAAAAAGTTTATAGAATTCTTTTACAACATTTATTAAACATAACAAAAAAACGCCATTTTTGGGAATTTTTTTTGACAATATTTTAATGGCGATATCTCGAAAACAACTTGGCCGATTTTAGACATATTTTGATATTCATATTCAGCTTTCCAAAATTAATAATTTGTTTTTTAATTTTTAAACAATTCAAAATTTTGATGGAAATTTTCAAAATTACAAAACTTTTATTGAAGGGCGCCACGGGTTAAAATTATCAAATTTGGCACAATTTAAGCTTAAATGAAATATTGTCTCAAGCTTTATAAAAGGGTTGAGGGAACAAAATGTTGAGACTTTTTTAAAAAAAATTTTGATCGTAGGAAAAACCGCAATTTTTTATTAATTTCAAATCAAATAATTTTCGAAAACAATTCAATCGATTTTAATTTTTTTTTTTGATATTCGTGTTTCGAATTGAAAAGCCTCCTGGCAGAGAAAATGAATTTAGAATGCACGATTGATAGATGTAATTCGAGAAAGATCAATTGGAATTTGTAGATTCTGCTTGAAATTCAAAGATTCTATCCGTAATTGAAAGATTACATTTGTACTTTGAAAATTCCATTTGTAATTCCAAGATTCCTATTCTAATTAGTAAAAGAATAAAAAAATACATTTTTAATGCATTAAAAATTTGCATTTAAAATGCATTTTTATGTAGAGTTTCTGTTTCGGTTATAACCGTAACCGAAATCGCGGTTATTCAAGACGAAAACCGAAACCGACCCATATTTGTTCGGTTATAGCTTTATAGTCGGTCAAGACCGACCATATGATACCCTACACCAGTGTTTTCCGGAAAATGGGGCCCAAGTCCAAACATGTACCGATAGTATCTGCCTTTTGTTAGATATTTAAATAGTGTAGAAAACACGCACAGATCAAATTTTAGAGGAATTGGTGTATTTTTTGTCAATAGACCGATTTAACTGAATATCGGTCGAAATTTTTATATGGGGGACTAAGTCCAAAAATGGTCCAACTATATTCCGATTTGATTAGGTTACTAAAGGACACGTTTAACACCTACAACTAAAGTTTTTATCAAATATTTTCATTTTTATGAATTTTGAGAAAATTGTGTGAATATCGGGAGGGTGGTTTGTATGGGGATTACCAGAAGGACTAACCCGATTCCTTTGAAATTTGGAATGGTGATTTGTACATACAAAATTTGATTACCTGCTAAATTTTAAAGCGATATCTGTTATAATACGGTTATTAGAATCATTTAAGCCGAATCCAAAGTGGGCGTTTGTATGGGGGCTAGGTCTTAACATGGACCGATTTTTTTCCAATTTCAATAGGCTTCGTCCTTGGGCCAAAAGATGCTTAAGTTTTAAATTTCAAGTCAATTGATCGAAAATTTCGACCTGTATCGTGCTTAAACCGATTGATGGGCAGAGGGACGGACATCGCTAAATCGACTCAAAAAGTCGGTATACTTGAAGGTAGGTCTAGGACCAATATTTCGGGTAGTTACAAATATTAGCACAAAATCATTATACCCTGTAAAACAGAGTGGTGTAGGGTATAAATAGAAGACTTTTGTGTCCCATGAAAATGATGACTGACTTTAATAATATAATACTTTAATAATATATTACCTAAAAAAAAATCAAAAGGGGCAAAAGTTGATGACAATGCACCCTAAATGCAAATGCATTCTAAATGCAAATGCATTTTTATTTGCATTTAGAATGCATTTTTTTAATGACACAGTTTTTGTTGAAATTTTATGTTTAAAGTAGAGGACATTTGCTTTTAATTTCAATTTCGAATATAAAAATCCGATATATGAGGAGTTCCGTCTAAGACTTAAATTTTGAGGTAAAAAAGATGTGATTTTTGTTTTGATGGCACATCGATGAAAGTTGGCATAAATATTAGAAGCTATTTAAGAATAAGAAATTCGTTCGCGTCAAGTAAATCGCGCAAGGGGGTCAAAAGTTATGGCGGTTTTAAGATTTAGCGGTTATAAAAATCTTAAAAATATTTTAAAGATTTTTTTTCTACACATTTGTTGCATGCGTTATTAAAACATGCCAGGATATATCATTTCTTCTAAAATATTTCATATAAATTTAACCCTTTAATGACCAAACGATTTAAAAAAAATATCTAAGTACCTAAAATCGCGATTAATTCGAGGTAAAAGAAAAGTTTCACAATTTTTTATAACATATTTAGGCAATGCGCATTGGTATTACTGAAAAAAAAAACACGGAAAATCGTGTCATTGTACCAGTAGTTTAAAAAAAATCGGTGATGCTTTTTTATTACAAGAAAATTTAATATGGTCCAAAAAATCTATAATCATCAACATTTTTTAACCCGCCTCTGACTTTATGATGACACATCAAGTGGGCTTTCATTTAAAAAAAATTTCATCCGATTTCGTGTAAAGCCTTGGATGTGCCAGATCAAAACAGGTTTAGATAAAATCTTCGCGCTTTCCGATCAGAATGGCTTAAAGTAAAAAGTCAAAAAGAAAATCAGTTCTACTCGTTAAGGCACGTCTTTTGTTGTATTAAAATGATCATGATGCATTAATTGCTACTAAAAAAAATAGGAAACAGATTTGCAAATTTCGCACAGTTTTCAAAAATGCCATAAAATTTTTGCAATTTATTTTTTATAAACCCGCCAGTGATTTTTTTATGTAAACTCACAAAAAATTCGGTTTACACAAGAGTCCACCAAATTTCGAATGAAACCGCGAATGTGCCTCGCGAAAAACTGGTATTTTAAAAAAATTACGTTTTTTCTTTCGAACTTTGATCTGCTAAAACTCCTCAACTATTCGTGGCACATTAACGGGATTAATTCCAAAATGTTAAGAATTACAATAGCTACCAACTTTAGTTCAACTTTTTTCATTTTATAGAGAGGGCCGAAATCCCTAATCAAAAAAACTCGAAAATTTAAAAACTCTTAATTTTTGGTTTCAAAACTTAACCGTCTTATAACTTCTTACGACGCGATGAAGCATCTATCAAGTCAACATTAAAATAATCCCTTATATGTACTGACTTTGTGTTTTGCCGGAAAAGAATGAAATATAAGGAGAACTTAAAAAAAAGCGAGAGAAGGAAAGAACTATGGATTATTTCAAGCCATTTTTATCGATTTTTCAACTTTAACCCTCTGTAACTTTTACGGATAAAGTGGGGTAATCCTTAAACATTTCTCAGTGATGGTTCAAGGTCTTGTTTACACAACTGCATTTACAGTTTTTCTAAATTTCAAAAACTGACGGTTTTTTTTAAACATTTATATCAGTTTCACTGATTGTGAGTTGAAATTTAAAAAAGATTTTGTGATATACTTAAGAATCTCTTCAAACTACACCACTTTTTAAATTTTTTGTGATTTTTAAAAAACGAAAATCGCGAATAAAATCGCGAGTTTTTGGAATTTAATTAAACTGTAAATGGGAATGTCTAAATGGGTCCATAGGGTATCTTTATACAAAATATGAAAAAAAATTTGAAGGCGCAAGCTCAAAAATACTCATTTTCTCGTGTTGTTTGATGGAAATGGTGATAAATTTTCATTAATTACATTTGATCTATTTCGAATTACAATTGAATAGAAAGATATTTTTTTGGATTACAATTGATATATTTCAAAATACAATTCGAAAATATAAACTTTTAGATGACATTTGAATCTTCGAATTAGAAATTGAACCTTCGAATTGAAAATGGAATCTTTGAATTACAAATGGAATCTTTGAATCACAAGTAGAACCTTTGAATTATTCTTTTACAACACACAAAATAAAACCTTGTCAAATTACTAGAAAAAGTCTCGTAATCCCTTTTTACCAATATTTGACCGTTTTCCTTGTTTTTAAACAAAAAATTTTCTATCGAAATTTAAATTTTTTTTTTTGTAATTTACATTTTTTTTTGTAATTATAAAAATTTTTTAAATTTTTTTTACAAAAAAATCTAGTAAATTCACGAGATTTCCTTGTAAGTTTTATTGCGCTAAAAAAAATTAAATTTACAAATCCATTGGTAAAAATCTTGTAAAATTACGTAATTTTTTCTAGAAATTCTCGTAAAATAGGAGGTAGCCAAAAATCTAGTAAAAACACGAACCGTCCTTGTAAGTTTTATCGCGTTAAAAAAATTTAAAATTTACAATTTTATTGGCAAAAAGTTTGTAAAAAAAAAAAGTTACAAACTTTTCTTGTAATTTTAGAAAGTTTTTTTTTTTTTGAGTAAAGTTATATCTTTAAATGGTGTAGAAGTGCAGCCAAAATAAATTTTATTTCTGTTCGATATTAAATTTCTTTAAATCTCTGTTTTTTTTTTACCCTACAATGTCATCTGTTTTATTTTCGCTTTAATTTCATTTTCAATTTCAGGTTTTTGTTTTACTTTTTTTTATATTGTATTTAAATCAGAGAACAACGAAATATTTTATTTTTTTTGCATCTGTATTTAAGGTGAATGTTTTGTTTTTCTTCGTATGCTGTTTTATTTTTTTTATGAATTCATTTTTCAAATTTATCGTCAGTATGGTGACCTTGATGAAATACATGTTTCAATACAAAGTTCTTTATAACAATAAAGAAACCTGTATATTTTGGCGATTTATTTATATTTTTTATTGCAACTTTATTTTCAACGTTTTTTGTAATCCGGTCCAAATGACGCATACAAAGTTTATATTTTATTATACCATTAAAACAGAAGATGATCTCGTACAACTTGTTTGAATCTAAAAAAAAAGACAAGTTTTAACTGTTAATTTTTATATATTCCTTTTTTTTGGTTTAAAGCAATGGCAAATTAAAAGTGATTTACAAATTTTTTGAAGGAAAGTGAATTTAAAATTTATTGTAATTGATCTGAGTAAAGACCGGTCATAATGACCAAGGACACTATATATTCATACTTCAATGTCTCAGAAGATGAAATTTTATTTTTAGAAAAATAGAGATTAGAGATAGGAAAAATATTTCAAAATCTCTGAGTTTTTATAGGTAAAAATCTTAGATCTTAAATTTTTTTTCCTCTATAAATGAATTAGTTAACATTTTTCGAAAGGGGAAGGTGTCACTTCAGCCCCGGTAAAAGCCTCTCCCAAAAAAGCCCTTGTAATTTTAATTTTTTTTAACATGTTAGAGGGTATAAAAGATTTGGCACAGCCGAATTTAACACTCTTGCTTTTTTATTCCACTCTAGTGATAGAAATATTGGTCTAAGACGACATAAAGTATATGGGGCATTCCATGTCAAATCGGACACTTTGAATTTTTTTTTTTTTAGATTTTCCCAATTTGTTTACAGTTTTTAGTACCCTTCGAAAACTCCATCGTGGTAAATTTTCAGATTTTTTTGATGACCCGTTCAAAAGATGTCGAATTTTTAAAAATTGGTAGTTTGTTCCTTTACTCAAACTTCTTTTACTCATAACTTCTTCAGTAATGGTCAAAATTAAAATTTTTTTTTTTTTAATTTTTGTTTTTTTACGTACTTTTTACAAAAAAATCCCAAAAAATTCTTAAAAGCGCTCTAGTATGCGATTTTTAAGTTTTAAAATTTTAATCTCATTTTAGAAAATGTTTGTACTCTTCGATTTTTTTTAAATTTTGTTGTATAAAACATCTATCGATTCTACAAATTTTTTGCCCAGGAGGATCGTGGGATTATGATTATTACTATTTTTTAAAATTTTTTGATAAAATTTTATTGTAATTTTCCAATCTTAAAATCATTTCTACTGCTCCAATGGTGCGTCATAGAGGGGTCCTTTATAAGACCAACCCCCATTATTTTTACGTCTTAACATTTCTTTGGAACAAACTAATACCCTTTCTCCAATTTCTAAGGGGGCTCCCGCAAAAAACGAGATTTTTAAAATTCGCTCCAACCGCTCTAACTACCCTAATAGTGCCCTTAGAGCAACAAAATGTATGACCGACCCACAATATTTTTTAAGTCCAAACATTTTCTCTTTACACATCTACCCTCTATCTCTAATTGTTAAGGCGGTCCCCATACAATTTTTTTATTTTTTGTAAATTTGTTTTATTTAATCAGCTTGTACCGGTCCAATGGTGCGTCCGAGAGTGGTCATTAGTGAGACCGACCCCCATTTATTTTTACCCAACAAAATTTTTTTTAAATATACCTAAGCCCTATCTCCACTCCCTAAGTAGGCTCCCATAAAAAATTACATTTTTATAAAATTTGCTCCAACTGTTATTTGTATGGGAGCCTACTAAGGGAGTGGAGATAGGGCGTAGGTATGTTTTAAAAAAAATATTGTAGGGTAAAAATAAATGGGGGTCGGTCTCACTAATGACCCCTCTCGGACGCACCATTGGACCTCTAGGACTCACATGTATGGACTAAAAAAATATTATGGGTCGGTCATACATTTTGTTGCTCTAAGGGCACTATTAGGGCAGTTAGAGCGGTTGGAGCAAATTTTAAAAAATCGTTTTGTGTGAAAGCCCCCTTAGAAATTGGAGATAGGGAATTAGTTTGTTCCAAAGAAGTGTTAAGCCGTCGGTCTTATAAAGGACCCCTCTATGACGCACCATTGGAGCAGTAGAAATGATATTAAGATTGGAAAATTACAATTAAATTTTTTAAAATTTTTTTAAAAAATCGTAATAATCGTTATCATCCCACGATCCTCCTGGGCAAAAAATTTGTAGAATCGATAGAAGTTTTACACAAAAAAATTTCAAAAAAATCGAAGAGTACAAAAATTTTCAAAAATGAGATTTAAATTTTAAAACTTAAAAATCGCATACTAGAGCGCTTTTAAGAATTTTTTGGGATTTTTTTTTTTAAAAGTACGTAAAAAAAACAAAGATTTTGAAGAAAAAAAATGAAAATTGGACCATTATTGAAGAAGTTATAAGTAAAAGAAGTTTTAGTAAAGGAACAAACTTCCAATCTTTAAAAATTCGATATCTTTTCAACGGGTCATCAAAAAATCTGCAAATTTGCCACGAAGGAGTTTTCGAAAGGTACTAAAAACTGTAAACAAATTGGGAAAATCTAAAAAATTTTTTTTTCTAAGTGTCCGATTTGACATGGAATGCCCCATATATTTTATGGGGTCCCCGACCGATATTTCGATGCGTTACAAACGGAATGGCAAAGTGAGTATACCCCAATACTGTGGTTGGAGGGTATAATAAGTAAAGCTAAAAATTAAATTAAACAATTAATTCTGATTAATTTTTATTAAAAAATAAAAATTGTTTTATTCGACCTTTAAAATATTATATTTTGAGGATGTTTATTCTGGCTCGAGGTCATTATTTTATTTATGTTGGTCATTTATTTATGTTGGTCATTTATTTATTTATGTTGGTCATTTTTGCAAGACTTAATCGACACGTGTTTCGGAATTTCTCAAGATTCCAAAACACGTGTCGATTAAGTCTTGCAAAAATGACAAACATAAATAAATTTAAAACAAAAAATAATTTTCTTGAAAATTATGCTATGAGAATATCATGGTTTTAATTAGTAAAGAAAATAATGACCTCGAGCCAGAATAAACATCCCCAAAATATAATTAAACAATTAATTATATTAATTAAATATTTAATTAATGTTAAATTAAAAACAATTAAAATGTTAATTAAAAAAAAGTTAAAAAAATTGATTAAACAATTAATTAAAAATTTGATTGATATTAAATTAAAAAACAATTAAAATTTTAATTAAAATAAAATATACGATATTATTTTCTGTGTATTTACATATTTGCCTGGGCTGAATTTATGTTTTTACATATTTTTATACCCTTCACTCTAGTGATAGAGGTATATATAAGTTTGTCATTCCGTTTGTAACACCTCGAAATATTGGTCTAGGACCCCATAAAGTATATTTATTCATGATCCTCGATCGATTTTAAGACGATCTAGCGATGTTCGTCCTTCCGTCTGTCCGTCTGTCTGGCTGTCTGTTGAAAACACGCTAACTTTTGAAAGACTTTACGGAGGCTCCTGCAGTTTAGCACATATGTTGGACATTTACCTGGTCAGGTTGGTATTGCAATCCAGCGAAATCGGTCAAGTGGTTCGAAAGTTATGAGCAAAAGGCTGAATTTCGGGTAGGGTTTTTCGTGAATTTATGAGATAAAAAACACGCTAACTTTCGAAACACAAGTTGAGGATGCTGAAGCTTGGCATATATATTTGTCGTTCCCCTGGCCTTAAATTCACGTGTTGAAAACCCGTTAAACATGTTTTAAAAATATTGGTTATTCACAAAAATATTTTACAACGTATTTTTGTCACTCAAAAATAATTATACACTAAAAAAAAAATACACTCGGAAAAAATTTTACATTAAAAAAATAATTTAGTAAATTATTTTTTTTTTTTTTCAAAAATTACTAAAAAAAAAGGAGGGTATTCATAGATTCGGCAAAGTCGAATTTAACTTCTCTACTTGTTTATTCATAAAAATCAAAGTGTTCAAAACTTGCTATCATCATAATGACATTTTTTAGGAGATCAAAAATAACTGTTATTTTTAGGGTAATTCTAAGAGTTATTATTAATATTTTTTCAACAATATAACTAAAAAAAATTGTTTTTAATATAATATTTCAGTTGAAAACTACCGAAACCTCTCTTTCAAAAATATTGCAGATACCAAGTTTTGAATATTAGCCCCCGATAAAATATTTAATAAGTTCTTACCAACCAATTTTCTTAGGTGTATTTAACACAAACTTATTTCTCGTCTGTATTGCAGTTGGGTTAACGATAGTATCTCTACCTATTTTTCATTATCGTATATAAAGAATAGAAATATATATATATTTTTTCATACATATTTCCATTGATGTTGATTACATTTCTTTATGTTTATTGTTTACTAGGATGCCAGGCTCTACACCTTTGATGGTTAGTGATGGGATGACGACAGACTTTATTAAGTTAATCCCTTGCCATTTGAATGCCGTGCATTAATTTTTGCATAGCTATGCTCACTCACTATGTCTGTCCTGCCATCATTTTAAAAATGTAAATTTATAAGCCGTTTGCTATTGCGGTCAATAGAGACAAGGATGATGGGAGGAAAAAAAGATGATGTTTGTTCAAAAAATATAGGTTGCATCCATCCAATTATATTTAGTACTTAAGTGAACTTTAAGTTTGTACTTAATCACAGCTTAATCGGAGCATACTTGATTAGATACAAATGAAAATATATGTAGAAAATCTTATTGTCATGCTTTTTATTTATGTATGTTTTTGTAATAAGCAATTCAAAGGCGATTTTATTACTATTTTATGGATATGTTGTACAATGGTAGATTTAACGAGTTTTTGATCTAATACACAGAAAAAAAAATTATTGTTGGCTCGTTTTCAATTTGAAAATTTGTTGTATTAACAAACAATTTAATTGTATTGACAAATTGTGTTGTTAATAAAATATCAATTATTTTTTTGTCAATACAATTAAAATTTTTGTTAATACAACTACGATTTAATTGAAAAGGAGCCCACAATACATTTTTTTCTGTGCAGGAAATCTTGTAATGGGCGAAATTATGTATAAAATTTTTTAAAAAAAATTGAGAAGGTTAGAAATATGGCTTGTGCACTAACATCACACTCTGACAGGGTTTCAAGAGTTTACCTTAATGGTAAAATATATTGGAACAAAAACATGCTGTGGCAAACGAATTTTTTAAAAAAAATATTTTTTAAAAAAAATTTTGGTGAAGTAAAATTTGCGTCGACAAACGATTTTGGTGAAAAAAAAAAATTCAGGGGAAAACATTTTTTTCTGTAAAAAAATAAATTTTTAATCCATGGATTCTAATTGGAAAATTTGAATTTTTTGTTCGATTTTACCAATTTTATTACAGCTTTTAGTAACCTTTGACAACTTTTTCCTGGTAAATTCATAGATTTTTTTGATGATTCAAAAATTCGGAGGATGTTCTAAACTAAAACTTATTCTATTCACAACTTCTCATAAAATGGTCCAAATTCAATTTGTTTTTTACGTACTTTAAAAATATCGTAAAATATTCTTAAAAGGATTTTAATATACGATTTTTAAGTTTAAAAATTTTAATCTCATATTTGAGAATGTTAGGACTCATTCCTAACATTTAAAAAAATTCTTCATGCGACTTTGACGCGACCTTATACAGTTAATTTCAATTGTTCTAGTGATCACAAATCTGGTCTCCAAACTTTTCCATCACAGGAGGTTTTTGAGAAAATTGAGGTCAAAGTTTAAAAAAATCGCCGTTTTGGGCATTTTTGACAACTCATAGCGGATGAACCCGATGTGATAGCGACTTCGAAATGTCGAGAGTAAAGCTTAAACATTGATCTTAAGGATGCTGAACTCATTTAGTCTGTCGCCTTAACTCTTAAGGCACCATTTCTTTATCAATGATGTCTTATTTCCATAAAATATTTTTTACGCTTCAAATCACATGAAAAAAAAAAGATTTATGCGATTGGAACTTGGCGTTATACACTTGATTACAATTTTTTTTCTGGTCACAAATCCGGTCTCCAAACTATTCCATAACATCAGGTTTTTGAGAAATTTGGCTTCAAAACAACGCGTTTTCGTATATATTTGATAACTCATAGCGGATAAACCCGATGTACTGGCGATGTACTGGCGACAACGGTAAAGCGTAAACATTGCTCTTTAAGATGTATAACTCATGAGTTCTGCATCTTAAAGGGTAATGTTAAAGCTTCACCCTCAATTTATTTTGAAGCCACGGTCAAAAACCTGATGTGATGAAAAAGTTTGGAGTAAAGATGGGCACGTGAGTGATTTTTGACTCACATTCGCTCACGACAGGATTTTTTAAATCACACTCTCTCACTAGCATTATTTTTCTACTCACACTCATTCACAATTACGTGAGTAAATTTAATACAACTCACACTCACGTGCTCTCACGCAAGCTTCCTATTTATACAAACAAAAAAATTAAAAACTAAAATTTCAAACATCTTTCAAAATTTTCAGCAAAATTTAAAGCTCAGCGAAATTTTACATTTTTTTTGCATTTTTCGGGACGAAATATCAAGTTAAGTCAAATTTTACAATTTTTTTGTTCCTTTTTTTGGAACGAAAGTAAATATGAAGAGAAAACAAATCACGCAAACTCTCTTACGCAATTTGTTTCTCAACTCACACTCACTCACAATCACATAAGTAAAATTGAATTCAGTCACATTCACTCGTGATCAAGCGTGAATCACGCTCTAATCTGCTCATGTGCCCATCTCTAGTTTGGAGAACGTATTTTCGACCAGCAGAACTATTGTTAACAAGTGTATAAGGTAGAGATGGGCACGTGAGTGCATTTTGACTCACACTCACTCACGCTCACGCAAAAAATAATCGAATCACTCACTAATCACTCACGCAATTTTTTTTTTACTCACGCTCACTCACTATTCACGTGAGTAATAAAAAAATTACTCACGCTCACGCGTGATTCACGCCAGATTTAATCACGCTCACGTGTGAGTCACGCAAAATCTACTCACGCAATAAAATTTTCTTACTAAAAAAAACACCAAAAAAAATATTTTTTTATAAGAAATGGAAAAACAATTGGGAAAATCAAAAAATCAAATCACGCAAACTTACGCAAAAAATAAATGACTCACTCACTAATCACTCACTCAGATATTTTTTCAACTCACGCTCACTCACAATCACGTGATTGAAAATAAAATCACTCACACTCACGCGTGATTCACGCGTAATTCATGTGAATCACGCAAATCACGCGACCAGCGAGCATCTCTAGTATAAGGTCGCGTCCCAGTCGCATTTTCGATTTTAGTAGTGTAATTTAAAGAACATCATTAAAATCTTGGATTTTTTAAGTTTTACAAAATTGCGAATAACTTCAAAAGTACTCAATATTTTTTTGCTAGGAATAATTTTGGTCGTAGGTCATTTTTTGATATCTCGCTTCCCTTTACCATATTGTTAAAATATTTTTTGCAACAAAACTGATCAAATTTAAATAAAGTAAGTTAATAAACGAGTTTAATCGCGGTATTTACAATTCGTCATTTTTTTTACCGAAAACGCGAAGCTTTTATTTAGCTCGGAATTTAAAAGGCAACAAAAACATTGCAAAATGCGAATTTGCAGTTTTATTGCATTTTCCGAAGGAATAATTTTTGGCTGAAAAAATTGTTTCGTATCTCTCATCTCTAATCTTAACCTTCGCACTACCAAAGGCTTTTATATAAGTATCAAAATGTACACATTAAGAATTTGAAACGAATTTCAATCAACAAAAACGCGGATTCTAACAATTTTTTGATTGAAATTCCTCCAATATAGAAAATTGTTATACCAATCATCGAATTGTAGGTTATTAATTTAATATTTCTTCAATCAAACATTTTTTTGATTTTGTTCCCAAATTTGATCAATTTTTTATTTATAGTCAATCAAAATAATGATTGATTTAAAGAATGAATTGTAAGCTTATGACAAAATTTTGAAAAAAATCATTTTTTTTGCTCCAATATGTTGCCAGCAATAAAAATAAGTAAAACCCGATTATTTTGTATATTTTTAAATTTCCTAATGTAGTATTTAATTAAATTAAAGCGAAAATATCTGGTATGTTGAAAATTTGTAACTCGAGAGTTAAAGAAAATAACAAAAATTTTAATCAAAACATTGATTGACTCATTTAAATTTTGTTGATCAAAAGATTTAATTAAAAATTTGTAACCAAAATTTTTTTGTGTTTACGAGTATATCAAAGATCCCACTAGGGTGGGTTTCGGTAGTGCGGAGGTTAAAATATAATTTTTTTAAGTTTCACCGCGATTTTTTTCAAAAACGAATCTGGCAAAGATTTTGATAATGGTAGTGGGGCACCCCAGATTCATAATCAAGAAAGACATTCATTAACAGTGTTTGCAACTTGATGTTAAAGTTGGTTCGGCCTAGGTGTGATGGCTATAAAAATGATTAATTTTTATATGCACAAATTTTCTCAACTTACCAAGCTAAATCAATATTAAATATTTGCACTTACCTAAAAAAGAAAAAAAGAAAATAGGTTAGGTTGGGTTCGATATTACAAAATAATTCAATATCTAAAAAATATTATTATATTTTTCTTCCTAACTAATGACCTTTTAAAATCATCCCATTCCTTAATGGGTTAATTATGGTCTAATATCAACAACTTAAAAGCTTAAAAAGTTTTAAAAAAACTTTATTTAACAAACACAACTTTTAAATTATCTACTTACATTGTACTAATGTGTTAAAAACCAGTAGAATAATTTTAGTTGAAACAATTTTAAAAACAATACATCTATAAAATTCTCAAGAGAAAGTTTTTCTCTTTAGTTTAGTTCATTGTTATTGCCAACTTTTGTGATAAATCTTTTTCCTTAACACTTTAGAGATTTTTATCACATGTAATGATGTATCATCATTGTTCATTCCAATTGTTGTATTTTAATGCAAACGGAAATGTCTAGTTAAAAATTTATAATTGTTTTTCACCACTTTTTTTTGTTAATATTCAATGGAGACTTGATCTCTATTTCTATAGTTTTTAGTATTCTCATTAAGATTAAAAAAAGTATATGATGTTCAAGTGTTATTATGACATGATTACGTGGTGCAGAGTTGTTTGTTTGTCTTTATGAGGTTTGTATGTTGTAAAAATAATTGAGAAAATTGTTAGTAATATTTTTTTTAACAATTTTGCTATTCATAGCAAATTCTAAATAATTTTTAATGAGTCATAAACTAGAAAAAGTGGAAATTAGATTTATTTTTGCAAAAATTTATGACATGTTTTTATTTGTTTATTCAGAAAAAATATGGACAATAATTTGTAAACTTTTTTTTTGCTAGTTAAGGTATAAAACATAAAATTTTAATTGTTTAAGTTTGTCTTTCGTTATGGTTAATAACAAATAACAATAAATTGCGAACTTATGTTTTTTTTTTTTGACAATTTAGGTTTATAACATTAAATTTTAATTATTTTAGCTTGTCTATCACAATTTTAAATAACAAATCTGACTAATGATCATTAAAAGTAATTTCAAAATAATATTTTACTTTCAAATAAATATTTTTAATATTGTAAAAAATTGTGTCGATGACCTACAATAGATACAATTTTGAAACACCGAGTAAAAATAATTTAATATGACGTTAAATACTTTTATTAAAAAAGTTTTATATAGTCGTATTATTTTAGAGTTTGCAAAATTATTAAAATCATAATCGCTATAATCGAAATAATCGCACCTATTAGTCGTAACCGTAATCGACAAGAAATTAAGCGATTACGATTAATCATTGTCTATGAAATACTCTGTTTTTTTAACGACCCAGCAAAACCTTCGCTTACCAAGCAATTAACTAAAGGGGTTAGCAAAAATATGAGTAACTAGTTACCTCCCAATTTCAAAGTTAATTACTTTAACATGGGGATGTCATTGGTGGTAACCACATTTTGCCATTTTTGTTGTAAAGTAATGCGAATGGTAATTAGTAGTATTTAAAGCCATTACCACGTAAGCGAGGCCGGAAGGAGTACCCATTACCAAGTTTTTGCTGGGGATTTCGAAATACATATGAAGGACTTACTGCAAGAACTTGATAAGCAACATTATATTTTTTCGTGTTTTTCGACTTCTGCTGATGTTCCATTGACAGATTTTTGGCAGAAGTCTTGCTTTAGCCCTTCGTACAAGTATATTGAGAATAAAAGTTCTGCAAAAGTTCTATTTTCTACATTATTTTGAAAGTTTTAAGGCAAAAACCACCATAAAATGAAATGTTGCTTATCGAGTTTTTACAATGAGCCCTTCATATAATCTTGGCCCATGATTCAATTAACTTTTTTTTTGCTAATTTTCTTTCTTTTGTTTATAGTAAGTCATTCAAATTAAGAGGAAAATTTAAATTCTGATCTTAGTAACCGCTCAATTGTGGGTTAAAAATATATTCAAAAGACTTTTGGCGGAATTTGTTCAAAAAATTCGGACGTAAAATTTGGCGAAAAACGTAAAATTTTCAAACTTTGACCGCTGGTTGCCGACTGAATATGCCCTTGCAAAATTTCCCCACAATCAGCTAATCACTGGCATTCGGCAGGTATTTTGACACGACTCTGTAGAAATTTTGCTGCACTGGAAACAGCTTTTGGAAAGGAATCACGAGTCAAAGAGGGCTTCCAAACCACCTTAACTAAGGAATGATTTCTCGTCGATGTCACAGCTTACAAACAGCAAAATTTAATTTTCCTGGGCAATTAGAGAACTCTTTGGTTGCTCAGATAAAGCGCTATTAAGATGTAGTAAAATCATGTATCTTTTCAGCACTCTTTGTAAAGTTTATTTAAAAAAAATTAGCAAAAAATTCTCAAAATCGCTCTTTGGATGCGCTAAATTATGGCTGTAGGCAAAATCGCCCAAAGAAAAATCGCCCAAAAAATTTAATGAAAAATCGCCCAAATGCAAAATTGCCCAAAAAATATGAAAAATTACCCGAAAAGAAAAATACGAAACTTCGCCCAAAATTAACGAAAAAAGCCCAAAAAAGAAATGAAAAATGGCCCAAAATAAAATAAAAAAAAATTTTTTATACACATTTTTTCCAAAACACATACTACACAGAAAATCTTTCTTTTGCGGAGAGGGTGGGTCTAAGGCATGGAGTTTGTAATCCCTAAGCCCGGCCGAAGGCCGGCTACGCAAAAGAACTTTAAGACAAAGACAAAAACTTTTAAGATAAGGCCATAGGTTAAGTGGTTATTATTTATTTTTATAGATTGTTGTTTTGAGAATACAGCCCGTTAAATGCATAAGTAACACAGTGCAACACCCAAAATCGGAATGGGATGAAACCAAAAGCAAATGAAAGTTGACGTATTCCATAACAAACCCCTCAACGCTTTTTTCTAGTTCAGAGCTAGATTTTGTTTTACACGCATTTGAAGTTAGTGCACTTTTATTATAATTACAATAATAAATGCTTTAAAACCGTATTAGTGGCGAATGATTAATATTGTAATTTCATTTAAATAACAATCATACGCAACGGTGTCCAGTGATTTATATTAATAATTGCCTTTAAATAACAATCATACGCAACGGTGTACAATGGTTTATTTTAATAATTTGGCTATTAAGTAAATAGGTACTGGACCGATTGCAGCAAAATTCATACCAGTCATAGCTGAAGTAATTTTGAGCTTAAGTTTGGAAACTGGACCCTACATGTCCAATAAGGGCACCACCAGGGGTCTTTAAAGTTGGACACGTTTAGTACACAAAAACTTTAAATGCTTTAAAATCACCAACTTTAAATGCGTGTAAAATAAAATCTAGCTCTGACCTAAAAAAAAGGACTTGAGGGTTTTGTTATGGAAAACGTCAGCTTTTATTTGCTTTTGGTTTCATCCCATTCCGATTCCGAAAGTTCGATTTTGTATCACTGTGTAATTGATGTAAAAGTTTTAAGTGTGAAACTTAAATTTTAACGAAATAAAAAAATTGTAATTAGCTCCGATCAAAGCGCCGCAGGCGAAAAATTTTACCAACAAATTTTAACAAAAAATCGTACGATTTTTTGTTAAAATTTGTTGGTAAAATTTTTCGACTGCGGCGCTTTGATCGGAGTTGCATGCAGTTTTTAAATTCATTACTTTTGATTTTCTACTGCTCTGCAATAGATTAATATATAGCGTGGTAATTTGCATGTAAGAGCAGGGGTTTTGGGTTCGATTCCCATCAGAGCTTTTGTATGTTAGCAACAACGGAACGGTTTTGCTTCAGCTTATTCTTGGTTAGTTAAATATATAATTTATAAAAAAAAAAACACGATATGCGTTTACAGTTTCTAAAAATAATGATATACTGATTTATTGTGACATACATATTTCAGTTTTGGCATTTTAAGATTTTGACAAAAAAATAAAACCAAAATAATTTTGGGCAATTTTTCATATATAATTTTTGGGTAATTTTTCGTAATGAAAAATCACACAATTTTTAATTTTGAAATTTTGCCCAAAAATTATGAAATTTTGGCCAAAAATGTTGGGTAACTTTTCATATGAAATATGACCCAAATTTGTATGAAAAATTTTTGGGCGAATTTTCGTTTTCTTTTTTGGGCCATTTTTCTTTGGGCGATTTTGCCTACAGCCCTAAATTATACTATAAAAATTTATTTAATAAATTTTGATGTGCGAAAACTCAATACCTTTAATTAAAAAATTTAATTAAAAAAAATATAATTAAAATTTTAATTATATAAATTAAAATTTTAATTACATAAATTAAAAATTTAATTGAAAAAAAAAAAATTTTGAATCAAATAAAATTTTATTTGTGTAAATAAAAATTAAACATAAAAAACCTTTTTTATTTATATAAAATAGTTTAAAAAATAATTTTCTTGAAACTATACTAAAAATATTTATGCCGAGAAGACATACAAATTGAGAACATTTTATAAAGTTGATTATAAACTTTGTATATTAGGGTGGGCCAATTTGTTAGGATAAAAATTTGTCGATATTGTGCCATAGATTTTTCGATAGCCTAATGGTATGACGACTTATGTAAGAAGCAATATTGAAAATGATTTTTATTTGTCAAACAAATGCTGAAATTGGGTTTCGCTTATGAAAAATGGAAACAAATCAATTTTTCGACCAAAACTCGTCCAAAATTATTTTTTTTCCGAAAAGCTGATATCGTTATCGCCTTTAACGTGCGAATTGCCTTATAAATGAGCTATTTGATAGGGAAACAATACATAAAATTTGGTTTGGAGCCTTAGAAATAACAAAAAGAGTAAAAAATCTAAAAAAAGTTTTTTCGACAAAAACTCGTCTAAAAACAAAAAAAAATTTTGTCGAAAAAATTGTATCGGATATATTTAAAAAATTTAAATTGGCGAATTTTTTAACATACCTACTACCAAAACCTTAAAAAATATAAATTTTTCGACAAAACACGTTCAAAACCTCATAGTTTTTTTTTTTTTGAAAAACAGCTATCGCCAAAGCTTTTAGCGTACAATTTCATCTTGGAAAGGTAATATTTAAATAAATCAACCGATTTGTTAAACTACTAAAAAAACACCCTATTGTATATTAGGGTCAGGGTTGGCTACCGAAGCGAATAACGGTATTGGTATTACATATTTTTTATATCGGTAACGGTAAAGGTAACGGTATTTTCGATTTTTTCGGTAACGACAAACCGTTACCGAAACATCGATACCGATACGTGCCGGTATTATGAATAAAATTTACCCAAAATTTTAAAAAGTTACAAATTTGTTAAAAACACTTCAAAAATAAAAAAAAAACTTAAATTAAGTGCATTTTTGACACATAATTAAATAGTAGTATCTGATTATATTAATTACCTCTGAATATAATTAAAATTTCACTCAATATTGTAATTCAAAAAAATTAAAAAAAAAACTGTTTCAAAGGAAGCGATAAAGATCCTTAATATCCACCAACATTTAACCAAAAAAAACACAAATATTTACAGGGGCATTTCCGGACGGAAGGGGAAGAAGGGGAAAGCCGCAGTTCAGGGGAAAAATAGATCACAAGAACTTAGCAACACAATCATTTTAAAAAGAAAATTTTCAATTTTTTTTTTTTGCTATGTATGTTGTTTTTCAGTAAAATTTTTAAAACAAATTTTTTCAAGTAAATTTTCTTAAAAAATGGACAACTAAATATTTCTCTAAAATTTAGTTAAAGTTTCCATTTTAGGAAAAAAATCTGGTAAAAGTTTTCGAATTCAAACTTAAAGATGTTTTAGTGATTTTTAGGCACAGTTTTTCTTCTGAGTGTACGACTTGGGCTCATTATGTTTTTAACTCCAGACAACGACCTCTCCACGCATACCTGCATGGATGCACCGCCATCAACACCAGAGATTTGGCACAATTTAGTTTTGTCTCTTCTTTCACGTTCCCGCTTAAGAATGTTAAATCACTTTTCTGCACGAACATTTTTAGGTAAATTAGGAATGTAATCACTGGTTGTGCCGATTTCGACATATTCTTTGTCTAAATTTACTTAATTGTAATGTGATCATTGGTTGGACCGATTTCCTCATTGTTTTTATCCAAATAACAATATGATTTGCAATGAACTAAAATTTGCTGCTTTATTTTACGCATATTTAAAATATTTTATCTGCAAAAAAAATTAAAAACGTAGTATTCATTTATAAGTCCGGTAAAAATCCGAATAAAGGTAAAGGTTTTTTATCGGTAACGGTACTTAAAGTTTTTTATTTCGGTATTGGTAACGGTAACGGTAGTAAATATTAAAGGGTTTTTAACCGGTAACGGTATTGAAAGGGTAACGGTAGCCAACACTGATTATGGTGGAGCAAATTTAGCTTTTTTTTTTGAATTTCGAAATTGTCGGGGTTGGGAAAGTGGCCTTTTGGGGTCGATATTAACCCACAAAAATATTGGACCTCTAGGGGAATGGCTTTGGGTTCCTTTTTTGACTAGAAAATCGGAAAAAATATTTTTAATTAATTTTTAACTAAAAATAAAACGTAATAGTAACTTTTAAAAGATGTATATTTTTAATTATTGTATTATGTTGTTGGCCTTTTTATCGCAATTTGAAATTAATAAAAAATGTTAAGTTATTTTTAAAGAAAATTTATTAAAAAAAAAAAATAATATATACAAAAAAAAATTTTACCATAAAAACACTTGTTCAGTAATGTCTAAATATAAACTTTCCGATTTTCAAGTCAAAAAAGGAAACCAAAGCCATTGCCCAACGGGTCCAATATTTTTGTGGGTTAATATCGACCCCAAAAGGCAAAAGGCCATAGGTCCAGACCCCGATGGGCGTAAACCTAGTTGGGTTCCTTAAAAATCGTCATAGTTTTTGATCCAAAATTTGTGTCCGTTTCGCTCTACCTTGCTTAGTTTTTGAGATACGTTATTTTAGGGGACCACTGGGGTTTTGAGAACTAAAAAACTAGATAACTTCAAAAATGTTACTCGGAGAGCTTTTGGTTATTTTGTTCTACGTGTCTTGTTCTACGTGCTGAGAGCTACAAAAATGCTTTTGGATTTTTTGTTGTGTCGGCAATATTTACCGAGATATGAGCATTTTAAAATTTTCGGGAATGCTAACTTTTTTGGATCCAAAGTTAGGACCCATTAGGGTCCACACATGTGAAGAGGACCGGCTACACTATGGTGAGCCCGAGAACCAAAAATGGCCTCCATTTTGCTCCATCTGGCTTAGTTTCCAAAATAGCGCCATTTTCAATTTTCTTAAAAAAAATACAATTTATTTTTGCTAATATTAGCAAAAAAAGCTTGTAAAAATTTTAGATTTAGCAAAAATAATTAGATCAAATTTTGTTTAAAAGTGCTAATGCGCTAAATAAGTTTACAAGATATTTTTGCTAACATGCTAATCTCAACTAAAAATTTGCTAAAGGTTAGCTTTAGCAAAAAAAAATTAATAAATCTTTTAATGTATTATTTTGAGTGCAGAAAAGGCTTTGTTTTTTTTTGTCAAGTTTGTTATGGGTCATTATGTCCGAGTGACATGTCAAATTGTTATGAAAATTAACAAATTTTAATTTCAAAATTATATTTGAACGGATTTAAATAAAAAACATTGGTAAAGAGCTTGCAAAGCACTTTTTCGAATTCATACTACTTTAAACACAAAAAAATAAAGTGCTTTGCCGAGACTTTTTCTTTGGAACGGTTGGCTGTTTCTGCCTGGGTAGTATTTTACACCTGTAGTTACCTTTTTGTTTAAATTATGAGCATTAAACGGCTAAACCGATTTTAATAAGATTTTAACCACAGATTGTACTGACCGTGGCGGGAATAGGGCAAAATAAATTGAAAATTTATTTTCTCTGTTCCGGAAAATACCCTACAATTGTCTGACCTTTACCAAAACTTGATCAGAAAAATGTGATAAACAGTTAGATCTTAATTTTCTATTTAAATGACGTATCAAGGTTTTCTTTTAATTCTTTTCGATAAAAAATAAATGAAATAATATAAATTTTTAACTTCAACTATCATTTGTCTATGAGTGTCTAGTAATACTACTACTTTATGAGCAATAATAATAAAACATGAGTTGCATACGAAATGATGTTGCATTTTGTAGGCTTAACTAATTGAATCTGACTTAACGTATGACAGTCAAGTAAGTAGAATAAGAAAATAACTAAAGCTAAGACCATGAAGGTTAGCTAAAGCAGCAGTCACAGTTTGCTGTTTTACTTTTTTCAGTTTTGCCTTAAGGAATTCCTAGCCATAGGTGTTGGTGGATCATTAAAGATACCCTTTTTTAATAGAGGATGTTTTAGTTATTGTTTTTTTTTTTTTTTATCTTCGCAACTCTATTTACTTTTTGATTTTCTCCTCATTTGCTCACCTCAGCAGGTGCATTGTTTTGCAATTTTACAATGGCTGTGTGACTGTGCTGCGTTGCGTTGTTGCATGTTCTTGTAATATCATCATAATTTATCTTTGTGCGGTCGGTCATCATTTTTTAGTAGCTTATAAATTATAGTAATCACAGATTGTGCACAGTACATTTCTGATGATGATGACGATAATAATGATGATGATGGTGGTGGTGTTGGTGCTGTGGGCATGTTCGTGTTGCAATTTTTCCTGTGGGTTGTACAAATCTCAGCCATAATTATGTAAATTTTATGACACTTTTATAAGACTTATTATTTAGGCTTTTAGTCATATTTATTTAAGGGACTTGAAGATTGAACCACTCTTTTGAAAGATTGCATGTCTAATCATGCTGCGATGATTTTCTTCGAGAAGTTCTTGTCATATGTATATATTTATCATATTGTTAGATTGATGACTTGTAAGTATTTTATTTGAATGATTAACATTTTTTTTCCTGTCTGCATTTTAATAATAGTAAAAGGAGTAATAGTTGTAATTATTAAGGTTCCTACCTACCAACTCCCTTTTTTTATTTCTATCAAACTGTGTGATAAATTAATGTTTCATTATTCATCTTTTTTATACCCTGCACTAAAAGTTAGTGGTGGAGATATAAAAGTTTGTCATTCCGTTTGTAACTCGAAATATCGGTCTGGGAACCCATAAAGTCTATCATTATTTCCATCATAGAAAAAAAAACTTTCTTACCTTGGGTCTTTCAATTTAACAAAATGAAATCTCAATAAACCAAAAAAAAAAACATATTAATTTTCGGTTTTTTTTTTTTCTCTCAAAAATGAAAACAAAATCAAAAAAGAGTAAAACTTTGACGAGTCATATATTGAAAAGTATCTATCGTATTTCAACGCTTAAAATAGCATCCGTTTCAATTGACTGTTAGTTTATATACGAACACCTAAAAAAATTCATGCCTTATATGAACGAAATGTTTCGTACATTGTACGAAAAGTTTCGTAGTTTTTAAAAAAGCACGTGTTGCGATCTCTTCAAGATCTTGTCAGTACTATAAAATATAAAATACCTATACTACAAGAATTTTTTTTTCGGACACAAACATTTTTTGGCATTTCTTTTTTTTGCGTTTTGGAATTAAGAAAGTCATTAAAAATGTATCAAGGAAAAATAAATCTTAAAATAAAATTTCGAATTTCAAAAAACGTTAAAAATTTTCTAATTGTAAGTCCTAGGCCTTTTTATATGAAAGGTTTCAAAGTTTGTGATAGGCCATTGTGTTCCTTGTGACATGCCACGTGACATATCAAGGACCAGTCACTTTTCGTGCTAGGAAATTAAAAATGTTCAATATTACGAAATATTTTTGTATTTTTCGTAAATTTACGAAGTCCGGACTAATTTCTTTTTCGTAATATAAAGTAAATTTTCGTATATTTTACGAAACAAGTAAGTACGAAATTTTATTTCGTAAAATGTTGCATGGATTTTTTTCGGTGAATGGAACAACAAAACAAATGTTTTTTTCAAAGTGCATTTTTGATGCAAATGTTATTTTTGGATCCAAAAACTTTGTCCAATTCAATTGCTTTGAAACCTGCATAAATCGAAAATATATAATTTTTTATATGAAACATTTCATAAAATTTTCTTATTTTAAAAAAAAAAACTTTTCTGGTTTTTTCAATAAAAAAAATAAATAAATTAAATGTTTGTTTTGTAATTTTATCAGAAAATTATGTAAGTTCGAAGCGAATATTTATCGAATTTTTACGATTTAAAATGCATTTTATTCAAACGACTGCCGTTTTTTAGTTTAATGCATTTTGCTTCTATAGAAAAACTTCACTCCGAAAAACGAAGTATTTTTTATAGAAACCTTTACTCCGAAAATGGAATATTTTTTAATCGAAAAAATTTACTCCGAAAAAGTTTTCTATAGAAAACTTTACTCAGAAAAACTTTACTCCGAAAACGGAGTATTTTTCTACAGATAGACTTTATTCCGAAAATGGATTATTTTTCTATAGAAAAATTTAACTCCGAAAACAGATTTTTTTTCTATAGAAAAACTTCACTCGGAAACGGAGGTTTTTTTCTATAAAAAAGACTTTACTTCCAAAACGGATTTTTTTCAATAGAAAAACTTAACTCCGAAAACGGAGTATTTTTCTACAGAAACTTTACTCCCATAATGCAGTATTTTTCTTCAGAAAACGGAAGATTTATCTATAGAAAAATATTACTCCGAAACGGAGTTTTTTTCTATAGAAAAACTTTACTTCCAAAACCGAATATTTTTCTATACTTTACTTCGAAATGGAGTATTTTTCTATATAAAAGACTTTACTCCGAAAACGGAGTATTTTTCTAAAGAAAAACTTACTCCGAAACGGAGTTTTTATCTAAAGAAAAAACTTTACTCCGAAAACGTAGTATTTTTCTATAGAAAAACTTTTTTCCGAAAACGGAGAATTTTTCTAAAGAAAAACTTAATCCAAAACGGAGTTTTTATCTCTTAAGACTCACTTATTTTTACCTACAGAACAAAAATAAATGACTTTAAAAATTGGCGACACGAAATAACTCCCACATGAAAAAACTCCCACCTAAAAAATGAACTAAGTCCCAAAAAACTCCATACAAAGTTGGGAGTTATTTCATATGAAATAACTTCCAAATTAGTAGGACTTTTACCATTTTTGTTGGGAGTTATTTCATTATTTTCGGTGGGAGTTCTTTCATACGAAAGAACTCCCACTACAATAGCAATGAAATAACTCCCACTATTGTTTCATTGTTGGTGGAAGTATCTACAACATTTTGACTATTAGAATATTAATAAATTAAAATTCGTTGTGATTTTGGTACCAAATTTTAGGACGTAGTGCTTTTTTAACAAGTTTGTATGTTTTAGAAATTTTGCTACCAAAACTGGCAAGTCGCACTGCAGCCGAAAATATTTTCGTTAGAACACAAATTGTTCTAAAAACGGCGTTCGCACAAGTTATCCTACGCGTTGAATTTTTCGATAACATAGACAGTTTTTCGATAACATAGATCGTTTTTCGATAACATAAAAGATTGTTGAAAAAATCACCGCAGGTGAAAATTTAAAAGATTTGCAGCGGTTTTTGGTACCAAATTTTTCCCTGCGGCCCTTTTTAAACAAGTTCTAATAAAATCCTTTAAATTTTCGGTAACATACAAATTGGTTGAAAAAGTGCCGCAGGCAAAAATTTGGTACCAAAAATCGCCGCGATTTTTGGTACCAAATTTTTTACTGCGGCTCATTTTACAACAAGTTCTAATTAAATAATTAAAATTTTCGGTAACACAAAAATTTGTCGCAAAAACCGACGCAGGCAAAAATTTGGTACCAAAAATCGCGGCAATTTTTGGTACCAAATTTTAGCCTGCGGCGCTTTTTACAACAGGTTGTTATTAAATCTTTTACATTTTCGATAACATAATTTGTTTGTTACCGAAAATTTGAAACAAAAATCGCCTCAATTTTTTGTCTATTGAGCTTTTTACAAAGCTTTTGTATGTTACTGAATATTTGGAGCAAAACATCGCCGCGATGTTTGTATGTCACCGAATCAAGTCAAATAGAACACTCAATGTATTTTTGCATGTTATCGAAAAACTCTGAAAAAACAAATCAGCCGTCAACTTTCGCATTCGGCAGTTATTATAACATGTTTGTGTTGCACCAAAAGTAAGATCTGGATCCTCATGCTCGACTTAACTGATATATTTTCTGGAATTGTTTCTTTAACTTTTGTTGAGACTTCTTACTTTTTTTATTGGGACTTGTTTCATTATTAATGGGAGTTATTTCATTAGCACTTATTTCATTTTTTAGGTGGAAGTTATTTCATTGTAGTTGGGACTTATTTCATTTTTTTCTCTATTGGGACATATTTCATTTTTGGTGGGATTTATTTCATTGGGAGTTATTTCGTGGGAGTTATTTCATGTGGGAGTTATTTCGTGTCGCCTAAAAATTGAATGCTAATGAAAGTCTTTATCTTTTATGTTGTTATTTTTGAAACAAAGAAAAGAAATAGTCATTTGGAAAAAAACTAAACATTAAACTAATGCTTTTGTTTTAAAAACGACAAAACGTAAAACTTTTTAAATAAACTACAAACAGTATATGACATAATTTTTGGAGTGTAGGATTCCAAAACCATTTGTGCAAAAAAATACGAAATTCTTAATAAAAACAAGTGAGAGTGTTGAATTCGGCTGTGTCGAATCTTTTATACCCTCCAAAATGTAAACAAAAAAATAACAAATAAAATAGCAAGGTGGGTTTTTTTGGGGTGTTACGCGAGGCAATTGGCACCAAAATTGTTAAATTGTTTAACAAATATCCAAAAAAAAACATGTTGAAAATGGAGATTTTTAGGGGTAGGAACTTTTTTCCCCTGGTCCGATTTTGTCCATTTCCAAACTTAACTAGCCTGTGATCATAAGACATGTTCGAACCAAACTTCAGGAGTCTAGTTTTTTTAGTTTGGACTGCATCGTGCTTTCCATAGACAGACGAAATGACGGCCACACGGACATCGCTTTTATGTCTATGCAAAGTCGGGAAAAAATCATAGTTTGCAATTTTAATGTGATCTTTTTACATTGTTGCAAATATTTGGTTTTCGGGTTTCTCCAAAATGTATGCATATTTTTACACCTCTGGTTTTTATAGGTAAGCTATATAAAATTTTAATAGATGTGATTAACAAGACCACAAAAAATCCACAATCAAGAAGATCTGATCAAATTTAAATTTTTGACAATTTTTTTAAAAAATGTGAAAGTGGAAACTTCAGCTTTGGAAAAGCGCCCCAAAATAAAGGGCCATCTTCCTGAAATTTTAAATACATCGTTTTGGCATCCATTTTTACTTATCCGCATTACGCCCAAGTGTAATTCGCGAAAAATAATTTTTTTGCTCCCCCCTAATGACAATGTTATACATCTATTTCTGGTATATTCTTTTAAGAGACCATTCTTTTTTTGTTCTTTAAAGTGAACATTTATTTTTCATAGCTTATTTTAATAAATTTGATAAGTTTAATATGCAAATTGTAGCTTAAATGCGACTCTGCATTTTTATATTTTAATAAAATTAATATCGATTGAATTTCGATAAGAATTGAAATTTATTGACAGTTTTTCTTCTTAATATGATGACTAATTTTTATTTATCTTAATGATCCTAGAAGACACACCTTATCCTTGTTTGTCTTGCTTTGCACTCTGTCACCGTAAATCGTTTAATGTACAAAGGAAACTTGTTCGCCATGGTTTTGATATTCTATCCAAGTTAACTACATATTCACATGAGTACGTATTTAATCAATGCTTTGAATGAATGATATTTTCTGTTGTTTGCCATTGAACGTGTATGAAATTTATATTACTAATCTTAAAATCTTAAAAATATTTCATGCATGACGTTTTTATCTACCTGAAGTTTGTCATAAGTCGTCAAATGTCAATATAAATATATTTGTTGTGTTTGCATATTTATATTTTTAGTTAAGTGAAACAGTGAAGTGACTAATATTGGGAAAACTTAAATTTTATTTTAACACAACTCTTACCAAGGCAGTGTATGAGGACAACATAAATTTAACCTGCATATAAAATTTTATATAATTTTATATAATTTTATATTATTTTATTAAATTATACAAAATTATTTAAATAACTTTTTTACTCTGGTATTTAGGTTATTATATCGACATTCGTTTTTTATATGGTAATGTCCATTTTAGGCAGATTTTACTGTTTATATTGACAAATAATGACGAGTTTTGTTTTGTCATCTTAATGGATTTACGTACTACTTTAAGTTGGAGTTGAGTGCTTTCAAGCATTTTGTTTGTTGCATGCATTTTTATATTTTTTTTTTATTATGATCATTATTGATTTTCAGACAAAAAAAAATGGCTAAACAAAAATTGGTAGCTTATTAAAAATACAGTGCGTGTCATAAGGCCACTGTTTAAAACGTCTGTCTATTAGAGTTATTTTTTATTCTGATTTTGTCTTGCGCATGGAAATATCGTTCTAGGTCTCAATAAATATTATTGAAATTGATTTTCGAATTTCGTCGATCGCCGGGAATGGTTTGTTTTGGCCTAAAAGCCCTATATTAAAATTTCAAGTCAAATCAGACAAAATTAGCCCGTACCTTTGGGGGGTTAAAGTTTTGCCACCAAAAAAATCGTTCCTTACAAACCAATTTTTTTTTCGATTTCTCAATATTTTTTTTTATTATTATTATTTTACTTGATTAGCTTATTAACGACTTAAAATTTAATTTTAGTGGAATAAACCCTTCCGCTTCAAAATTGACTTCAAAAAAAAAAATATTTAGGGCCGTTGGGGTCCTACTCTAAAATTTAAAAAAAAAAAATATTTTTTTTTTTTGTTTTTCTGTAAAGACAGTTGAGCTCAGGCTCTAATTATAATTATGTATTATAATTTTTTAATCATGTTATATATGGTTTGAATTGAGAAAGGTGTGAAAGAAAAATTTAAGACATCCTGGTTCGTTTTTTACTAGTTTTTTTGTTTTGAGTTGAAAGGACTTAAGCTGAGATGTTGCTTTTAATGATACATATACACAAAAAAAAATATTTTTTCTACCCGTGACATCTTTATCGTGTTCTGAAATGTATCAAAAAAACAGTAAAAATGCGTTTTTACCCTTTTTAAATTTTGGGTATTATCACAAAAAATTACTTTTGTAGATTGCTTGGCAGAAAATGGTTCGTTTTGGCCTAAAAACTATGGCTCGTACCACAAGAAAACAAAATGTCTATTTTAACAAAAGTTTTATTTTAAATTTCAAATTGTCTATACATTTTTTGAAAGTCGATTTAAAAACCAACAAGTAAAAAAGTTAAATTCGGCCTTTCCGAATGTAGTGATAAAAAAAAAGGCCGCGATTTTTTCTTTTTTTGTCCAAAAATATGTTTGTACTTGTTTAAATACCATTTGGTGTTTAATTATGTTCACATTTGTCAACCAGCAGCCGAATTAAAGCATTTTGTATTTTTAGGTTATGTTGAATGTACTAAAATTTTTGAGGTGTCCTTACATTTTCGTTCATAACTTTTGAACCGCTGAACCGATATCGCTCAAATGTAATACCAAACTTCTCGGGAGAACTTCAAATATATGTGTTTAATAACAGTCACTTCTGATTTGTATTTTGGACGTGACCACATTTTCTACAGACAGACAGACGGACATCGCTAGAATGTCTTAAAATCGATCGGGCATCTTGAATATATATACATTATGGGGTCCCAGACCGATATTTCGATGAGTTACAAACGGAATGACAAACTTATATATACCCTCTATCACTAAGTGGAGGGTATAAAAACAATTTGTATGGAAATAAAATTAAAAGCTTTATTTTATTTTCTTGTGGTAAAAATAAAAAAATTTAAGGCCAAATTTTAGCCTCCCAGGGGCACAGGTTAAAATTATTCGATTTGGCTAAAAAGTTAAACATTGAGTTCTTAGACCAAAACGAACCATAATTTGCCCGGCAATCGAAGAAATTCGAAAACAGAAATTTTTGGTGATAATACATAAAATCTGAAAAAATATAAAAAAGTGAATTTTTTTGCTGTTTTTTGACACATTTTAGTACGTGATAAAGATGTAACATTAGACTGGCATTTTTTTTTTCAACTTTCGATTTTCCCAAGTGTCCGGGTAAATTTTTTTTTGTCCTAGGTCTAAAAGTTATGTGGTACAAATTTGAAGTCAATCGGATTAAATTAACCCGTGGGGCCCGGCGGTCAAAGTTTTGGATTTTTGAAAAATTTTTTTAAATAAAATTAAAAAAATATTTATCTTTCGACACATCAAATTTGTTAACTTCGGTGCGCTGAGCACGAATATCAAAAAAAAAAAATTAAAAGCGCTCGATCGGTTTTCGGGATATCGCATTTTCAAATTTGTAAAAAATGGCGGTTTTTTCCGACGTTCAAGAAGTTTTTTGAAAAAAGTCTCAAAATTTCATTCCGCCGACCCTTTTGTAAAGCTTGAGACAATCTTTCATTTAAAACTAATTTGAGCTAAATCCGATAATTTTAAGCCGTGGCGCCCATCGATCAAAGTTTTGGCTTTTTAGAAACTTTAAATGAAAGATTGTATCAAGCTCTATGAAAGGGTTAAAATAAAGAAATTTTCAGAGTTTTTTTAAAAAAAATCGTTTACGTAGGAAAAAACCTCCCATTTTGCAATTTTTTGACAAATTATAAATGGCGATATCTCGAAAACCGTTCGACCGATTTTATAAATTTTTTATTTGTATTCAGCATGCTAAAACTAATAAAAATAATGTATCGCATTTTTTATTTTTTCATTTTCAAGAATTAAAAATTTTGGTGGAAATTTTCCAAAAGTCCAAAACTTTGATCGTAGGGCGCCACGGGTTAAAATGATCGAATTTGACTCAAATTAGTTTTAAATGAAAGATTATCTTTTATTTATTTTTTTTTTTAATTTTTCAAAAATCCAAAATTTTGAACGCCGGGCGCCACGGGTTAATTTAATCCGATTGGCCTCAAATTGGTACCACATGAGGTTTAGGCCTAGTAGAATAAAAAAAATGCCCGGACTTTGAAAATCGGAGAAGGAAAAATTTTGCTATACAGAAAAATGACAGTCTAATGTCACATATAGGAATAATATTTGTTTGTGGATATGTATCATTAAAACCTAAAAAAATCAAAAAAAGTTGTATTTCACTTTCTTTCCCGACCCATGCGATTTCGAAATTTGAAAACAGGAAAATTTGCTCCACCCTAGTATTTATTTTTTTAAAAATATTTTTTCTCTTCTAAATCCTTTAACTATATTTTATCTCATTTTTATTGCTCAAAAATCATCTTTATAACAACTTAAAATTTATTACTTAATATTTTTTCGTTTAACCCCCAACCTACACTTTAACCTCAAACATCTGTTAATTGGCAACACTAATTTATAACAACAATTATAGCAACAATTACAAACACATTAAATTTGTATAGTCAAATAGAAAATTTTATTTAATATTAACCTTAAATGACCCTACATAAGATTCAACAACTCAGAGACACATCACACAAAAAAAGCGAGTGATGTAAATTAAACATAATGGGTCAATGACTTCACCTGTTATAACAAACGGCCTAACTACCTACCTACCAATCTACCACAAAAACAAAACAAACAAAAACGTAAAACTAAATTAGCCTCTACCCATTGCGGAAATAGAGATGAAGATGGTGAAAAGACATCAACCGAAAAAACAAAATAAAGCTCTTTAAAGAAATATGCTGATGTTATTTTATGTTTTGTTTTAAGCAAAAAAAAAATATTTATATACATTAAATAATGATTTTCTTGTGAAATTATTTAAAACAAAAAAAAACTAATGGCTACAAAAAAACTCTCAACTGTAACTAAATTTAACCCTTAAACTGTACAGCATTTAGAAAATAAAACAAGAATAAAAATTAAATTTGTTTTGGCCGAATTTTTGAATACCACCCACAATGAATACTCTCAACATGTGAATTCGCGGAAACCCAATTTTAAATTCACGAAAACGAAAGTTGGAGTGTTTTCAACGGACAGATACGGCAACTCTATCCCTAGTATTTAAGCGATGATGGTGAGTCTCGTCTATGAATTTAGTGATTCAAATGTTTTCAGTTTGAGAATATTGTATATTAAATTCAAAAGTACCCAGTTTATGGGTTAAAACAATTTTTTTATTTCTTTTATTCATATAACAAGCTCTTTTCTACTATATAAAATGAATTAAATATTTAAAAAAAAAATAGCCGACTAAAATTGCGTAGATTGGCTAATGCTGCAAAATAATAAAATCTAAAGAGTAGAAATATAATGAAATGGTCAAAACAACCTACGCAATGTATATTATTTTTTGTTTTGTTTTCTTGTATGTATTTAACAATTTGTTTAATAATGCAAAGGCGGCTTGTCTTAAAAACATAAAAAAACCTATACACACTCATACTTACAATTTGATTGTTTTTATTTAATACCTTGTTGAATTTATAAACCCATTATAAAATATTCCTAATAGGAAATAAGTATTCATACAAAATTACGAACCACCGCGTTTAATGGTTTTTTTGCGTTTAATGGTAAACCTGCGGACACTGATGATAGGCCAATTTATCCAAAAATTTGGCGCAAAAAACAAATGATGTGGACAAAATTGTTGGCTTATATATTTTTCATTCTCCTTGGCGTATATTTTTCCCTATTTTCTAGGAAATTATTAGCAAAACCGTGAACTTCCCATTTGTTAAAATAAAATTACTGCTCACATACTGCTGACTCGCCCTTTAAAAAATTGGTGACATCTTCATACAATTTTTCCAATTATACCCAATGACATGTCAGCAGTTGGTCAGCACTGCCCACCAGTATCGGTTTCCACCAACAATTCTTTTATACAACCGCTGACCAACTGCTGACATGTCATTGGGGACATTTTGAAAAATTGTATAAAGATGTCCAATGGACATTGTCCATCCAGAAAAACTTTTCTGGCAAAAATAAAATGTTGGAATTATGACCACTTACAAGGAAGGTCTTTCAGAGGGCACCCGCCGATTGTTCTGAAACTTGCATATGGGTATGAGGTAGGGTTGCCAGACGGCCTGGAATGGCCTGGATTTTCCAGTTATTTGAGGTCTGGTCCAGTTTCCAGTTAAAACACAATTTTTCCAGTTGAGAAAGGATTTCTTTAATTTTAACAATTATTTTTTTTTGTTAAATATTTTTTACAATTTTTTGGGACTACTTTTAGAATAAAACATTAATCATAAATATGTATAACATAAATGCCTCTTTTGGATACGGAAAATGTGCTCTTTTTGTTGCATTTGCACAGATTTTTTTACAACTTTTTATAGCATCTCGGCCAGTCTAGCGCGGATTTCGCACCAATGTTTTCCTTGAGCTCGTCGATGATTTAAGAATTCTTGGCGTACACTTTGCTTTTAAAAAATAACCCCACAAAATATGTCTGGATGGGTCAAATCTGCAAATGATGATCAGTTGTTGTCGCCCTTTTTTGACTTTGCACGTCCGTGAAATTTTAACTGTCCTCTTAGATTTCCAGATTTGACCACTTTGGACTTAATTTTGTAGAGTTATTTAAAAAGAAAAATATTCTCTAACAATCCCCACGAGCTAAACATCAGCATTTTGAGATGCTCGAAAAATTAATAGAAACGCTTAGAAAAGGCACATTTTGCCGTGGCAAATAGAGACGGCCATTTAGTCCAAAATAAAAAATATGTATATAAGTACATATATCAAATATAAAAATCGGTTAATTTATTTTTTCAAATTAATAAAAACAAGTGAGATTGTTAAATTCGGCTGTGCCAAATCTTTTATACCCTCCAAAATGTAAAAAAAAAAATCAGGGGCGTCTTTTTTGTGAGGGGCGGGGGGGGGGGGGCGGGTTTGGTGGGAGACATTGAGGGACACCGTCCCCTTGCGATAGATGTTAGCAAATGGATTTATTATGGTCATTCCAATTATTTACTCCAATTAATCATTATTAAAATACATTTTTTATATCCACGCCTACAAAAGGGGCGGGTAAATTTTTTTTTATCCGCTGGGTCCACCTGCATTTGCTTAAAAAAAGTACAAAAAACCCTGTAAAAATACTGTTTTTCAGAGGTTGGTTTAGTTCTTCAAGGGGGGACTTTTTTCCCTTGGTTCGATTTTGCCCATTTCCGAACTTAACCTGCCTAGGAATATAAGACATATTCGTGCCAAACTTCGAAAGCCTAGCTCTTTTATTTTGGACTGTATCGTGTCCTCTACAGACGGACGGACGGACGGACATCGCTAGAATGTCTTAGAATCGATCACTGATCAATAATATATATACTTTATGGGGTCATAGACCGATATTTCGATGCGTTACACACGGAATGACAAAGTGAGTATACCCCCATACTGTGGTTGGATGGTATACAAAAATTATGTATGGGTCCAGTTACTTTTTCAAAATCCAGCTGAAAATTTTCCGTTATCCAGTTATTGGACTTCTAGTATCTGGCAACCCTAGTATGAGGGGAGGAAAATTAGAGATACCTGTTTTTTTAGCTGTCCAATCTCAAATTTAAAAAAGGGTTGCCACCTTATGAAAAATGAGGTCTTTCTGGAAAATCCGAATAAAATCCGAACTAGCAAAAATTTCGCCAAACGCAAAAATACGGGTCAGCTTAATTTGAATAGAGATTATTTCATGTGATTTTGGCGGTCCTACGTATGTACCTCTCCATATAAACTACCACTACGGTTTTACGAAAATAGGAGCTTAATGAATCCGAATTTAGAAACTGCCGTGACGCCATTGGATAGGCCTTCAAAAAACCTTTCGATCTGTATAAAAAGTTCATATAGTTTCTTCTGAAGAAATGTGAAAAATCGTCAAAAAACTAAAAAAATCCCGTTCTTCCCAGATTAGGTGTCTGATACATTTGGTCAAAAAACTGTCACGTACACTCATAAAAGTTTTACAGTTACTGTTTCACAGTCAAACAAATAGTTTTCGTTTTTGTTAATATTAAAAGAAAATTCTTTTGTTTCACATACAAATATTCTAAACAACTTTTTGAACGATTATTCAAACATATAACTGTCTTTTAAAAAAATTTTCCGTAACGTTTGTTTTTTTTCAGTTATTTAAAAAACAAACCACATTATTTTATGTGTCGTTTGTTATTGTCAGTTATTTAAAAATTTCTAAAATTAGATTATTTTTTTTTTAATTTGAAATTCAAATTTAGTTGCTGAAAATGTAAGTAGCTTTTGGCACAGAGGGTCGCGTGCTGGGCTATCAGCCAGAAATTATGAGTTCGATTCTCCTCAGGTTCGAAGTTTTTTAAAAGTATTTCTAAAAAAATAAATAAAAATGAAGGTAAATTTCCGGTATTTTAACCGATTTTGCAGTAAAATTTTGTCAGTAATTTTTTACGGATTTTTAAGTTATTTTTACGGATTTCAACAGTTATTAACATTTAAAAATAACTGAGAAATGTTTTTATTTTAAATGAAATGTAAGTAGTCCGTTTTTTATTCATTATGCTTAATTTTTTTCAAACGTATTTTCTGTTAAATTTACTAACATAATATTTTAAGTGTAGTGTAACCGTATTTTAATAGGTAGTCTTTCGATATTTTGGAAACTTTCATGCATTCAAAAATCCTTAGATTCTGAAACATTTTCGTATAAGAAAACTACCGGATTACAAAAAATCCTCAGATTCTGTCTGTGACATATAGAAAATTCTAATATGAAGGGCTTACTGCAAGAACTTGATAAGCAACATTCTATTTTTCGTGTTTTTCGCCTTCTGCTGATGTTTAATTGACAGATTTTTGGCAGAAGTCTTGCTTTAACCCTTCGTTCAAGTATATTGAGAATAAAAGTTCTGCAAATGTCATATTTTCTACATTATTTTAAAAGTTTTAAAGCAAAAACCACCATAAAATGAAATATATATTATTTAATATAAGATCTTAATTATAAAAATTTTCAACAAGAAAAATTCTCAAGTTTTCAGACACAGATTCTCAAGAAATATTTTCAGATCCTAAACAAATTTTTCAACAGAAAAATTGTCAGATTCTGCCACAGAGTAATTATAATATTTTTTTAATAAATTATTTTTTTCTTTAATCATATTTGCAAAAATTTCCAATTGGGCGTCTGTAGATTAACAAAACAACATTTGCTAAAGAGTTAAGGCTTTTTTATATCAGCCAGTTTTTTTCTGATTTTATTTTTTGCATGTTAAACTAAACAATAAAACAACAAGTAAAGGTATTATTGGGTTGGTTTAGGTATTGGGTTAGATTTAAATGTACACACATGCATGAATATCTTTACTTGTACGTACTATTATAGACAAGACCACATATAATATAAGACATCACAGAAATGGAGTGATACACTCAAAAAATTATGTCGGTAAACTCTAATAAATTTTTATTTAATACAGCTGAACCGACAGACGTTGTCCAGTCTAAATATTAATAAATTTAAATATCGTCTAGAACAAAAATACGTGTCTACTTAAATTTAATGAAGATTATTTGGTATTCATATAGATTTCGTAGGTCTATGTCTTCACATAATTACCCCCCAAAATTCACACATTTTCATAAAAAAAATTTAAAAAACTATTTTTTCGCAATTTTTTTGCCCCATTTTTTGAACCCCTAAATCCCCGATATGGCCGATAAGCCGAGACACCCCAACCTTGGGTTAGGTTGTAAGTGGCTGCTGACGCATTACGTCAGCACACGTAGACCCTGAGGTCCATTGTGATACCACGCACCCCAACCTTAGAATTGTATCTTTTATATATAATTTAAATGTCATGCAATTCGGTTCATAAGGGTTTAGATACTTTCCTTGTTAGTTAAAACGATATGTCAAAAACTTTTCCTTAGCTGTTGTGCTACAAAAGTAGTCAAAATCATTAATTCGTATAACAACAAACCATTTTTACTGCATTTACAGGCAAATTTTTTTTAGTGTAAAAATACAAGATAGATTTGACGTCGACATTCAACGCCTTTCAACAAAAAATATATAAAAAAGAGATCCGTACTCAACGCGCGTGTTATAATTGCACACCACACTCTCTGCCTTAACAGACATCTCAAATCAAATGGTAACTGTCTGTTATGTACAACCACACCATTTCCAAAAGTAATTAAAAATTTAGACTATCAATTCAAAAGTTGTGATAGTTTTTAAAAATTAAAAATAAATATATAATATATAGAAATTCCATGAAATGGAATTCTAAAAACGCTCAATAAATTTTTTCCAAAAAAAAAAATATATAGAAACTCAAATTTGGTATTAGAGAATGAGCCTTCCAAATACTGTTTAAACCCAACAGAAATTTTGCTGAACTGGCAACAGCTTTTGGAAAGGAAACTAGGGTCAAGGAGCGCATCCAAACCTGCTGAATTCATGCATGATTCTCTAAGGCGCTGTCGCACTTTAGAGCGCTAGTTGGATACACCGAAAAAGCGCTCTTAAGATGCTCTGAATTCACATCTCTTTAGAGCGCTAAAAAAATCGCTATAAAAATGCAGTAAATTCATGTATATTTTTAAAACTGATTTAAGCAGAATTAAGATGAAGCACATTTGACTATTTCTGAAATACAAATTACAAAATCTGAAATACAATTGACTATTTCTGAATACAATTGGAAAATCTTAAATACAATTGACTAATTCTGAAAATCAGTTGACTCCCTGCAAGGATTTGGAAGAAATAAAGCTTAAGAGATCCAATTACATTTAAAAAATTTTCAATTATATTTCGAAAATTTCAAATTATATTTCAGAAACTTTCATTTATATTTCAGATATTACTATTTATAACCAAAAAAAATTTAATTACATTTCAAAAATTTTCAATGATATTGGAAATTTTTTAAATATAATTGGACATTTTTAAATATAATTGGAGATTCTAAAATTTGATTGGACATTGTTGTAATATAATTTGTGTTTTCTGTAACTAAAGTGGAAATGGTGTACTCAATTTTTTTTTTTTCATTTAAAATATGAGGTGTTATGATTGAATCACTCTTTGTAGCGCTGATTAATGCGCAATAATGATGCAGTGAAATCATGTGTCTTTGTCCAAAACGCATGGTTTTTTGTTAAAAAATGTGAAATATACTCAAAAGGATAGCATGTATGAAATTTTATCAAAATATAATTTTATATTTTGAGTTTTATATAAAAAATCTTAACAAAAAGTTAAAAATTTTTCCCCTTACTTTTACTGCATCCTGGATGCGCTTCGGTATGCTTTAAAAAGATGCTGTGTCGCCAAAATCTCGATTTATTTTTGCTGGGAAGTGGCCTAGGCTCTTCGAAAGCTCGTGGTGTATGATATTATACAATCCGCCTAGACCAACTAGAGTTTTTTTCTTGTGTTTAATTACAAAAGTTTTCTGGTTACTGATTGATCATTATTACATCACAGTTTCTAAATTTCTGTTTAAAATGGTGTAGTGACACTTTTATTTTAAATAACAAGGCAACAGGGTGTGTAAACAAATATTTTTACAAGAAATATTTTTGTTTTTTTTATAAATAAAAATTAACTCATTCTCAAGTTTGCGTTAATTATGCAAACTTGAGTTTTAAAATTCTTGCATAAGTAAATAAATAATTTTTGAGATTTCTTTAAACAAATATTTCATAACATGTGTCTAAATATTATTTCTTAAATGTCTAAAAAAAAAATAATTTTATAAGTCTTTAAATTAATCAAGAATGGTACAAGGTGACTCATTACCATTTAAAGTAAATCCATCATCATCATAAGCATTACCAATCGATATTATATTATTTCGATACTGTCTGAAAATCACAGAAAATGTAGGCGTATTATCACAGTATGTGTGTGTGTTTGTGCTAAAGTAATTACCACATTTAGAAACTTGATTAGAAAATGTGCTTATATTTGTAAAGACCATTATAAAACAAATTTGCTGTAAAAGAAATTTTATATTCATGGGAATTAAATAAAAGACTTTATATTTTCCAATGATTGAAAAGTGGATAGACAGGAAAGGGAAAATGCTTAGATACGATAGTTGGTGTTATATTGGTATGTTATTTGAGTACAAAGATAATATAATTATAATTATATTATAATTTCACTTTTTCTAATTGAAATTCAGAAAATCATATTTACAATTATAATTCAGAAATCAGAAAAGCACACATTAGTAAAAATTGGACTTCAAAATATAATAATATTTTCACTACAATTTTGTTTTTGTACGACAGAAAAAAATTAAAGCCAGAAAACAGGGACGTGCGATTAATCGATTAATTAATCACCCTGATAAATCGGAATCTTTATTAATCAGTTAATCAATTAATCATAAATTTTGAATAAACAAAATCATGATATATTGATTAATTTAAATTTTGATTAATCAAAATTAATGATTAATTGATTATTCAGGAAGTTAAATACTAAAAATTTTAATAACACTGTGGTCGAATTTGACACCTTTTTTTAACAAGCTGGGTACCCTACTGGTAAAATTAATTCGGGTACGCTAAATTCAATGGTGCTAGCAATTTTTAGAAGTTACCGCTCGTATTCGCGATAATTGAGACTAACTAAACAAACACCGTAAATTTTTTTCGCGAAAAAAAATTTTTGTTCGCGAAAAATTTTTATTTTCGTGAAAAAATTGGTTCAATACAAATATTTTTAGTTTGATTTGAATTTATGACAGCCATCTGGAAAAGCTAGTTCCTGTACACTAAATTCCGTTGTAATATCAGTTTTTTTTTTTTCAAAGTTAGCGTATGTATTAGCGATATTCGCGATTATTTTTTTATTCTTAAATAAAAAAAAAACATTTTTTTTCACATTATTTCGATTTTTGCTGAATTTTTGGCATCTAAAATCTATTGAATATACAAAAAAAAAATTATTCGCGTAAATTTTTTTCGCAAAATTTTTTTTCAAACTTTTCAAACAATAAATTAAAGACAGAAAATTTTTTTTGCATTTTTTTTTTCGCGGACATTTTTTTTTGCACTGAAATTTTTTTTTTTCCTTAAAAAAAACAATGCGTTTTCTAAATTTATATTTAAAAACTATCCCAAAAGCATAAAAATTTAATTTTTGTAGTACCAATCGCGTATATTGTGAATGAGCGCTAACTTTGAAAAACGGCTAGCACCATTGAATTAGGCGTACCCGAATTAGCTTTACCAGCAGGGTGCCCAGTTTGTTAATTTTTGCGGCTAGCACAGTGTAATTTATATTTATTTTTTTGAATTTCTCGGTCGAAGTGAGTGACTACAAAATTTGTACGTAAAACAAAAAACTCAAATTTGTTTTTGTTTTACTTACAAAATTTCTAGTCACTCACTTTGTGTGACATACTGAATCAAGGCATTAGAGTGTCATAGCATAGCGTATGAGTAACATTTATGCAAATATTTAATGTTCATTCGCTATGTTGAAATAAGAAAATACAAGTTAATTACAAAATTGTTATGAAATTAAATATTAAAATGCGATTGTCTCTGAAAAAACGAAAAACACATGTTTGATTTTTTTTGTGGATAAACAAACATCTTAACTAAAAAATTAAAAAAAAAAAATTCAGAATTTTTGATAAATTGACTTTTGTAAAAAATGGAAAATTCCAGAACGGGTTCTGAAAATTTTCCAAAAAAAAAAAAATATTCTAAAGCCCACACAAAACTATACAAGAATTTTTGAGATTGTGATGCATTTCGTTTTAATTTGATAAATATTTAAACAAGGCAACTCGACAAAAATTTGAGCATTTTTCCAATATTTTACCACTTCTCCTAAGCCCAGTTTTTGAAAAATTGAAAAACCAAAAACGCATTTTTCCTATTCAGAAATTCACGGGACACATGTTTTTCTGTAGCGGGGCATTTGGTGTGGAAATGTTGTGGAAGCGAATTTTCAACTTTGGATTCAAAATTTCATCCAAATCGGATAAATTTAATCCCTGCCCATTGAGGTCAGAGTTCACAAGATAAAAACAATGGGCATACAAGCAAAAGAAATTTTTTTTTTCGATTTTTTATTTTTTTACTTTTGAAGGTTAGTGAGCTTTATTAGCTTAAAAAAAGTTAATTTCGATACGAAAAGTTTTTCAATTCCAAAATGGAATTCGAAAAAAATGAGTTTTGACAAGCATACATTAAAGATTTGTTGTTGCTCTTGAAATATTTCGGTCATAGTCCCCACTACTATTATGGGGATAATGTCCGTGGGGATTATGTCATGTCACCGCTAATAAAGCGCACTAACATTTTTAAGTTCTTGCTTGTAGGGAAATTTAATTTATCCTTTTTATCTGATGTTATCCGATTTGGCTCAAATTTGTTCTACATCAGTTTAAGACCATGTGGCAAAATATTCCGCCCTGGCGATATTCCATTTAAAAAAAATCGCCCTCACATTTCTCTGCCATCGTAATGCATCATATACTTTAGTGGGCTCTTGACCGATATTTCGAGGTTTTACAAATGAAATATAAAACTTGTTACTAATCGAAATATAGGTCTGGGAAGCCATAAAGTGTATATGGGGCATTCCAGGCCAAATCACTGACTTTTAGACCCGACCCCTTTCGATTTATTTTATTTTTGAATATGTTTTAGTACTTATTAAATGCAATTTGAACACCAATATTCAGCCTTTTATTCCAAGATGGTGCTGAGGAATCAATTTTTCAAAATGTCGATTTTCTCAAAAAAATTAAAAAATTTACATTTTTAATTAATTTCGGCTATTAAAAAATATAGATATTTTAAAAAAAGTTGGACAACGTTTCGTTGGTATTTAAATGTAGTTTAAGAAAAAAAATATGAAAAAATTATTCGAAGTAATTATCACTTATTTTTTGACGTTTAAAAATTAAAATAGACTTTTTGAAAAAGTCCGAAACCTTCGATTTTTTGTAAAACACTATAAAAATTCTACTCTAAATTACGCAACTATAAAGCTTTAATTCGAGGTCCGATCACAATTCTTTCTATTTGTTTTTCAAATTTTGAAAATTGCACTTTTTATACCCTACACCACTCTGTGATACAGGGTATAATGAGTTTGTGCTGATGTTTGTAACTACCCGAAATATTGGTCCTAGAACTACCTTCAAGTATACCGATCGACTCAGAATTAATTTTGAGTCGATTTAGCGATGTCCGTCCGTCCGTCTGTCCTTACGTCCGTTCTTCCGTCTGTCCATCTATCGGTTTAAGCACGATACAGGTCGCAATTTTCAATCAATTTACTAGAAATTTGAAACTTAAGCATATTCTAACCCAAGGACGAAGCCTATTGAAATTGGAGAAAATCGGTCCATGTTAAGACCTAGCCCCCATACAAACGCCCCCTTTGGATTCGGCTTAAATTACTGTAATAAACGTATTATAATAGATATCGTTTTGAAATTTAGCAGGTAATCAAATTTTGTATGCACAAATTTCCAAGGAATCGGGTAAGTCCTTCTGGTAGTACTCATACAAACCACCCTTCCGATATTCACATAATTCCCTCAAAATCCATAAAAATGGAAGTATTTGATAAAAATTTTATTTGTATGTGTTAAATGTGTACTTTAGTAACGTCATCAAATCGGAATATAATTGGACCATTTTTGGACTTAGTCCCCCATATAAAAATTTCGACCGATATTCAGTTAAATCGCACTCAAAAAAAAGTGAACTAAAATCTGGGAAAATGAACTCAATTTTGAGAAAAAGAGGGAATGATTTGGCTCCAAGGATTTTTTTTCTTGGTTTTAGTTTATAATTTTCGTAAAAATAAGGAAAACAAAGTTATTTAATTTTAAGCCAATTTTAACTAGAAAATGGAAAAAATTATACTTCACATTTTAGAAATAGATTGGGTCTAGACCCTGGTCCCATGGGTTCGGACCCCATTTAACTCGAGACCCCGTTGGGTCCTTTAAGGTTCCCCGTAGATTTTGAACCAAAACTTGTGTCAGTTTCGCTTTAACCTGCTTAGTTTTTGAGATACGGCAATAAGGGGCCTGATAGGGTCTTGAGAATCTTTAAAACCGGATAACTCAAAAACTATTAATCGGAGGGCTTTCGGGTATTTTGCGGAAGTGTTCTACGAG
This sequence comes from Pegoplata infirma, assembly GCA_963921195.1. Classification (NCBI taxonomy): domain Eukaryota; kingdom Metazoa; phylum Arthropoda; class Insecta; order Diptera; family Anthomyiidae; genus Pegoplata; species Pegoplata infirma. The sequence goes on from OY992540.1 coordinate 60,848,217, forward strand.
TCAAAAATTCCTCGGTAATTTTCTCGTGTTGGCAGTATTTACCGAGATATGTGCATTTATATAATCTCGGGAATTTCAAATTTTAGATCTAAAATTAGGGTCTTGAGACCCCGACAGATATGCAGAGCTAGGCTATATTTTTCTTTTTAGTCTTTCTTTTGAAAATTTCATCCGTTTCGCTCTATCTCGCTTAGTTTTCGAGATATCGCCATTTTTAATTTTTAACTAAATTCTAAGAAGTTATTTACTAAATTCTCAGAAGTCATTAACTAAATTTTAAGAAGTACACTTCCTCAATTCAAAGAAGAGAAATACGATGATGTTTTTTTTTAGTAAATTTTAACTAAACTTGAAATAAATTGTGTTTTAAGAAATATGTCTTAAAAATAAAGATACGATTCTTAGATTTGTTGAATAGTTCTTTGGCAGTAAGAATTTTTTTCCTAATATTAAAAAAATCCATTTAAAGAAAACTTTGAACTAATTTTAAGTAAATGAACTAAAATTTGTTCCTCATAGCTAAGAAAATTTCTCATTTTTAAGTTAAATTTAACTAAATTTTAGGAAAATTCATGATAAATTTTCAAAGACATTTTTTCCTTAATTTTAGTTATGTCTTTTTTTTCAGTGCGGTCTATTAGCAAAAAAATAATCGAATTCCACTAAAATTTTATCTGTGTGTGTTTTCTACATTATTTTTAGGTTTAAACGTGTACTTTAGTAAGCTTATCAAATTGGAATATAATTGGACCATTTTTGGACTGAGTCCCCCATATAAAAAATTTCGACCGATATTCAGTTAAATCGGTCTTTTGGCAAAAAAATAATCGAATTCCACTAAAATTTGATCTGTGTGTGTTTTCTACACTAAATAAAGATCTAACAAAAGACAAATATAATCGGTCTATGTTCGGACATAGGACCTATTTGCCGGAAAACTCTGGTGTAGGGTATCATAAGGTCGGTCTTGACCGACTATAACTTTCTTACTTGTTTTTTGATTTTTTTTTTTTTAATTTTTAAAAGTTTAAAACTTTCATCATCGTTTAATTTAATCCGATTGGCGTAAAATTTGTGCCACAAAAATTTTGGGGCTAGTAGATTTAAAAATTTGCTCGGACATTCAAAATCGGAAGAAAAAAATTTTGTTATTATACAAAAAATGCCGCTCTAATATACAATGATGTCGAAATATAATAAACTTTTCTTAAATTTTATGTTTTTTTAAAGATTTTTTTAAAAAATTTAAATCAAAGGTGGGGAACGTATTTTTATTCTGACGCAGTTTATTAGTTTTGAAGCACTTTGAATTAGAAGTCGATTTTTATGCAATTAATATATTATTCTTAACAATGACCCTAACACAGAAAAACAAAGTCTATTTCAACAAAAGTCTTATATGAAATTTCTTCATCATTTTTAAAAGCCGTTTCTTAATTTAAAGTCGATTTGAAATTTATTTTTCTTTGGTTAGGCCGAACATTATATAGAAATCTTTTGGTATATGTATTTTTTCCCCATAATAAAATTTCTACTAAAATATACTTAAAGATAATAATCGTATTAAAATAAATCGTAGAAAAACTAAACTTACCACAATTTTATATGCATTTACAACTTCAATTTTTTAACAACTAAATACTGCAAACAGCAAACTCTTTTTCAATATAAAACTCCACTAGTTGTTTACGTTCTTTTTATTTTCTTTCTTAAAAGTCTCCAAAAAAAAATTTTATACTTTCCCAAATGAATTTTTTTCCTTTCTTATAATTTTACTTTATTCAACACTACAAAAAAGAAGAAGAAGAAGAAAATAAACAAAAACACTAAAAAAAATTAAAAAAAAAAAACTTAAAAAAAATTTTAAACTTTTATTTTAGCCGAAAGGCTTAAAAACTTGTTGGTTTGTTGCAATGAATGGTTGAGAGTATTTATTTATTTATAAATTTGGTAAGTTGTTTACAATTTTGTTTTTATAATTTTATTATTATTTTTAAGGTCCGGTTTTACAGCATTTTTATTTTTTTTATTTTTTTTAATTCAAGTACTTGTACAAATATTAAACACAACAATATTTTTTTAATATTAAACAAAATAACACATACAATTAACACAGTTTAACAACAAAAGTAAATAAAATTAAAAAAATTTAAGGAAAACATGCAACCTAGATTACCTTGAGAGATGAAGTTTTTTTATTTTTTTTAATAATATGAATAAAAGATTTTATTTTGTATTGAATTGAATTCAAGTTTTATTTTTTTATTTTTTGCACATACAATTGTAAATTGTATAGAAAATTTTTAACTGAAATAATAACAGTGTCATATCAGTTTTAGAGGGAACTAAAGGGTAATCGGCTTAAAATTAATACTCGAGTAAAAATTTATAATGTTAGAGAAAACTTAAAACTTTCAAGAAAGGCTGTTCAACAATTGTGTAACAATTATTGAAGTTACACAATTCACAAATTTTGTTAGACATTTTTTTCAATTCAATTTTGAAATAGTTTTTTAATATTTTGAGGATGTTTATTCTGGCTCGAGGTCATTATTTTCTTTACTAATTAAAAACATGATATTCTCATAGCATAATTTTCAAGAATTTTTTTTTTTTTTGTTTTAAATTTATTGATGTTGGTAATTTTTGCAAGACTTAATCGACACGTGTTTCGGAATTTGTCAAATTCCATTGTCAAGATTATTTAGCAAAAAATAGAAACGATTTACAAAGTAGCAAACGAGTCTAATGACAAATCGTTTGTGCACTAGAATATTAATACATATTCGCCTCTATTCACAAAATTAGAAAGACGAAGAAATTGTACCATACTAATAAGGCAACGATTGTCTATAAACAACAAAATATTCAAAATAATTTTACATATGATAGTCCATTGGACTACAACAATATGTTATTTGTGTTGTTGTTGTGAGTCATAATCCATATTAGGGTTATTCATCACATGGCGTGCCAACCATTATGTTCAAATTCTGATTAATTTTTTTTAAAAAATAAAAATTTTTTTATTCGACCTTTAAAATATTATATTTTGAGGATGTTTATTCTGGCTCGAGGTCATTATTTTCTTTACTAATTAAAACCATGATATCCTCATAGCATAATTTTCAAGAAAATTATTTTTTGTTTTAAATTTATGACCAACATAAATAAATTTAAAACAAAAAAAAAATAATTTTCTTGAAAATTATGCTATGAGAATATCATGGTTTTAATTAGTAAAGAAAATAATGACCTCGAGCCAGAATAAACATCCTCAAAATATAATATTTAAAAGGTCGAATAAAACAATTTTCATTTTTTAATAAAAATTAATCGGAATAGTTTTTTAATGATAAAATAACTTCATACACTCAAAAAAAAAAAGTTTGTAAAATTACAAGTAAAAGGTTTTGTAATTCTATTTTACTAATATTTTTGTCTTTTTACAAAAATTGTTGTATATTTAATAAAACGAAAACTACAGTTTGCTTTGTAATTTTACTATTATATGTTGGTAAATTTATTTTACAAATTTTTTAGGTAAATTTACAAAAAAGTGAATTATTTTACAAATTAAAAAAATATTACAAGGTGTTTAGTTTTTTTACACAAGAAAACTGTAATTGTACAACATAATTTTACTTGATGTTATTTAGTCTTTTTACCAAAAAAATGTTTTATTACAAAAATTTTTTTTTAAGATCGTTTACAAGGTTTTCAGTTTGAAATGTGTGTATTGAAAAGTACAAAATTCCAATATAATTTTACAAAACTTATTTTATTACTAGAATTAATGTTGTTTTACAAAAAAAAAATTAATTATTCAACAATAGGACACGCAAAAATTTTCTAAGTTCAGATTTTTTTTTTGCGTTTTGGAGTAAAAAATTTAGTTAAAAATAATTTTTTATAAATAATTTGTACACCATTTTTTTTGTTAATTTGCGTTAAGTAAAATAACACAATTTTTATGTGTTTCTACTATATAATTGTTCTAGTTTTTTTTTTGTATTTTTACCATTTTATTTGGTGATTTTACCATATTTTTTGGTAATTTTTTTTTTTAAATTTGGTACCTAAAATGTCAATAGAAAGCTGCCAATTATGAAAAATCAAATTTTTCTTATTTTAACTGGTACTTAAACATCCAATCTACAATATCCAAATTTTTTTTTCCGATTTTTTAAAAATACTTGTGAAAATAATTAAAAATTCAAAAAAATTTTTTTATTTTTTGACTATTTTTTCCTGAAAATATAAGAAATTTCTTGTGTAGCCTCCTTCTCAATTCTCATATGTTCTACTTAAGAAAAACGAAATGTCGAAAAAAAATAAAAAAAGTGCAGTGTTATACATTAAAAAGTTTTGTGGGACTCCTGTATTTATGAAGTCCCATCTCTGTTATTTTATAGAAAATACTTTGTTACTTTTATTTAAATTTTATGAAACTATTTATCTTTGATTTTAAATTTGTTTATAAATTGAAAGTTGAAAATAAATAAAATCAGAATACTTTGAAATACAAAAAGACACACATCGTCTTATTGTTTGTTAAAAGTGCTCAAGTGAAAAAAAATCTTTTCAGGTTGTTGAAGTGCTACTCCAGCTGTCGAAGAAGGAAAAATAAGATGCACCAATGGAAAAAACCTTTAAATTTACAAATCCAATATGTAAATAAACCAATTTTTTTGTAAATTTACAAAACAAATATGAAAATTTAAAAAACAAAATTGTATACTTACAAAAAAAGTTGTAATTTTACAAAAATGAAATAGAAAATACAAAAACAATATTGTAAATTTACAAATTTTATGGTTAAACTACTGTTTTTACTGCAAAAAAATAAGGAAAAATGGTACATATACAATAAAAATTGTAAATTTACCACTTTTTATTGTAAATATACAAGTTTTTTGCATAAAAAACAGTAGTTTAACCAAATAATTTGTTAATCTACAAATAATTTTTTTCATTTTCTATTTTTCCTTGTAAAATAACAACTTTTTTCTGTAAGTTTACAATTTTGTTTTGTAAATTTACCAAATTTTTTGCAAATTTACAAAAAAAATGTTCACCACGAAGATGATATTTTACAAAAAAACTGTAAATTTACATTTTCTTTTGTTAAATCAATTTACAAATTATCCCCGTAACTTTACGGGGATTCTTGCTAGTACATATTTTACAAAACCTGCCCCGTAAAATCACGGGGATTTTATGTCATTTTACAAACTTTTTTTTTAAGTGTATATTTTTTGTTTTTAAAGCGCTTTAAAGGCGCTTTAAAATAGCAACGGCATACCGTTTACCGTGGTTATCATTTTTGACGCTGGGAGAGTACTAAACTGTGATGCTTTCCCAGCACACAAGCGACCATAATAGTTACTTTGCCAGCGCTCTCCCGTTCGTATTTTTCTGCCTGGGTTGTTAAAAATGGTGGTTTTTTTCTTACATTCAAAAAACTTTTTAAAAAAAATCTCAAAGTTTGTTCTTCTTGACTTTTTATTGATGCATAAAACGAACTTCGGGAAAGTCGGTAGGGTAGAGATTGGCACATTCGCAAGTAGGGAGTATATTTTGAAATAACTTTTTATTGTGGTTTGCCTTACTATGCATTAAAAAAAACTGCAATGAGTTTGTTTTATTAAATAATAATTAAGTGAACAAATTTTAATTTTTTGTGAGCGCACGCTCCTGGGGCACATTTCCCAGATTAAGGATGTAAAAATATACTACCTGTGGGGCACATTTGCCAGTAAACTACCTCATCCTTAGTGGCGTATCAACCCCAAGGGGTACATATGCCACGTAAAATGCAGGTAGAGTCACCGGAGAAAGTGCCCCATGTGGTCGATTCGCCTATGACGGATGTAACCCATGGGGTTGATACGCCACTTAGAATGGGGTAGTTTACTGGCAAATGTGCCCTACGAGTAGTATACCTAACCCTCTAGTTAGGTATATCAAATTTGCTCCCACCGCTCTAACTGTCCAAAGGGTGACCCTAGACGAGTCAAATGTATGACCAACCCCCAATAGTCTTTGAGCCTCAAAATTTTTTCTGAACTTATCTACCCCTTATCTTTAACCGTTAAAGGGGTTCCCAAAAAATGTTTAAAAAAAAAAATTATGAAAGTTAAAAAAAAAATTTATGGAATCCACTTCAAGGGTAAAAGAAAAATTCTTTAGGTTCAAAAATATTGGGGTCGGTTATAGATTTGGCTCCTCTAGGGGTAATCTTTGGACAGTTAGAGCAGTGGGACAAATTTTATAGGGATTTGTTTAGGGAGTAGAGATAGGGTGTAGGTATGTTCGGAAAAAATTTTGAGGGGTAAACATTAATAGGGATCGGTCTTAGGTTTGACCACTGTAGGAGGTACCATGGAAGCGGTAGGAGCAGATTTCAGAAAAAGGAACTCATAAAAAATAAAAAAATGCTATGGGGAGAAGATGTTGGGATGTACAAAATACAATTGACTTCTTGGGGCACTTTTAAGGCAGTTAGAGCTGTAGGACCAGTTTTAAAAAATGTAAATGGCGACAGTGATTATGTATGTTTGCAAAGAATGTTAGGGGAGAAAAACTAAAGAGGTTCGGTCATGCATTTTATCTCTCCGGGTAATTGCGGGGCGGTTGTGAAGTTTTTTGGGGATTTTTTTATGCGTAATGGACCAATTGTAAGGTACGGAGTGGTCTTCATTAGCTAATTAGGGTTCGGATTGTTTTGGTGTGTTCATAAAAGTTGTTTAACTAGACAGTGGCTACATATCCGCCAAATATTGTTAGGAAAAAATCAACAGTCCCTGTATGTAAACCTTCAGCTCCACCTTCTATAATTATTTAGACATAAAGCAACAAAAACACACACAAAACAATAACAAATTTTAGTTTGTTGTTATTGTTTTGTGTGTTTGTTGTTTACGTTGTACTGATTTGTACTGATTTTTTGAATATGTACTGATTGTACTGATTTTTTAACATTTCAACATAAATAATATTTTTATTCAAAAATTCTATATAAAAATTTATTATTAGATAATTTGAATTAATTATAAGGAGCGAATAGTTCGTAAATCAAGAGGTTCCTTAACGCAGAAATGAATCTAAGTATGAAATTATTTTGATCTTCATAAATTTATATAAAAAATCGCATAGAATCTTTGAGGTTTTCTATAACGAAAAGTTCACGAGATAATGAATTTTCTATCTTTTAAGAAAGATAACGTAATAGCACGAATCCAAACGAACCTAAGATGTTCGATGATGTAATTTCATCAGATTTTATTGAAAAAGGCGCTCAAAACAAGTGCTTATTATCTGGAAAGTTTTCTGAAAAGGAAGTGTTATCTAAACTTTAGGAAAAAAGTCCTCAGAATCTGAGGGATTTTCTTATTCTAAAAACCTGTGGAGTTTGTTATATTTAATACACTGAAATGAAGCAGTTTGAAGTCAACTAAATTTTATACAAAATAACGACAACAGTTCATGGCAGTTGTTTTTTAACATTGGTTTTTCAACAGTTGTTTTTACTGAAATAATAAATAAGTTTGTTAGTTTAACTCACATTTTTTTTATGTTAAAACACTATCAGTGTTTTCCCATAGAAAAGAGTTTTCAGAGTTTTTCTAGAAAAAAAAACACACACATAAAAAATTGGGCGTACTGATTTGAGTTTAGAAAAAAATGTTCACGCTATTTATGTGTGTTTTCTACAATCGGTCCATGTTTGGATTTGAGACCCATTTTCCTTAAAACAATGGTGTATCATATGGTCGGTATTGAGCGACTATAGTTTTCTTACTTGTTGTTAGTGTATTTGTTTTACATACTACTTAAATGCAGTGTGGCTTTGAAACATTTTGAAATCTTAAACATATGAATTTGCTAATAATTTCGCAAATAATGCAATTATCAATCTTACAAATAATTGTTGGGCAATTTTGGTTGCGGTTTCCTTTAATAATTTTAATTTTATAATTCCTAACTCTGTTGTATAGCACAAATATTAATAATAAAATTGATTTTTAATGTTAAAATAGTAATATTTTAAATCTTTTATTTTTTATAATTTAAACCACTAATTATGTGTTATTTAATCATATAATTTTTTTTGCATTTTAAAAAAATTGTTATGTGGGTTTTTGTGTTTTTAAATACTGATGATGTTTTTTGTTTCTTTTACATTCAAAATTTTTGCGTTGGTTTTTTGACCTTCATTGTTGATTTGAGACACTTAACCAGTTAAAGGTTTTTTTTTTTTTGAAAATTAAAAAAATATTGAACTTTAAATTTTGTTTAAAAAACAATTCAATGAATTCTTTGTTAAATTACTTTAAATTGTCATTTTTTTATTATTTTTTTTTAACAAAAAAAAATATTTTTTTAACTATTTTTTTTTCTAATTTATAAGCTTTTTTACAGTATTTATTTATTTGTTTTTCTTTTTTACTTTATTTTATTTATTTTATGTAAATTTTTTGTTTTTGCTAACCGTCATTCATTATAGAGTTTTGTATTAATGTTGATGATGATGATTAGACCACTACATAGACATTTAAGCCAAAAGAGCTTTATAGCATTTGATCAGCTTTTTGCGAAATATTTTTTTAATAAACTAGTTTTTTTTTGTTTTTATAACTTTTAATTATATAAAAATTAGTGAATTTAAGCCAAATTTTTATTTAAATTGTATTGTTTAAGCTGCCGTTTAATTATTTTATTAGAAATTTTAACACTTTTCTTGATTGTTTTAGTTGGTTTTAAAATCTTTACTTTTTCCAATTATTTCTAAATCTCGTTTTAAACTTTTTTGTTTTTGCTTTATTTTTTTAGTTATTACCTTTCCGTAACGTTAACCCGTTCTATTCAGTTACCACCTCACGACTAAAAACAATAAGTTTTGCTTTTTAGCCAAAAACCATTCATTTGCAATCTGTGTTGTTGTATTTGCTATACCTGTCGCCTACCTGTGTTGAAGTAGTAGTAGACGGTAGTAAGTTTTACTTACCACAGTTAACAAACGTTATAAAGCTTAAGTTTATCTGGCGTAATAATGATCCACTCTACCGCACACACACACAAACATTGACTTTGTTTACCTCAGTTAATTCCCAAGTCTTGCTTTTGAATTTTGTGTAGACTTTTTTTGTGCATTAGGCTACATTACACTCTCTCTCTCTCTCCATATCTAATTCATTTAAGCCAGATCTTGGTTGTTAGTTTGTAATGTACTTTGAAAATATGTTTGAATAATGTATTTTCGGCTTCGCTGATTTTTGGGTGCTGTTAGAATTTATTTGTTGTGGTGTTTTGTTTTAGCCATTTTTGCCTTCTCTTTGTATATTTTCCTATTTAATATTATTAACCCATTAGGCGACGAGTTAAACCTTAATGCTCATATACAAATATGTTAACCACTTAAATGCGTACACAGAAAAAAATATGGAGGAAACAAATTTGTTTTTAAATTTAATGACTTGTTTAAATTAAAAAACAAAAATTGAGTAATTTTTTAATTGACGCAATTAAAAATTTACTTAAAAATTTTAAAAACAATTTAAGTAAATAATTTTATAAAAATTTAATAGATTTTTTAATTTTTTTTAACTCTCATGGCTTTTGAATTCTCGTTTAGTTTACAGTTTTTTGTATATGAGGCATTCCACACCAAATGTCCAACGAAAAAAACATGTGTACCGTAAACTTCTGAATAGGTTATATGGATAGCCCTATATGGAATTTAGAAAATTGCGTATTTGGTTTTTCAATTCTTCAAAAACTGGGCTTAGGAGGCGTGGTCAAATATTGGAAAAATGGCCAAATTTGTGGCGAGTTGCCTTGATTAAATATTTATCGCATTAAAACTGAATGCACCACAATCTCAAAAATTTGCATTCTTGTATAGTTTTGTATGGGCTATCGACAATTTTTTTTTTTTGGAAAGTTTTCAGAACCCGTTCTGAAATTTTCCATTTTTTAAAAAAGTCAATTTATCAAAAATCCGGCCACTTTTTTTTCTTTTTTAAATTTGTTTTTAAAGTTTAGATGTTTGTCCATCCACACAAAAAAAATCAGAAACACATTTTTCGTTTTTTTCGAGAAAATCGCATTTGAATTTTAAATTTCATAACAATTTAGTAATTTGCTTGTATTTTCTTGTTTCAACAGAGCGTATGAGGAATATTTATGCAATTAATAATACTCATTCGCAACGATAAAACAAAGAAATACAAGCAAATTACAAAATTGTTATGAAATTTAAAGTTCAAATGAGATTTTCTCGAAAAAAAACAAAGAACGTGTTTCTGAATTTTGTGTGGATGAACAAACATCTAAACTTTAAAAAAAAAAAATTAAAAAAGAAGAAAAAAGTGGCCGGATTTTTGATAAATTGACTTTTTTAAAAAATGAGAAATTTCAGAACGGGTTCTGAAAAATGTTCCTATGTTTTTGAGACATTAATATGTTTGGTAAAGTTTGAAAAAACAAGTGTTTTTGTTTTTTTGTAAAAAAATTTAAAACTTTTTTAATCTTTTTAAAAAAATAAATAGATAAATTTTGAGTAAATTTTTAATTTTGTGAATTTTTTTTCCAAACCTTTAATAAATTTTTATTAAAAATTTACTCAATACTATTGAATCGTTTATTGGTGCAAAATTAAGAAATTTTTTACTCAATAGTATTAAAAATTTATTCAAATATTTTTTTATTTTTTTCTGTGTAATAACAGTAAAATCTTTAATTTTTCCTGCTGGCTAAGTACACAGAAAAAAATATGGGGAAAAAAATTTTGAGTAATCACTTGTTTAAATTAAAAAAAAAAATTTTAATTTTTTTATTAACGCAAATAAAAATTTACTCAAAAATTAAAAAAAAAATTGAGTAAATAACACTGTGCAACAAATTTGACGTCTTCCAGTGTATCTCGGACGGGACCAAAAAAATTAAAGTATACCAATAGAAGACCAAGACTCCCGAAGGGTTTTTAAAACTTAGCTCGAGTTCTTTTTTTAGGGCCCACTGAACATTTCAATATTTTTCAAAGGCGTTTTGAATAAGTCAAAAAAAAGTATTAAATCTGTTCTGAGGTAAATAATGTTAAGACATGTCTTCGGTGAAATTTGATGGCGATTATAGAATGTATTAACCCTCTATCTCCCATGTTTGGGGGTCATTTTGGTCCTTTTTTCAAATATCCACAAAAAACACAAATAAAACATGCGTTTAAAGCTTTAAAAGTTTCTACAAGAATCAAAGATCAAAAGATCCTGCAAAATGTGCAAAATGCTTTAAAAAGTTAAATTGTAAATTATCATATACTATTAAATTGTTATACCCTACACCACACTGTGGTACAGGGTATAATGAGTTTGTGCTGATGTTAGTAACAACCCGAAATATTGGTCCTAGACCCACTTTAAAGTATATCGATCGACTCAGAATCACTTTTTGAGTCGATTTAGCGATGTCCGTCCGTCTGTCCGTCCGTCTGTCCGTCCGTCCGTCTGTCCGTCCGTCTGTCCGTCCGTCCGTCCATCTGTCTGTCCATGTAAACGGTGTAAACACGATTCAGGTCGTAATTTTTAATCAATTAACTTGAAATTTGACTTAAGACTCTCTTGGCCCAAGGACGAAGCCTATTGAAATTGGAAAAAATCGATTCATATTTAGACCTAGCCAGTGTTGCCAGTAGATTTAATTGAAAATATCTACGCTTATAAAAAAAATCCGTTATTCCCCTACATTCGTAAAAAATGTCCCCTACAATTTATCCCTACATTAAAATTAGACAAATGTCATTAAAAAAGATTTTTTAAGTTCCAATAATTTCAGATTTTTTAAATATAATATTAACTGATCATTGTCCAGCTAAATATTTGGATGCAAAGAACCGGTGTGCAACAACTTATTCTTCCACAGAACCTGTTCTAATAAAACTGGTGCTACACCGATGTTTTTGTATAGGGAGTAGTGTTTGGGGTCCGGGAATTCCCGGGTCGGATATCGCGGGAATTCCCGGGAAAACACTGGCGGGAATTCCCGGGAATTTTTTTAATTTTTTCCGGGAAATCTGGGAATTTTGTAAAATAAACCTTTTTACATAAAAACGTTTATTTTACTTTAGTTTTTACCAAGGTAGATTTATAAAAGGTAATATTTTAGTGACGTAAATGAAAACAATTTTCTTTCAAAATTATTTAAGTCGGCAAAAACGACTTAAATGTTCAGTGCACACATAAACCAATTTAAACGCTTTTTAAGACTTTAAAATTTTTAAAAACAACTAAATTATAAAAAAATATTGAAATTCAAACGAATTTTTTTTATTTTCCTTGACAAAAATTAAAAAAAATTCAAATATTTTGAAGCATAAAAAGTGTAGTGTAAACTCAAGTCATTTATGCCGTTTTGAAAATTCGTAAATATTATTGTTTTTAAATTTGTCAAAAAACTTGCTATGGAGGAAAAGTGAGGTTATTGGACCTTACCTTGTATAAATCAACCTTGGTTTTTACCATTTTTTTTACATACAGGTATAATTAAATTGATAGTTTTTGTATTTTTTCTATTTGGATAGTGCAAATATATATTCATAGGAAAACTGACCAAGTGTAAAAAGTATGTTAATATCATGAAAAAACTTAAAAAGTCAAAAAATATACGTCTGTTAATTATAATTTTGCTAAGACTGTCAAAAAAATATAAAAATTTTGAACCTAGAGTTAACATTTCCAGAATAAATATTAAAAGTGCTGCCACATATATTAGTTTTTTCTCGAATAACGCATTTTTCCTATTTTTTGCGATTTTTTGTGAAGGAAAAAGTTGCAATATTTTTTTTTGGTTTGTTTTATTGTATTTCAGGATTTTTAACTTTTATGTTTTGATTTTTTATGTTTTAATTAATTGTTATCTCTAATAAAACTGTTTTCAATAAAAAGATAATCAAATTTTAATGTTTTTTATGATTTACATTAATAATGAGAATTTCCCGGGATTCCCGGGAATCCCGGGAAATAAATTATTTTTTCCCGTTTCCCGGGAAATTGAAAAGTCCGGGAATTCCCAAACACTAATAGGGAGATTGTCCCGAAAGTAACAGGTGTTTGTAAGCAGATTTTATTATTTGGAATCCTGTTCTAGAGCAGATGTTGTCAGACCGGTTCTAAAAAATGTTCATGGGTGTTTTCGATTATTTTTCGCAAAATTGATCAGACAATACATGAGTTGCTGGATATTACTCCATATTATGAGATTTTCTCTTTATGATACTTCATTTTCTACTTAAATATGTAAAACGAGTAAAGTTTCCTACTATGGTCGTGTGTGAAACGGTAGCAAAGTATGCTTGTCGGTAAATTTTTGACACTATTGAGGTGAATAAAATTTCACTAGCCCATTGGGCTAGTAGAAATTTTGACATTCAAATAGAAATTTTTGAAATACAAAAAAAATTAACAAAATAAAAATAATAAAAACAAAAATACAAACATTTGCTTTTTCTTTATGGATTTTCAATAGTTTGTGTTCGTCAAGAAAAAAAAATTGAAAAACAAACAAATATTCAGCTAATAATTTGTGTTCGTGAAGAAAAATTGCAAAAGATGCATATGAAGTGCCAACAATTTAACAAGTCAGGCATGGCTTCCCGTTTAGATTTGGATTGGACCCAATTTATGTAATTTTTCAGCGAATTTTTAAAATTAAGGCCAATGAAAAGAATCATTGATTGAAGCACTAATAGTTTATAAACGATTAGATCCATCTAATATGAAGGTTACATTTGCTTTTATGATTTATCTGTATAGGTTTTTGTAATAAAGGTCAATAAAATCCATTATTTATTGCAAAACAATTCTTTGGTAGGAGATTTTGAATTATTTAATGTAAAAATTTTAAGAAATTTTCATAAATATCATGGTACAATGCATAAATATAAATTTCTTCAACATTTTTTGTTTTTATTTTTTGACAACTATCAAAAATTTACTGTTGTCAAAAAAGATTTCATTTCACACAGCAGAAACACAAAATTTAATCACCATAGAAAAAATATTTTTCACCATAGTACTTTGCTACCGTTTCACACACGCCCTATAAATAGAAAAATTTTCTATTAATTTCGAGTAGATTACAGAGTTTGTTGAAATTTACCCAATTTATTGTAAATACCCTTTTAGTTAGAGTGTACAAAAGATTAAAAAAACACATTCCAGGAATTTGTTCTGAAACCCTCCAAGAAAAGTACTGTTTTTAACTAAAATTCAAGGTGTTGGACAACTTTTAGCTATATTCTGAAAAAGTACCTACATTTGATGAAATTTTAAAAATCTGTCCGTTTTTCCCTGCGCTATCATTTTGAAAACAAAAATACCTACACGTAGGGATTTTTCCCTACTTCTGGCAACACTGGACCTAGCCCCCATACAAAGGTTCTCTTTAGTTTTGGCTTAAATGACTCTTATATCCGCATTATGATAGGTAGAAAAAAAAAATTTAGCAGGAAAACGTGTTTTGTCTCCACAAACCACCATTCCGAATTTTGAAGGAATCGGACCAGTTCTTCTTGTAGCCCTGTACAAACCACCTTCCCGATTTTCACATAAATCTCTCAAATTTCATGAAAAAAAGAAAATATTTAATTTAAATTTTGTTTGTGTATGTTAAACGCGTAATTCAATAACCTTATGAAATCTGATTACCATCGGACCATTTTTGGACTTAGGCCCCATGTAAAAATTTCGCCCGATATTCACTTAAATCGGTTATTGGCAGCAAATTTGATTTGTAAGTGTTTTTTACACTTATTAAAGGTTCGACAAAATATATATCTAATCAGTCCATGTTTGAACTTGGGACTCATTTTCCGGGAAACTCTGGCGTAGGGTATTATGTGGTCGGTCTTGACCGACTATAATTTTCTTACTTGTTTTTCATTAAAGTCGTGTGAAATAAGTCGAAAAAATGTTATAAATCGCTTCTGAGTTAAATTACTATAATAGATGTCTTCAGTGAAATTTGATGGCGGTTCTTTTCTTAGAACATTTTAACCCTCTATCTCCCACTTTTAGGGGTCATTTTTGTTTTTTTTTCCTAAAGTGCAAAGAATGTAAGTAATATGTCAGCAACAATGTGACAGAACTCCACTCTACATTATGCACGGTTAACATTTCAATCTGTTCCGTTGATTGGATTGACTCTGACATTGTGAACGTAGCTTTAAACCGATTTTTCTGCAATTCAATACCAAATAGACCAGGAGAACGACCATTATAGATGCCAAGCTTCAGCAGCCTCAGGATTGTCTTTCGAAAGTTGCCGTGTTTTTTAACTTGTAGATTCGCGAAAAACCCATACCGACATTCACTAGTTTGCTTATAACTTTTGAATCACTGGACCGATTTTGCCGAATTGCAATACCTACCTATCTATCGAATTGTCTTTCGAAAGTTATTGTGTATTCTACAGACAGACGGTAGGACGGACATCGATAATCATAAATATTATACTTTATGGGGTCCTAAGTATACCAATATTTCGAGGTGTTACAAACGGAATTAAAATCTTATATATACCCTCTATCACTACAGTGGATGGTATAAGTAACGGAAAAAGTTCCCAGACAACAAAATGTTGAGCCCTCCAAATTTATGACTCCTTAATGACTACAAAAAAACATTGTTTTTAAAGCCCACATATTTTGGAATAAATAATGATTCAAATAGGAAACTTTTTTTTGAGTTTTTCATTTTTTTGCTCATAAAACACTCTTTTTTTGGAGTCAAAAAGAGCAATCAGAAATGAGTCCAAAAAGACTTAAAAATGTAAGGGAAATTGTTATTTAAAAATGTTGGCTCCAAAATGAATCCAAACAATTTTATTTGAAATACAAAATAACAATCAAACATAGCGTTTAAATTAAATACCGCGCTATTTATGTGGTTTTTGGACAAATGGAATACACATCAATGACAGAACCTGCCAATCCGAGTGATTATTTTGGAAGATCCTGAATGAATACTCCTTGAAGATGATGAATTGTTCTTTGTGGTCAGTTTTATAGTTTTAAAATCTATTCCTTTGTAATTTATAATTAATAAATATAAACGTATATGTACAAATAAGAAAAATATGTAAAGAGTGATCTTTCTATTTAAAAAAATTAAAGGATTAGCGATCTAAAAAAAAAAAAATTGACATCAAAAAGGCTCAAAGCAGGATTTTTTTACACTCCAAATGGACTTCTAAACGACTCAAATTAATATGGGAAATTTCCCAAATACACACTTTTTATTGTTTCAATTTGGAGTCTGAAAAGAGGGCTCTTTTGGAGGAACCACTTTCATACAAAAATTTGAAATTTTGTTATATTTTTTGAGCCCATTTTGGAGTCTAAATTGAGTCTGGTTGTTAGCTGGGTTATTTTTTTTTTTAAATTCGTTATGTTTTAAACGAATAATCAAAATAGCTACTTTTTAATAGGTACTAAATATTGTGAATAAACTGGCATAATTTAAAACTAAAATCTTTGAAAAGTGTCCGATTTGGCATGGAACGCCTATACCGACCCAAGTAAAAAAGTTTTGATAAAGTCATATATAATTTTATAAACACCATATATAATTATATGGAATTTGATGCGAAAAATGAGTCGATAAAACCATATAAAATTCTATCAATGTTGATTAAATTTTAATAAAATTTGATATAATTTTATGCGAAAATTGGCCCCCTATATTTGATATAAAACAACAGAATTGTTTAATCATATGTAATTATATAAAATTTTATCAAATTATATAAAAATTTATATAATTATATAGAATTACATAAAATTATATATAATTATATATATTTTTTATATAATTATATATAACTTGATATAATTATATGTAATTCTATATATTTTTATATAATTTGATATCATTTTATGTTATTCTATATAATTATATATAATAATATCTATTCGCTAATTTTTCTAAATTTATATAAAAAATAGGGAGCCAATTTTCGCATAAAATTATATCAAATTTTATTAAAATTTAATCAACATTGATAGAATTTTATATGGTTTTATCGACTCATTTTTCGCATCAAATTCTATATAATAATATATGATGTTTATAAAATTATATATGACTATATCAAAACTTTTTTACTCGGGGAATGAAAAAGTGAGTATACGCTAGTATCGAAATATCGAATTCGGTATTACCGATACGATAAAAAAATATTTATTTTTTTATTTTTTGGGGTAATGTATAAGGTATACTGATCCTAGTTTTTAAATAAAAAGATACCAACAACATTTCAACAAAAAAAAAAAACATGTTTTTACGTTCAAATTATAACACTTTAGTATAAGAGGGTTAATTTCAGTTTTACAGTAATTACACAGAAAAAAAACATCGAGTTAATGTTATCTATGCTGGCTTAGGTGAATTTTTTTTGTATGAAACTTAAAAGCCCCGACTTATTACCTATGCCACCAGTATAATTTTACTTTACAATTTCAACAATAAGCCATGTAAGATTTACAAAGGAAAATAGATAAAATTTCGAAATTAGTTTTATTTTGTTTTTTTTTTTCAGTCATTGTAAATTTTTGTTTTTGAAAAAGGTAAGTCAAAAAATTAAATTACAAAAATAAATATTTATTAATAAAATTTATGTACATACATACGTATTTATTAAAATTTCAGAAATTAAATATCAAAAAGTCAATTTCTAAGGAGATGAAGAGAAGAACAAGGATTTATATGCCATAAAAAGTAATTTGTAGTGTATGTGGTGGGGCCAACATCTTAAAAATCGTCTCGCTTGACAATAGTGTTGATGCATTAAAATCCGATTCGCCATCTAAATAAATTATGTATATTGCCTTGAAACCGGTATGTTTTCTTAAAATCAAGATAACTATGTGCCCATATTTTTAAGAATTCGATTTTTTAGACAATTCTGTCGGAACAAGATAACACTACACCTGCTGCGCCGCGTTTGAATATACTTTGAGTGTGTCATCAGCAAATTAACCAGACGATTCAATATTGATAAAACAGACCACGTCTCAAGATGCATTACTATCCAGGAAAAATAAGATTTTTTACACATTGATTCCGATTTTTACAGTTTGCCTGTGGATATAGTAAGGAACGAAGTGGAAAATATCAAAAATAACAATATAAAAAATGCATCGGATTTTTCTACAAAAAAAATCTCAGATTCCGAGACATATTTTTCTGTAGAAAAATTCTCAGATTGTGAAACAATTTTTTCATAGAAAAATCAGATTCTGAGACATTTTTTCAATAGAAAAATTCTCAGACTCTAAGACATTTTTCTATAGAAAAGTACTTAGATTCTGAGTTTCCTATAGAAAAATTCCCAGATTCTGAGACATTTTTTCCATAGAAAATTCTCAGATTCTGAGACATTTTTTCTATACAAAATTTCTCAGATTCTGAGACATTTTTTCTATACAAAAATTCTCGGAATCTGAGACATTTTTTCAATAGAAATATTCTCAGATTCTGAGACATTTTTTCTATAGAAAAATTCTCAGATTCTGAGAAATTTTTTCTATAGAAAAATTCTAAGATTCTGGGACATTTTTTCTATAGAAAAATTCTCAGACTCTGAGACATTTTTTCTATAGAAAAACTCTCAGATTCTGAGACATTTTTTCTATAGAAAAACTCTCAGATTCTGAGACATTTTTTCTATAGAAAAACTCTCAGATTCTGAGACATTTTTTCTATAGAAAAACTCTCAGATTCTGAGACATTTTTTCTATAGAAAAATTCTCAGATTCTGAAACATTTTTTACATTCTGAGACATTTTTTCTATAGAAAAATTCTCAGATTCAGAGACATTTTTTCTATAAAAAAATTCTCAGATTTTGAGACATTTTTTCTATAGAAAAATTCTCAGATTCTGAGACATTTTTTCTATAGAAAAATTCTCAGATTCTGAGACATTTTTTCTATACAAAAATTCTCGGATTCTGAGACATTTTTTATTGAAAAGTTCTCAGATTCTGAGTCATTTTTTCTATAAAAAAAATCTTAGGTTCTGAGACATTTTTTCTATAGAAAACTCTACAGAAAATTCTCAGATTCTGAGACATTTTTTCTATAGAAAAATTGTCAGATTCTGGTACATTTTTTTTATACCAAAATTCTTAGATTCTGAGACATTTTTCTATACAAAAATTCTCAAATTCTGAGACATTTTTTCTATACAAAAATTCTCGGATTCTGAGACATTTTTTATTGAAAAATTCTCAGATTCTGAGTCATTTTTTCTATAAAAAAAATCTTAGGTTCTGAGACATTTTTTCTATAGAAAACTCTACAGAAAATTCTCAGATTCTGAGACATTTTTTCTATGGAAAAATTCTAAAATTTTGAGAAATTTTTTTTATGGAAAAATTCTCAGATTCTGAAACATTTTTTACATTCTGAGACATTTTTTCTATAGAAAAATTCTCACATTCTGAGACATTTTTTCTATAGAAAAATTCTCAGATTCTGAGACATTTTTTCAATAGAAAAATTCTCTGATTCTGAGACATTTTTTCTATAGAAAAATTCTCAGATTCTGAGAAATTTTTTCTATAGAAAAATTCTCAGATTCTGGTACATTTTTTCTATAGAAAAATTCTCAGATTCTGAGACATTTTTTCTATAGAAAAACTCTCAGATTCTGAGACATTTTTTCTATAGAAAAACTCTCAGATTCTAAGACATTTTTTCTATAGAAAAACTCTCAGATTCTGAGACATTTTTTCTATAGAAAAATTCTCAAATTCTGAAACATTTTTTACATTCTGAGACATTTTTTCTATAGAAAAATTCTCAGATTCTGAGACATTTTTTCTATAGAAAAGTTCTCAGATTCTGGTACATTTTTTCTATAGAAAAATTCTCAGATTCTGAGACATTTTTTCTATAGAAAAATTCTCAGATTCTGAGACATTTTTTTTGTATAGAAAAATTCTCAGATTCTGAGACATTTTTTTTGTATAGAAAAATTCTCAGATTCTGGGACATTTTTTTATAGAAAAATTCTCAGATTCTGGGACATTTTTTCTATAGAAAAATTCTCAGATTCTGAGATATTTTTTCTATAGAAAAACTCTCAGATTCTGAGACATATTTTCTATAGAAAAACTCTCAGATTCTGAGACATTTTTTTTATAGAAAAATTCTCAGATTCTGAGACATTTTTTCTATAGAAAAATTCTCAGATTCTGAGACATTTTTTCTATAGAAAAATTCTCAGATTCTGAGACATTTTTTCTATAGAAAAATTCTCAGATTCTGAGACATTTTTTCTATAGAAAAATTCTCAGATTCTGAGACATTTTTTCTATAGAAAAATTCTCAGATTCTGAGACATTTTTTCTATAGAAAAATTCTCAGATTCTGAGACATTTTTTCTATAGAAAAATTCTCAGATTCTGAGACATTTTTTCTATAGAAAAATTCTCAGATTCTGAGACATTTTTTCTATAGAAAAATTCTCAGATTCTGAGACATTTTTTCTATAGAAAAATTCTCAGATTCTGAGACATTTTTTTCTTTAGAAAAATTCTCAGATTCTGAGACATTTTTTCTATAGAAAAATTCTCAGATTCTGAGACATTTTTTCTATAGAAAAATTCTCAGATTCTGAGACATTTTTTCTATAGAAAAATTCTCAGATTCTGAGACATTTTTTTCTTTAGAAAAATTCTCAGATTCTGAGACATTTTTTCTATAGAAAAATTCTCAGATTCTAACATATTTTTTCTATAGAAAAATTCTCAGATTTTGAGACGTTTTTTCTGTAGAAAAATTCTCAGATTCTGAGACATTTTTGCTATAGAAATATTCTCAGATTCTGAGACATTTTTTCTATAGAAAAATTCTCAGATTCTAAAATATTTTTTCTTTAGAAAAATTTTTCAGAATCTGGCAAAAATGTCTCAGAATCTAGAAACTTTTCTATAGAAAAAATCTCTCAGAATCTGAGAATTTTTCTATAGAAAAAATGTCTCAAAGTGTAAAAAAAAATATCTTTAGAAAAATGTCTCAGAACGTGAGAATTTTTCTGTAAAAAAATATCTCAGAATTAGAATTTTTCTATAGAAAAAATGTCTTAGAATCTGAGAATTTTTCTATAGAAAAAATGTTTCAGAATGTGAGAACTTTCTAAAGAAAAATGTATCAGAATCTGAGAATTTTTCTATAGAAAAAATGTCTCAGAATCTAAGAATTTTTCTATAGAAAAAATGTCTCAAAATCTGAGAATTTTTGTAAAGGAAAAATGTCTCAGAATGTGAGAATTTTTCTATAGAAAAAATGTCTCAGAATTTATGATTTTGTTCTGTAGAATAAATGTCACAGAAGCTAATATTTTTTCTATGAAAAGAATCTCACATAATTTGAGATTTTTTTCTATAGAAAAAATGTCACAAAATCTGATATTTTTTTATAGAAAAAATGTCTGAGTATCTGAGATTTTTTTCTATGGAAAAAATGTCTCATAATATTCTTTAAAAAAAAACAACAATTGTAATTTGCGATTAAAAAAATATTTTTTACAAATAAAGCCATAATAAAATCAAATTACTTATTGGAATTATTTATAGTTAGCTTATTAACAAAATAAAATAGATAAAATACCAAACTTTATGTATAAATATTTACTTTGTAAAGTTTACAAAGTTTATTAGGAATATTTCCTAAAAGCATAGTTAATTTTTCGAACATATAATTTTTTTAAAATCACCTTGGCTTTTTAGTAATATTGTCTAAAAACTTTGTAGGCTTATGTTATCTTGGCACTTAGATAAAGTTATACTATGTTTTTAGGTAATATTACCTTGATTTTTTTTTGTGTGTACAATTGTTTTGTATTGTGATTCTTTGTATTTGAAAATCCGTTACTTGTAGAGTGTTTAAAAGGTATCAAACTTAAAAGTAAGCCTTACCAAATAAAGTAAATAAACAAAAAATATGACTAGAAAAGTACTGAAATGTTTTATAAACACCTAAACTATTAGCTAACAATAAAATAAAGTGAGAAAAATGATACGATGGGCGAAAATTAGACAACCAGTCAATATGCCGACTTTACTTAAAGGGAGTCAAAAATAGTTGTTGGAAAAACAAAAGTGTGTAAGATTTAAAAAAAATTCTGATTAATTTTATTGAAAAATTAAAATATTTTTTTTGTTGGAGTAGGTTTATTTTAGGTCGAGGTCATTATTTCTTTTAATTTAAACTAGGCTTAAAACAATGATAATTTCATTGAATAGTTTTCAAGATAATTATTTTTCTGTTTTACATTTATTTATGTTGGTCATTTTTGTAAGACTTAATCGACACTTCTTTCGGGATTTGTCAGATTCCATTGTCAAGATTTTTTAGCAAATATAAAACTCTATACTACAAGTTGCAAAGGGATTTTAATGATAAATCGTTAATGATCAATAGGGATGAGATTTCCATGCAAATGCATGTTTTTTGTGGATAGTCTAAAAATGATATTGACAAATTATCTTTCCGAATCAAGAAATTTGCGGTAAAATGGCATCGATTTGTTTTTGCATATTTTTGCATATTTTGGTGAAAATGCATATTTTTGCATATTTTGATTTAAAATGCATATTTTGTGCATATTTCCAACTTTTAAGTGCATTTTTTTGCATATTTTGGCATAAATTAGAAAAAAAAACAAATTTATTTTTTCCAATTTGTTCCTATTTTAAATTTTAATGTGGTTATTCATAAAACCTAAAATATATTTAAAGTAGGTTTATTTGACAGATATTGCAGGAACAATTGTCAAATAAACCTACAATAAGTCTGTTATAAGTATTATGAATAAGAGCCTAAAAATTTATTTTAAAAATAAAAAAAATTATTTTTTATTTTTTTTTAATTTTTAATTTTTTATAGATATTCTTACTTTCTAAATCAACTTGCTTATAGAGTTTTAAATGTTACTATTTAAACTCGGCGTTACTTTTTGCTTCTTAAGAAGATTTTTCTTGTACACATTTTATTTTTTAGTGCATATTTTAATGTTTTTTAATGCATATTTTTAATTTTTTAGCGCATATTTTCGAGTTTTTAGTGCATGAAAATCTCATCCCTAATGATCAAACTAAAATATTAAAATTAAAAAAATAAAAAAAAAATTAAAAAAAATGTTAGCAATCCAAAATAAACCTTTTTTTGGATTCCGTTTTAGAAATATTTGGGATTCCTATTGTGTAGTGTGACTCTACAAACTCTCAAATAATATATTCATGAAAAATATTTGATTATATTCAAAAATGTATATTTCTTAGTATTTTAAATTGTGAGTTGAAACTTTTATTAGGTGGGCAATAAAAAAATCTAATAACATACACATAATGGTAGTTTTAAATTAATTGCATTTCGTTTTTAATTATATGTGTTTCTATCATATGTTTGTTTTAATATACAATTTCCTTTATAAATATTTATTTATCACAAGTTAAACCCCAACAATTCTCACATAAGTGTCAATTAATATGCATTTATATTCATTCAGTTGAAAATATTTTTTAAAAATTCTGATGTCATTTGTTTTAAAAATTTAACAAAACATTGTGGTAGAACGTTAAAATTTTGTTTTGCTTATTTTTACCTGAATTTCTTTCAAATTCTTGAATAACAGATAATTGAAGATATTTTCTTAATTTAAATGACGCGTGTTATAAACATTATTGTTATGGTTTATAAAATTATTAATAATTTTTTTTTTTGTATTATTTAATTACTCTTCAATGTTATACATAATTTAGTTTTATTTGTCAGCTCTAAATATACTCAACAAATTCTATATAAAAAAACAAAAGACTTAAGCAACAAACCTGTTCTTATATTCTGTATGTATTTTTTTGTTATTTAGTCTACTACCACTTCTAACATGTATTCATTGTTTGCTGAAGTGTTTCGTTTTTTTGCAGCTTATATATATAAGTGTTAGTCTTGAAAATATATATATCGTGGAACTATATTCAATTTGAGCTATCTGCTCGGTTGACGAAAATGAGTTTTTGATTGCAAAATGTTCGTTGGCGTAAGTGTCATCTATGGTATTAATTTCAGAACAAAAAAAATATTTTAAGACTATTTTATTGCAAAAATAGCATGAGCTATGTGAAACCATGTTTTTTTATAAATAAAAATTTGAGCTATCTACAGTATATTTTACTAGAGTAAACTTTTAAATTTAAATTTTTTGATATTATCACTTTTTAGACGGGTTTTCCATCAATAAAAATAACGGCATAGTTTTTTTTGGAAAATTTCAACTCATTTCCGCGGTTAAAAACGCGGTTTTTGACCCTTATTTCGATGAGGAGCAAAACCGGTTAAACTTTTTGCATATTTTATTTGCCCATTCGATTGTACAGCAAACACAAGTGATATGACATTTTTCGCAAGCTTCATGAAGGTTCCAAATAATGGCGATAAAGCGCGAAAAAATCGATGATTTAAAAAAAAAACTTAAACGTATTTTTTAACACCTTTTCTGGAAGGGCTTAAAAAACTGAGAAATATGGTACCAAAATCATATTTTTATCATAATCCGTTAAAAAGTTATAAAGCTTTAAAGTGTATATTTAATGAGCTATCTGCTTAGGTTGATTAATTTCAAATAAAAAAGGTTGAGCTATCTGCTGTAACTCAGCGAATAATACGAATTTTTACAAACAAGGCACATGTAAAATTTAGTAGTAATTATTAATTAATATTGTAAAAGATCGAATGACAAAACATTTAAAAATACGCGAATGCGACGGTTTTTTTGCTCTCCTGAAAAGTTTTGTTTTTTTAGTTAGCTCAAATTGAATATAGTTTAACGATATATTTTTTTTTTTTTCAAAAGCTTAGACAATTTAAATTGTAATTTAATATTAATTATACACTTAAAGAAATTGTAGGTATGGTTAGAATTATTTACTTATAAGGTGAAAATTTGTTTACATTTTCATATGGGAATTATATGTGGAAGAGATGTGAGGATACTTAATTAGTGTCAGTTGTTTATTACTTCAACTAGCAGGCCCGCCCGGAACTTCGCCCCCGGTAATATTAAATACCGGATTAAAGATGGATCAGGATTAGAGTCCCTATTTCTAAAATTCTCCCCTAAAGAATTTTTATTTTATGTAATTTTTTTCGTTGAAGTCTTTCATAAAAACTATTTAGAATAAACAATAAAATTAAAACAGCCCCGTTTGGCTTGGAATCATGTTCGTTTCGGTAAATAATGTTCTTGAAAATTTTCGAGCCCTTATATCGTAATTATTGAAACCAGTTTATTCCCCGTTTCACTCCATTTCGTTCCCCGTTCTATTCAATTTCGTTTCCTTTTCTATTAATTTGTTCGCTATTTTATTCCATTTTGTTCTTAATTCCAATTCATTTCGTTACATGTAGGCTTCATTCTCGAAAAAAAAATAATAAAAACAAAAGTACCACAGTACAATAATTTACCTTTATAACCCCATTAAAATCTAAATTTCCAGAAGGAACTTTTTCAGAATGATTTTTTGGGCTGGAGGATCCCACATTTCAAGTTACTATGACCAATTTTTCAGGAGATAGTAAAATAGGAATTTCCAAAAAGGACATTTTTAGAATGTTTTGAAATTGGATTAGTAGTTTCGGAGATTTTAAAATTTTACGTCTTTTGACCCAAAGTTATCTTTAAAATGGATGTGGTCAATGAAACCTACCCTAACTTACCCTGAAGGAAAATTCTAAATATTGGTGAAAAAATTTTTGAAATCTCACAAAAAGTTTCTTATATTTACAAATTTTACGTAGATGAACCGAAGCCTATGTCTATCCTGAAGGCCCATACATTTTTTAAATAAGTAGTTTCGGATATTTCGAAATTTTACGTTTTTTGGCCAAAAGTGAGCGTAGAAGTGGGTGTGGTATATGAGAGCTAACCCATGTCCACCCTGAAATCGGATGAGTAGTTCGATCATATTAAAATTTTACGTTTTTCTTGACAAAGGTGGGCGTAGAAATGGGCGTGGTCAATAAAACCTAGAATATTTCCACACTAAACCTAGAATATTTCCACTCTAAAGGACCAAGTGTTGGTGAAAAAAAATTTGGAAATCGGATGAAAAATTTTGGAGATTTATAAATTTTAGTTTTTTTTTTTTGCCAAAAAGTGGGCGTATAAGTAAGCGTGGTTGATGAATTCTAGTCTATGTCCACCCTGGAGGAACACTCTAAATATTTGTGAAATTTGAAATCGGATGAGTTGCTTAATAGATATCTAAATTTTAAGTTTTTTTGCCAAAAGTGGGCGTAGAAATGGGCGTGGTCGACGAAACTTATTCCAAGCATGTATTGGTGAAAAAAAAATTTAAATTGGTTTAGTAGTTGTGGAGGTTTTGAAATTTTACGTTTTTTGGCTAAAAGTGGGCGTAAAAGTGGGCGTGGTCGATGAAACCTAGCCTATGCCGACCCTGGAGGAACACTCTAAATATTGCTGAAAACTTTTTTGAAATCGGATGAGTAGTTTAACAGATATTTAAACTTTAAGTTTTTTACCAAAAGTGGGCGTAGATGTGGGCGTGGTCGATGAAACCCAGCATATGTCCACTATGAAGGACCATTTCAAGTATGTATTGATGAAAAAAATTTTGAAATCGGTTCAGTAGTTTTGGAGATTTTTCAATTTTACGTTTTTTGGCCAAAAGTGGGCGTAGAAGTGGGCGTGGTCGATGAAACCTAGAGTATGTCCGTCCGGGAGGAACACTTTAAATATTGCTGAAAACTTTTTTGAAATCGGATGAGTAGTTTCATAGATATTTAAATTTTTAGTTTTTTACTAAAAGTGGGCGTAGATGTGGGCGTGGTCGATAAAAGCCAGCATATGTCCACCATGAAGGACCATTCCAAGTATGTATTGGTGAAAAAAATTTTGAAATCGGTTCAGTAGTTTTGGAGATTTTTCAATTTTACGTTTTTTGGCCAAAAGTGGGCGTAGAAGTGGGCGTGGTCGATGAAACCTAGCCTATGTCCGTCCGGGAGGAACACTTTAAATATTGCTGAAAACTTTTTTGAAATCGGATGAGTAGTTCCGGAGATTACTTTGTACAAACATACAAACAAACAAACATTACCTCTTTATAATATTAGTATAGATTATTACTTGTTGTCATTATATAAGTCAATTATTTCAACAGGTGCATATAAGAGAGGACATTCTTTTAATGACGGGTTGGGAATATTTGCCTTTAAATGTCAATAATAACAAACAAATATTAGAACTATGTTTTAAAAATGCCAGCGAATTTTGCTTAAAACATTATATTATGATAATTTTTTGGTTTCATACATATTGTTTTTTTATTTTTGTTATATAAATGAAATATTTTTCTATTAGAAAATGTTCAGCCTTGATCAAAATAATTTTAGTAAAATAATAATTTAAAAAAAAATAATTATTTGATAAAAAAAAGGTTTTTTGATAAAAATGAGGGTTTTAATGAAAACAAGTAAAAAAAGTTAAATTCGGCCTTGCCGAATGTAGTGATACCCTCCACAATTTAATAAAGATTATTGCAAAAAACTTTATTAAAAAGATAATTACTTTTGAAAAAAAAAAAAAATTTTTTGAAAAAAAATTTCCGCGAAAAAAATGTTGGTAAAAAACAATATCCGCGATTTTTTTCTATTTTGTCAAAAAATATATTCGTACTTGTTTAAATACCATTTGGTGTTCAATTATGTTCACATATGTCAACCAGAAGCCGAATTAAAGCAAAATTTTTGAGGTGTCCTTACATTTTCGTTCATAACTTTTGAACCGCTGAACCGATATCGCTCAAATGCAATACCAAACTTCTCAAGAGAACTTCCAATAAATATGTTAAGTTTCAGTCATCAGACAGACAGACGGACATCGCTAGAATGTTTTAAAATCGATCGGGGATCATGAATATATACACTTAATGGGGTCCCAGACCGATATTCGATGAGTGACAAACGGAATGACAAACTTATATATACCCTCTATCATTAAGTGGAGGGTATAAAAAAAATTGTGATGAAAAAACAAAACATGTTAAAAATAATTAATTTTCGTTAAAAGAAAACCTTTTTTTTTATGAAAAAAAAAATTGTGATGAAAAGAAAATGTTGCTAAGAAAAGTATATGGGGCATTCCATGTCAAATCGGAAACTTTGAATAATTTTTTTTTTTTAGATTTTCCCAATTTGTTTACAATTTTTTAGTACCCTTCAAAAACTCCTTCGTGTTAAATTTTCAGATTTATTTGATGACCCGTTCAAAAGATATCAAATTTCTAAAAATTGGTAGTTTGTTCCTTTACTCAAACTTCTTTTACTAATAACTTCTTCAATAATGGTCCAAATTTCAATTTTTTTTTTTTTAATTTTTGTTTTTTAACGTACTTTTTAAAAAAAAATCACAAAAAATTCTTAAAAGCGCTCTAGTATGCGATTTTTAAGTTTTCAAATTTAAATCTCATTTTTAAAAATGTTTGTACTCTTTGATTTTTTTGAAATTTTTTTGTATAACACTTCTATCGATTCTACAAATTTTTTGCCCAAGAGGTTCGTGGGATAACGATTATTACTATTTTTTAAAATTTTTTGAAAAAATTTTATTGTAATTTTCAAATCTTAAAATCATTTCTACTGCTCGAATGGTGCGTCATTGAGGGGTCCTTTATAAGTCCGACCCCCTTTAATTTTTTCGTCTTACCTTTTTTTTGAAACAAACTAATACCCTATCTCCAATTTCTAAGGGGGCTCCCACACAAAACGACATTTTTTTAAATTTGCTCCAACCGCTCTAACTGGCCTAATAGTGCCCTTAGAGCAACAAAATGTATGACCGATCCACAATATTTTTTTAGTCCAAACATTTTCTCTGAATACACCTACCCTCTATCTTTAACTGTTAGGGCGGTCCCCATACAATTTTTTTTTATTTTTTGTAAATTTGTTTTATTTAATCAGCTTCTACCGGTCCAATGGTGCGTCCGAGAGGGGTCATTAGTGAGACCGACCCCCATTTATTTTTACCTTACAACATTTTTTCAAAACATACCTACGCCCTATCTCCACTCCCTAAGTAGGCTCCCATACAAAATTACATTTTTATAAAATTTGCTCCAACTGTTATTTGTATGGGAGCCTACTTAGGGAGTGGAGATAGCGCGTAGGTATGTTTTGAAAAAATGTTGTAGGGTAAAAACAAATGGGGGTCGGTCTCACTAATGACTCCTCTCGGACGCACCATTGGACCGGTAGAAGCTGATTAAATAAAACAAATTTACAAAAAATAAAAAAAATTGTATGGGGACCGCCTTAACAGTTAAAGATAGAGGGTAGGTGTGTTCAGAGAAAATGTTTGGACGAAAAAAATATTGTGGGTCGGTCATACATTTTGTTGCTCTAAGGGCACTATTAGGGCAGTTAGAGCGGTTGGAACAAATTTTAAAAAATGTCGTTTTGTGTGGGAGCCCCCTTAGAAATTGGAGATAGGGTATTAGTTTGTTCCAAAGAAATGTTAAGACGTAAAAATTAATGGGGGTCGGTCTTATA
Organism: Pegoplata infirma; assembly: GCA_963921195.1. Lineage (NCBI taxonomy): Eukaryota > Metazoa > Arthropoda > Insecta > Diptera > Anthomyiidae > Pegoplata > Pegoplata infirma. The sequence continues at coordinate 60,877,848 of OY992540.1, forward strand.
AAGGACCCCTCTATGACACACCATTGGAGCAGTAGAAATGATTTTAAGATTGGAAAATTACAATAAAATTTTTTCAAAAAATTTTCAAAAATAGTAATAATCGCTATTCCACGATCCTCCTGGGCAAAAAATTTGTAGAATCGATAGAAGTTTTACACAAAAAAATTAAAAAAAAAATCAAAGAGTACAAACATTTTCAAAAATGAGATTTTAATTTTAAAACTTAAAAATCGGATACTAAAGCTCTTTTAAGAATTTCTTTGGGATTTTTTTTTAAAAGTACGCAAAAAAAAAAAAAATTGAAAAAAAATTGAAATTTGGTCCATTATTGAAGAAGTTATGAGTAAATGAACAAACTACCAATTTTTAAAAATTCGATATCTTTTGAACGGGTCATAAAAAAAATCTGAAAATTTACCACGAAGGAGTTGTCGAGGGGTACTAAAAACTGTTAACAAATTGGGAAAATCTAAAATTTTTTTTTCTAAGTGTCCAATTTGACATGAAATGCCCCATATATATTATTGATCCATGATCTATTCTAAGATATTCTATGACTATCCGTCAGTCAGTCCGTCCGCCTGTCTATAGATAACACAATGCAGTCCAAAATAAAACAGCTAGACTCCTGAAGTTTGGCACAAATATGTCTCATGTTCATAGGCAGGTTAAGTTCGTGAATGGGCAAAATCGGGACAGGGGGAAAAAGGTTTCCCTTGAAGAACTAAACCAACCTCTGAAAAAATACAGTTTTTTACATGTTCTTTGTATTTTTGTTAAATAAATGAAACCTTTGGTATATTTATCCCGATGAGAAGGTGTCCCCCACTGACCCCATCAGACCTCCGCCCCAAAAAAACGCCCCTGACAAAATTTTCGTTTTTTTAATTTTTTTTTACATTTTGGAGGGTATAAAAGATTCGGCACAGTCGAATTTAACACTCTAACTTGTTTTTTTTTTTTTTTTAAATTGGGGAAATTGAAAATTAAAACCAAATTAAAATTTAAGGGGACTGGGACCCAGGCCCCCTAGAGCCAAAAAATCGCCCCACTCATCTTCAGGGTTGAGTGGGTCTTAAATTAAAGGCTATTAAAAAAGAAAAATATAAATGAAGGGGTCTAGGTCACAGGGCCCTTCTAAATTATTATAAACTACGTCCAGCCGGCCTTCGGCTAGGCTTAGGGATTACAAACTCCATAAATTCATTTAGCGGCTTCGCTAAATAAAGTTTTTTTATGTGTATTACAAAATGGCGAAATTATTGAACAGAAAGATACTAAAATGGATCTAGGGGGTACAATATTGTTAAAATACATACAAAATATACATATTTGCAATCGTGGGTAAATTACCTTTCACCTTAAGTTACGTGAGAACAGCCCACCTACCAACAAATGAAAAATTTTGATGAAAAAAAAACTTTTGAAAAAACTAAATTTTAATAAAAAAAAATTAAAAATTGATGAAAAAAACATGTTTATTGAAAAAAAAAAGATTTTTTATTCACCAGGGTGAATTTTTATATTATGCACCAGCAGGTGAATTGTTATCCAAGTTACAAACCTTTAAGTCTTTATCTTATGAGCTTAACATCCTGCTGCAGTGGCTTAAAATTAAATGATTTGGTTAAATATTTAGAGTTTTAAGATAAAAAGCGTAATTTTCCCAGCAATAAAATTTTAATACCTCTTGCTAGAGATAAATTCTCACAGACTAGTTTAATAAAAAAATATAATATATATAAAATATTTACTTTTTTTTGTAAATTTAATTACATGATTTCAAGTTATTTGGTAGTTTTATAGCAAAATAATTTAAAAATAAAATTTATCTGACTTCCTTTAAAGTGTATCCAACGCCATCAAAACTCCAACGCATACACACTAGACCACCCAAAAAATGTATGGGATTTGCAAAAGTATTTTTTTGTTCGCTCCACCGGCAGTTTCTGATAGATTGGCCATAAAAAATAATATCTGTGCAAGAACTGCATCTCTCGGTTGCATACAGGCCAGTCGATTTGAACTTTTGGCCCCAAAAGTGACCTAAAAGCACTACAAAGCTTTTAAGTGCCATAACTCTTAAAATATGCGTTTTTCTAAAAAATACTACATAAGTTTTAATTTGCATAATAAGAAAGCAAACATTTCCTTCATACAAATTTTTAGCCTAAGTCTAAGACATCGTGGTGTTTTTGGCGGTTAAAATAAAAATTTATGTGAAGACTTCATTTAAAACGACCCTCGTTAAAATTTGGACGGAGACTCAAATAGTCGGTATCTATTATTTTGTAGAGTAAGATATGTAGTTTTCATAAACCAATTACATTTGGAATTTATATGGGTAATTTCATTACAGACGAGGCCAAAGCTGACTTTGAAGTTTAGATTTTTGAAATGCTGTATACAAATTTGTGAAATTACTTTATTTTAAACGACCCTCGTTAAAATTTTAGTGGATACAATCGGTTTCAATGATTCTGAAGAGTTAGATGTGTACTTTTTGGAAAATATTTGGGGAATTCCAGTCCAAATCACTCACTTTTAGACCCGACCCCCTTCGATTAATTTTTTTTGATATATTTTAGTACGTATTAAATGCAACTTTCACTCAAATTTTCAGACTTTTATACCAAGTTGGTGTTGAGTAATCAATTTTTTAAAATGGTGTTTTTTTCAAAAAAAAAATAAAAAATTTAAATTTTCCATTAATTTTGACCAGTAAAAAATATAGATATCTTACAATAAGTTAGACGACGTTTTGTTGGTATTTAAATGTAGTTTTAGAAAAAAAAATATTTAAAAATTATTCGAACTATTTATCACTTATTTTTTAACGTATAAAATTAAAATCGAATTTTTGAAAAAGTCCAAAACCTACGAATTTTTTTTTTTTAAGTCTAAAAATCCTACTCTAAATTACACAATTTTTAATCCATAATTCGAGATGTGAGCACAATTAGTTCTATTTTTTTTTTTCAAATTTTGAAAATCTCAGTTTTTTTTAGACTCTGGTATATTTTATATGTGGTGCTCCAAAATAATTAAATTGGAAGACATTAACCATAACTTACCCTAGATACATTCATTTGTTGGTAAAAATATGTCTCATAAAAATTTAGGTTTATTGGACATGGGCCTTGAATTTTAAAAAACGGATTACAAGGAAAAATATTTTTTTTTTCTGTTTTCTCACTTTTTTTTGTATTTAAGTTAAATTTGAACTCAGGTGGTTAGAGAATTTTGATTTGGAGTAAAATGGCTCTCTAATAACGCACTAAAAACTAAAATCGGTTGAAAATCAGCCAAGTTATTAAAACTTCCCCAGGCATCTAACGTGTGGCAGACCACTTGATTACAATCCGAATCATGAAATTCATTGAAATGTTCTACTGTAACAGCATTTTGTTATTCTTCAAGTTCAAATGTAATAAGATGCCAAGTATTTTTCATATAGTATTTTGCTAACATGTTTTCAATTTATGCTAAAAATGCCAGCACTTTTCAACACTTGTTTGAAATCTGCATTTTTAACTCTTCAAAATCATGGAAACCGATTGTAATCCATTAAAATTTTAACGAGGGTCCTTTAAAATAAAGTAATTTTACAAATTTGTATACAGCATTTGGATAATCGAAACTCCAAAGTCAGCTTTGGGCTCTTCTGTAATGAAATTACCCATATAAATTCCAAATGTAATTGGTTTATGAAAACTACATATCTTACTCTACAAAATAATGGATACCGACTATTTGAGTCTCCGTCCAAATTTTAACGAGGGTCGTTTTAAATGAAGTCTTCACATAAATTTTTATTTTAACCGCCAAAAACACCACGATGTCTTAGACTTAGGCTAAAAATTTGGATGAAGGAAATGTTTGCTTTCTTATTCTGCAAAATAAAACTTATATAGTATTTTTTGGAAAATCGCATATTTTAAGAGTTATGGCTCTTAAAAGCTTTGTAGTGCTTTTGGGTCACTTTTGGGGTCAAAAGTTCAAATCGACTGGCCTGTATGCAACCGAGAGATCCAGTTCTTACACAGATATTATTTTTTATGGCCAATCTATCAGAAACTGCCGGTGGAGCGAACAAAAATATACTTTTGCTAATTTGGGTGGTCTAGTGTATATATAAAAAATTATAAAATTGTATTACGCATTTGAGACTCTCACTTGTCTTTTCTACAAATAGAATATTTTTAATTTCTGATTAATTTTTATTAAAAATTACTTTTGCAAATTTGGGTGGTCTAATACACACATGCGTATAAATTTCGATCACATGTATTTCTAACATAAATCTTTTGATCGACCACCGTTCGTTCGTTCAATCAAGGCAAAAGCAAAATTACCCATAAATATGATTGCCAAACCTAACTGGCTGTAACCAAAAAATTTCATTAATATTAATTGTGGTACTGCCATAAAAGTACATTATATTGCGTACAACAAAAAAATCTCAATTTTCTTTATACTTTTTTATAAATTTTTTTTTTGCCAAAATCCAACAAAGTATTTAAAAACCTGCTGGTGCTAAAACTAAAGCAGCAACAAAAAAAACTCCACAACGAACTGATTGAATTTCTTAAAAATTGAAATTTTAAGTGATATTTTTTTGTTAAATTTTTTGTTTCAGCACACACAGAGTCAAACCAAAATATTTAAGTACATACAATACGGGTAAAAACATGAAGAATAAAAATAAAGTTTGTTTAAAAACCACTTGAACTAAAACGGTAACAAAAGACAGAATTTTAAACTCAAATATTTTTGGGTTGTCTGTTGTATATCTCACAGCAGGTAAAAATTTTGTATAATGATTTTTTTTTTTGTTAGTTATTTTTTTATGTAAAATTCTTTATTGAAAAGATCTTTCATTTTATTTTGTTAGAATTGAAATATTGAACCGTATTTGACGCTGGGAATTAGATGTATGTAGAATCTATAAAGGCAATTACTAATCAAATATTTATTATACATGATTAATAGTTTATGTTTAATTAACTTAAGTAGCTTTCTCTTTGTAAGAAAAAGAAGTTCTCAATGCATTTTTATGGAGTTTTGTTATTAAACACAAGTACTTAAAGGTCATGCTGTGAGTCAAAACACTTGTTTCAAAATTTAAATTACAAACAAAGAAACAAAATTAAAAGAAAATACAATGAAATAGGGTCATCATGCATTATGTAGATTATTCTTATTCAAAGTGCCTAATTAATGAGGCGTTAGAATTGTTGGTTAATTTTTTGTTATTGCGCCCAAAATGCATTAGAGAAGATGAGTAAGCGGAATTAAATAATTTACATGGAAGAAATTATGTACTTGAAATTAAAACAACAAAATTGTGGAATTTTTTATGCCACAAAAAAGAAAAGCAGATATGATTAACGAAATATTCAGTAAAAAAGTTAAGGAAATATTGAGTACAATTTTTTTTAACATGATAGTGTTTTTAGGCTGGTTTCTAATTTTAAAAGTGACGCAGGACACCACCTCAGTTTGACTCATTACCTTATTAACCATTAGGGCACACTGGGCACGTGCCCAGGGCCCCGACCAAAGGAGCCCCGAAATGTCAATAAATTCGCTCTTACAAAAATAGAGCAAACATTTTTTAAATTTAGTTTTAAAGAAGATTTTACATTTTCTTACAGAAAAATTCTCAGAATCTAAGATATTTTTCGTATACATCTGAGACTTTTTTTAAAATAAAAATTTGTTCTACATTAAAATTTCAAATACATAGAAATTTTTCCTGCATAAAAAGTTTCAGATTGTAAAATATTTTTCGTACAGAAGAGTTTCAGATTCTGAGATTTTTAAAGTCTAAAGTTCATAGTTCATATACGAAAAATGTCTCACATTCTGAAACATCTTTCGTATAGAAAAAGTCTCAGATTCTGAGACAAATGTCTCAGATAAAAGTCTCAGATTCTAAGACATTTTTCGTATAGAAAAAAAATCAGATTCTAAGAAATTTTTCATTCAGAATAAGTTTCAGATTCTGAGACATTTTTCGTGTACACTGATAGAAATTTGTACATGACAATAATGAAAATCTACATTAATGTTATGAAAAATGACATTCAAAAGGAACCTATGTAGGGTTTCATTAACTTAATGAAATGGGTATCATAAAATGTAATTGCAAGAACAAGTTTCATTAAATTAATGAAAATTGTTCATACAAAATATAAATTGTATTTTATGAAAATGTTTCATTACTTTAATGAAAAAAATATTTAATTCTTATGAAATACTTTCATTGAATATATCCTACTTTTTATTTTTGAAATGAAATACTTTTATTGAATAATTGTTACTTTTATTTTTAAAATGAAATATATGTATGAAATTGCAAAGATCTTTTTATAGAATTAAAAATAATAAAAAAAATTTTTCACTTACTTCACTTTTCTCGCACACAATTTTACTCCAACCTTAACTTGTAATACATAATTAAAATCCAAACTAATATAAAACATCACAAAAATTAGTTTATTAATAATTTAGTTTTTATTTAAAATTTCGTAAAAAAAATCACAAAATAACCAAGTTAAAAAAACACTTTCACATATTTTTTATTTTATCTATAGATTTCACTCAGTTTTCTCACACAAAATTTTACTATAACGTTTACTTTTAATACATACGTAAAACCCCGAAATAATTTAAAAGAACTTGAGTTTAATAAATACTTATAATTAATCAAGAAAATTTCATTTTAAATTTCGTAAAAAAATCTTAGAAAAAATCACGCTCTGATCAGCAACAGACTAAACAGACGCGACACGACAAGTGTCAAAAAACAGAAAATTTTGTAAACAAAACTTAATGAAATTTTTTAATGAATCTACGAAATCTAATGAATCAAAATTAATGAATATCTTGCACAATATGTATGAAATTTCATTCAGCATATGAAAAATTTCATTGTTGCAATGAACCAAGCGTTTTTCTATCAGTGTAGAAAAAGTTTTAGATTTTGAGACATTTTTTGTATAGGAAAACTCTCTGAAATAGAAAATGTCTCATTAAAACTAAATTGTTGTACACAAATATCATAGTTTTAATTAGTAAAGAGAAATGATCTCGAGAGGGAATATCCCAACTCAAAATATTCCTTTTTAGTTTCTTTGTCTTAAACAGACAATAATATGAGTATAATTTGTACCAAAAAATATTTTTTGTTGTCATGCGACTTTTTACTTTCCCGCAGGGCCTCAAATTCTTGTGTGCCCAGGGCCCCGCAATACCTTAATGCGGCCCTGGTTTGAATATATACTCGTAAGCTAACGACTGAAAAATAAAAAATAAACCAAAAAAGTATTTAGCTTGGATTTGTAACTTGGGAAATAATTCACCTGCTGGTAAATAAAAAAGTTTTTCACCAGCTGGCGAATTAAACTTAATATAAATTTCGAGCCAACGGGAGCTGGACCCATGAGGTCAGAACGCATTGGAATCAGGATCTTGAATATGTATGAACTAAAGTAGAATTATCATTAAAAAAAAACCAACCGACACTTAAAATCCTACTGAAGATAACACTTATAACTGGAAGTATTTGAAACCGGTATGGGAATACCAGAAATGTCTATAATTTTTTAAAAATTAAGTTTTCTTCTCCATTTTTCAACTTAAGCCCTTATAAAGTAGAATAACATTTTTAACAACTTATTGTTAAAATTGGCAAACAATTTAATAATTTTGGTTTCCTTATTTTTATGAAAAATATATACTTAAACCATAGATGGGAATTTTTAATTACCATTGAAATTTAATTACCATTGGTTGATATCAACACTCAAAAAAATAAAACTGTAAAGTTAACAAATTTGTTTTTGTTAACTCGAGTTTACTAGCTTTTTAGCAAATTTTTAGTTAAAATCAGTGTTTTAACTACTTTTTTGAGTTAAGTTCAATTTACGGAAATACTAGTTTTGAACAAAATTTGAATTAATTTTTTTTTGTTGAATTTTAAACTGAGTTTACGATTTTTTACTAATTAATTTGTCGATTTCTCGTAACATATTTGTTTAGTGAAAATTTTTTATATATTTCTTGTGTAGCCTTCTATGAAAATCTCATTAAATTCGACTTAAGCTGAACTTAATGCTGTGAAAAAAAGAAAAAAATAGGTGAAGTGTTAGGGTTTAAAACCAATATTTAACAAACTTACAATTTTTTACAAAAAAGTAACAAAAAGTTTAGTTGAATTCAACTAATTTTTTTTGTTAATATGTACATAAAAATGTTACAGAATTTTCAGCTGAATTTTTAGTTAAAGTTACGGCTTTTTTTGCTACATTCATTCTACGAAAAGTTAGCTAAATATTTTTAGTTAAATTAACTAGAAATTTAGTAGGTTCAAAATCAGGTGCTTTTTTAGTTAAATTTAACTAAATTTTTTGCTAACTTTACAGTTTTATTTTTTTGAGTGAATGGTAATGAAAAAATTTTCATTACCATTTAATGGTAATTAAATTTTTTTAATTGAAAAAATAATTACTAATGGTAATGAAATGCACCAATTGTTGAAAAACACCAATTATAATTGGTTTCAAAACCATTGGTTTGCACATTTTTGTTTTTTTGAAAAGTTTAAAATTTAAACATCAAAGTATGTTTTTACAAAAAAAATATGGAAATGTTAAAGACAAAAAACAAAACGCAAATAAAAATTTCAAATATTGTGTTATACAAAGGCAATCAACGTGTGTTTGGTTTATAAAATGTGAAAAACTAAAACACCATATAACAAAAAACAACGGATATTTCCAAATATTAACGATTTTGACAATATTGTGACGACTTTTACTAATGGTAATTATTTTTTTTAAATGATGCCATACCAATGGTAATTATTTTTTTTTAATTTTCATTAGTAATTAAATTGATAAGCAGGGAAACCAAAAATATGCTCCAAAAAACACGTTTTATGCGCTTAAAAAATGCCCTTAAAAACGGAAAATATGCTCTAAAAACAATAAAAATATGCCCTTAAAAAAAATTATGTATGTCCCCTTTTTTGCTGTGGTTTTTACAATTTGTTAGAGAATATACCCTCCAAATAACGTTATGTGCGATAGTTAGAGGGTTAAATATGTTCTACAAAAATATTTGCCTTAATATTTTCTACCAAGTTGCTGAATCTAAAGAAAACATAGTTTCATATACCGATATGACGCAGAACAGGCCAAAGGGGAATCAATCGTCACAATTCCGTAATTGTTGAAAAAAACATCCTTGTTGGATAAAAAATTTAAAAATAAATGTTGTCATAAAAAAAATTGGAAAATAATGCTCTAAAAATTGAAAAAAAAAAATGCTCTAAAAATGTAAAAATATGCTCTAAAAAGTGAAAAAATGCTCTAAAAATGGAAAGTATGCTCTAAAAATATGCTCTTATGCTAAAATATGCTCTTAAACCTAAAATATGCAAAAATATGCTCTTAAGGCTAAAATATGCAAAAATATGCTCTAACAAATCGATGCCAGATTTCTGAAAAACTTCTGAAACGGATAAATACCTTGTCCATTTATTAATAATATGCACAGGAAAAAACATGATACAGCATATTTTTGGTTTCCCTGTTGATAAGTAATTTAATTGGTACAATTTATACAACCAATGGTAATGAAAAAAATTTCATTACCATTGACATCAATTAAATGGTAATTAAACCATCAATTAATTGGTCCCTTTAATTAATTAGTCCCATCTATGACTTAAACAAAAGAAAAAAATCTTTTTAAATTTATTCTTTTAGGTGCAAAGTACATTTGGCAGTTTTACAAAATTGAAGAAAAATCTAATTATTTCTGCAAAAAAACAAAAAAATTTAACCCCTTGAATGGCACTGAATTCAATGCTGCTATGTCTAGAAGCACGTGGTTGTCATGTTGTCGCATATGCTGACGATGTCGCGATAGCGGTAAAGGGGAAGCATCTGCCAACATTGAGGGACATTCTTCAGGGTTTCTGAAAGATCTGTCTAAATGGGCAAGAGACTGTGGTCTAGGAATTAATCCAAGTAAAACAGAGGAAAAATAAGATTCCTGCTTTTGATCCTACTTCTCTGGACGGCACTGAAATAACCTTCTCAGATGGAGCCAAGTATCTTGGAGTATTTCTAGATAGGAAGTTGAATTTCAGGCGTAATATTGAGGAACGGGTGAGAAAAGCAACGATTGCTTTATATTCCTGTAAAAGGGCCATTGGAAAATGATGGGGTTTTAGCCCTCAAGTCGTTTATTGGATCTATACAGTGTCCAATTTTGCTGTCTGGAATCATTGTCTGGTGGCCTGCTTTAGAAACAAAAGCGAACTGTGTCTTTTTCACGAAGGTACAGAGAATGGCGTCGATGTGCATCACTGGTGCTCTTCGTACTACACCTACTGCTGCATTATAAATTCTCCTTCACCTGATCCCATTGGACATATTGGGTAGGCAGTATGTGGAGGAGCAGCGATTGTGGCCATAGCGCGATCTTGAAGAAGATAACAATACCACAAAATGTGAACTGTGCTCCCTCTTTGAGCGCCACTTTACCACTATGACTCCAGTGAGTCTTGGATGGGGGACATTCCGGGTAGTGGAGCCACCATAAATTTTTACGCAGATGGATCGAGGCTGCACGAACAAGTGGGCATTGGAGTCTATTCAGAAGAGCTTGGATTGAGCCTGGCTCGAAGATTGCCAGATCATTGCAGTGTCAATTGCAAAGCCGAAGAGCTTGCAAGACTAGGAACTACCTCGCCATTATAACATTTTCTATGTACCGGCCTTTTTCAATTAAAAACCAGTTTCAATAGTAAACTTTAAACGGGTTTTCTGCAAAATCAAATATTTTGAGTTGTGACACTATACAAGTAAAGGAGCGATATGTTCCTAAGAGCTGTTCAACTTTACCGTCTTTAAAATTTTAACGAATATTGTTACGGCAAAAATAATAGAGTTAAAACCCCTTTTAGAATCTGATGAAACTTAGAATATACTTGGGCCCTTACAAAAAAATGCTAGTGCCAAAATTTTGTACTTCTGGGAGTTTTTCTTACCGAGATATTGTGAAAATCGTATATATTTGACAAAAGTACTCTGACATAAATGAAGATGTTTCAAAAAGTACTACCCGACTAAAAAAAAAATAATACGGTGCCATATAACATTTGATCCCAAAAATGGAGGCTCCAAAAATATATGATTATATCTTATTAGATCAAAATTTAGATAATAAGATATAATTAGATCCCAAAAATGGAACGGTAAATATTATCTAATTTGATATTATAAAAAATTAGATTTAATAATATCTAATAATATATAATTATATCTTATTATATCTAATATGATCTTCAATATCAAATAAGATGAAATTTGCCGTTCCATTTTTGGGATCTAATTATATCTTATTATCTAAATTTTGATCTAATAAGATATAATCATATATTTTTGGATCCTCCATTTTTGGGATCAAATGATGGATCTATTTATTTACAATTATATAAAAAACTATATGATTATATCAAAACTTTTTTACTCGGGTAATGATACTGATCTCATTCAGTTTTCAAATAATAGGTTATGATATATCCTTTAAAATGCCATTCACCAAGATTTTTTTTTAAGGTCGAACTTTAATTTTTTGAGAGCTACATCTAAAAAATTATATTTTAAAAATTTTGGAAAAAATATATGTTATGTATGTCCATTAGGGTTATGACTTTTTGGATTTTTTTGCAAATATTAAAATTTACCTGCCCTAGCCAAAAAGGCCATAAAAAATATTAAGAATTGCATTTTTACTTTTTCGCTACCATCAATAAAGTTCCCGCACCAAACGAGATGATAATTGATCTATATTTTGTTAGTTTAATTAAAACTAAGAAAATATGAGACTCAAACGATGCAAAGGAAAAGCTATTTACGGTCAAAATGACGAATGCTTTTTGAAGGGACTTTTTTGATTCCTTCAACATTAAAATTTGGCGGTTAACCCTTAACTGCATAACGTTAACTATATATACCCAGCAAAAAAAGTGCGGAGTACTTCTATTTGGAGTGCTTTAAAACTATAACAAACTAGCTGGCCCGGTCCGCGTTGCTGGCCCAAATATAAGATCAGTGTTATATTTCATCTCGCTTCCAATATATAGCCCTGCAAAAAATGTAATGAATTTCTTGGCTTACAAAGATGTGTGGGAATAGTTTTTAAGGACCCGATTAGGCAGATAATCATCTTCAAATTATATTTTAAGAACAAAAAAAATAACCATGTCTTCGACTTTGCGACCTGTACAAATTTAAAACTTCTTTAGTATCATTATGAACAACACAACAATGAATTACGCATATCCTTCGTTCTTACTGTGAGCTATCGTCTTGAGTTCAAACAACCCTTTACAGTTGTTCCGAATTTTCCATTTTTTCGGGACACTTTTCTCATTTATATTTCCTTAAAAACCTAATTAGAACTATTATTAATATAAAAAAATCGGTTCGGTCATTAGTAGTCGACTTATTTAGACAAAAGTTGGCGTTAAAATTTGTGTGGTAAGTTAAACTTGATTTGGACCAAGTTTATGCGGAATCTATTAAGAAATATTTTTTTTAATAGATCGAGTTGGAGTAAAAATTTTAATATATCGAGTTGGAGTAAAAATTAAAAGTTGGCGAGGAGAATTTTTCTTTCCAACCAATTATAAGGACTATGACGAACATTTAAAACAAAAAAATAGCCAAATCAGTCCAGGCATTCTCAAGTGTTCCAAATTTTAAGGTTATTGAAAAATGTGGGCTTTGAAGTGGGGTAGTACAATAATTATTTCAGTAAAATCCTTACTTGGGCTGTAATGATCATTAAAGAAAAAAATTATCAAATCAGATCATTCGCTCTCCGATCTTAGATTTATTGAAAAAAGGGGGAGTGGACAATTTTTCTTTCCGTAAAACCTTTGTTGTGCTATCACGAATGTCAACAAATAGCCAAATCGGCCCTGTCGTTCTTCCGTTTTAGATGTATCGAAATAAAAATGGGCGTGAACAATTTTTATTTCCGTTTAAACCTAAGTTGGACTATGGCGACCCGATTTTAGATATATCGAAAAAAGGAGACGTAAAAGTGGGAGTGATTAATTTGTTTTCCGAAAAAATCTGAGACGAACATTAAAAATATAAGATGAACATTTAAAAAAAAAAATATTATCCAAATCGGTCAGTTCTCAAGTGATCCGATTACCAACGAACTACATTTGATTTTTATTTATATTTTATTATTCTATATTTTATTTTTCTATAGAGCAGTTTTTATATACATCGAAAACATCATTCCTTAAAATAAAAACCTTATTTGAATTAAACCAACTCGGTCCCTCCATTCAAAAGTAGGCGTAGAAATGGAAAATTGTTATTTCCAAAAAACCTTAGTTGGAATATGACGCACATTAAAAACAAAAATAGACAAATTGATTCAGCCATTTCATGATTTAAAATATATATATTGGGAAAAGTGAGCGAAAAAGTAGGCGTGGACAATTTTTCTTTCCTTAAGAATCTTTGGCGGACTATAACCGTTATAGTTTTTTCGATACATAAAAAAAGTGGGCGTTGGAAATTTTACTATCCGTTAAAACCCTAGTTGAATTTTGATGAAAATTTTCAACAAAAATTAGCCAAAGTGGGTGAGGTCAAGTTCTTTTTTACGTAAAAACCAAAGTTGGAATATGATTAAAAATTCATTTAAAAAAATTTTGACAAATCGGTTCAGCTGTTTTCAGATTTTAGATAAATTGAAAAAGTGGGCGTAAAAGTGGGCGTGGTTGATTTTTCTTTCACTAAAAACTTATATTGGATTGCTACGAACATTTTAATACAAAAATACCCAAATCGGTGCAGCCGTTTTCCGATTTTAGATAAATTGAAAAAAGTGGGCGTAAAAGTGGGCGTGGTCAATTTTCTTTACGCAAAAACCTAAGTTGGACTATGACGAACATTTCAAAAAAAGAATTGTGCAAATCGGTCCAGCCGTTCTCAACTGATGCGGTTACCAACGAACGACAATTGATTTTTATTTATATAGATGTAATGAAATACAACAAAAATAACAAAAAACACAAGAAAAAAACACACAGTTTTTTCTACTCCATAAAAAGTTGTTATTCAGCACTTAACTCATTACCTTCCGCGACACTCCCATACAAAGTAAGTAGATATTCAGTAGATAAGAAGTACTCCGAGCTTTCAAACAACTTCCAACTACTACCACGGAATAGTTCTTATCTACTGAATATCTACTTACATTTGTATGGAGGTGTCGCGATAGGTAATGAGTTAAGTGCTGAATATCTATGTATTCTGGAGTAGAAAAAACTGTTTGTGTGTTTTTGTCTTGTGTTTTTTGTTATTTTTGTTGTATTTCATTACATTTGTTATAGTTTTAAAGCACTCCACTGAGAAGTGGTAATGACTTTTTTTGCAGGGTAACGTCAACTTTGGCAGCATGTAGCTCCAAAAGTAAAAGTCCTGTCGGCTTTATTTTTATTCGTAAGTGTTCACAAGATTTTTTTTTATATAATTTATTCATTGTAAGGGTTAAAATTACCTTATTTTTGAAAAATATAACTTAAAACAAAAAATATCTGTGACTTTTTAGAAATTTCGTTTGGTGCGGATGGTTTTTTTGCCAAAATGACCCGCAAATACGATTTTTAATTTTAATTTTGTATTGTCTATCATGCGGTGAAAGGTAAAAATGTTGGCAAAAATGAGTCATAACCCTAATGTCCATCCTAAAAATTAAGCCCCTTATTCATATTTAAATTTGAACACTTTATAACAGGTTTATAAAACAGATTTCCATACGAAACTCGTTTTATAAACCTGTTATAAGTTTGTTAATTTCAATATGAATAAGGGCCTAAAACTTTAGTAGTATAGGTGATGCTTAATAACATATATTTTTTTTTTTTTTTTAATTTTTAAACTATTGGTTTTTGAGATATAGCTCTCCAAAAATTAAGTTCAAAACAATGACATTTTTCTAAAAAAAAAAATCATGAATTGCATGTCATTTTTTCCTAAAGGCGGTTTTATTACCTATTATAAAAAACCCATATGAGTCCTCTATCTTGAAAACTTTTTTAGATAACGGCATTTATGTCAGAACATTTTGTCAAATATGTACGATTTTTTTAATTTTCAAGACCCCATATCTCGAAAACTGCAATGACCAGAACCCTGAAAATTGCCACAATCTCTTCCTTGTTAAAGTAAAAGCCAGTTCTGATTGTCATCAATGTGGAGGGGATGAGGCCAACTCGTCGTTGGAATTGGTGTATTTAAGCTCAATACTCCCTGTTAGTTATTCTAAAAAAAGTGAAAAACAGTATTTTTTCTTTATTTTTTTTTTTTAAGTCAAAGAAAAAATAATTTTTTGGCATAAAATGTTGTCAGAATTTGTTCAACGGTCTATTAGCCACATTATGAAGTAAGGTGGTAGTAATAAGTCTAATTAAGCTGATGACTCCATATTTTGTGAGTCCCACTGCTTTTCAGAATCTTTTGAGTAGTATAAAAGGAAATTGGTCAACAAAACTGGGCAATCCGAGTATAGGGTTTTACTACCTTTTTGGTAGTAGAATCAAAGCTTTATAGTTAAATTCTGTTTTAAAGTCTTTATTTGTTATATAACGTAATCGCGTTTGTTTCTTAAGTCTTTCGTTTCTGTTGACTAAAATCTCGAATGTAGTAAATCATTTCTCTTCAAGATTTTCTTTTGGGTTAAAACGTTTTAATAATATATTACTAATACTTACTTTTCAAATTCTCATTGAAATAAAAACACTTGTTTATTTTTTTTTTATGTATATTTTTTAACAAATCGAAAAATTGTTTTTTTTTTTATTTTTATTTTTTTTTTCTTGATCAAAATCATACAACGTTGTCAATACGTTTTTAATCATTTTGTTACGCATTATTATATAATAATATTTTCGTTTTTTTTTTATTTTTTATTTTCATAATTATAATAATTTATAATGTAATTTAATAATAATATTTTTTTTTATTTTCATGTTTTATCGTTACCTTATGAACCATTATTTATTTTTGTTTTTTTGTTGTTCTTGTTTTATTTTGTTTTTTTTATAATAGTTTGTATATTTTGTTTATAAGTTTAATAATAATTGTTATTAATAGTAAATCAACTAATTGTATAAGTGTTGTTGTATGTGTGCAATTTTTGTTTTTAATAATATTTACAAAATGTTTAATAATTTGTTTTTTTTTTTTTTAATTTAATTAAATATATCGTCTTATATAGTTTAATTTTGGGTTTTAATAACTAATAAGGAAAGTTTTTCAAAAAAAAATCGATATGGATTTGAAAGAAATTTTATTATATTTTTTATACTAAACTTAATTTTAAAATTTCTTTAAGTTCTATATCGATTTTTTTGTAAAACTTTCTTTATTAGTTGTTTATTTCTTTTTAATTGTATTTTTTTGTATAATATAATTTTTGTTGTTTGGTTTTAAAAACTAATTCGTTTTAATTTTTTATTTGTCATAAATTTAAAATTGTTTAAATTATTATTTATTTTGTTTTTTTTTTTTAATTTTTAATAATAGTTATGTATAAATAATTATTAATAATAAATACTACAATTTAATAATATGTTATACAATCCTGAAAATGATGTTTCCGTCTTATTTTCATTATTTTAAATTTTCACTTTTTTTTTTGGTTTTTGCTTAAATTTTAAAATATTTTCTATATTAATTTTTACCTTTTTTTTTAAATTGGTAAATGTATAACATTGTTTATGCTCATGATTTTCATGAATTTTCTTTATTTTTTGGGGTTTTTTACTTACTTAAATTAAAATTGTTTAAAATATTTTTTTTATATAAATAATTATAATAATTTTAATTTTTAATGGAAATATTGATGTCAACTTGTTTGTTGTTTTTTTTTAATGTTTTTTTTCTATAATTAATAAAATTGTTATAGTAATTATTTTTTGGTTTTTGTTTTTACTTAATAATTTTTTGTGGTCACTCATTTTGAAAAATTTATATAACTGAGGACCTCTTTCTTTTTTTTAACTATTTATAGCTTCTTCAAATTAAAGCTTTATTAACCATGCTCGCTTTGTTTTATTTTCAAATATATAAACAAAATCATAATTTTAAAAATTTAAAATTTATACTAAAATTGTTTTAACAAATTTCTATAAAATTTGATTTTTTCTTTTATTTAAATTTAATAATTTACATATTTGTAATAAAAAATTGTTTTATTTTTTTGTTTTAAATTTAATTATCTAATTACAAAATAAATAATCAAGTAATATGAAGTTTTTAATTATTGTTATAAGAAAGCAAATTATTTTTTAAAATGCTTAATAATTAAATTTAACGTATAATAAATTTTTTGGTTGATGCCTCAAAGTATGCTTTAAAAAGTTGTTAAAAACTTTTGAATACATTACCCAACAAACAATTTTTAGAATAATATTTCATGAAATCGGATCAAGTAAACGAGGTTGTCAAATTACTATACCATTAGCATTTTTAAATTAGATTTGTATATATTTCACAGCTCTACAAATGTGCTTATTGGATGAAACCCAATTCAGAAACAGTCTACATTTGGTAGTCTAAATTTTAAGAAAATTACGGTTAAAGATTTAAAATTTAATTTTTGCAAGTCTATATTATATATCTGTAATATTACTAATGTATAATGTGGTACAGAAAGTCTGAAATTTTGCCTGAGTTCAAATATACCGTCCGTTTTTTATGATTGGTTAAAGTTTTCAAGATATTAAATAAAATAACAATTTTTTAAAAATTTAGATTTTCTCCAAATCTTGGTGTAGTCGCTCTCCTTGCTCGTACGTTTTCAGGATCAAAAACAGAGATGGAAATAAAGAAAATGTATTTTGAGAGACATTTGAGCTTCGGTAACCGAGAAAATTGTGAACATCTTTAAATGATGCCCAAACTGCTTCTTCATTGAGCGTTAAATATTTTATAAAATTATATAATTACTTGAATCGACTATGCACTTTTCTCTTTGAATTTATACAGGTTTTTTAAACAATTTATAACTTTAGGAATAAAATTAAAATGATGTTTCTAGCAGTGGCAGCAGCTTATTGTCGTTATGGTAGTGCAGTGCTGCCAACAAGCGAGAACTCGAAAACTACAACCAATCTTGAAAAACGAACCCCGTATTCGAATTTAACGTTAAGATTTGTTCCCATCGGCTATGGCCCAAAAGTTCACCGGAAATTGTTAACTTGTGTAATTAGTACATTCCCAACACAGACTAATACAGACTCGACAAATATGACAGGTGTCAAAAGAGTATTCTTTAACCATATGGTTAATATTTTCAAATTATTCTACGAATTAGGTTAGAAAGAGACAACTGATATAACGCGCCATAAGAAAACTAGATGTCAGATCGGTTTTTGTTGTTTCGCTCACTCCAAAGTAGTAGAAAGTGTTGCCATGTTAGCGTAAAACGGACTAAAACCTCTCTGTTTTCTCCCAAAATCGCTTAGTTTTTCACATTTTTTCTTATAAAACTCTACTGTCGAGTCTGTATATAGTCTGTGGTTATGATATCGAAGCAATGTCACCTAATTATCACATATTATATGAAAATGATAGTGTTTTCGTTCTTAATGTTTCCTTCTTTGTGATATCGTTTTTGATTAAAATATGATATCGTTTTCGCTATCGATAACTCCAGTCATAGCGATTGCAAAATTACCATCTTCCAGAACTTATAGAAAAACTATAGTTATTCCAGGCTATAACGTTATCATTTCGATATGAAAATGTGTTACCGTTTACGCTGACGAAATTTCCAGGAATGACGATAGCAAAATCGCCGAAAATTCGAAAATGGTGTCATAATTTTAATTTAAGGAATAAACGTAATCGGTATCATTCTGGTGATACTATTTTCGCTATCACTTATAGTTATTTGGTTTATGTTCATTTGAATTTATTACAAAAAGAAAATGATTACATTTTTTTTTTAATTTTTATAAATCCTGCAAGAGAATTTTAGCAGAAGTAAAAAAAAAGTTAATTTTTTTTATTTTAAAAAATATTAAGAAAATATGTTTTCCTATCTTAAGACACTATTTAGTACTCTCTAATATGCTTAGTCATTGAACAGTTTTGGATTTATTTTAAAAGTATTCAAAATGGGGGAAAAAATCTACACTTTAACCGCAATTTTCTAAAAATTCTTACATAATGAATATATTTGGTTTGCTGATTTAAAAGCAACATACCTGAAATTACCTCAATCATGTCTATATTTGATATCAAACCAGAATTTATGTAGCCATCATATTGATGGATACAATAAAGATGAGACTCGCCTTAAAGTGCCTTTGTTAAGATTAATAATATTCAGCCATCAGAATTATTTACCTTTTTTATTGACTCGACAGTCCTAGTTGGACTGAGGCCACATCTCCGTATCTGCTACCAGTTGTCACAGATTCTCGCTTCATTTCACCAATTAATAATTTTAAGAAATTTTGCATCTTCAAAATGGGGGAAAAATATACAATTTAACCGCAATTTTATAATATAATTCTTACATATTGAATATACACTCAAAAAAAAAAACTGTAAAGTTAGCAGAAAAAGCTTGTAAACCTACAAGAAAATTTGCTGATTTTGAACAATAACTAGCGTTAGCAAAAAAAAAATTAGTAAATCTACTAACGTATTTTTTTGAGTGTATTTGGGTTGCTGATTTAAAATCAACATACCAGAAACTGCCTAAATCATGTTATTTGTCTATATTTTATTTAGCCGTCATAATAAAGGATATAATATTGATCGGACTCGCCTTAAAGTGCCTGGATTCTGGATTCTTCACTTCTTTATTGACTCGACAGTCCTAGTTGGAGCTTGACGTCTTTCAGTATCTGCTTCCAGTTGTCACGGTTTCTCGCTTAATTAAAAAAAAAAAACAATTTAAAATTTCAAAAAATGTTGCATATTCATTTAAGGTATTTTCCATGTTCTTTTCGGACGACCTTGTATTTGTGGGGCATATTATTTTCCAGAAAATATTTTTTTTGCTATTTTGCCTTCGTCCATTCGCACAACGTGTCTTGCACATTGCAGCCTTTGTATTCTAATAATGGCTGCAGCTTCTACATCTTTAAGTTCAGCAACACACTTGTCGTTATAACGTTGTCGAAAGGTCCCATCATTCATTTTTATTTCACCTAATATTCTTTGTAATATTTTTCTTTCAAATATATTGATTCTTCTTAATAATTTTTTCGCATCTCTCAAATTTCGGCAGCGTACGTAATATATAGTCTGGTGATAGTTTTATATAATTTAAGTTTAGTTTTATTTGTTTAAAGGGGTGAACAAAGGGGCTTATAAAGAGCATAAAAAGGTTTGTTTCCTGCCTGAATTCTCGCGTTTATTCCTTTTTCGATAGTCGCCCTTGTCGTAATAGTGCAACCCAAATATTTAAAATATGTTAGATATTGAAATTTGCACTTTCCTATGGGGCTTAACGATTTGTATTTACGGTATCATATGCAGTAAGGTGGGTTGAAAAAAAATATTTTTTTTTATTTCAAAATGGCCCCAAGCCTTAACGTAACGTCTATTAGCATATTTCGAGATGTTTAGTCTACGCTCTTAGCAATATCTCCAAAATAATAAAATAAAAGATTTACAATAAAAAACCCAAATAATTCCACTACAACTATACCAAAAAATTTAACAAAAAAAGTGTTTTTACATCAAAGTCTATTAAAATCCCCAAAAAAAGTTCTAAAAATTTGCCTTGTTAAGCACTCACTCAGATCCACATGTTGCCTCCTTGAGACTAAACAATCACCTTACAGCCGTGGAGACGTGGTTCAAGAACTGGCGAATAAAAGTTAATGAGCTTAAGAGCAAGCACGTTACGTTTACACTTAAAACAGGAAATTGTGCCCCTGTCTCTTTAAATGGTATAAGTATCCCACAGTCTGAGAGTGTTGCATACCTTGGTATTCGCTTGGACAGACGTCTTACATGACGAAAACACTTAGAAGCCAAGAGGCTTCAGATGAATCTAAAAGCCTGCCAATTACATTGACAGAAACCAAACATTCTAAACTTAGCCTTGAATCGAAAGTCACCCTGTATAGTTGTATTTTAAAACCAATATGGACCTCTGGTATCCTACTATGGGGTACAGCCAGTAAGTTTAATATTGAGCTTATACAGAGGTCACAATCAAAAATTTTAAGAATCATTACGGTGCACCCTTGGATGTCAGAAATGTGAACATTCACAAGGACTTAAATATTCCGCTAGTTAGAGAATAGTTTATAACCATCAGACTAAAATACGAGGAAAAGCTTGGCTACCACCCAAATTCATTGGCGAGAGCCCCTACTCGGACCCAAGCCAGACTGCAACGTGCTGATTTGCCGCCTATTTAATTATTAAGATCGTCCTGCAAAATGGCTCTTAAAGAGAAACTCGGATTTAAATTAGATTGTAAGATTTATTTACTTATTGTTAGGCCAAGAATAGGCAGATTCAATAATCTGAAAAATAAAGTATTTGAAAAAAAAATCTGAATAAAACCGAACTGCGGTTTTCTATTTGGTAACTTATTGATCAACGCAGTTCAGTAGTAAAAATCCTGAATTGATTGAAATTGATTAGAATTAAATCTTTTGGACATTGATTTTCATCGTATAATTATTATTTTTAATAATTATAATTAGTTAAATTTATTTTATCAAATGTTACTGATTCTAAACAAAGTTTTTTTTTTTAACAAAAATCTCAGACTCTAACGGAAAAACATATTTTTCAAGAACTAAGATACACTTGCCCCTGCATTGAAAAAAGTTGGTTTTAAAGTGGGAAAATGAACTAAATTTTTGGAAAATTGATAACGCATTTGATCCATTGCCATGTTTTATTTTTTTTTTTTTGTTGTTTTATATTTTTCTTTAATATAAGAAATATAAAAAAATATTTAATATAATACCAATTTGAACTTAAAAAAATGGGGGAAAAATGTATTTGAATTTAATTCATTCACATTTGAGGACCCCACTGTTTTTAGACCCCATGGCTCTAAAGACCGTTTTGATCAAAAATCCTTGTCTACTCTCCTTATCTTGTCTTTTTTGCTCTCCATATCTTAGTTTTTGAGATACGGAAATTTGGAGAATTTAAAAACTAGATAATTTAAAAAATATTGCTCAGAGGGCTTTTGTGCATTTAGTGTTTTAGGTCTTAAGAGCTACAAAAATGCCTTAACACTTACTGTTATATCGCCAATATTTATCGAGATTTCAGAAATGCCAACATTTTTAGATTTAAAATTAGGATCCATTGGGGTCCACACATTTTAAGAGGATCGGCCGTAATATGGACATCCTAAGAACCAAAAATGCCCTCCAATTTGCTCAATCTCACTTAGTTTTCGAGACATCGCTATTTTAATTTTTGAAAACACATGATTCCTCAAATAATGAAAAATTAACTTTCACTGAGGAAAAAACTTTCTCAATTCTTAGAAAATAAATATGATTAACTATTTGGTAGTAAATTATGTTCTTAAATTTATTTTTTTAAAACAAAATTTTATGTGAACATAGTTTTAAGCAATATGTCTAAAAATTAAATATTTTTTCCATAGTATAAGGGTAGAGATGGACATGGATGTGGTTGGGATCAGGCGGCAAAATATGAACGACACACTAAATCATGACCTTTCTACAATCTCTGAGTGGGGTCTTGCAAATTAGGTAGATTTTAATGCACGCAAGACCCAATGTTGTATGTTAACCCACAGAACTGTGAATTTAACATTGTCATCTGTACCAATGGGTGGTGTAGATATTGAGGAATCGGACACTCTTGATGTTCTGGGCATGCGAATACAGTGGGATGTCCGTTGGAATAAGCACGTTTTTCAAGTGTCGAAAGAAGCATTCAAGTGTCTCGGTTTTTTGAAACGCTGCAAAAACTATTTTACTCCGTCCGATCTCCTCACTATTTACACCAGCTATATCCGACCAAAAATGGAATACAACTCCCACATATGGGCAGGAGCATCAGAGTCTGTTCTGCGGCTTCTGGACCGTGTACAAAGGAGTGCGGTGAAGCTTATTAATTACAGTAGGGTATCCAACTCTATTGATTCTTTAGAGCATCGTCGGAATGTGGGTTGTGTGACACTGTTCTATCGATATTACCATGGGAGGTGTTCATCTGAGATAAGTGAACTTATTCCCAAAGCTCGGGTATTTATTCGGAGTACTCGCTTGTCCAGTATATCGCTTCCATTTGTAATGGACTGTCCTTTGTTTCGCACAACGCATTATAGAGAAAATTCGTTTTTCGGTCGTACAATCCGTATGTGGAATAAACTCCCCGTGAAGGTCTTCCCTGCCACTTTCAATATATAGAAGTTCAAATCAAATGTCCACAAACACTACTCCCTCTTTCCTCCTTCACACACCTTAACTTCCTGATCAACACAATGCACTGCATTAGTAGGGGGCATCCCCCGAGTGTTGGTTTAAATAAAAAAAAAAAATATTTTTTGAAAATAAATAACAGTGCGTGAAATTGACAAACCAAAACTTCGAGATACGTAAGATTAATTCTGGGTCGAAGCTTTGTGACATTTTCCAGTTTGACAGATCAGGTCAATATTAGGAGATATTTAATTTTTACGTTTACAATTTTAAAGCGATATTTTTATTGTTGTTTAAGAAAATTTAAAAATCATTGTTAGAGCTAATTTGCTACTCATCATCTTTCAGCCGTTTGCGTTCACTATTGGGCATAGGCCTCCTCTAGTTGTTTCCATTTTACTCTATCGTTTGCGATATTAATCCAGTTTCCAGATATTCTTTTTATATCATCTGTCCATCTTGTTGGTGGTCTTCCTATATTTCTTGTATCTTCTCTTGGTCTCCATTCAAGTATTCTTTTAGTCCATTGGTTATCAGTCATTCTGGCTACGTGCCCAGCCCAGCGCCATTTTGTGTTTGTGACACTAAAAATAAAAACTCGCTTTAAAATTGCAAACTTTAAAACAAAATATTTCCTGATGTTGACTTGTCAAAACTGAGAAAAGCACTGAATTCTACTACTCCAAATTAAGTTTACTTACAGTGCTCTGTAAGTACGTGAAATTGACCCACAGAAACCCCGAGATACTTAAACTTAATCCTGAAGCATTCTCCGTTTTGACAGGTCAAGTGAAAATCAAGAAATATTTTTAAATTTACGACCTTTAAGCGAATGCCTTTTATATTTTTCTGCAAAAATTCTTAAATATCTCTTTTGAAATTACTCTTACAATGATTGCCTACCTGTTTAGGAGAGTACAACAATTTATTCATCTTGAATTGTTCTGTTTCTTTAAAACCCATTAAAAAATTTCTCGAAAGTTAAAAATCTCATGATATTGACCTCATCTGTCAAAACAAAAAATACCATTGGATTTTGATACAGGCTTTTTATTTTAAAATACATAGTTTTAAATATTTCACATTATTTGGAAAAATATCGTTTTGAATTAAAAAAATATTAATTTTTCTCTTTTCCCTAAAAATAAGTCAGTCGGTCACATTATGCCCTCCAAAACTAGTAAGCACAGACACCCACCCAAATTTGGGTTGTTAATTAAAAAAACTATAGCATACCTTAAGGCATTAATATATATTTTTAATTTAAACAAGTCATTACGAAAAAAATTATAAAATTTTGCTACTAAAACAATGACAACTGTTTTTTACGAAATGAATTAAATGTGTAAATGTGTTTTATTACTCCAATCGATTCAGATATGAATAAATTGGTCCCAATTAATTGAATTACTAATGAATGAAAATCAATTTCAAATCAATAGAAAACTTTGTTAGCCAGTGCAGTAAATAAGCCAAAATTTTAAACAAATATTTTTAAAAGGAAATTCTAAAGAAAAAATAAATTAAGGTTTTTATGATTAACTATATTTAAAGTTTTGTTTGTATTAAATTTTACTATGTTTACATCAATCTTTCCATTTTAGCGGATTTCTTTTTAATTTTTGTATGTAAGTGTTCACTGATTTAATTTTTCTTTTATTTTTGTTAATTCTATTTAAATTCCTTCGTTTAGTTTACTTAATTGGGGATTTCTTTCAATATTTCTTGTTTTTTTTTTAATTTTATATGGTAGTTGGTTTTTTGTTTTTGCTTTTTTTGTATTTAAGAGTATATAGTGTATATTTATTAACTTTTACTTTTTTAGTACTAAATTATTAGATAAATATTTGTTTTTTTTTATTATTTTTTATTTTTTGTCAGAATAAAATCATTTTTTCAATTATTCAGTTCTCTTGTGTTTTTTTTAAATTATTTTTTTTTATTTGTGGATAGTGGATTTTGTTTTTAAATTTATGATATTGTATAAGTTGTATATTGGGAGTTGTTTGGTTTTATTTTTTCATTTTTTTTTTATTATTTTATTGTATATGATTTTAAAAGTTTTTTTTTTTTGTTTTAATTATTTTGTTTTGCTATTAATTTAAAAATTAAAAAAAAAATTCTTCTAATTGAAGGCAATCGGCGAATTTATTTTGAATTTCATATTATTATGCAGTTTTCTTTTTTTATGTTTTTTACAAGTTTGTTTTATATATAATTTATTATTTTACTAAAAAAAGAAAAAAACATTACAAATTATGGTATAATTATTGAAATTATTTTTGTTATTCGAATTATTTTTAATATTTACAAATATTTTTTGTTGGTTTTTTTTTTTTTTTTGCTTAATAAATTTATTGCTTCACTTTAATAATATTTACAAATTTTATAAATAAATTGGATATTTTAAGGCAGTTTTTTATTATTAAAATTTAGTTTTATTTTTCGTTAATTAAGAGAAAATTAATGGTTTTTGAAATAAGTGCAGTTTTTTTTTTTGGTTTTGGAAAAAATGTGCAGTCATTTGATTTTTTAAAAATTAATTTGTGTTTTTATACCCTCCAACCACAGTATGGGGGTATACTCACTTTGTCATTCCGTGTGTAACGCATCGAAATATCGGTCTAGGACCCCATAAAGTATATATATTATTGATCAGTGATCGATTCTAAGACATTCTAGCGATGTCCGTCCGTCCGTCCGTCCGTCTGTCCGTCTGTCCGTCTGTAGAGGACACGATACAGTCCAAAATAAAAGAGATAGACTTCCGAAGTTTGGCACGAATATGTCTTATATTCCTAGGCAGGTTAAGTTCGGAAATGGGCAGAATCGGACCAAGGGGAAAAAAGTTCCCCCTTGGAGAACTAAACCAACCCAAGAAAAACCGCATTTTTTGCAGGGTTTTTTGTACTTTTGCTAAGCAAATGCAACATTCTTATCTCAGATGAAGTTCAAAATCGCAAGGGGAAGGTGCCAACTAACGTCTCCCACCAACCACCCCCCCCCCAAAAAAAAAAGACGCCCCTGGATTTTTTTTTTATATTTTTTTACATTTTGGAGGGTATAAAAGATTCGGCACAGCCGAATTTAACACTCTCACTTGTTTTAATAAAATTTTGATTTCTAAAGAAAAAAAGCTGGTGCTATTTGGTTAATTAAAAATGTGTGGTGATAGCAAGTTTGGAAAAAATTATTAGTTTTTTAATATATTTTTTTTTCTTTGCAAGAATAGTTTAGATTCTTAAAGTAACCGTTATGTTTTTCGCTTTTCCTTAGTCAAAACATTAAAATATTCAAATGTGTTTTCGAATTATTTAAAAAGTAGACTGTTATCGCGATAAATTTTTACGGTCAATTATAAAAATAGATAAAGATAAATGAAAAATTAAAAAACAAAATCTCTCACATTTCTTCATTTTTATAGATATTTTTAAAAATGTCAAAAATCTTTTGACTCAGTGCAACCAATTGAGTTATTTATTGGTGCTCTAATTCTAAATTTATCATTTTAAAGTTTGTCTGGCGGACTTCAACAAAATGACATATATTTGTTTATCATATAATTGAACAGTTTTATATTTTTTATTAGCATTCAGTTTTTAAATCCTCGAATGAAATATAGTTCGTGTTGAAAACTGAGGCTTTAAAATTAGCATTGAAAATTATAGCCTATTAAATTTGGCAAAAATCACCCTTTTTCGACTTTTTAACAGCGATTTGGTAGCTAACGCTAGCTGATAAAAAAAATTGGAAAACTGTATTGGAATCAGCACACTAAACGCCACTCACCAATCAAATTTGAGTGGAATAGGCTTCTTTTTGTTGACAATAAACCGCTTCAACTGAATATCGGGCAAAATTTTCACATGGGACCTAAGTCCAAAAATGGTCCGATGATAACACAGCTCAACAAGAAAATGCGTATTGGATTCTGGTTAGTGATTTGGATAGTGTCTGTTGCGCTGATTCCAAATCCGGAGCCCAAATTTGTTTATCACGTCAGGATTTTGAGTAATTCGCGGTTAAAGTACCGAAAAAGGGCATTTTTGACCCTTTTTAAAAGCTTATAAAATAAGATCCTGACATGCAAATGACTTGGTATTAAGCTCATTCGAAAGCCTGTAATTTTCTCTTAAAGACAAGATAAAATGTTCTAAAAATTTAATTTTCTAAAATGGTAAAAAAATCATTAGCCAAAAACCTTCCAGTTTTTCAATATTTAGTTTATTTATACAGTGTTTTTTAACAAATTTCCATACAAATTCATACGTAAATTTGAGATTTAAAGTACTTGTGGCTAACGATTTTTTTACCATTTTAGAAAATTAAATTCCAAGAAGATTTGATCTTGTCTGAAAGAGAAAATTACACACTTTCGAATGAGCTTAATACCAAGTCATTTATACGACAGGACCTTAATTTATAGGCGTTCAAAAATGATTAAAATAAGAATTTTTTGACACTTTAACCACGATTTTCTCTAATTGTGACGTGATAGAAAAATTTGAGTGACCGTTTTGGAATCGGTGCACCAAACCCTATCAACTTTTTTTGGTTTCATCCAAAACGCAGCGACAAACCTCAGCTTTGTAGAGCGGTGTAATCAGATTTGATAAGGTTATTAAAGTACGCGTTTAACATACACAAACAGAATTTTAATTAATTTTTTTCTATTTTTATGAAATTTGAGAGATTTATGTGAAAATCGGGAAGGTGGTTTGTATGGGGGCTACAAGAAGAACTGGTCCGATTTCTTTAAAATTCGGAATGGTGAATTGTGTGGATTAAAAAAACATGATTACCTGCCAAATTTCGAAAAGATACCTATTAAAATGCGGCTATTAGAGTCATTTGAGCCAAAACTAAAAAGGAACTTTGTATGGGGTCTAGGACTAAATATGGACCGAATTTCAATAGGCTTCGACCTTGGGCCAAATGAGGCTTAAGTATAAAATTTCAAGTCAATTGATTAAAAATTGCGACCTGTATCGTGTTTACACCGTTTACATGGACAGACGGACGGACATCGCTAAATCGACTCAAAAAGTGATTCTAAGTCGATCGGTATACTTAAAAGTGGGTCTAGGACCAATATTTCGGGTAGTTACAAACAGCAGCACAAACTCATTATACCCTCATATAACCCTGTACCACAGTGTGGTGTAGGTTATAATGACCGGAGACAAAAGGTCAAAATAATTCCAAATTTTACCAAATCTTCAACAAAATTTGAAAAATTTTTGCCCACACATATTTTTTGCGTTTTTTAGTAAGAAATTTCATCAAAAACGATTTTTATAAAAAAATGTTTCATAAATTTTGAAAAATTTCACAAGTCCCCGAACAAAAATTGTTTGACAATTTTTTTCGTTTTGGAATAACCAGGGGGCTAATCACGTAAAACGTAAAAGATAGACGATGCATAAATGACATCAAAATACATATCGTTTTGAAGGGAAATTTTAAAGTTTTTCTTTATTAAATTGTTAAAGAGTGTTGTCTAATCCAGAAATTAAAAAAAAAATTGGAATTATATTGATTAGTTTAGGAGCAACAAGGCTCCAAAAATCGACGATAGTTAACTATCGCTTTACGTGATCACAGTCCTGTATTTTAAAGACAACAAATTTTTTGAAAATTTTTTTAAGTTTCGAAAATTTTCTAGGTCCCGTTCACAAAAATGTTTTAGGGATTTTTTGTTTTTTTGCAAAATTTTTAAGTTCCAAAAAATAGTGGGTATATCTGTGATGTGTTCTTTGATATATTCTGTGCTAAGACATTCCCTTACAGAAGTGATAGGTATTTTTATGTGAAAGGTGTAGGCTTTGTCACATGAACTATCATGGACCTATCTCTTTAAAAGGTAATTAAACCATTTTTGAACTTAGTCCCCATATAAAAATGGGGATATTATGTGTGTTTTTTTACCCTAGCTAAAAATGTGTATCTGTCTTGGACTTGGGATCAATTTTACGATACTGATGGGTCTTGACTGACTAGAATTTTTGAACTTGGTTATTTTACAAAAAGTCTGAAGTTCTGCGACATTTTTTTTTTCAGAAAAAGTCTGAAATACATAATAAGAAATATTTTACTTTGATAAGAGTCTCAGACTCTTTAACATTTTTTAAAGAAAAACATCAAGCTATAAAAAGTTTATTTTTTCAAAGAAAAATATGTAAATTTTGCATAATTTTTATTCTTAAAAATAGCTTTATTTCGAAATTTTTTTTTCAAAAGAAAATATCTTTAAAGAATTTTTCTAGCAAATATCAAATAATCAATCTAATGTAATTGCCTACTGATGACGTAGAAGTGGCTACAGAAACCATGGTCTAGGGTAAATCCGCATTTAATTTAATCTTTAGAAGACACAATTTTTTTTTCTTCAATCAGAAAAACACAAACAGAAAATATCTTAGTTTTTTAAATATTTTTTTTAAGAAAATGTTTTAGATTTTTTTAATTTTTTGTAAAGCAACACTCAGGAAATGCTGCCTATCAATTTCTAATGTTACCGGAATGCTTCTTTCGCAAAGAGGATAGCTTCAGTTCATTCGATTTATAAAAATAGAATGCATTCGATTTTTTATCATTGCACAACGAATGCAATCGATTTTTTAAAAAGATAGAGAAAAACTGAGCCAAAGTTTGGTACATAGTATCGATGACTCTCTTTACATATGATGACCCTAATGATCCCTAATTTTGAATCCAATAAAATAGGTTTTCCCGAAAATTTAAAAAATGCACATATCACACATTATTTAACTGCCTACACGACAACAAGTGTGAAAAATGTAGGCGATACTATAGACAAAAACTTGGCTCCGTTTTGGTCTATCTTGGTTAGTTTTTTAAGTTTTTTATACAATGAATGAATAAGCTATTCGATTTTTCAAATTGAATGAAAAGAAAACCGATTGCATTCGCAATGGAATGCATTCGATTTTTTAAAGTCGAATGAAAAAACAAATCGAATGCATTCAATTTTTGAAAGTCAAATGAAAAATAAATGGAATGCATTCGATATTTATAAATCGAATGAGTCTAAAGTGAATTCATTCAATTCGCTAAAATGTGATTGGGGAATGCAATCACTAAATTTTCATTCAGAATGTTAAATCGAATTAAGGAATGAAATCCTTCGAAGCTCTGGCCACAGCATCCTCGACTATGAGATTAAGAGAATATTTAAAACAAAAAGTTACAAATTCTGAGACGTTGTTTCGATTTTTCAAATAAAATGTCTTAAATGCCGAGACTTTATTTAAATGAAAATTCTTCGATTCAAAGACATTTTATTTAGTAAAATTCTGAGATTTCCAAACTAGATCGTTTGCAGATTTTTTAAGATTTTCCTTTTGCTAAATCTAGCAGAAGGTATGTGGAATTGGCAACACTGGCCGAATATTATCATTTGTTTTTAGCCTAAAAGTATGCATTAAAAACATCGAAATACGTTTGAATCCAGTGGTGCCAACTTAGTGCTTTTGACATTATTTTAGGTTTTTCGATAAAAAAATAATAAGAGAAAAATCTGAAAAAAATCTCCGAGATTTCAAAAAAAGTGTCTTTTGAAGTCTTTTGATATTTTTGCTAAAAAATGCTAATTTTTCAGCTAAAAACCACTGATTTTTTCCTGATTTAACAGAAAGGTTGTGTAACACTATGTTAACGAATATACCATTGAAAATGTTTTGCTGAGATAACTGCTCAAGGCTTTGTTCGTAATTCTCAGTTGTCAGCAGCTCATATTCGGGTTTCATAGGGTTTCTGGTGCATCGCAGATCATTTTACGAAAAACGGTGGTTAATTCTTCGATCTACCAGTAGATAGTAAAAAAATTTTCGACAGAGGAATGTCCAAAAACTTTATATACTACCTCTTTCATAAGGCTTTTCAGCAAACCATTCTTGCATTTAATATTAAAATAATGTGGAGTTACTTAATTTTATTTGGAAGTTCTTTAATTTATCGGGTGCATTTATTAAAAAAAAATAAACTCAAAAAACATCCTAATATTATGGAAGACTGCTAGAAGCTTTTAAAATTAATATTTTAACGAAAACTTTAAAGTTTATTTATATTGAAATTATAGTACATAATTAATAATTAAATTTAAACTGCCTAAAATAATTATATTTGTTTATAAAATTTAAATTAAGAAATTTTAATATTTTAAGTTTTTTTATGTTTTTCTTTTGTTTTTTTCTAATTATTGTCTTCTAAATTTCTTTTTTTTATATAATTAATAAAAAAAGAATTTTTATTTAAACTTAATTATAAAAAAAAAATTTCTACCGAATGTTTTGTAACAAAAATTAAAAAAAAAAACAAAGCTTTTATTTGTATTTAAATAATTCTTCCATAATTTCTTCTCCACATTTCTTTTTTTAATTTTTTTTTTCTTTACTTTAATTAAATAATAATATTTCAGCAAATTTTTAGTATAATTTTCTATCTAAATTATTGGCAGTATTTATATATTTATATTTTTGTATTATTTATATTACAACTTTTGAATTATTATGGATTTTTTTATTATTTTCTTGAAAATAAAAAAAAATACAACTTAAATAATTTATTTACAAAAATTTTTAATTTATTTTAAAGTTTTTAATAAGGCTTCTAAAAACGTTTGACTAAAATTTGTTAATGTATTTAATAAAGTGATAGATTTGAAATGTTTTGTGTTTAAAAAGTTTGTTTTTATTTAAAATTGACCTTTTTTTAGTAATTAAAATTAAACAAAAGGTTAAAAAAATATTGTTAGTTAAAGAAAAAAGTTAAATTATATAAAAAGAACTAAAGATTTATTTTTAAAGATTGTTTCATTAAATTAAAATTAATGTTAAATAAACTAGACTTGAAAAATAGTTGTTTTA
Organism: Pegoplata infirma; assembly: GCA_963921195.1. NCBI lineage: Eukaryota > Metazoa > Arthropoda > Insecta > Diptera > Anthomyiidae > Pegoplata > Pegoplata infirma. The sequence continues at coordinate 60,910,236 of OY992540.1, forward strand.
GTAGCCAATATTTCGAAATTTCGCCCTAAGTGAATATCGATACCCCACCTGGGTGACGATTTCGGTACTGGTAAACGATGTACATAAGAAACTTTGGTAAAAATTAGTTAAAGTGTTTTACAGTTTAATATTATAAGTTATATTCAAAACTGCCAGTTATAACAGTTATCGGGAAACCGCTGAGTAAAATATTTAGGTTTGTTTCAGAGTATTAGCACACCAAGCCCGGCACGAGTTTTTCCATACGATTTCACAGTTAAAACACGTGACCGACACCGCAAGCAATTAAGTGTAGGAACAGAACTAGCCCGGCCCGACTTTTTCCTTACGATTTGGCAGTTAAAAACCGTGACCGGGTTTTTAACTGTTCTATCATTCTCCCGCCTCTCACACTCCAGGGATTGCCGCATTTTCAGAACAATTTTTTTTTTATTTACAATGGTGTAAAAAACGTACAGTAGTGTCAACTTAATCACATTGGCTATGTGATAAGCGACTTTTTTTAGTAAAATTACGCTTATTTTCATAAGAGTTAGCACCACTGATCAACAATTGACATTTTTGCACTGTCCTCGTCATTGTTTTGGGCCTATGCCGTGCGTGTTCTGTTTCTACTCTAAAACTTATTTTATAATCTCTCCGAGATCTCACATTTTCCCTTTTTTCACATTCCAGGGTTGCCGCAATTAACAAATAAATCTTTATTTTTTCATTCATAATGATGTAACACACGTGCAGTAGTGCCAACTTAATGACAATAACAATGTGTTTAGCGATTATTTTCTATATTTTGGCTCTATTAGCGGTAAATTTTTGTTTGGTAAATTTGTCTCACATACATGCACATAATTTTAAATATCAACGATTTTATCCGTTACCGCGAATGACATTGTCTCGCTCTCATGTGTATTCTCTAATAACTTAAAGCTCCGATATGGTTCTGTGGGACTTTAGGGGAATGAACAGAACAATCAAGGCGTTTGACCGTTAAAACCCAAAACCGGGATAGAAAAAAATATTTTATTTTTTATTTTTATCATGGTTTGTGGTGAATTTTGTAGTTTTTATTCGCTTCCATCAATGTCCTAATTTATTGTACGACTTTACACCAGGCGGGGATCCCTGAGGGGTGATAATAGCACAGAGAAAACATATTTGCTGTGACGACCGATTTTGTCGTCAAAATGATTTGGTTGCATTGACCGAATTTTTCAACCGAATTTTGGCTTTAAAAACAGGACTTCGGTTGAAATAAATGAAATGTTATTATCAAAACAGAAAATTTTCGGTTTTTGAAACTGAATTTTTCGATTGGCAACAAATTCAATTGTCACAGTTAATCTGTTTTCTCAGTGAGGATATATCTCTCTTGACAGTCTTATAATATATCTAAGTAACAAAATTATAGTCGGTCAAGACTGACCATATAATACCTTACACCACAGATTCCCAGAAAATGGGTCCCAAGTTCAAACATGAACCGATTAGATAAATATTTGTCAAATCTTTAATAAGTGTAAAAAAACTTTCACAAATCAAATTTGAGTGAAATTGGCTTCTATTCGTTGACAATAACTTTTTAATTGAATATCGGGCGAAATTTTCACATGGGACCTAAGTCCAAAAATGGTATGATGATAATCAGATTTAATGAAATTATTACGCGTTTAAAATACACAGACAAAATTTTAATTAAATGTTTTCTATTTTCATGAAATTTGAGAGATTTATGTGAAATTCAGGAAGGTGGTTTGTATGACGGCTACAAGAAGAACTGCTTCGATTCCTTTAAAATTTGAAATGGTGATTTGTGAGGACAAAACACTTTTACCTGCCAAATTTCAAAATAATTTTATTTATTATATGGTTATTAGAGTCATTTGAGCCAAAACTAAAGAGGACCTTTCTATGGGGTCTAGTTCTAAATATGAACAGATTTTAAATTTCAATAGGCTTCGTCCTTTGTGATTCTGATGCAATCGGTATACTTAAAAGTGGGTCTAGGACCAATATTTCGGGTAGTTACAAACATCAGCACAAACTTTATATACTGAACCCTTGCTAAAGCTTGACACGAACTTTTGGGTCATGTCACAGACTCAATTCCGTTCGATTTTGGAATAAGTGGTTTACTCGTGAAAAGCAAAACGAATATTTTTTTTCGGAATGAAATCACTTTCAAAAACCAAAGTTTTACGAGTAAACTACTTTTTTCACTTCCGAAAAAATTGTGTCTGTGACATGCCTCTTTATTTAAATTTAATTTGAGCCAAATCAGATTAGATTAGCCTGTGGCGCCCTTCGATAAAAATTTTGGTTGTTTTAAATTTCTTGAAAGTAGAGAAAAACTTTAATTTTTGAAAATTTTTTGACAATTTCAAATCTCGAAAACCGCTAGATCGATTTTAGAAATTTTTTGATATTCGAAGTCAGTATGCCAAAATTAATAAAAAAAATTTATCGCACGATATTTTTTTTGGAGGAATTTATCCAAAAATCCAATGCTTGTATCGCAGGGCGCCACGAGTAAAAATGATCGAATTTGGTTCAAATTAAATTTAAATGAAAGATTGTCTCAAAATGTCAAAGAAAAGAATTTTTGAGATTTTTAAAAATTTCTAAACGTAAATGTCCGAAGCTACCTCGGTTTACACTTATGCTGTGGAAAAGGGTTCCTATTCAGGGAAAAATTTTAGGAAAATATTATTCTTAAAAACCCCGAGTTAGTTTTATCTAGAAATTTAGGGGATTTGCCAATAAATCTCTTACGAAAATACACAGAGAGAACAGTTTAGTTGTGCCAGCCGAATTAAGAGCCTACTGCATAGTTTAATAACAACAACCGAAAATTTCGGTTGCGATAACCAAATTATATTTTGAAAATTAAACTTCTGTTGGTTCAAATAAATTTATGTAATCGCAACCAAAAATTTTGGTTGTTGCAATTAAACCATGCAGTTGGCTCTAAATTCGGCTGGCACAATTTCACTGTTTTCTCTGTGTGCTATCAAATTTAAATTACTAAAAAACTAGTAATGCTTTAATTTGCATATTTTGTAAGTTTAATTGGGAGAATTAAATTTAAGTAAATAATTATGCGATTTCAATGCATTAATGCAAATTCCCTGACTGCGATTTCCATGCAAATGTATGTTTTTTGTCGATGATCTAAAATCGATATCGACCAATTATTTTTCTGAATTAATAATAGTTTTGATAAAAAAATTATTATTTTTGAATATTTTGCTTTTAAATGCATATTTTCAACCCTTAAGTGCATATTTTGCACATTTTCTCATATATTAGCAAAAACAGAAATTGAAATTAATTTGTTTCAAAAATTAAATTTTAAAAATTTATTGTTTTAAATATGAATAATTATTTTATTCCTTAATTTCTTAAAATCATATTATCATATCATATTATCATATCATATTATCATCATATCATATTTTTGAATTTTAGCGCATATTTTCGGTTTTTTAGCGCATATTTTGAGCTCATATTTTCGATTTTTTAGTGCACGAAAATTGCGGCCTTTTAATAATTAATTTCGAAACATAAAAATTAAATTCAATATTTGTTTAAAAAAATTTAAAACAAACCAAGTTTCCAATTATAAAAATCTACAGTGCATTGCGTATTATTAAGGGTTTGAAAATAATTTTGAACCAAAAGCATTTAATTCAATATTTTTTTTTTTAATTTCAAACAATCTGATCATTTCTAAAAATTTTATAATATTTCCATTTAAGCATTTTTTTTAATTGAATATTTATGAAAATTAAAAGACTGATATTTTAAGAATCCACAGAAAAACAAAAATTATATGTTAACAAAAGCTTTATTTTACCTTTAAAATTTCCTATACAATCTTTGGAATTCGAATTTTAATGCAAAAACAGTTTGTATGGAAATATAATTAAAAGTCGTTTTTAAATTTATTTTTGTTCGGTTTCAGCATAAAAATTTTAAATAGTTAAATATTCTGCCAATTACGACTGACGCAGTCGTAGTTAAAATTAAACGAATTTACCAACAATTTTGTGCAAGCACATTTGTTGCAAAATTTAAAAATTGTTTGTACTATAAATATCTTCTGATCAGATCTAAATGTTTAACTATATTTTTATAAATAAAACCCTATTTTGTATAAAGTAAAAATACGCCAAGGCAAATACGACAACCAAAATAATTTTGTTTTAAGAAAACTTTTTTTACAAAAGAATATATCTGAAGGTGTTATAAACTGCTAAATTAGATCACAAATTTGTTTATTTAAAATATTCCCCTGAATTCCCGAAAAAAAACTTTTTTTTATAACGCTTTCCCTGCTGTGGATAATTACAGGGTGCTGAGGGTGGTAGATGCGACAACTATCGAAAGTTAACGACGACTTTCTCTTGCCTTCACAAAAGTTACAGTTGGACAAAAATTTCAGAAACATTAATTCTCACTTCTGTCAGAGTATTGAAAATCTATTAAAGTTTAAAAAAAAATATGTAAATAAAAATTTCTCAAATAATTTGGAACATTTTAAGTTTTGTTTATTTTATTTAAAAAATATAATTACACTGAAAAATAAGTTTACAAATAAATTAAATAAAAATAAATTTACAACAAATTGTTAACTAAAAACTAGAATAAATAAATAATAATATTACCAAACATAAATTTAAATAAAAACTAAAAATAAAATAATTAAAATATTTTAAAAATTATTATATGTATAGAGTTTTTTTTTTTTATAATTATAATAATGATTGATGATATTTCGTTGTTTACTATTTATTGCTCAAGTTTTACTAGATAATGATCAATTTTATTTTCTTTAGAAAGTTTTACAACTTATAAAAAGAAGATAATTATGAAAAAAAAAAAATTTTAAACTTTGAAAATAAAGTTTTAAAAGAAATTTATTGAATAAATTTAATTTTAATACTAATTTACAAAGAAATTTTATTTAGATAATGTTGTTTGGTTGTGGTGTGAATTGAAATATAAATTTAAATTTACTACTAAATACTAATGGCGTTATTTTCGGTTTTATTTATTTTTTATAATTTATATTAAGAAAAATAAAAGAAGAAAATATAAATGAAGAATTTTGGGAAATTTTAAATAAATAGTTTTCTGTTTATAATTAAAAAATAAAATAAAATTTATAGTTTTTATTTTTAAATATAACTAACCTACTAAAACTAATGCGTCTTTAAGTATCTAAAAGTTAAGTTTTATTATTTTTTTCTTTGTATTAAAATTCTATTTAATAAAAATTAAAATAAAACTAAAATATAATTTTTTTTTTTTTATATTTTCAATTATTTTTTTTAAGTGAAAAATATTGTTTCAGGAACAAATCTATGTTTCGTTTTTTATTTATTTATAATAATAAAATCTAATTTTTTTAATTTAAATTTATTTACTTTTTACACATTTCTTTTATGGTTTGTTTTTTAAATATAAAAAAACAAAAATCATTTATTTAATTTTAAATATTTATATAAATTGTTTTTTTTTTTTTTTGTATTCATTTTAACGATCACCTAATTTAATGATATTTTGAGATTATATAACTATTTTTTTCTTTTTTGTTTTATTAAGTATACTATTATTATTATTATTTTTTGTAATTTAATATATTTTTTTGTTAGCACCTTGCTTTTATTTGTTGTTATATTACTTTTTTTGAAATTTCGATTATTTGGAGTTAGTTTGAATCGATGATATATTAAAGGAATTGATCAAATTTTTTTATATGTCGATTTTATGTGAATGGGGATTTTGAATGTATTTTTGGTAGTGGATATTTCATTTAGTTTATTTTTCTACAATATGTATGTGTTGGCAGTGTTTATTAATTTTTGTTTTTTATCTAATTTATAAAACTTTGAATTTCTCATTAACATCGTCCTTAGATAAAAGAAAATTAAGTTTTATTAAAAAAATTAGACACATAATAGTTAAGCGAATTAAACATTTGGTCATTTCCTTTCTTTAACCTAAATAATAAATCCTTGGTTAATTTTTGACTTCAATAGTTACATATCTTTTGAACCATTTCAGATATCACCGTCCGACAGCCAATATTAAACATGAACCGGAGGATATACGTTTGAAAGTAGAAATCAAATGAAGTCAAACTGCATTTACAGTTTTTCATTTCGTGATCCTGTTTCCTTTAAAATATATTTTTTTGAAATATTTTTACTTATCCTAGGATGACACTGGTGATGGAAAATGAAAATGGAGGATCTCCCCTAATTTTTCCATTTTTTTTGCCATATCAGGATAAAAGGATGTGAATAAAGTAATTTGAAAACTTTATCAAAATATTTTATTGAACATTTTAAGTGATATTAAAGGATACATTTTTGAAAGGACACAACTTACCTCCTTTTTCCTGATGTGTAGAAATAATAAAATAGGAAAATTAGGGGATATCCTCCGCTTGCATTTGCTATCCCTAGTGGCATCCTAGGACAAGTAGAAATATTAAAAAAATATTTTATTTAATTTAATCCTCTAAAACTTTGAAGTCATTTAAAAGGAAACAGGATCACGAAAAGAAAAACAATAAATGCAGTTTTACAACATTAAGTCTCTAGTTTCAAACGTACTATATTATCCAGTTCGTGTTTAACGACTTCTTTTAATTTTTATCGGACGGTGTTATCTACAGATAACAAATAATCGAAAGTGTAACTGGGATGTTATCTTCTTCTTATTACAAATACTCAGGTTTTGGTGTACACTGAAAGAATTGAAAACGAACGAATTTTTTTGTGATTAATGATGATAAATTAAGTTTTTTTTTCAATCAAACATCTTGCTTTTTTGATAAAAATGTGATCAATTTAATATATTGAGGCCAATCAAAATAATGATTGATTTAACGGATAACTTGTAAGCTTATTACAAAAGTGTGAAGCAATGCTCATTTTTGCTTTCCAATATGTTGCCAACAATAAAATTGTAAAACCGCCAAAATCCCATATAATAGTCTTTATTAAAATTAATTAATCTGACCCGTGTTTTTGATCTTGGCGATATTTTAATTAGTTCCGGTTTTACCGATACGAAATTGCTATTAAAAAATGGCAGTATTTCAGACTGAAGTGTTTGCTATTTTGAATGTAGCGACCTGGATAAATAAAAACAGATGTAGATAGGAGAATCAGTATCTGCAGTGACTGCCAAGCAGCGCTTAAGGCACTGGACTATCCATTTACTTCATCTAAATTTGTCCAGGAGTGTAGGAGTAGACTCAATGAAGTCTTTGGTGGGAATAGGGTCTGCCTTCTGTGGGCTCCGGGTCAAAGAGGAATACGGGTAAAAGAGATTGCCGATTCTTTAGCAAATTTTTGGCTCCGATACAACTCCTCACAATCCGGAACCTCAGATCGGTATAGGCTAGGGATGCCAAACGGGATTGACATTTACAAATCCCGGGATTCGGGATTTTAAAATCCTAATCCTGGGATCCCGGGATTTTTCGGGATTTCGGGATTTTTCGGGATCCCGGGATTTTTCGGGATTTCGGGATTTATTAAAATTAAGATTTTTTACTTTATATTTTTAATAATTTCTTTTCATAAATAAATATTCAATTAATTCATATCCATTGAATAATTATCGTGAAGTTTTACATATTTAGCACAGAAAAACCGAAAATTTAGGAACAACTATGACCTCAAACCGAACAACTATGACCTCAAATTCGAGCGATGTCCGTCTGTGAAAGACGCGATGCAGTTGAATTAAAAAGATTAGAAAATAATTTTTTTTCTGTCTGCCTCTTTTGTAGACGAGGATATAAAATATTTGTTTAAATAATGATAAAATTGTATTAATAAATTTGTTACAATTTCTCGCGAGGGAATGGTGTCCTCTGCCGATACAAAATTTGTATTAATTGGTAGGCGAATCGCATTTTAACAGTTTCCTTCCCTTTGCGATAAATGTTTACAAATGCATTTAAATAGCTTAAGTAACAGAATTTTATCGTTATTTATATTATTTTTTATATCCACGCCCACAAAAAAAAGGCGAGAAAAGGGCATTTTCTGGCTAGGTGCAACTTAAAAATGTGTAATTTATAAACAAAAGTACAAATTGGTAAAACATTTTGGGTTTTCAGAGGCTGTTTTGGTTCCCCAAGGGGGAAATTTTCCCCTCATCCGCTTTTACTCATTTACGAACTAAAACTGTTAAAAATAAACTTTACAGATGGATTACTTAATGCTCCCTTCTAAATTAAACTCTCGGCAAAATTTAACTGCTTTTTAAAAATGTTGGCATATGCATAAATCGGCAGCTAACTGTATATTAGGGTGAAGCAAATTTTCCTTTGTTCGAATTTCAAAATCATCGTGGTCGGAATAGTTGCCTTTAAGGGTCAATATTTATACAAAAAAATATTGGGATTCCTTTTTAGGCATGGAAATCTGAAAGTTTCAAACAGAGTAAAAAAATGTTTCACTTTATTCGTAATTTTCTGATTTTCAAGTCAAAAAAGGAACCCAAAGACATTGCTCTGCAGGTACAATATTGACCCTTAAAGTAATCAATTCTGACTCCAACGATTTTTAAATTCAAAAAAGGAAAACTTTGATCCACCCTTCTGTATATTAAGTAATACGCCCTAAAAATTAAATTGTACTCTAAAAGAGTAAGAGAATTTAAGCACAACATATCTCATTTGAAAGATATTTCAAACACCTTTCAAACGATATCCATTTTCTTACCATCGGACAATAAACACTGAAGAAATAGTAAATTTTTATTACAAAATTTGACAAAAAAAAATCCCGAAATCCCGGGATTTTTCGGGATTTGTCAATCCCGGAAAATCCTAAAAAATCCCGGGATTGAGAAAAATAAATCCCGGGATTCGGGATTTGTCAACCCCGAAAAATTCCGGGATTTCGGGATTTCCCGTTTGGCATCCCTAGTATAGGCTTGACTTAGAGGATGCGTTGGATGAACTCTCACATGAAATCAATCTTCATGAAAAGATGGTGTAATGAGTTAACATGCAAGAGTACTAAACCCTTTGTGATTAGGCCAGACAAGAAAGTGGCTAACTATCTACTTTGTCTAACAAGGGAAGTCTCCCTAGTGTGACCCGCGGATCTTTATGGAATTGGGTTTTATTTTGTAGATCAGAAAAAATAAAGGGACTCATATTTTTTTTAGCGGCCCAAATTCATATTTAGGGGGTAAAAAGGAGGGGGAAGACAATGCCATTTTTCATTTTTTGTTCGTTTATCTCCTATATTATGCAAAGAAACCTAGTCATGTTACATGCCAAATGAAAGGTCTTTGGAAAACCTATCTACATATGCTAAGAACGTGTCCAAACATGAACAACTTTTCGTCATATTGAGTAAAATACCAAAATTAAAGGACATTTTTGTTAATAAGTCGAAAAATATTAACTTTTTGGCCCGTTGTTAGCACCACGAGATAGCTATTTTTAATACCTTTAATCTCATACCAAACATGCCTATATTAATTTTGTTTAAATAGGCGTAAATCGTAAAAAACTGAAAAAGGTCAATTTACCTCCATACAAATCGACCCCCTAAAAATGAGCTTGGGCCACTAAAAAAAATACGTGTCGAATTAATTTTCATTCTTAACAACATATCCAAATTTCATGAAGATCGGAGGGTGACACCAGGGGGACTTCCCTCGTAGGTAGAATAGACTGCCGCAGACTTACTGGTCTAATTACGGGACACAATACCTGTGCTCGGCATATGACAACATTGGGTGTCTTTAACAGACCCCTTTTTGTGCAGCTTGTCTTGTGGATGAGGAGACAACAAAACACTACGTCTGTTGTTGTTCAGCGTTCTCAAGATCTAAACTACGGATAATGGGTTCTGATATTCGGTCAATGAACATGGTCCACAGACATTCCTTCTCTGATTTTCTCAAGTTTGTGAAAGCAACTGAGAATTTCTCAACGAGTACTTTCTACTCTGTTTTTATAAACTTTTTCTAACTCTTTATTCACCTTTTTTTCAGGGTACGGTACAATGGACTGTTTTAAGTCTGAGCGCCATTGTTTAGGCGGGAAAATCCACCCTTTACTCAGTTCGGGTTTTCTCCGAATGCATCCGAAAGACAGTATTTTTCTATTTTCATCAAAAATTGATTGAACCCCCGTTTTTCATGACAGAAATTCATTTTCAATTCTTTCGCCGCTTTCTGAAAATTGTAATTTATGTAAGGAATTAAATCAACCTTTTTTAAAAATATCGCAAATAAATAAAAATGAGTGCTTAAAGATAAATCGACTTTTCCCGAAATTTTAAAATTTCCGGCACAGTTCTAATATTTTTCAAAAATATGTAAAGAAAAATGTAAAAATTTTTATGCTTAAAAAATCGAAAAATTTTGCCTAAACATTTACTTGAAATAATAAAGAAATTACTTAAGAAAAGGTTTTTTTATTGTGTCAATAAAATAATTTAAAACTTTTGAAATTCCCATTTAGGTTATAGTTTTTTGTATGTATATATTAAAGTTTGTTATTCTCGCAATGCAATTTTTCATTGGCTTTGACACATAAATATAATTGGTAAAATTATTAAATTTTTTAAATAAAAGATTTTGAGTAAATTTTTACTTCAAATAATTAAAAACATACTTAAAAAGAGCGAAAAATTTTGAGTAAAATTTTAATTGTGTCAATTAAAAATTAACTCAAGTTTTTTAATGAACATTTTATAAATTCAATTCTATATTAATTGACAAGCTCGAGGCTACAATTTTTTTTAATAAATTTTTAAACTTTATTATTTTTCTTTTCAATATTTCCCCATCCTCTGGGTGGCATCCTCAGGAATTTTTAAAATAGATCCTAAAGATGCCGTCGAGAGGATGGAGAAATATTTGGAAAATAATTGTAAAGTTAAAAAATTTATTTAAAAAAAAAACTGTGGCCTCGAGGTTGTCAATTAATATTGGATTGAAAAATTAATAGTCGAATAAATATAATATCGTTTTATAAATTTTTTTAAAAGAATCTGATTAATTTTTTTTAAAAAATAAAAATTGTTTTATTCGACCTTTAAAATATTATATTTTGACTAGGTTTATTTTAGCTCGACGTCATTATATTATTTACTACCCTCCCTAGTAAAAATATTATTCTAATTTTACTGAATAGATCTAATTTGATCCGTAAAATGGTTGTATAAAATAATATCTAATTGTATTACTTTAGATCAAAAATTATAAAAATTGATACAATTTGATCCTGAATTTGGTCAAATCTTATTAGATCAAATTGATCTTATAATATCAATTTTTATATAATTTGATGAGCAAAACCAAAATACGAATCTAATCATATATGGAGCAATATCTAACCATATAAAGTGGATCAACCGTATCAAAGTGATAGATACAATTTTATATAAATTTATACGGAAGCATATTAACTCATATAAGATTGTATCAAATTATATATGATTAGACCAGAAAATTTTTACTCGGGCTAGTAAAAATATTATGCTAATTTTACTAAATAGATCTAATTTGATCCGTAAAATGGTTGTATCAAATAATATCTAATTGTATTACTTTAGATCAAAAAATATAAAAATTGATACAATTTGATCCTGAATTTGGTCAAATCTAATTAGATCAAATTGATCTTATAATATCTATTTTTATATAATTTGATGAGCAAAACCAAAATACGAATCTAATCATATATGGAGCAATATCTAACCATATAAAGTGGATCAACCGTATCAAAGTGATAGATAAAATTTTATATAAATTTATACGGAAGCATATTAACTCATATAAGATTGTATCAAATTATATATGATTAGACCAGGAAATTTTTACTCGGGTAATTAAAACTGTGATATTCTCATAGAATAATTTTCAAGAAAATAATTTTTCTGTTTTAAATTTATTTATGTTGATCATTTTTTGCAAGACTTAATCGACACGTGTTTTGAAATTTCTCAGAATCCATTGTCAAGATTATTTAGTAAAAATAACATTAGTTTGATTATTATTTTCTTGAAATAATTGGTTCAATACAAATATTTTTAGTTTAATTTGAAATTACGATATCCATCTGGTAAAGCTAGTACATATACACTAAATCCCATTGCAATATCAGTTTTTTCAAAGTTAGCGTATGTATTAGCGATATTCGCGACTAATATTTTTTTTTTTTTTAAGTAAAAAAATATTTTTTTATTATTTAGACAATTTCTGAATTTTTATCATCTAAACTCTTTTGAATATACAAAAAAAAAAAATATTCGCGGATTTTTTTTTTTCGCTATATTTTTTTCGCGAAATTTTTTTCGGATTTTTTTTTGCTATTAATTTATTTAAATGTGTAGAATAAGATACATTGCAGACACAAAATTGTTAAATTTTTTTTTCGCGGATTTTTTTGCAAAAACTACCCCAAAAGCATTAAAATTTAATTTTGGTTGAACTTTAACTTTACAATTTTTAATCACAAATATCGCCAATACGAGCGGTAACATCGAAAAACGGCTAGCACCACTGAATTCAGCGTACCCGAATTAGCTTTACCAGAAGGGTGCCCAGATTGTTAATTTTTGCGACTAGCACAGTGCTATTAACGATTTTTTATTAAAACCCCTTTGCTACTTGTAGAATATAGTTTTTATTTTTGCTTAATAATCTTGACAATGGAATCTGACAAATTCCGAAACACGTGTCTATTAAGTCTTAATGACCAACATAAATAAATTTAAAACAGAAAAATAATTTTCTTGAAAATTATTTTATAAGAATGTCATAGTTTTAATTAGTAAAGAAAATAATGATCTCGAGCTAGAATAAATCTACTCAATATATTTTTAATTAAAGTTTATTCAATTTTTTTCAATTTTCTTCTGTGTGTTATAAATTTGTAAAATATAGCTTTTCTGGACAGTTTTTGGCATTAACGCTAAAAAAGCTTTTTTTTTAACAAGAACATAGTTCAATTTATAGCTTTTTAATTTATAACATAAATTAACTATTTATCATAAAGTCAATACTTACAACAAATGTTCTCTTCTGGATTCTTCTTGGGAATGAAAGGATTAAGGGTTACTAGAAATTACAAATTTAAATATATATCATATGATTCAAAATATATTGAAGAAAAGTTAAATAACCATTATTAATAACTCAAAAATTCCAGACTTTAAAAGCAATGCTGTTTTCAAAATTACATAAAAAATTAATAGCAATAAAGAAATTTAATAAAAAGAAAAATATTAACTGGAAAGCACTTTTTTAAAACGTTACATTATTTGGCGTTCTAAATTAGTGCATTAATCAGGCAAATACTGATTTGGTTTTTGTGTTTAGACGGGTGAAAACATAGTAAAACGGCCCACCATTAATTAATGGTGAGATTAAATAGCGTGCATTAGTTTGCGTGGCTACCATTTATGTAGTGATGAAAATTATTACTATTTTTTTTTAATAAATCTCGAGGTAATTTTTTAAATTTTTAATTAAATACTGCTTTAATATTTATTTTTTAATGAAAAATTAAGTGAAAAAATGAAATCAGCGACTGGTAGTTTAAGACATGAAATTTAATTGCCATGTTTAATGAAGTAATTTTGAAAACATTGTGTTAAGAATTATTTTTTTACTGATTTTAAATAAAAAATTAAAACTCAGAAATTTAAATACGTTTAAAAAAATATATTTCCAATTATTATTATTTTTTAATACAAAAAAAAAATATATTTATCTACAAAAAAAAAAGAGTAATTGAACAAAAGCTCATTTTCAATAACTTGTGCAATTAATTCAATTAAAATAATAATCAATATTTAAGCTTTTAAAAACAAACATTTGATTTTATTTTAAAAGTTGTAGGAATGATAATTTTTTAATTGAATCAATTAGAAATAAAATTATGTTAATTTTTTTTATAAAAAAAAAAAAGTTTAAATCAAGAAATTTTTTGTTTCTAAGTAGGTGAATTGCAATAAAAAAATGCCAATTATTTTATGAATTGAGATTCTTTATGTTGTTGGATGCTAATTTATTTTTAAGGTCCCTAAAAAATTTTCAGTGAATGTTAATGTAACTGTATTTTTATTTTATTTTTCTTTTTCGCTAAAAATGTATGCATTTTTGGACGGATATTAAATATATATTATTTATTTTTTAATGAATAAACTAAATTTCGTTTGATCTGATTAAAGAAATCCTTTCTGTAGTTCTTATTCTTGGTCTCTCAATAAAAAAAGTAATATAACTACAAATAATTGCTTATGTTTTTAAATTTTTATTTTTAATTTGAAAACTAATCTTTTTTGTTTTTAAAATGAAACACTGTACAATTGAGAATTAATTTATAATAATGAGATTATTGGTTGGATTTTTTTTATTTTTAAAAAGGGAGTATTTTTTTTTTTAGAAATTTTTCCTTTTTTCGATACCTTTAACTATGGATAGAAGTAATGTTTAATGAGTTTTTTCGGGTTAAAAAAGGTATTTTTTTTTAATACTATTTTTTTGTTAATTTTTTTAAGTGTATGTTTTTTGTTGTTGATGGTGTAATTTTTTATATGATATTATTTTTTTTTTATTTTAAAAAAATTACATTTTATTATAATTTTTTCATTATTTTTTTTTTTATGGTTATTAGATGATGCGCGCTATTTTGTTTTTAGGTTTGAATATGTTTTTTTTTAATGATAAAAATTTAAATTTAAAGGATGTTGTTTGTTTTTGATATTTTTTAGATGTTGTTTTTTTAAAGAGGGGTATTTTTTGTTAAGTTCTTGTTGTAGGATGTTAATTTTTGATGGGCCATTTTATTTGAAATTTAATTTGTTTAGATTCGATTTGGTTTGTTGGGGTTATTTAAGGTATTAGATGGTATTGAAATGATGAAAAACGATAGGTTTTTTGTGGTTAAAAAGTGCTATGTCACTTTTTTCATTTTTGTTTTTTCCGATTGCAGGTTTTTAACAGTCAGATGTTACCTAAATTATATTTTATTTGTTTCTTTTTCATAGTTCTGAATTTCTATTAAAATTTAAATAAATTATTTTACTAATACTACTACAATCTAATAAAGATTCATAAATCGATTTTTAGTTATAGTTAGCAATCGTAATATTTAAACAATTTCGTAGTTAAACAATTTCGTGGTTAAACAATTTCGTAGATAAACAATTTCGTAGTTAAACAATTTCGCAGTTAAACAATTTCGTAGTTTAACAATTTCGTAGTTAAATAATTTTTTTATATCCACGCCGACAAAAGGGAGGCGGGCCAGAAAAAATGTTTTTGAAAGTGAAACCTTTTTCCTCCTGATCCGATTTTTACTATTTCCGAACTTAACCAGCCTAAGACCATGAGATATATTCGTGCCAAGCTATAAGAGTTTAGGTCTTTAAGTTTGGACTGCATCGTGCTTTCTAAAGACGGATGGGCTGACATTCATAGAACGTCTTACAATCGATCTAGGATCAAAAAATATATACTTTATGAGGTCCGCGCCCTATATTTCGATGCGTTTCACACGGAATGACAAAGTGAGTTATTCCTATACTGTGGTTGGAAGCTATAAAAATTGACTGCTCATTCTTAATGATTTTTTCAAGATGTGTAGGTTTAAGTGTACAAATATAGTAAAAGGGTTAACTTTAAATTTGCAATCAGTTGATATTATGTTTACAAAAGTTTATTTCGATGAATGGAAATTATATGGCAGATATTAAAATGTTTGAATATTCGTCTCAAATTTCTCCTAAGTATCGGAGAAATTGAAAAACCAAAATTTATCAAATATACTTTCGGACCAAAATGGCATCGGTTTTATCTCAAGATTTTTGTTTTTTTGGCTTCTGAAATTTATGTAATCAAAAACGATTATTTCCAAAAACTGTTGAACTATATTGAGAAAAGCGATATTTATTTAGTTCGTGTTATTAAGCTGTACAAAATCGAACGCTCACTTAAATGAACGAAACTAAATTTTATGTAAAACTTTACGATAAAAAAGCATTACAAAAAATGACGTTAGACCCACATTTTTAACAGAACGAATTATTTTAGATTATTTCATATACATTTCAATATTTCCGTAAACTGCTGAAATTCATTGACCAAAGATATATTAAAAAAACCGAATAGAACTTTTCTGAAGCGGTATTTTTTTAACTAATGAAAACTTTGAAACAACTTAATTTTATGTAAAATTTAAGCACTTTTTGGTGATTAACCTGCGTATATATTTAAAGATCTGTTGATCATTATTTATTAATCAAATAATACTTTTCATAATATCAAAGAATAGTTTCATTATTTTTATGAAATAGCTTCAAAAATTGAAATATGTCAACGAATTATGTTGGTATTTAAAAGGCATTAGCCCAGAACAAGTTATTTCTTACTATTCAAAGATTTATTTAAATTAAAATAAATTAAAGTATTTTCATACACAGTTGAGCTTTATTGCCAAAAGAGTTATTGAACAAAAGTAACGAACTAGTTCGTGTAATTGAGCTGCACTAAATCGAGCGCTCACGTAAACGAACGAAAACTTTGATACAACAAAATTTTATACAAAATTTAACAAACATTTTTTTGGAGATTTATCTGCATTTATATTGAAAGATCTTTTGCTCATTATTCTTTAAATAAATAATAATTTTCATAATATTAAAGAATTGTTTCTTTGTTTTTACGAAATAGGTTTAGAAACTGGAATTATGTCGAGCGAAGTATTGTTTTGTCATAATATTTAAATTTTATTGCATTTATGGAAATTTTGTCAACAAAGAAAGGTTTATGGTAAAATGAACTATTGAAATTCATTGACCAAGCAGATCTGAACAAAAATAATGAACTAGTTCATGAATTTGTATTAATCGAATGCTCACTGAAATGAACGAAAAATTTGAAACGACTAAATTTTATATAAAAACTGGTAATTTTTTTTGGCGTTAAACCTGCGTATTCACTAAAAGAACCGTAGCTCATTGTTCGATTACTTATAATATTTTCATTGTATTTACGAATTATCTTCAGAAATTGGAACTCGTTAAAATTCATTGACTAAACATATATTGATCAAAAATAATGAACAAGTTCATGAATTTGTATTAATCGAGTGCTCACTGAAATGAACGAAAACTTTGAAATGACTAAATTTTATGTAAAAACTTGTAATTTTTTATTGGCGATAAACCTGCGTGTTCACTAAAATAACCGTAGCTCACATTGTTCGATTACTTATTATATTTTCATTGTATTTACGAATGATCTTTAGAAATTTAAATTCGTTGAAATTCATTGACCAAAGAGATAATGAACAAAAATAATCAACAAGTTCATGAATTTTTATTAATCGAGCGATCACTAAAGTGAACGAAAAATTTGAAACGTCTAAATTTTATGTAAAAACTAGTATTTTTTTTTTTGGCGATAAACCAGCGTATTCGCTAAAAGAACCGTAGATCACTGTTCGATTACTTATAATATTTTCATTGTATTTACGAATTATCTTCAGAAATTGGAATTCATTGACCAAAGATATAATGAACAAAAATAATGAACTAGTTCATGAATTTCTATTAATCAAGTGCTCACTGAAATAAACGAAAACTTTGAAACGACTAAATTTTATGTAAAAACTAGTATTTTTTTGGCGATGAACCTGCGCATTCGCTAAAAGAACCGTAGATCACTGTTCGGTTACTTATAATATTTTCATCATATTTACAAATTATCTTCAGAAATTGGAATTCGTTGAAATTCATTGACCAAAGAGATAATGAACAAAAATAATGAACAAGTTCATAAAATTGTATTAAGCGAGCGCTCACTAAAATGAACGAACACTTTGAAACGACTAAATTTTATGTAAAAACTAGTAAATTTTTTGGCGATAAACCTGCGTGTTCACTAAAAGAGCCGTAGTTCATTGTTCGGTTACTTATAATATTTTCATTGTATTCACGAATTATCTTCAGAAATTGGAATTCGTTGAAATTCATTGACGAAAGAGATAATGAACAAAAATAATGAACAAGTTTATGAATTTTTATTAATCGAGTGCTCACTGAAATGAACTAAAAATTTTAAACGTCTAAATTTTATGTAAAAACTATTATTTGTAAAATAATAAACCGTAGCTCATTGTTCGATAACTTTTTTCATTGTATTTATGAATTATCTTCAAAAATTGGAATTTGTCGAGCGAAGTATTATTTTGTCACAAAATTTATAAATTATTGTATTTCTGAAAATTTCAGAAAAAGCTTAATAGTATAAATAGTTAATACGAAAAGAGCGTAAGCTCCACTATTTTAATAAAATTAATGAAACTTTGTTTACAATCGACTTACTTCTAACAAAATTTTTAAAGATTTTTTGAAAATTTAAAGGAGATGAATTCATTGCGTTTTCGAAACCGATATTTTATTTCATTAAATCCCATACATATTTCTTTCACTAATAAAGTTATTTATTTTTTTCAGAATTTTACTTCTTTGATGAGACTTTCTCAGTAAATCTATCGATATGTTAAAAAGAAATAAGAGGTAAATTTTTAAAGAACTTACTACACCGAAAAAATATGTATTTAAGGGTCATTTTCAATTAAATCGTTTGTTGTTTTATTAAAAAACTTAATTGTATTGACAAAGAAAGTAATTTATATTTTATTTAACAACACAATTTTTTAATACAATTAAATTGTTTGTTAAAAACAATGATTTAATTGAAAATTAGCCTACAATAGAATATTTTTTCTGTGAAATATTTTCTTTGTACTGTTGGTTAACTTACAACAACACAATTTAATTGTATTGACAAATTATTTTGTTGAATGAAAAAAATCAATAAATTTCTTTGTCAATATGTATAATTAAATGTAAGAAATAAGACCTTCTGAAACTAAGAATTCTAGAAATATTTTACTTAAAATTTATCGACTTTAATTGGATAGTTTCTGTTTACAACTATACTGCAATTAATTAACACGTTGTTGAATTATGAGCTGGAGAGTTCAGAAATATTTTTTTTTTTTAATATGTACTAAAACTCATTTTCAATTAAATCGTTTGTTGTATTAATAAAAAAATTAATTGTATTGACAATGAAAGTAATTGATATTTTATTTAACAACACAATTTGTTAATACAATTAAATTGTTTGTTAAAAACAACGATTTAATTGATAATTAGCCTACAATAGAATATTTTTTCTGTGAAACATTTTCTTTGTATTGTTGGTTCACTTACAAACACAGAGTTTAATTGTATTAACAAATTATTTTGTTAAATAAAAAAAAACAATAAATTTATTTGTCAATATAATTAAATGTAAGAATTATAGAAATAGGGCCATTCCAGAAAATTTAGCTCAAATTTTAGTAATTTTTGGAAATGGTGTCTCAGATTAATTTGAACCTTGACACATAGATAGCCCTCATAAATATGATATATGTACCATATATCGTTTTTTTACATTTGGTGTATTTAACGAATTATGGCGGGTCAAAGATTGACTTTTTAATCAAAAGTAAGAAAAATACATCACGTTTAAAGAGCTGTAACTTCTTAACCAATGACCCGATTTTCACAAATTTAGGCTCATGTGAAAGCTGAGGTTCTTCTTTTAGAAAATATTTTTAAAATAACACAGTTTTTTTTTACAGAAATGATGCAAAAATGCAAAAACATTTTTGCTTTTCGAATATTTAAAAAAACACATCTTCGATTTTTTTTAAAAAAATTCTGGTGAAAAATAACAATGTTTTGTATAACATATTCAAAATTCAGAGTGGGATCTCCATGGGATCAAAAACTATTCTGTTTTAAGTACGAGGTTCTCATATTTTTCCCTTAGAAAATTTAAATTTCTATTGTTTTGAATGTTTTTCAAAATTTTAATAGTATAATTTTCTTTGAAAATTTAAATTTTTATATTGAAGAAACATAAAATTTTAATTTTCTAAGGTAAAATTTAAGAACTTCGTACTAAAACCAGAATATATTTTGATCCCATTGGGATCCCACTCTGAATTTTGGATATGTTGTACAAAACAGTATTGTTTATCACCAAACTTTTTTTTAAAAAAATCGAAGATGTGTTTTTTTAAATATTCGCAAAAAAAAAATGTTTTTGAATTTTTGCAACACTTCTGAAAAAAAACCGTATGCTTTTGAAAATATTTCCTAAAAGAAGAAGAATTAAGCTTTCATATGAGCCATTACTTGTGACAATCGGATTACTAGTTAAAAAGTTAGAGCACGTTAAACGTCATGTATTTTTCTGACTTTTGCTAAAAAAGTCGAACTTTGACCCGCGATAATTTGAAAACTACAGCAAATTTTGAAAATCTAAAAATGCAACATATCTCATATAAACGTGGATATCTATGAGCCAAATTCTCAGTGGCGTCCAAAGGCATGTTTCCGAACAGTGGGCCGAAAATTTTTGGAATTACCCAATATTTAACTTAAAATTTAGATAGTTTCTGTTTTCAACTGTACTGCTATTTATTAACACGTTGTTGAATTATGAGCTGGACAGTTCAGAAATATTTTTTTTTGAAAATATGTACTAGAAACTCTAACATTGTCAATAATAATAATAATATGTAATTTACATGTAACTTCAAAAAAAGTAAGAAATGTCTTAAATATTAAATCTTGGGAACCGAGTACCTATTGCAAAAACTTGGCATCACTGGTCACAGTGTGGCTATTATGTGTTTTTACTCACGATGCCAATTTGAATACTAGAGGCACATACAGCCGAAAATAAGTTCCACTTTTTCGTAGTTAGGTTTTAAGTGGCTGCTAACGATTTCTTTTAGATCTCTGGTGACTGACTTTGAAAATAAGGTTGTTCAAATTGCGTTAAATAATATCGTTTTTCATCATATCTCTATACCACATTCCTTATACCATTTTTTTAACATCAACCATCAATCGTTTCTAAACAAATTAAATTGTTTACCATTAAATTGGCCCATTTTATATAAAAACATAATGTCTGTGTTCTTCATTAGAGGAGCCTGATTTTAAGAATGAATTAGTTTTAAATTTTTTTTTTGATAGATTTTTCTTCTTTTTTTTTAAGTTTTATATAAAAAAATTTTGTTTGTCTAAATTTAGTTTTTGTTTTTAATAAATGAACACTTGTTGTTGTTGTTTTTTGTTTTTATTGTGATGTCATTTTTGTTAATTGGTTTTTTGGCCAATACAAAAATGCAATTATACACCTGGTTTGTTGTCTCCAAAAATTTTTTCATTTTTCTTTTTTAAATAAATTTTCATTTAAGCTTAAGGTTCCTATCATGATGATTATAAAGTGTTAAACTACACAAAGCAGCAGAGCCAGTGTATTGAAAACAAAAAAAAAATGTTATGATTTTCGAATTATGAATTCTGATTTGAGCCGATCTTTTTCTTGTGGTTGATGGGTTCTAAAATTTTGAAACTAGTCATGATAATGATTGGTAATAATTTGTTGGTTGTGGTTTTGTTCTTGTGATTGATCTTATAACTATTTTGTTTTGCTAGTGTTATATTATTTTACAAATTGTCTTGAAAAAAATTCAAGACAAAAAGTTTATTATCAATCCTTATAGCTTAATGATTAAAAAAAAAAAAAACAAAAAAACTTCTTTTTTGTTGAAATTTTGTTAAGGTGTCATATTTGGTGATGATTATTTCAATGATGAAATGATGATGTCTAACGTTGTTGATGATTTTTTAGTGAAACTTCTGTTAATTTTATTGTGCGTCTGCGGAAATTTTGTCTATGTTTTTCGTTTTTGTCTTCCAGTTTTAATTTTTCAAATTTTATTTCCTTGACATAATTTTCCTTATTTTGATGATATTTTGTTGGTGGTAAAAATGATGGTGTTTTTTTTATAATTTTTAATAACTTGCTAATAAAAAGCAAACTTGGCAGCATTGTTTCTTTTATTTTTTTAGTTTTTTATATGTTTTTTTGATTTTTTTTAAGTTTTTTTGTAGTTTCATTGAAGTTTTACTGTTTTTTTTTTAGATGGAGACAACATTTTGCATTTTGTATGGTTTCTAATACTCCCAATATCATGCATCTTGAATTTCGCCTTTTAGTCCAGGCACCCTATGGTGTTGGTTATGACCTAAACGATTGGCTAAATCCTGTACAACATCACGAAATATAACCGTATCTATGTTTTCACCTAATAAATACAATAAAAACCAATCGCCCATCTTTGAACGACGAACGATTATTTCTATAGCGTCTCGACGCACTAACCTGTAAAAATAGAAACAAAAAATATATTAGTAAAAATGTTAAAAATATTAAACTTGGCAGCACTTGTTTTTTTTTAAATTTTTTTCAGTTCCAAAGAAAAAGTAATTTCGTTTGACGTTGTTATAACATCTTGATGATCTTTTCTTTTTTTTTGTTTTGCTAGATTTAAACCAAATTTTGTTGGAATGGTTTCAAATCTAGCAACTCTGTTCATTATATGGTACATCCAAATGTTACTTTAGCAAAATTTATATTATTAATTCAATTAACAAAATTAAAAAGTATGTTTTTGAATTTAAGTGTTATTTTCTATGACAAAATTTCAGTTTCTGAGACGTTTATATTTTCAGAATCTGAGTTATTTTCTGATAGAAAAAAGCTTAAATTCTGTGTTTTTCGTTTCCTAATGTTTGGATTGTAATATAATTTGTTTGTAAAAAAAACTACCTGATAATGAAATCTTTTTGTTGTAGATTAACTGGGTTATTCATAATAATTAAAAGGGGTTGACATTTTAGAACACAATATAGCAAAATAAGTGGACTGATTTTAGTTCTAAGTAGTTGTTTTTATTTAATATAATATCAAAAATCTAGTCCATTTTTTCAAAAAAAGTGCAAAAATATATTTATTTTTGAAGTAAAATATTCGTTTTTTGAGTTTACTCTCCTTTATAGTTTACAAAAATCTGAGTACGTCAAGGACTACAGTTTTTAATATTTAACAAAATAAAAATAAAATGTGTGCACTCGTTTTTACCGATTTTTTCCTTAAGAAAACACCCTTTAACGAAATGATATTCCCTGCAACCCAGGCTATACAAAAGTCACCTTTTATTAAAGTTGTACAAATATGTCTATTTCTAAAGAGCTCTAAGGTGTGAACCCCCCATAAAATAAGTTTTTAGTAGGTTCTTTGACAGATATTACATGAAGATTTGTTAAATAAGCCTACGTTTTTAATTATTACGAATATGGGCCTACATTATTAAAACCTAATGCTGAGGATTTTTTATAAAATATTTTTTTTTTATCTAGCATTAGAGCGGCATTTTTGTTTCAAATTTTGATATTTCCAAGTGTCCTGGTAAATTTTCATTCTTCTTGGCCTAAAACTTATCTGCTATAAATTTGACGACACCAACCGGATTAAATTAAACCATAGCGCTTGGAGATCAAAACTTCGGATTTTGGAAATTAAAATTAACTTAAAAATTGCGATGCATCCTTTAAGTTAATTTTGAGGTGACATGACAAAATCCCCATTTCCGTTATGGGGATTTTGACCAAATTCATTTCGGTCATAATTCCAATAATGGTAGTGGGGACTATGACCGAAAATTACTTGGACATAATCCCAATAAAAAATGGACATAATTCTTAGATTTATGTTGATAATGACCACTTAACAAATGGCCATAATCCCCATTATGGGGATTATGTCTTCAATACAAGTTAGTCATAATCCCCAAAATTAAAATAATTTTTTTGTTTACTTAAAAGTTTTTCTGAGTAGCCGGCCTTTGGCCGGGCTTAGGGATTACAAACTCCATGCATTAAACCCACCCTCTCTGCAGAAAACGGTGATTATGACCAAAATTGCTTTGGACTTACTCCCAATAATGTGAATGGGGGTTATGACCGAAAAAAGTTCGGTCGTAATCCCAACAAGGAACGGACATAATTCCCATTGGGATTGTGACCGTTTTGGAAACGGTCATAGTCCCCGCAACTATTATGGGAATTATGACCGTAATGAGTTCGGTCATAATCCCCATTTCCGTTATGGGGGTAATGTCAGTGGGGATTATGTCCTGTCACCTAATTTTGATGCGCTGAATACGAATATCATAAAAAATGTAAAGTCAGTCAAACGGTTTTCAAGATATCGCTATTTGAAATTTAAAAAGAAAATGGCGGATTTTTTTCTCGTTTAGTTTATTATCTCGAGCTTTATAAAAGGGTAAATTAATTTTTATACCCTACACCACACTGTGGTACAGGGTATAATGAGTTTGTGCTGATGTTTGTAACTACCAGAAATATTGGTCCTACACCCACTTTTACCGATCGACTTAGAATCACTTTTTGAGTCGATTTAGCGATGTCCGTCCGTCTGTCCGTCCGTCCGTCCTTCCGTCCTTCCGTCCGTCCGTCCGTCTGTCCATTAAACACCATACAGGTCGCAATTTTTAATCAATTGACTTGAAGTTTGAAACTTAAGCCTCTTTTGTCCCAAGAACGGAGCCTATTGAAATTGGAAAAAATCGGTCCATATTTAGACCTAGCCCCCATACAAAGGTCCTCTTTAGTTTTGGCTCAAATGATCTAATAGCCGCATTTTAATAGGTATCTTTTCGAAATTTGGCAGGTAATCATGTTTCATCTACACAATTCATCATTACGAATTTTAAAGAAATCGGACCAGTTCTTCTTGTAGCTCCCATACAAACCACCTTCCCGATTTTCATATAAATCTCTCAAATTTCATTAATATAGAAAATATTTAATTAAAATTCTGTTTGTGTATGTTAAACGCGTATTTTAATAACCTTATCAAATATGATTATCATCGGACCATTTTTGGACTTAGGTCCCATGTGAAAATTTCGCCCGATATTCAATTGAAACGGTTTATTGTCAACAAAAAGAAGCCAATTCCACTCAAATTTGATTTGTTAGTGCTTTTTACACTTATTAAATATTTGACAAAATATAGATCTAATCAGTCCATGTTTAAACTTGGGACCCATTTTCCGGGAAACCAAATGTTATAATTTTTGAATTTAAAAAAGGGGAAAACTTTAGCGCCACCCTTAATGCGATGAAACAAAACTCCTAAATCGTTAAGCGTCAGAGGATCAAAAATATTTTATCACAAATACGGTTTTCTCGGTTCATTTTTTGGCAAAAAAGTACAAAATGTGATAATTTTGGGATTTAATAAAATTTACATTTGTAATGAAGAATCTCAGAATCTGAGACCATTTCTGTGGGAAAAATTACTCAGAATCTGGGGCCTTTTTTTATTTTTTATTAAAAAAATATTTTAGGATCTAAAACCTTTTCTATATGAAAAATTTCTCGGAATCTGAAACCTTTTCTATACCATAATGTCTCAGAATCTGGAAACTTTTCTACATAAAAAATGCCTCAGAAATTTCTATATGAAAAATGTCTCGGAATCTAATGCCTTTTCCATACGAAAAATGGCTCAGAATCTGAAACTTTTTCCATACGAAAAAGTCGCAGAGTATCTGAGAGTTTTTCTGTTCGCAAAATGTTTCAGAATCTGATACTTTTTTCCGAAAATGTTGAGAATCTTGTCTGAGAATGTCCCAGAATCTGAGACTTTTTTTATGCGAAAAATATCTCAGAATCTGATATCCTTTCTATACGAAAAATGTCTCAATACTGACACCAGAACCTGAGACTTTTTTTTTGGCAAAATTGCAGTTTATGGGGCACACTGAAATCGAAAAAACTAAAAACTCCATCCGCTTTAGAATTAAAAAAGAAAAAAAACCAAAATTATTGATTAGCCGGGAACTTTTTTGGAGTCCTCTTTAATAGGGACATCCAGGAAAGGGACATCTTAAAAAAATTTTTTTTTTTGTTTTAAAATTTTTTTCTGCGTAGCCGGCCTTCGGCCGGGATTAGGGATTACAAACTCCATAAATTAGTTTAGCGGCTTCGCTAAATAAAGTTTCTTTTGTGTATAAAGCTTTTTGGCCGGTTAAAATCAGTGCTAAATTCGCTACTTTGTGGGGGGCTTAGAGGTGCTTCCCGAGTCCGGCGCCACTAATCATTAATTTATGTTTTTTTCTTTTTTAATTCTTGATCGGGTGTCGTTTTTAGTTATTTATAATTTCCGTGTGCCCCATAAACTGCAATTCAGCCCTTTTTTTAAACGAAAAATGTCACAGAATCGGATATCCTTTCTTTACGAAAAATGTCTCAAAAACTGACACTTTTTCTTTACAAAAAATGTCTCAGAATCTGAAACCATTTCTATACGATAAATGTTTGAGAATTTGAGACTTTTCTTTACAAACGAACTATTCTTTTAACAAAAACAGTGTTAAACGGAAATTAGTAATGAAAAACTAAGCTCCTTGTTTTGTGTAAGCGAATTTATTGGTTTTTCGGTGCCTCCGTGAGCCGTGGCCTTAGGCACGTGCCCCTTGTTCCCGGTGCTGTTTTAAATCTACATGCGTCAGTATATCGGAGTACAAACGAAAAATAAAAATTACGGGATTCCGGTGATTGTTTCCGGTAGAGGAAACAAAAAAAAGTACCAATATGCTACAAGAACTGGGCAAAAGGGAAAACTTTAGCGCCCCCTAAAATAAAGTTCAGTGTAATTTGTAGCAGGTTTTCGAGATATTGCTATGTGAAATTTGAAAAAAATACGTTTTTTTCCTACGTTCAAGAAATTAAAAAAAAACTCAACATTTTTTTCCTTGATTCTTTTATAGAGCTCGAGACAATAATTTATTTAAACTAAATTAAAGACAAATCCGATCATTTTTAACTGCGGCGCCTTACGATAAAAATTTTGAATTTCTTATAAAAATTTTGGATTTTTGAAAAATAAAAAAAAAATATCTTACGATATAGTATTTTCATTGATTTTGGCATGCTGAATACAAATATTTCTGAAATCGGTCCAGCAGTTTTCGAAATATCGCCATTTGAAATTAAAAAAAACAAAAGTTGTTCTTGTTTTTCCTACGTTAACGAAATTTTTTAAAAAATCTAAATTTTTTTTCCAATTATCCATTACTTTGATCGATCCAAGTTTTGGGTTTTGGTGAACATTTTTTAAAAAACCAAAAATAAATTTATAATTTCTTGACCGTATGAAGAAACGCCAAATAAATAGAGATATCTCGAAAACCAATATAGATTTTTTTGATATTCTGTTCAGTGCATCAAAATTAATAAACATGATTAATCCAAATCCATAAACATGATCAATCCAAATCCAAAACATTAAATGCCAGTCGTCACAGGTTAATATAATTAGATTGTCCTCAAATTTGTACCACATAAGTTTTCGTCCAAGCAGAATTAAAAATTTCCCGGACACTGGGGAAAATCAAAAGTTGAAGAAAAAATGCACTTTGTGTGGGTATGGGCTAAAGTTTTAGGTCTATTAATCGAAAAAGTATTTTCGTGTTCAAATATGGTTTTCTGTAGCTGTTTGCTACTAAATGATACAAAATAATTGACAAAAATTTAGCCCATTTTTATAACACAATGTTGCAGATAACACCGCCTGCCAATATTAAACATGAATAAAATTGCTTTTATAGTTTTTCATTTCGTGATCCTGTTTCCTTTTTAAAGGACTTCGAAGTTTTAAAGGATTACATTTTGTAAACTATTTTTAAAATATTTGTACTTGTCCTAGGATGACATTGGTGACGGCAGATGAAAAAAGAGTATCCTCTAATTTTTCCATTTTTATATTTTGCCATATCAGGATAAAAGGATGTGAATAAAGTCATTTAAAAACTTTATCAAAATATTTTGTTGAAAATTTTGAATGATATTGAAGCACACATTTTTGAATGGACGTAACTTACCTCCTTTTTCCTGATATGTAAAAATAATAAAATAGGAAAATTAGGGAAGATCCTCCTCTTTCATTTGTTATCAGTAGAAGAATCCTAGGATAAGAACAAATATTTTATAAAATTTAATCATCTAAAACTTTAAAGTCCTTTTGAAAGGAAACAGGATCACGAAATGAAAAGCTTTAAATGCAGTTTTACTACATTTAGTCTCTAGTTTCAAACGAATGTTGTCCACTTCGTGTTCAACGACTTTTCTCATTTTTGTCGGTGTAATCTAAGGCAGATAGAATCAAATATTTTTTCTCGATCGCATATAAAATTTCTTAAAACCAAAAAGGATCACCATAGTTTGAATAGCTTAAAAAATAAAAAAAAACACTTATCAAATAAAATTTTTCCCTGCGCAAGACAAAAGTTTTATGAGAATCTCTATAGCGTTGTTTCGACAATATAAAACAGAACGTAACGGAATTTTTTTACCTTAAACTACTTGAAGAGAAGAGACATGATTGTGTAAATCATAATTTATTAACGATAAATTTTGTTGCCATTATATTATGATTCTAATTGATCACAAATAGTGTGCAGAAACCATATTATAATTGCAGAAATATGGTTGTTGAAAGTTAGATTTGATTCTTATAATTATAAACAAGACGTTATGTTACAATGCTCTTAAATTTTGACAGTCACAATCATGTTTTTTCTCTGCGTTTGGTGTTGTCAATTTATCTACACTCTTAAGTTTGCCTAGTTCCTCGATTATTAATAAAAATCTCTGTCATTTGAAAAAAATCTAAACTCTAATCTAAATCTAATTGGGTTTCTCTTTTTAAAAATCGATTTCGAAAACGAAATTACTTTTCCCTTTAATCAATTGTCTTTTAAAATCTTACCTAAATCGCATACGAAATAAGTACACCCTCATACGTGGTGAAAATATAATAACCACCCTGTATATAAGTGTTAATAATGTTAATAGTGTTAATAATATAAACCAAAACCAAAGGAAAATATAGATTTTTTCATTAACAACATTTAATGGCAATATGCATATGGCATCATGTTTTTCCACCTATTCCAAAAAAATATAAAATAAATAAAGAACAAAAAAGTATTTTATTAATAAATAATCTAAAAAAAACTAAATATTTTCAAGCCAATATGAAGTTGTCTCTTTTGAAAACTTCTTCTTGGGTTCTTTACAAAAATATATAATCTTTGGAATTTGTACGGAAAACCCCTTAACAAAACAAAAAAAAAAGTATTTTGTAAAAAAAAACAACTTCATATGGGCTTGAGTAAAAATTTTTAATTTTTTACTCACCTCCCCACTTGAACCATATTTAAAAAATGTACATTTGGTCATTCTAGGGAATATATAAATCATGGGATCCATACGATCTTCTTGATCGTCTTCCATATATTTTATCACTTCTAAGCCAAATGTCATAAATTCGCCATCGAAAAATCGATTCATAAGAAACATTTGACCTGTAAGTAAAAGAAGAAGAAAAAATAAAAATAACTTATTTCTATCAATCCCATGATGTCCCCTTTAAAGTCCAATCAATTTTTTAAAGTGTTTCAAAGTTTTTTTTTTTTTAGAATTAATTGATTTTTGAAAAACCCACATGTTGTTTTTTTTTTTTTTAGAAAATTGTTTAACACACACATGTTCCATCAATAATTATATTAATTGACCATAAAATATTTGTAAATTTTTGTATATGAAAAAAAAAGTTTGATCTTTTATTTGTTTAATACAAATTATCAGAAGATCATTAAATGCCCACAGTTTTTTCACATAATTTACAAATAATAAATAAACAATTAACAATTTAGATGATGATGTGTTAAAATTTTGCCAACATTCAAATTCATCAAATCAATTTGCAAAACCCCCACCTTGAAAAATGCTTATTGTGTTAACTTTGTTGTTTGTTTTAGTGCATGTTTTTTGGAAATGAAATTATTTTTTTTAGAACTAGTTCTAATAATTACACCAATTCCTTGATTTACATAGATGAATGATTTATGAAACCTTTATATTGTTGCCAATTTGGTGCTTTTCTCGTTAATGACGACTTTATAATTGTTGCAGACTTAGTTTTTAACGTGTTTCATATGTTAATTTTAACTATTCTGTTAAAATCTCTGATTTCTGCAATTTACTTAGCATTAAGAAACAATAATATGCAAGAAAAATAATAAATTAAAAATGTTGCCCATTTACCCTTATTCGCATGCACTATTCAAATAATATTTTAAAATCTCAAAAATTGAAAATATCACTGTGCTACAAAAATAAAACAAAATCGAATATACTTTTAAAAGGAGGTAGTTAAGGTTGTAGGTCTCGTCGAAAAGATAACAAAAATGTCCATCAAACTTACCAGACACCCTCAAATTTTAAAGTTATTGTCAAAAGACGATTTTTTTGGGACTTTTCTTACTAAACCACGTGTTACTTAATCATTTTTCAACCGATTTTCAATTTTTTAACTGTTTGAATTAGTCTATACATATACGAAAGATATGTATTGATTTTTTCAACAATATCTAATTTTTTATATTTTTTGAGTTTATCGATTTTTTTCTGCATATCGAATCACTATTTTAAAGGTTTTTGGCCTCCTGAATTCGAATTAGACCTTGAAATTGCGTTATCTTACGTTTTTAATATATCTATTTATGTTAAATAACTCAAAAACCTGACGAGATAGAGATAGATCTCTTATGATAAATTAATTTTTTTGCCTGGGTTATCTGAACGGCAATTTCTTGCAAAAACTTAATTTTCTTTTTTAGAAAAATTATCACTACTCCGTCAATTTTTATCCGATTTTTTCAGGGTAAAGTTTATCGTATTCAGAACTAAATTTTCTTTAAAAATACGTGTATAAATATAAAGGTTGATAAAAGAACTATAGCAGAAAAAATCGATAAACTCGAAAAATTTTCAAAAAATATCAAAAAAATTAGATTTTGTAGAAAAAAATCATTAGATATTTTTCTTATATTTATAGACTAATTCACACACATGGAAAGCCCTATCATTCTTCTATCCAAAACAATTTAAAAATTTAAAACCGGTTGAAAATTTTTTGAATTACACAAGGTTTAGTGGGAAAAGTCCCAAAGACGTTTTTTGACAATAACTCTAAAATTTGAGGGTGTCTGGCAAGTTTAATGGACATTTTTGCGCACTCGACAAAACCAACAACCTACACTATGTCGCATCAGAAGTATTTTTTCACTGTAGCACAGTGAACATGTGACATAATCGCCACTGACATAATAACCATTTCCGTTATTGGGATTATGATCAAACTTATTTCGGTCAAAATTCCCATTATGGTAGTGGGGAATATGACCGAAAATAATTTGGACATAATCCCAATAAAAAATGGACACTATTCACAGAATTATGGGGAAATGACCCAAAAAACTTCGGTCGTAATCCCAACAGGGAACGAACGTAACCCCCATTAGGATTATGACCGTTTTGGAAATGGTCATAGTCTCCACAATTAATGTGGCGATTATGACGTGATGTATTCGGTCATAATCCCCATTTTCTTTATGGGGGAACACAACACATTCCAATTCTGTTGGAACCTTTAAAGTAGTCTTGCAAGCTCATCGGATTTGCAATTCCTTGAACAGAGATACCCTGGGACCCATATGAGTCGTATGTCAAACTGCTTGACAATCTCATTTAAAGATATGCGGCGGTTAAGGACAGATCTTGTTTCTAGAAACAATGACTCCAGGGACTTGACCGCTGCTTGTCTGCCAGAATAGATGTTTACTGAGGTTGTAGACAAGACATTTCAACTCAACCAGTCAGCCACTTTCTTTATTGCCGGCATCTCTGCCTGGTAATAACTGCAATGATCTGGCATTGGCAATCGAAATATGATAGACGCGAAAACGATGAAACGATTCACTCCCAGATCAAGCACTTCCACAATTAGCGAGTGTGGGATGACATTATTAAAAGCCCCCTTAATATTAAGAAAAGCCTCCACAGTGTCATCCTTTATCGAGAGCGATCTCTCGATGGTACCAACGAGCTCAAAAAGAGCAGTTTCCGTTGATCGACCCTTGCATGTTGCCTAGTCGAAAGGAACTTCGTGTCAATCACTTTATGCAAATATAAGTCAATCATTCCTTCCATTTCCTTTAACAAAAAGAAGCCAGACTAATGGGCCTAAAATCCTTCGGAACTGTGCGGGAACTTTTCCAAGACTTAGGGATAAAAACGACTCTGGTGTCGCTCCATTTTAAAGGAATATACGACCAGTCTGGGGGCGGAAAATAAATGGCGGGACGTTTCTATGGTAGTTGGCGGATTTGTGGATTTTTACCCCTTTACGAAAAACTTTGACCCCGAAGAGGGGCCAAATGCCCCAACTCCACATCACTCATTTTTTGGCTCATGTTTTTTTTCTGAATTTAACAAAATTAGGAGGTGAAGTGGATCAAAATCGATAACTAATTTTTTCGCTCATGTTTTTATGTTTAGGGGATCACACTCCTCTTCAAGCAAGGTTGTGTTAAAATGGTGACAAAAACGGCTAATGGCATTTCCATCCCCTTTATTTTCAACTTTAAAAATCGTTAATGCAAATACTCTAGCTGATCCCGTTTTTGAGTTATTGATAAATAATTACACCGTTCGACAACAAAAACCTTCCACTTTTTAATAGCGAATATCTCAAAAACAGTACGTGCTAGATAAAATTGGATACCAGATTTGGATTTAGGAGAGCAAAATCTATAAGAAACATTTGGATATTTCACTGGGAGGTTCTTGTTGTCGAACGGTGTATTTACTTATCAATAACTCGAAATCAGGATCAGCTAGGATTTTCGTGTTAACGATTTTTAAAGTTTCAAATCAAGAAGAGTAAAATGCCTGTAACTGATTTTGTCACCATTTTAATACAATTTAAACTTGCTTGAAGAGGGGTGTGGGGTGTAGCAGATCGAAATTAAAAACTCGTGCACTATCCCACCATTAATAGTGCATATGCTTTAAATTGAAAAACCGTTTTTCTACAAAGTTACTTTGATATATATCCAACTCGCATCCAACTAATTGTAAGTTTGGCCAAAATATCAAATTTGGACCCACTTTTACTCAGATAGTTCTTGACCGATTTAGTTGAAAAATTGTGTTTTAACTATTATCGAACCAAGAAAACCGATCAATTCACGGTACGTGCAATCCGTTATTTTTCTACAGAAATCGCGAAGTGTTTAGAACAATTTTTGGCAACAAAAACATTGCAAGTGCAAAATATGATTTTTTTTGCCTTTTTTTTCGAGGAAAATTTTTTGTCTTAAGTAATTTTTCCATATTTCTCATCGTTTTCGAATTAAGCTTAGAATGTAAATTTTTTGACGTTTAAATTGAACGCGATTTCATCAAAAACGGCTGTGGCAAAGGTTAGTGGGACACCCAGATTTATAATCAAGTTAACAGAGTTCGCAACTTGTGGCGAACCGGTTTTTTTTTTGTAAATTTGCAAATTTTTATTGAAATTTTTTTGACGACCTTTTTTTGTTGCAATTTTAATTTTTTTTGTTTAAATGTAACTTTATCACAGGGGAGGACGCCGGTGCAGTGACCGGTTTCAATATATTTGGATGCCTTAATTTCATTTAACATTTCCTAAATCTACATTCGGATTTTAAATTGTAGAAAATTTATCGTATTGAATCTTTCGCGCTTATTTTTTACCAGTTCGTAAAATAGCAATGCTTTACAATTCACCGGATCATTTTTTTCTGAAAAATGCAAAGCTTTAGCATTACCATTTCTCCCAATTATGTGCCAGAAAGGTCCATTTTAATCAAGTTTTCGTATATTTTTCTGAAGGTTGGTATCCCTACCTCTAAGATCTTCTTATCAATTTATTGCATTCTTTGTTATATCAGATATATTGGCAACTTTTTATCATCATCACATATAAATTTTTTGTTTTAGTATATTTTAATTATAAACTATATAAAATTAATGAAAAAAAAAATTTTAAATATTTCAAAAATTATGAAACACATGTCGTTTTCATGTACCCCAAACAATAAAAGCGTGCTGCATTAACAAAAATTAAAAAAAAAACAGAAATCAAAAATCCAGGCGAAAAAACTCATGAAAATCAATAAATGTTCGTTCTACGGTTAATTATGTTTATTTACATATTGGCTTATTTCATATACAAATTCAGTGGTCAGTTTATAAAAATTTAAAAATTAACATTAAATTTTCGACTGATTTGTTTATTTTGTTAATCAAGCAAAAAAAAAAAAAATTATAAGAAACACAAAAACAAAAAAAGAAAATTATTTTTTTGTTGTGTATTTTAAAACTGAAAAGACTACAAAATGCCTCTTAGAATAAACATACAAATGAGCAAAAAAAATGGAAAATTCATGTACACTCGTTATAATACGGGCGAAAATATGTGCATAAAATTACTTAAAATAGTATTGTATTTATTTGAAAAACAATATTTTGTCAATATGTTTTTGTGATTCTTTTTTCGATATATACACTGTAAAAATAAGTTATAGGAACAAAAATAATATAAAATGTCGTGTTATACAATTTGTTGAATTTTTGAGGAAATTGTTTTAGCATTTGAAGAGTGTTTCTTAATATTTGAACATTTAAGTGCCAATTTTACATATTGGCAATACATTCATGACAAAGTTAACAATAATACCCTAATTATTATCAAACAAGTATTTTTGTAAAAAACGCTGTGTAGGTAATTAATCAAGCTTGAATTTAAGCTTAATTGCGTCCAGATTGAGTAAATATTAAATGTGCTACGAGGGTCGAAACGGAAATTGAAATTATTGAAAGACCTTTTTTAGAAAATCTTTTCAAAATATTTTTTTAGGTCGATTTTTTCCAAGCTCAAACATTAAAAATTTAAAACATGATCCAATAGTTCATATTAAGTTCTCAAATAATTTTTCCAACGAACAAGATAAAAATTAATTAAAAACAAGTAAGAAAATTATAGTCGGTCAAGGCCGACCATATAATACCCAACACCAGTGTTTCCCGGAAAATGGGTACCAAGTCCAAACATGGACCAATTGGGTCTATCATTTGTCAAATCTTTAATAAGTGTAGAAAACACTCACGTATCAAATTTGAATGAAATTGGCTTATATTTGTTGCAAATAAACCGCTTTTAGTAATATCGGGCGAAATTTTTATATGGGGCCTAAGCCCAAAAATGGTCCGATTATAATCAGATTTTTGAGTTATTAAAGTATGCATTAAACGTACACAAACAAAATTTTAATCAAACGTTTTCTATTTTCATCAAATTTTACAGATTTATCTAAATATCGGGAGGGTGGTTTCTATGGGGGCTACAAGAAGAACTGGTCCGATTTCTTTGAAATTCGGAACGGTGATTTGTGAATACAAAAAACGTTTACCTGTCAAATTTTGAAAGGATATCTATTAAAATACGGTTGTTAGAAGTATTTGACCCAAATTTAAAGGGGACGTTTGTATGGGGGTTAGGTCAACACATGGACCGATTTTTTTCAATTTCAATAGCTTCCGTCCTTCGGTCAAAAGAATTTTAAGTTTCAAAATCGACTCAAAAAGTGATTCTGAGTCGATCGGTATACTTGAAAGTGCGTCTAGGACCAATATTTCGGGTAGTTACAAACATCAGCACAAACTCATTATACCCTGTACCACAGAGGTGTAGGGTATAAAAATGAAAAATTAATTTTTGACCACCAACTTGTGTTTTCAAAAAATTGGTGGTCAAAAGAATTGGAGGTATACAAATTGGGATTTCTTCCACTGTGTTTAAAAAATTTTCATTTTTGTAGTGATCATTGGAAAAATTACTTGATAACTGACAAGGAAGGTCATTGGAAGGGCACCCACAGATTGTCCTGAAACTTGAATATGAGAAGTTGTGGGAAAAAATAAGAGTTACCTGTTTTTTTAGCTGCCAAATCTCAAAATTAAAAAAGGGTTGTCAGCTTATGAAAAAATAAGGGCTTTCGGGAAAATCCGTTTAAAATCCGAACTAGCAGGAATTTCACCAAACGAAAAAATATGGGTCAGCTTAATTTTGATAGAGATTATTATATATGACCGTCGTACATACCCAGCAAAATCTTAGTTATGAGTTGAGAAAAGTATTCATTACTTTATGCATTATTCATAATGAGTACTCATTACCACTCTAATTATTCTAATCCAAAAATCAACTTGTGACTTATAACATGTTATAAAAGTACTTATTGATAATATCAACTCCCTACTCGTAAGCCAAGAAAGTAACTACTTATTTATCCCTTACTCGTGACAGATTATTTTTGTCTCACTTCCTTGTTAAAATAATGGGTTATTCTCCAAAATGTAATTAGTTGCCAATAATTCTTCTGATTACAAAAACCATTACTAGTAATGGAAAGATTTGCTGGGTATATACATCTCCATATAAACTACCCCAACAATTATACATTTTTGACAATAAAGAACTTAACGATTACGAATTTGGACACGACCGATACATTTTTGGATAGGCCTTCAAAAAACCTTTCGACCTGTAGAAAATGTTCATATAGTTTCTTTTGAAGAAATGTTAAAAATCCTCAAAAAAACGAAAATAATTCTGTTTTCTCCTCCCCTTTGACCAGCTAAATGTGAGATTGGGCAGCAAGTTTCAAGACAATCGGTGGGTGTCCTGTAGAGACCTTCCTTTTGAATATAGTTTATTTGACAATTTTTTAATTTTGAATGTTTGGGCTTGGAAAAAATCGATTTAAAAATATTTTAAAAAAATTTTCTAAAAAAGGTCTCTCAATAAATCCAATTCCATTTCGAACCACGTTTCATTTTAATATTTAATACTCGATCTACGCGCCATTTAGCTTAAACTAAAGCTTGATAAATTAATTACACAGCACGTTTTACAAAAATACTTGTTTGATAATAACACTGTGCTACAGAAAAAAAATTGGGGTGACATAGTGTAGGTTGTTGGTTTTGTTAAGTAGATAAAAATAAAAAATGCACATTAAACTTGCCCGATGTCAAATCAGACACTTTGAATAATTTTTTTTTTAGATTTTCCCAATTTGTTGACAGTTTTTAATACCCTTCGAAAACTCCATAAAGTTCTGCTGATATTGCATGTTGTTAGTTGTCCCCACTTCCTGTTCGCTACTGCAACATTTATGGAATCCCCTCTTTTTTTGAAGTGTTGGAGCGATGTTAAAACTAGCACCGTGTTACCTACACCATCAGCTCCAAGTTTCGCGAGTTTGTTTGCCCTTTCATTTCCCTGTATTCCGTTGTGTCCTGGTACCCATAACAAATTAACCTGGTTGTGTTGACACAACGTCTGCAAGTTCTCGTAACTTTATAAAACTATTTTAGATTTGATATAACAACCTCGAAGCGCCTTTAAAGCGGCCTGGCTATCCACGTAAACATTTATGGTTGCTCCCCTGGTTTCCTCGATATGTTCCACAGCTTTAGTTATTGCAACTATTTCAGCTTGAAATATGCTTGAGTCCAAAGGCAGATTAAACGAAAGGTTCTGGTTTAGCTCCACGTTTGTAAAACCAGCTCCCACTCCATGTGTTTGTTTCGATCCATCGGTAAATATATTCATGGTGTTTGCAGGGGTGTCCTGCCAGTTAGACCAATATTCTCGAGTTGGAAATTTTACTTCATATTTCCGGTCGAAAAATAGTTTGGGCACTATGTAATCCGAGTCAATACTGTTTATATTGTTCTTGTTACTGTGTCCAAAGTTGCGAAACTTGAACCAATTTGATTCTTTGAGTCTGAGGCAGGCCTTATAAGCCTCACCTTTTGCAAAGACGTCAATTGGTATAAAGGGCAATAACGCATCAATAGAGTTGGCCGAAGTTGTTCTCAAAGCGCCTGTGATACTACGTCCCATAAGCCGTTGAAGTCTTTGGAACTGGTTTAGTATCGCATCCCTTTTAAGTGCCTTATACCAGACTAACACTCCGTAAAGTAAGATTGGTCTTACCACTGAAGTATAAATCCAATACGTAACTCTAAGCTCTAATCCCCATGTCATACCAAACATTTTCTTACATGCGTAGTAAGCATTGTTAGCATTCTTAATTCTCTCAACCGTGTTAGTTTCCAATAGAGCTTACAAATTATAGCAGAAAAAAATCGAGAAATTAAAAAAAATTTCAAAAAATAACCTAAAAAAAATAACGTATTATGGAATATATCAATAAATTTCTATCTTTTATGTGTAGACCAATTCACTTTCATGAAAAGCCCCATTCTTATTTTATCCAAAACAATTCAAAAGTTAAAAATCGGTTGAAAAGTTTCTGAGTTACACGTGGTTTAATGAGAAAAGTCCCAAAAAACGCTTTTGACAATAACTTTGAAATTTGAGAATGTCTGGCAAGTTCAATGGGCATTTTTGTGACCTTTTCGACGAGACCTACAACCTTCACTAGCTCATTTGAAAAGTATATTCCATTTTTTTTTTGTAGCACAGTGTAATTAGTTCTATTATTGTTAAGTTTATCTTGAATGGATTGCTACCTAATATCTATCACACGAAATAATCTTGGAGTTTCTGCTTTCAAAAATTTTAGAAATTTTCCGGAATGAATTGACGATCTTTTCGGGGATTTTTCATTTTCCCCATCATCAGAATTCTTTAGAAAATTTGATAATACTGTTGGTGTCCAAACATCAAATATTTATAATCTCAATTATTTCAACCTACCCGTGTAAAAATGTATTAGATCTTATATGAACTGTTCATATATACTTATATACTATCGTATCTGATTGCATATAAATTTATCTGAAATGGCCAAAATCAAGATCTAATTATATATCGGATTTGGTCAACATTGTCACAAAATTGACACTTAATTATATCTGATCAGATATAAGTATATACAATCAGATGCAAACATATATTATCAGATAAAAATATATCTGACAAAATCTAATCGATTTTTACACGGGTAGTGAGAAATAAATAAAAGGATTCTATGATTTCGAACCAGCATTACAACTAAATATAAATTGAATGCAGGTTGGTTGTCGGCAAATGTAAAATGCAGTTTTTTCTTTTGGCTTGTAAAAAATAGATCTGTTAATTGTTCAATTAAAAAGAGTTTATTCTAGTTCGAGGTCATTGCATGTTTTCCATTTTGTTATGTGAATTCATAATGGGGAACAAAAAATGACCACGAACTAGAATAAAAATTTTTTCATTGCAAAATTAAAACGTCAAATAATGAAATTATTTTTAATATTTTTAATAAAAATTAAAAAAATTAAAAAAAAAATATTTAATTTTTATTTACAGTATCTACAAACTTTATTTTTGTAGTGTATATATCTGTCTGTCCTTTCATTTGTCAGTCTATTCAAACGTTAGTCTGTTATTATTTAATTTATTCACAATAATAAATATTTAAATAATTGTTTGTTTTAATTTTTTTTCTTTTTTTGGGAAAATTCTTAAGAATTTCATTAACTTTTTCGGTTGAAAGAACTTATTACTCACCTATCACATTTACGAGTGCTAATAACTCGCACACATAGTATCTGTACGCCCACCAATTGTGATATCTGCAAAAAAAATTGGAAAAAAATTATTAGAAGAAGAATCATCAAGATTTATATTAAACGGAAATGACATTTTTCAAAATTTCCAGCTAAACGAGATTATGACTGTAATTAGCTTTTAAAATTTTTTTATTTTATCAGAACAAAAGCAGAAACATGAAATCCGTCCTTTCTTTGTAATATAATTTAGAATTTATTTATAATTCGATACTTACCTTAGGTTTTCCCATAAATAATCTAAAAGTAATTTCTTTTTTTGTTTTTTCTCGGCTTCGGAACAGATTCCTATATCTAAGTCCATGATAAGTGCATGAATTTTGCCACCTTCCCAAGACTTCCACAGCCATCTTGGTGTATAAAATAAAATTGCCTGCAAAGATAAAAATTATAAAATTAATAAAAATATGAATTAACGAATATATTTATTAAATATTTATTTAAAGATTTAAAATGTACAGTGCCACCTCTCTTAACGTAACCCTCGAACGCAACTCCTCGATTGTTGCAAATCGTGCATTTTTTGCAACCTCTGTTAACGAAACTTTTCAAAAATACCCTCAGTTATGGGAACTTCTCACCCAAAATTATCCGTTTGTCTTTTTAATTTACATATTAGTTTACTGAAAATTTGTTTAAATGTTACTGCTGCCCGAAACTATTTTGTTTAAAATTACTTTTGGACTAACCGCTAGTACAAGAATTTTAAAATGCATAATTTTTAAAAGTAATTTTCTAATCCCAATCAAAGCTAAATCTTAGAGATAAAATTACAAAAACTCACAAATTCAAAAAAAAAAAATCCTTCATAAAAACCCGAGTAAACAAGTTTTTGATATAAATTATAGTAGTATATAATTTTATAAAATTATATCAAATTATATATAATAACATAAAAATATATGGAGGTAAAATTTTCCAAAAAATTGTATAAAATTATATAAAATTATATATAATTATATCCAGGATTTGGTGGATATAATTATTTAAAATTATATCAAATTATACCTAATTTGATAAAATTTCATTAAGTTTTATAATAATTGGTAGATATAATTATATAAAATTATATCAAAGTATATCTAATTTGATAAAATTTTATCAAATTTTATAAAACTTTATCAAAAAATGTATATAATTTTATATAATTATATCCACCAAATTCTGGATATATCAAATTATATATAATTTTATATAATTTTATCCAACTTTTTGGAAAATTTTACCTCTTTATATAATTTTATATAACTATATATAATTTGATAATATAAAAACTTTTTTACTCGGGAAGTCGTATA
Source organism: Pegoplata infirma (assembly GCA_963921195.1). Classification (NCBI taxonomy): domain Eukaryota; kingdom Metazoa; phylum Arthropoda; class Insecta; order Diptera; family Anthomyiidae; genus Pegoplata; species Pegoplata infirma. The sequence goes on from OY992540.1 coordinate 60,951,058, forward strand.
TTCTGGGACATTATTCGTACAGACTAAGTCTCTAATTCAGAGAAAACATTCGAATCTCAAATTCTGAGACAAGTTTTGGATTCTGAGACATTTTTCGTATAGAAAAAGTCTCAGATTCTGAGATATTTTTCGTATAAAAAAGTCTGAAACTCTGACATTTTTCGCAAGAAAAGATCTCAGATTCGGAGACATTTTTCTTATTGAAAAAGTCTCAGATTCTAAACCATTTTTTGTATAAAAAAGGTCTGAAATTCTGAAATTTTTTGTAAGGAAAAATCTCAGATTCTGTGGCATTATTCGTATAGAAAAATTCTCAGATTCTTAGACATTTTTCGTATAGAAAAAGTTTCAGATTCTGAGACATTTTAAGAAAAAGTCTGAGATTCTGAGACATTTTTTTTTGTAAAAAAAAAGTCTAAGATTCTGAGACATATTTTTGTAAAAAAAGTCTGAGATTCTGAGACATTTTTTGTATATGGGGCATTCCATGTGAAATCGGACACTTTGAAAAACTTTTTTTTTAGATTTTCCCAATTTGTTTACAGTTTTTAGTACCCTTCGAAAACTCCTTCGTGGTAAATTTTCAGATTTTTTTTGGTGACCCGTTCAAAAGATATCGAATTTTTAAAAATTGGTAGTTTGTTCCTTTACTCAAACTTCTTTTAATCATAACTTCTTCAATAATGGTCCAAATTTCAAATTTTTTTTTTTCAAAATTTTTATTTTTTTACGTACTTTCTAAAAAAAAATCCCAAAAAATTCTTAAAAGCGCTCTAGTATGCGATTTTTAAGTTTTAAAATTTAAATCTCATTTTTGAAAATGTTTGTACTCTTTAGTTTGTTCCAAAGAAATATTGGTATATTTTGAAAAAATGTTGTAGGGTAAAAATAAATGGGGGTCGGTCTCACTAATGACCCCTCTCGGACGCACCATTGGACCGGTAGAAGCTGATTAAATAAAACAAATTTACAAAAAATAAAAAAAATTGTATGGTTACCGCCTTAACAGTTAAAGATAGAGGGTAGGTGTGTTCAGAGAAAATGTTTGGACTAAAAAAATATTGTGGGTCGGTTATACATTTTGTTGCTCTAAGGGCATTATTAGGGCAGTTAGAGCGGTTGGAACAAATTTTAAAAAATGTCGTTTTGTGTGGGAGCCCTATTAGAAATTGGAGATAGGGTATTAGTTTGTTCCAAAGAAATGTTAAGACGTACAAATTAATGGGGGTCGGTCTTATAAAGGACCCCTCTATGACGCACCATTGGAGCAGTAGAAATGATTTTAAAATTGGAAAATTACAATAAAATTTTTTCAAACAATTTTAAAAAATAGTAATAATCGTTATCCCACGATCTTCCTGGGCAAAAAATTTGTAGAATTTATAGAAGTTTTACACAAAAAAATTTAAAAAAAATTGAAGAGTACAAACATTTTCAAAAATGAGATTTAAATTTTAAGACTTAAAAGTCGCATACTAGAGCGCTTTTAAGAATTTTTTGGGATTTGTTTTAGAAAGAAAGTAAAAAAACAAAAATTTTGAAAAAAAAAAATTTGAAATTTGGACCATTATTGAAGAAGTTATGATTAAAAGAAGTTTGAGTAAAGGAACAAACTACCAATTTTTAAAAATTTGATATCTTTTGAACGGGTCATCAAAAAAATCTGAAAATTTACCACGAAGGAGTTTTCGAAGGGTACTAAAAACTGTAAACAAATTGGGAAAATCTAAAAAAAAAGTTTTTCAAAGTGTCCGATTTCACATGGAATGCCCCATATAAAAAGTCTGAGATTCTGAAAATTTTTTCGTATAGAGCATTACGACGGCTCTGTTGATCCATTATGGTTTCTAAAGCGGCCATCAGACGGCAGACAAATCTTAAAATTTATCAAACGACCGAATACAAATTTCTCGTGTAATGGCAGGTTGTACAACTTGTCAACCAATCGTTGAAAATATCAAATTTTTTTGATATTTTGGCTGGTCGGCTAACAAGTTGTACAACTTGTTGTTAAGTGTAATTTCATTCCATTTCCATGTTCGAATGTTTGTTCGCAAATATTTTTATAAAAAAAAAATGAGCGGTTGGAAGACAAATTCGTTGACATGTTAGCTAATGTAATTCAAAACAATTTTTTGGTCGTTAAACAAATTGTAAGATTTGTCTGCCGTCTGATGGGCGCTTAAGACTTTCTAGCGATATCCACTTTTCCATCTGTCTGCTGAGTGCAAGAAGCCGTCCAAACCAAATGGGCTGTAAGTGAGCAAAATCGAATATAAAAAATTCTAGCGATGTCTGTAAATGGATGAAATCGGACCCTTCCTCTTGAAAAAGTAGACCAACCTCTTTAAAACTCAAACTTTTACCAAAATGATTCAAAAATTTAACTTTTTCATGAATTTTTTTTTTTAAATTGAAAAATTGATAGCAAAAAATTTTTTATAAACAATAATTCTTGGCGAAAAATTTAATTTTGATGAACAAAAAAATTATGAAAAAGAAAAATCTATCAAAAAAATTGATAATTTTATTTTGTGATTAAAAAAAAAATTTTGATGATAATTTGATAACAAATAAAAATTTTATAAAAAAAGTTTTTACAAAAAAATTAAATATTGATAAAAAAAAAATATATTGAAGGAACATTTTTTTTGGAAATTGACTCACTAAAGCGATCAGACACGTAAATATAATTTTGGAACGTTGAACTCAGTAGGCTTTTGCGTTTTTCGACAGATCAGGTCAATTTTAAGAAGTATTTAATTTTTCGTTTGCGATTAAGAAGCGATTTTTCATTTTTTTTTTTTCAAAAACATTTTTGAAAAATTTTTGCTACAAAAATATAATAAAACTCGCTTGAAAATTTAAATTTTAAAAACTAAACCGAAATGGAATGCGACTCAAAATTAAGTTTATGTGTTAGTTAAATTATACTTGCAGTAAAATTTTGCTGCGTTTTATTCACCACCTGGTGAAACTTTATTTTATTTACCAGCAGGTGAATTGCCATCCAAGTTTTGTACCATTTTGGTTTTTAGAAAATGAAAACTGTAATTTATATTTTTTTTGGTACAAAAATTATTTAAAAAAGGTTTCTTACCTAAAATATTTGAACAACTTTTTTTTCGTTAAAAAATTAAAATCATAAAAAAGTGTTTTGGACATTGTGGAGGGTAGTTATGTATTCAGCCAAGACAAATGAATCTTTTACTTGTTTTGTTTAAAAACAATGAGAATTAAATGTTTAATATTGTTTGCTGATTTATTATTTTGATTTTTTGTCAAAAAATCTCTATATTTTAATTTTTAAAAGTGTCAAAAAACCCTGAACAAAATCCACAGTCATTAAACTTTGATATTTCTAATAAAAAACGTGTATCAAAACATATTAAAAAACTCTTTGATCGACAGATTAATAAAAAAGAAATATAAGAAATAAAAAAATCAAAATCCCTATAATTAAACTTTAATATTTTTTTTGTATAAAAACTAATACTAATACAAAATTAATTTCTCTTTTGACTTAATTACTAACTAATCTCTAAAATTAACGCTTGAGATTAAGAGAATTAAAAAAATTATGTACAGTCGGTGATAAAAAACATGCTGAAGGTGATACACTCAAAAAATTATGTCATTAACTGTTTGTAGTTTATATAAAAAGTTTTCCGTTTAGTCGTTTTTAAAAGAAAAAACATTTGTTTGATGTTCAGTTTTTATTAATGACTACTTCAGTCCTTTGTTTCAAAAATAACACAATAATAAATAAAGTAAGTAAAAACTACTGATTATTCTTTTGATTTTTAATGATTTGTGTAAAGGTACCTACAGACGACGCAATATTATGTACAATATCCAATTATATTGATCGTGTGTGGGTTAGATTGACGATTGTACAGTGGTCAATCTAACCCACACACGATCAATATAATTGAATATTGTACATAATATTGCGTCGTCTGTATTTACCTTTAGTCATTTTTTTTTTTTAAATTGTTGATATTTTTAAATGAAATATCATTAGTTTTTACCTACACAAGTCAGTTATTTTTTTGTAGAAAAAAAATCAAAAAATTATTTATAGAAATATAAAAACATGTTTGTATCAAGTGACTTTGGCACGATGTGTAGAGTGTCTGGCCAGAATGTAGTTGATTGCGGGATTGATTCCTCAAAAATTTTATTAAAAATTTTTAAAAAAATATTTCAATAAAAAATTGTAAACAATTACCTACGAAATCATTAATTTTTATTGTTTTCGTAGGTTATTTTTTTTTTTGAAATTTGTTGGTAAAAATAACAGAACTATCATTAATTTTTAATGTTTTCGTTGGTTATTTTTTTTTTTGAATTTGTTGATAAAAAGGAGTGAAAAAAACGTATTTTTTAATGTTTAATGTTATTTATTTTAGAAAATTTTGTCAACAGTAAAAAATAAATGTTGATGTTTGTTAAAACAAATGAATAATTACTGGGATGGTTTTCAATTGTTTATTCACTGGTTTTAAGTGTATTTTTCGTAGTTTTTGCCTAAAAAATATTTTGAGTGTAAGTATTTTTGCCCAAAAGTGACAAATTAACAATAATGTGTATCGTAAAAAAAAATACGATAACATTTTATATAAAGTTCAAACTATTACACTCAACAAAAAAAAATCTTGTAAAATTTCTTAAAAAATCTTGTAAATTTACAACTTTTTTTGACGCAATAATTTTTTTTTTTTTATAAAATTACCATGGAAATTTGTACACTTTCGAAAAAAATTGTAAAATTACAAAAAAAAAATTAAATTTCGATCTAAAATTTTTTGTTAAAAAGCAAGGAAAACAGTCAGATATTGGTAAAATGGTAATACGGAAGTTTTTCTAGTAATTTGACATGTTTTTTTTTTAGTGTTGAAAAGAATATGCATTAACTTATAAAAAGTTTTTGCTAGACTACAAAAATAAAAAATACATAATCCTTTCATTTAGTGGCGTAGGTTTTTTAAGAGGATCATACACGTCAAAAAGTGCTCACATGATTTTTTTTTGTTTTTTCAAATTATTTATAATTTATTTTTATGATATAGTTTGTTATTAAATTTTTAGTATTAAACAATTAAAAATATTTTTGTTTTAAATAATAAATTTTTTAATTACTCAAATTTTCATTTTTTTTTAAATTTGTTATCTTTAAAGTGAAAGTGTGTTTTAAAGTGATTTTTATACCCTCCACTTAGTGATAGAGGGTATATATAAGTTTGTCATTCCGTTTGTAACTCATCGAAATATCGATCTGGGACCCCATAAAGCATATGGGGCATTCCATGCCAAATCACTCACTTTTAGGCCCGACCCCCTTCGATTTATTTTATTTTTGGATATGTTTTAGTACGTATTAAATGCAACTTGCAGCCAAATTTTCAGCCTTTTATACAAAGGTGGTGTTGAGTAATCAATTTTTCAAAATGGCGATTTTTTCCAAAAAATGAAAAATTTTAAATTTTCAATCAATTTTGACCAGTAAAAAATATAGATATTTTAAAAAAAGTTGGACAACGTTTTGTTGGTATTTAAATGTAGTTTTAGAAAAAAAATGTGAAAAAATTATTCGAAGTAATTATCACTTATTTTTTGACGTTTAAAAATTAAAATCGACTTTTTGAAAAAGTCCGAAACCTTCGATTTTTTTGTAAAAAACTATAAGAATTCTACTCTAAATTATGCAACTTTTAAGCCATAACTCGAGATGTGATCACAATTCTTTCTATTTTTTTTTTAATTTTTAAAATTGCACCTTTTATGTTTTGGCTCTGATTTATTTTATATGGAGCTCCAAAAAAAAAATGGTAGATACTGACCCTAACTTACCCTAAATATATTCATTTGGAGGTAAATATACGTCTCACAAAAATTTGGGACGATCGGACGATCGGACATGTGTAAGGCGCTTAGCATGGTCCTTGAAGTTTAAAAAACGGATTACAAGGAAAAATATGAATTTTTTTCTGTTTTCGCAATATCTTTGGTATTTTAAATTAAGTTTTAATTCAAGTGATTACAGAATTATGATGTGGAGTAAAATGCCTTTCTAATAAGGTACTAAAAACTAAAATCGGTTGAAAATCAGCCAAGTTATTACAACTTCCCCAGGCATCTAGCGTGTGCCATACAACTTGATTAAAAAATACGAGGCCCTTTTTTTAAATTTATTGAAATTTTCTACTGTAATAACATTTTTTCATTATTCATGTTTCAGTGTAATATTTTTTTGACTTTTCCAAATTTTAAAACAAAAAAAATATTTTTTTTTTTAAAATAGAGATTTCAAAAGGGTGTGGAAAATGCAGGCATTTTTAGCACTAATTTTAAAAATGTTAGCAAAACACAATATGAAAAATACTTGTCATCTAATAACATTTGAACTTGAAGAATAAAAAAATGTTATTACAGTAGAAAATTTCAAAGAATTTCAAAAATCGGATTGTATTGATTAATCAAGTTGTCTGCCACACGTTAGATGCCTGGGGAAGTTGTAATAACTTGGATGATTTTAAACCGATTTCGGTTTTTATGACCTTAATAGAGAGACATTTTACTCTACATTTCAATTCTGTAACCATTTGAATTCCAAATTAACTTAAAATACCAAAAAAATTAAGAAAACAGAAAAAAATGCATATTTTCCCTTGTAATCCGATTTTCAAACTTCAAAGCCGATGCGGCACGCCTTACCAATGTCCGATCATCCTAAAATTTTCTGAGACGTATTTTTACACCCAAGTTAATATATCTAGGGGAAGTTACGGTCAATATTTACCAAATTATTTTTTTTGGAGCACCATATAAAATAAACCAGAGTCAAAAAAAAAAAAGTGCAATTTTCAAAATTTGAATAAAAATAGAACGAATTACGATCACATCTCGAATTATGACTTAAAAGTTGCGTAATTTAGAGTAGAATTTTTTGACATTTTAAAAAAAAAATCGAAGGTTTCGGACTTTTTCAAAAAGTCGATTTTAATTTTTATACGATAAAAAACAGGTGATAATTACTTCGAATAATTTTTTCATATTTTTTTTCTAAAACTACATTTAACTACCAACAAAATGTTGTCCATCTTTTTTTAATATATCTATATTTTTTACTGGTCAAAATTGATTGAAAATTTAAATTTTTTCATTTTTTGGAAAAAATCGCCATTTTGAAAAATTGATTACTCAACACCACCTTGGTATAAAAGGCTGAAAATTTGGCTGCAAGTTGCATTTAATACGTACTAAAACATATCCAAAAATAAAATTAATCGAAGGGGGTCGGGCCTAAAATTGAGTGATTTGGCATGGAATGCCCCATATATATTCATGATGCCCGATCGATTTTAAGACATTCTAGCGATGTCCGTCTGTCCGTCTGTCCGTCTGTCCGTCTGTCCGTCTGTCCGTCTGTCTGTCTGTGGAAAATGCTGTCGCGGACAAAATATTGCACAGAGATGACTGAAACTTAACATATTTATTGGAAGTTCTCCCGAGAAGTTTGGTATTGCATTTGAGAGATATCGGTTCAGCGGTTTAAAAGTTATGAACGAAAATGTAAGCACAAAATACAAAATGCTTTAATTCGGCTTCTGGTTGACATATGTGAACATAATTGAACACCAAATGGTATTTAAACAAGTACGAACATATTTTTTGACAAAAAAATAAAAAAATCGCGGATTATTTTTACCAAAATTTTTTTTCAAAAGTAATTTCCTTTTAAATAAGTTTTTTTCCAATAATCTTTTTGAAATTGTGGAGGGTATCACTACATTCGGCAAGGCCGAATTTAACTTTTTTACTTGTTTTTTATTAAAATTGAGTCATAAATTTGAGATATTTAAAAAAAGAAATATTTAATATTTTTTATATTTTATCTAATGCGGTTAATACTTTTGGCATTGGCTACAGTTTATTAAGATTTGCGTTTTTTTTTTGTTTTAAAATTATTTGTCTGGGGGTTAAAAGTTCATAATATTTATGACAGCAATATGTTTGTTTATTTCAAAATCATATGTTTTTGGTGGCTCTCTTTGTTGGGGGAAATTTTCGATAAACATCAAAATTTTATTGCTTTAATACATGTGTTTTCATATTCATTATAAGAAAATTGTTTATTTTTCAAAACTTTATTCAATTGAATTTTCTTCCTAAGAAACGTGCTAGAAAGCAAAAATATGGAAATATAATATGATTCGGTTTAATGCATTTGGTATAAACATATTTTATCAAAACGGTTTTTTTTTAATCTTAACATTTTTAACAATATCTCAAAAACAAAATATTAAGTCTCTATAAATGCAATTTGATCTAAACCAATTCAAGAAACCAAGTGATAAGTCTGTGTCTAGCGGTGCCGAATCTCAAATTCTCTATGAAATTCAGCAAAACTGTTTCTCTACTATGCTGATTTTTGCTTTATTTTCACCAGTTTTTTTATACCCTCCACTCCAGTGATAGAGGGTATATATAAGTTTGTCATTCCGTGTGTTGCACCTCAAAAAATTGGTCTAGGACCCCATAAAGTTTATATATTCATGATCCTCGATCGATTCTAAGACGATCTAGCGATGTCCGTCCGTCCGTCCGCCCGTCTGTCTGTCTGTCTGTTGAAAACACGCTAACTTTTGAAGGACTTTACGGAGGCTTCTGAAGCTTGGCATATGTGTTGGGCATTTACCTGGTCAGATAGGTATTGCAATCCAGTGAAATCGGTCAAGTTCTTCAAAAGTTATGGGCAAAAGACTGAATTTCGGCAATAGTTTTTCGTGAATTTATAAGATAAAAGACACGCTAACTTTAGAAAGGCAATTCTGAGGATGCTGAAGCGTGACATATATATTTGTCGTTCTTCTGGCCTGTTTAGTGTTGAATTCAGCCAAATCGGTTCAGTGGTTCAAAGTTTATTAGCAAAACCGGGAATTTCAGATTAGTTTCACCTTAAATTCACGTGGTGAAAACCCGCTAAACATGTTTTAAAAACATTGGTAAGTCACAAAAATATATTACAGCGTATTTTTGTCACTCAAAAATATTTTTACACTAAAAAAAAGACATTCAAAAAAAAATTTTGCACTCAAAAAAATTTTACACTCAAAAAAATTTTACACTCAAAAAATAATTTAGTAAATTATTTTTTTTTTTTCTTAAATTACTTAAAAAAATTTTTTTTTACACAAAATAAAATGTTTCTAATCAAAAATGTTATTTCTTTTATGTTAGAAAATTTACTGTCGCTTAAAAAGGGCATTGTGGAGGGTATTCATAGATTCGGCCAAGTCGAATTACACTTTTCTACTTGTTTTTTATTGTTTGTAATTTTTTTTTATTTTCATGATATTTAAAAATTTGAAACAGCACTCAAAAAACTATAACATTAACTGTTTGTAGTTTAATTTAAAAATCTTACGTTTTGTCGTTTTTAAAAGAAAAAACATTTGTTCAATGTTCAGTTTTTTTAAATGACTATTTCTGTTCTTTGTTTCAAAAATAACAACATAAAAAATAAAGGCTTTCATTAACATTTAATTTTTAAAAGAATAACTTCTTTTTTCATAAAAATTCTATAGCGATTTTTTAAAAATCTCAATGGATGGCGAAAAATCCTACGAATCGACTACACAGAAAAAAATATGGGGAAAACAAATTTAAGTAATCACTTGTTTAAATTTAAAAACAAAAATTGAGTATTTTTTTAATTGATGCAATTAAAAATTTACTTAAAAATTTTAAAAACAATTTAAGTAAATAATTTAATAAAAATTTAATAGTTTTTTTAATTTTTTTTAAAACTCTCATAGTTTTTTGAATTCTCGTTTAGTTTATAGTTTTTTGTTTATGTATATGAAAGTTTGTAATCGTCTTTATAAAATTTTCCTATGTCTTTTAGACATAAATATGTTTGGTAAAGTTTGAAAAAACAAGTTTTTTTTTTTTTTTGTAAAAAATTTAAAACTTTTTTAAACTTTTAAAAAAAATTGATAAATTTTGAGTAAATTTTTAATTGTGTCAATTAAAAGTTTACTCAAATTTTTTTTCAAACATTTAATAAATTTTTATTAAAAATTTACTCAATACTATTAAATCGTTTACTGGTGCAAAATTGAGTAATTTTTTACTCAATAGTATTAAAAATTTACTCAAATATTTTTTTTAATTTTTTTCTGTGCGTTAAACAGGTTTTAAAACATTGGTAAGTCACAAAAATATCTTGCAGCGTATTTTTGTCACTCAAAAATATTTTTACACTAAAAAAAAGACACTCGAAAAAAATTTTACACTCAAAAAAATTTTACATTCAAAAAAAAATTTTTGTAAATTATTTTTTTTTTTCAAAAATTACTTAAAAAAAAAGTTTTTTACACAAAATAAAATGTTTCTAATCAAAAATGTTATTTTTTTCAAGTTAGAAAATTTACTATCACTTAAAAGGGGAATTGTGGAGGGCCAAGTCGAATTTAACTTTTTTACTTGTTTTTTATTGTTTTGAGTTCATAAATTTTTTTATTTTCCTGATATTTAAAAATTTAACACTCAAAAAACTATAACATTAACAGTTTGTAATTTATTTTAAAAGTCTTACGTTTTGTCGTTTTTAAAAGAAAAAACATTTGTTTAATGTTCAGTTTTTTTAAATGACAATTTCTGTTCTTTGTTTCAAAAATAACAACATAAAAAATAATGACTTTCATTAACAATCAATTTTTAAAAGAACTACTTCTTTTTTCATAAAAATTCTAAAGAGATTTTTTAAAAATCTCAATGAATGGCGAAAAATCCTACGAATCGACTATGTTTTTTATAAATCGTCTTGAAGTGGTAAAGGATTATACATTTCACTCCCTTATACCACAATTTTTACATTTGAAGCGAAATCAAAATAGTTAAACATTTTTTACTTGTTTTTTGTTGAGCTCAAAATCTTTTATTGGCCGCCAAAAAAAAGCTCCTAGTACTCTTTTTTTGTTTTTATGGCTCATTCTCTTCCTTACGTCACCTAGAAACCGAATTGCTTTTCAAATTGAACCCTGCAAACAAAGCGATACGTCATCGATTCGCCGGTTGTATTGCCGATACGATAAACGTTATTGCGGCAATTATCGAATTCGTATCGCCGGCGATACACTTTTCGGGAGAAACTGTTACCCGACGGCAATACATACCGGCGATACGAAAACGATTCGTCTTGGAGATAAAAGGGCAATATCGCCAGATAATCGTATAAACGAAAAATTATACATTTGTATGTATCGCCGGAATATCACCAAAATGATAAACCGGCGATACAGCTATATCGATTCCGTGAAGCTGAAAATAGACATTATTTTTTTCATTCATATTTGGGTCATGTTAACAGGACTAAAAACATTTGCATTAACGTGAAAAATATATCCGCAACATTCGCTGAATTTTTTATTTTATCTTTGAACGCACATTTGTGTTTTTCGGCCAAATTTATATTCTTTCAAAGATTTCTTGTTGTGCTTCATAAATAATTACAGTGGGTAAAAAAAGTAGTCGGACACTCATAACCTCAATTTCTTTCATTAAATTTGGTGGTTAAAATTCATGAAATTCCAAAATGTGTTGGTACCATTTTAAAGATGGGTTTTCACACTTTAAGAATTAGTTGTTCTTGAATCAAAATGATAGATAAGTTTTTTGCAAATCAGCGAAAACTAAAATAACTTGTAAAATCACCTCAAAAAAGAACTCGGACACTTATTAAATGCTTCCAGATTCCGCGTAATTCTAAATAAAATTAAAATGGAAAATGGCTTAATTCTATCCTGGTGTTACTAATTGTTAACCTCCATGTCAGTTAAGTCAACATTTTTATATAATTTAATCGGATTCAGCTGAAATCTCCTAAAATAAGATTTTTTCTAGTAAGATGGCCGATATTTTTTAACAAGACTTTACAAAAATCGTCAAGTGCAATTCGAGCTTTGATGTACTAAATACTACACCAAGCTAAGCCATTTGCGACGTCATATACCAATTTATATACGCGAAATCAGTCAAAAACGAAGCAAAAATAATAAAAAATATAGTATGCAGAAAGAAAAATGCACTAAAATTGCCTCAAAAACTAAAAAACCATGGGAGGAAAGGTGACAAATGGTAAGAGTAGAACTCAAATATTGTTTAATGACGTGGTTTTTATGCAGGGATTACGTTACCAGACCTCTGCGGTGGTAAGGTGGTGTAACAAAAATAAATAAAATCCAAAGCATTCAGAACCACTGATATTTAACACTGGTCTCTCTGTTTTGTTACTTATAAAGGTAAGCTCACACGTTTTCGGCCTAATGAATGTTCTGACATGCGAAGAAAGGATTATCATGTGCATAAAGCCTAAATTCTGTATGCAGTGTTAGCAAGGGAATTAATTATATATTAGAATCCCTTCACAGTAACATTTATACCTCTCAGATGGCAACTCTTCAATTACAAATGTATCCAGGAATAATATATGACATCTTACCTATTCATTGGACTATTTTACGTCGAATATTTCACGGTTTATTGCGCATTTTTTGCGCGTTTTTCTTTCTGCATACTATATTTTTTTTAATATTTTCGCTTTGTTTTTGGCTGATTTCGCGTATCTAAATTGGTACATGATGACAGAAATGGCTTAGCTCGGTGTAGAATTTAGTACATCAAAGCTCGAATTGCACTTGACGTTTTTATAAAAAATCCTGTCAAAAAGTATTGGTCATCTTACTAGAAAAACGCTTATTTTAAGAGATTTCAGCTGAATTCGCTTAAATTATATAAAATTTTTGGCTTAACTGACATGGAGGTTAACAATTAGTAACACCAGAATAGAATTAAGTCATTTACCATTTTAATTTTATTTAGAATTTAGCGGAATCTGGAAGTATTTAATGAGTGTCCGAGTTCTTTTTTGAGGTGATTTTACAAGTTATTTTAGTTTTCGCTGATTTGCAAAAAACTTGGCTATCATTTTGATTCAAGAACCACTGAGTCTAAAAGTGTGAAAACCCATCTTTAAAATGGTACCAACATATTTTGGAATTTCATGAATTTTAACCACAAAATTTAATGAAAGAAATTGAGGTTATGAGTGTCCGACTACTTTTTTTATTTTATTTTAAATTGACAAAGAAATAAAAATTTTCAATATTTTTATTTTGTTTATCGCCAAAATATCGTTCGTATGGGAAAACGGCGATATAATAAAAATACTACTTTGATTTTGTATTGAAATGATAAATTTTCGTATCGCCGCAATATCTTTTCGGTTATATATCGCCCTATTGTTTGCAGGGAAAGAATTCGAACCCACCGTGCTATATGAAAGCTTGTAAGCCCCACTTTTTTATGTGGCATATTTGTTGTTTAAAAACAGTATTGCCATCTATTGCAAAAATACTAACTTTTGGAAAAATCTCAATAGTCACATTGTTTAGGGTATGTGTAAATTCGGCCCAGCTCAACTAAACTTTTCTACAAAACAACACTAACACATTAAATAGACCGAGTATGTGTGTATTTTCACGACTCCCATCATCATCATCAGCAATTTCAAGAACCACATCTGTGTGCCATTATAATGCATCATTCTGCACACAAGCCAGACCAATGATCAATCGATGGTTTGCACAGTGGAGTAAGATGGACTTTTTTTTAAAGCAAATTAACCAGCAGGCGTTATTATTCTTAAACGATTTAAAAAAATGTTGTGATATTTGAAGCTGTATTAACTTTGCATTGAACCATTTAAATCAGTGGTGGTCATTTTTGAAATTCCAATGCCCGCGGTCATGGGGAAAAAAATCAGCATGTGCGACGTTGACATATGAATAATATAAATTTTTGCAGCTTTGTGGACTTTTTGTATGCTGCTTTAACACAAGCATAAATATAATAGTATGTGTTGGCCACCACTGGTCTAATTCCATTAAGCTCTTTTTTTAGAAAACGTTATGTTGAATATGTGGAAAATTTAGGAGACATACATTTTTCGGACAAAACATATAGGACACAAAAAATTTTGCATAAATGAAGATAAAATTCAGTTCCTTTTTAAATTAATTTGTTTTAAAAAAGTTCGTCTCACCCACTGTTCCTCATTGGGGTCTAATGTGTGTGTTTCTTTTTTTTAAATTTTTTGATGAAAACTCAAAATGAAATTAGGCGTAAATATAGAATTTTTTATTACGTCGATCACATAGTTTCTTAAAACAAAATAACAACAAAAAAGTTACTTCAATGTTTGTTTAGCATTGCAAACAAACAATATTTTGTAAATTGCATTTTGCACTTTTGTATTTTAAAATGTATAATAGCAACGGATAAGAAATTATATTTTTGGCATTCTTTCAAAAAAAATATTTTTTTTTATTTTGTCATGCTTGACTGCAACACTGCAATTTTTCAAACGCATGCCATCATAATTATAGTTGGGATTCCCTTAAAAAAATTATTTAAATTCAAAAAAAGTCGAATGATTTTTATGAAATATAAGTTTAATCTTTTATTTGAAAAATTTTCTCTTTAGTAACATTTAAGAGAATTATTTTTTTTTTTTCTAAACGTGCAATCTTTCCCTTAAAAAAATTATTTCAATTCAAAAAAGGCGAATGATTTTTCTGAACTATAAGTTTAATATATTAAACTCTTTTATTTGAAAATGTTCTCTTTAGTAACATTTAAGAGAATTTAGTTTTTTTTTCTAAACGTGCAATCATGCTTTCCATTTTGGCTATTAGCCAATTTATTGCCATACATTTTGTCTGCTTCCGTATAATTTTTTTTAATAGAATAATCATAACTTTTTTTTTGTTTTAGTTTTTAAAAAAAGTGGGGGTGAATATTTTCTTGTATGGTTTAATTTTTTTTTTTTTTCATAACAAATACTGATTTATGTATGATATATTGTCTACTAATTATGTTTAGATTAATTTAATTAGTTTAACCTTACTCTATAATATAGTTAACACTGAAAATTATAGAAAATTAAGTAAATAGTTTTGCAAATATAATTTTTAAAAAGATAAAGTTATTTATTGCTCATACGCCTTTTTAGGGTTTTCGATGTTGGTCTCAGTAATTATAAGACAATAAAATTTCCGACAACTCCCACTACGATCTCATTATTTTGCTTATAATTATTTGTAAAAAGTTAAATAAAAGTGCGACCACCATAATTTTGAAAAATTTGGTAACAAAAATAAAAATTTTCGTTTGGACACCTTTTGCAAAAAATCGCATTAGAATTGCAAAAAAAAAAAAAAAATCCCCTTCAAAATTAAAAATTTTGAACTGAGACGATTTTGCCTTCCTGTCTCCAAATTTGTGTTTACAATTTTCTAGCGTATACCGTTTTTAAGATATTAGCGTTTGAAGATTCCAAATACATCTAGTTTCTTTCTTTCTGCAGTTCCACTCTAACGTATTCGAAATCCAACGAAACCTTAAAAATTATAATGAGTGAAAAATACAAAAATGTAAGGAATACGGTAAGCGGTACGCAAAAAATAATGCCATTTTTTTATTTTTTTTTTGGCTACGCATCAAGGACCCAAAAAACCTATTATCGACATTTTGGATTTCCAAAAAATTGCCAACTTTTAATAGTTATTTAAAAAAATTGAAAATAATTATTATCAACAAAATAACTATTAAATAACTATTATTTTATAATAGTTATTTTTTATTCTTTGTAGGTGCAAATGAAATGATATCCTTTTTTGGAAGGATATTTCCTAAAACTAAATAATTCTTTAAAAATCTTACTTTTTTTTAAACATTAAAGTGACCGTGGCTTAATTTATAAAAATTACTTACGCCCATAACTATTATTTTACAATAAAAAAATTATTAATTAGTATTTAATAGTTATTCATAATAAATAAAATAAAAATAGTCTTTATACGCAAATATCTTAAAAATGGTATACGATAAAAAATTTTTAAAGCAAGTTTGCAAACTGGAGCGCAAAATCGAAATTTTTAGCGTTTTACTGGGAAGTTTCCGTCAGGAACTTTTCTAGCACCCCATTGCGGTAAAAGTTACCAAAGTCATTCATTATGATATCTATATAATCTTAAATTAGACAATTTTATCATTATTTGTAATATGTTTTTAAGCCACGCCCAAAAAAGGGGTGGGACAAAGACTTTTTTAATCCCCTGGAACCAAATTCAGGCCTTTCTGGCCAAAATTGTTTTATTTCTTTAACAAAAATACAAAAAACAAGAAGAGAAGTTAAATTCGACTTGGCCGAATCTAAGAATATCCTCCACAATGCCCTTTTTAAGTGATAGTAAATTTTCTAACGTAAAAATAACATTTTTGATTAGAAATATTTTGTTTTGTGTAAAAAAACATTTTTTTTTTGTAATTTTTAAAAAAAAAAATAGTTTACAAAATTTTTTGTGAGTGTAAAATTTTTTTTGAGTGTAAAATTTTTTTCGAGTTTTTTTTTAGTGTAAAAATATTTTTGAGTGACAAAAATACGTTGTAAAATATTTTTGTGACTAACCAAGGTTTTTAAAATATGTTTAACGGAAATTCAGTCTTTTGCTTTTAGCTTTTGAACCACTGCAGTGGTCCAGTGCACTGGACCGATTTCGCTGGATTGCAATACCAACCTGGCAAACTCCGTAAAGTCTTTCAAAAGTTAGCGTGTTTTCAACAGACAGACGGACAGACGGACAGACGGACAGACGGACGAACGGACGGACGGACATCGCTAGATCGTCTTAAAATCGGTCGAGGATAATGAATATATATCGAGGGCCTATATTCAAAGCCCTCTATCTTCCATTTTCACGAAAATGACTTTTTGATGACAAAATATTCGGTAAAACGGCCCTCATCTCTGGTGTAAAATTCAGAACAAAATTTTTTTTTGCTATTTTATTTGCATTTTTGGTTTTCTCTATCTTGTACACAATTAATTTTTGTGAATGCAAAACCCTTTATCTTTTCAAATAATTAATTTATAAATATCTTTTTTTCAATAATTTCATCATGCATTACATATTTTCATACTAATTTTTGCATGCTGAACATGAATTTGTCAACAAAATTCCAGAAAAATTTTTTTGGTCCACTGATGCTAATTTTTTCTCAAAATTCTTGTTTGACTTTTTTGAAAAATATGGCTCAAAATTTAAATGTCTTGTGTACATTATGAAACAAAAATTTTAATTTTTAAAATCGCGATGCTGATCAGCATCTGTGAACCAAAATCGCGTTTTTAATTTTTTACTATTTTTTACATAAAATACTCAACAGTTTGTCATCTTTTAAGATGAATTCGGTAAAAAATATCTTTTTTCTCAAAAATCAGCACCTGTGAACCAAAACCGCGATTTCGGAACTCTTTATAAGCCGTTATCATTATTAAAAATTTCCCGTTTCGTAAATGAAATCATAGTAATTCATTTTTAAAAATACAAAACCCTCTATCTTATCATTTTCATTCATGTACTTAAGATTTTTGAGAAACAAAACCCTCTATCTTTCATAATATCCCCAATAGTGCAAAATTTTAAAATCGAATTATATGTCAGATTCAGTAATTGATTTATAAAAATATTAGAATATCGAATTTTAATTACTCTAACAATACGCGAAATAAACAGTTTTTTGTCTCTCCTGAAAAGTTGTGTTTATTAAAATAGGGAGTTTTGAATATAGGCCCTCGATATACTTTATGGGGTCCTAGACAAATATTTCGAGGTGTTACAAACGGAATGACAAACTTATATATACCCTCTATCCCTAGAGTGGAGGGTATCAAAACATGCAAAATAAGTAGAAAAGTTAACTTTGACTTGGCGAAATCCATTAATACACTCCACAATGTCCTTTTTAAGTGATAAGAAATTTTTGGAGTGGAAAAAATAACGATTTTGATCATTTATTTTGAAAAAAATATTTTTTTGTAATTTTTGTAAAAAAATTTAATAATTATTTTTTTTTGAGTGTACATTTTTTTTGAGAGTAATTAAATCTGAAATTCACGGTTTTGCTAATGACTTTTAAGCCACTGAAATTCAATACCAACCAGACCTGGGGAACGACAAATATGCCAAGCTTTATCAACCTCAGAGTTGTTTTTTGTTTGAAAGTTAGCGTGTTTTTTAACTCCTAAATGTGTGAAGAACCTTTGCTGAAATTCACTCTTTTGTTTATAACTTTTGAACCACTGCACTATAGGAAATTTTACCCATTTTTTGGCCAAAAGTCAAAATTAAAATTTTTGCAAACATTATTTTTTTTCACATTAATATAAAAAAAACTTAACAAAGTAAACAATTCTTTCTCAATTTTTCGACAGAATTGATGTACTGTCACTTTATCAGTAGTTTTTCTTGCAATTTCTTACTTAGTTATAAAATAACGATTGAGAGCAGCGAATTTTGTGATAGCTTCTAACAAAAGTTTTTATATTAAGAATTTATAGTTTTTAAAAACTAAAAAATGGAAAATAATGTCAAAGGTGAGTACTTTAATGATAAATAGTGAAATGTTGGTGAACTCATCTATTAGATCGATTTTATTGGAAAAATTGAAGTGACCTTAAGATGAACTTATTGAAGTATGAATTGGAATTTTATTTTGACTTTAAAAAAAATGATAGCATATGTTAGCTATAAAACCATAAAAGTTCTCTAGGACAATCAATTACCTTCCGAATTTAAAAAATTTCAAGGTCGGATATGTGCAAACTTTTTTTTTATACCCATTTTTCCAGGTGAGTACTGAGTGCCAAATTCAGAGTTATTTAATACATGGCGAGAGAAATAAAGCAGAGGTGGATAAGGAGCCGCTTTCTGACCATTTCTTTTCATACATTGCTGAGAGTGAATGTTTCGAAAACTTTAAACAATATATAAAGGAGGAATTAAGAATATTTTGTTCAAATATAAATATGAAAAGGATTTAAAGTTGTAGGAGTTTGAAAATTTTTGAAAGACAGCATGCTGTTTGGCTTAAAGGCAATACTTGGCTAAAAAAAACTTGAAACGCAGCCTGCCTCCACTAAATCGAAACCTGGGCGACCGCAATTAACTTTTTTGTCAAAATCTGCGAGAACAAAAATACGAGTTACAGCAGAAATCTCTAAAGATCTAAATAGGGAAGTTGAGCCCCTAGTTCTTGCATCATCTACGGCTGCCCGTAGTGGCATTTTGAAATGTAGTTGACGACTTGGAACTCAAAAATAAAATTTTTGAATAAAATCCTTATTAAAAAGTAGATTTGTTTGACACTTCTTAACATTGTTAAAATAAATTTCTACTGTTATCTTCGAAAGTTAGTGTACACTCAAAAAAAAAAATATTGTAAAAACAGTTTAGAAAACCATATAATCTATCAAGGATCTAAAAAATCTTAGATGCGGCAACTTATAACCCGGGAACCCTGTTTGGAACTAATTATTAGGTAATTTTTTAGGTAACTTTACTAATTTTTTTTTTTTGAGTGTATGAAAACCTTTAAGAGTCACTCCCTCCCTCTAAAGAGTCTTCCAAAAGTCAAATAAAAAAAATCAGTCAAATCGGTCCAGCCGTTTGGCTGTAAATAATTTTGGCCAAAAAAAGGGTAAAATTTCCTATAGTGCACTGGACCGATTTTGCTGGAATTTAATACCAAATTAGCTAGGTAAATTACAAACAAATATGCCAAAGTTCAGCATTCTCAGTAAAGTCTTTCAAAAGTTAGCGTGTTTTCAACAGACAGACAGACAGACGAACGGATATCGCTAGATCGACTTAAAATCGATCGAGGATAACTATAGATCATATATATATATAACTAGACAAATATTTCGATGTGTTACAAACGAAATGACACACATTTATTAAATGCAGCTTTTGCTTCCTGTCTGTCTTTAAAGTGTTTAAAAATGTATGCAATTGTATCCAAATTTTAAAATACTTGATATAATTTAATTTCTTCGAGCAACAATTTTTATTTTTATTTTTTAATTATTTTTTCGTATCTATTTCACATCTATATTCATAGTTTTGAGGTGGGGGTTGCTTTTCAGGATGTGATGGGGGACACTTAACTCTCGCGATAAATGATGAAAAATTTATATATTCTGTCTGGTATGATATGGAATTCGGAGGATTTTAATTCCGATCGATTTCACTAAAAATTGAAAATTTATTCCTGCTCCGATTTTGCCCATTTGTGAACTAAAACAACCTATGACTATAAGACATATTCGCGCCAAATTTCAGATGTTTAGCTCTTGTAGTCTGGACTGCGTCGTGCTTTCCACAGACATACGAACGGATATTCATAGAACATCTTAGAATCGATCATGGATCAAAAATATATTTACCTACTTTATGGGGTCTCCGACAAAGTGGTTGGAGGGTATAAAAACATTTTCTCATTTCTTTTTAACAATTCATTGATTTTATAATATAATTAATACCTATTTCCTTCAGTGTGTACTCAAATGCTTAGAAAAACATAATTCCTTAGCTTAAATTTTGTTCCATAAATATAGTGTATTAGTTAGCCGACCTTGATCGTCTCTTAATCCATAGATATTATTGTTATTGTCACTTGTTGATGTACGCTAAGATCTCTCTTAAAATTGTATGTGTTTCTCAAGGGAATTCTCCCACTCATTGTAAACAGTTTTTCTAGTTCAAAATGTCACAATTTTTTGAGGAAAATTACACAATAAATGATTATTTTTATAGATCTAATAATGCCAAAAATAAAAAAAAATTGAAGAACCAAAAAAAAAACAATTTTAAAATTTCTTAAGGGATGTTAAATCGGGGATGGTGTATGAAATTTTTCTCTTTTTCCAAATTATTGCGTACTTTTTAAAAAGTACTATTGATTTGTTTAGTAAATACGATTGAGTATCAAAATTAGAAATTTTAAATAGCAGGCATTGAGATTGTGCTTTTATACAAAAGAAATATCGGGTCCCAAGTATGAGCTATTTCTTACAAAGAAATAGCTTAAAAATAAAAAAACGAAAAATTCGCCACTTTTACCCATCCTCGATATAGGCGATAAGACGAGACACCCTATCCTTAAATCGTCTCTTTTATATATATTTTAAGTTTCAGTTAAACGGTTGGGGTACTTCTATTGTGAGCGAAATTTTTTCTCAGAAGCTGTTAAATTACTCACAAGGGACATACTGCAACCCCTATTAACCGATTTGTCTGAAACTTAAAATATATCCCAGCAAAAACATGGTAATGAGTTGTGAAAAGTAATCATTACCAAGCACATTATTTATAATGAGTACCCATTACCATTAACATTATTTTAAGCCCAAAAGTAACTACTTTTTCGTAATATGTTATAAAAGCACTTCTAAGTAATAATATCTCCTTGCTCTTGCAGTTTTTAACCTTTCCACATCAATTAACTTAAAAAGTAATTAAAAACTTAATAAAAATAACGTATTTTTTAAGTTTAAGTAAAAACAAGTTGAATTTTTAAATGTTTTAATTAACTAATTATTTTACTTCTTATTGGTAATGGGTTTTTACTCCTTATTAGTAATCCGAGTCAGTAACTACTTATTTATCTCCATACTCTTCACTACTTATTTTTGTCTCACGCCCTTGTTAAAATAATTAGTGTTTCAGTCAATAAGTAACTACTTATTAAAATTTGTTTCGGATTACAAAACCCATTACTAGTAATGCCAATTTTTGCTGGGATATAAAAGACACTATTCTAAGGTTCGTGGTTTCGGCATATCGGCCACATCAGGGATTTTGGGGTTCAAAAAATGGGTAAAAAAATTAAATAAAAAACGTTTTTTGATTTTTGAGCCGTTTCTTCTTTAGAAACTACTGTTTTCATATGAGGAGAAAATCGTATTATTAATACATCACTCCGTTATTTGCGGGGTAGTGTATCTTGGAATTCTTGTAAGTCCCAAATTAAGAAGATTTCTACTGGCACTTTGGGAAAAGAATTTTTTTAATAATAAGATTGATAAATAAATGGAAAAAAACTATTGGTACTTTTAATCAAAAAAAAAGTACCTAAAGCTTTGTCTTTTTTTTTTCACCATATATTTTTTGTATACTTTTCAAAAAATTTTTTTGTATATGATTTGATTTAGTTCTGCTTTGTTAAATGTCATCACAAAATTATAATAGACATCGACGCATGAGTCTGGCTATTAATATATTTATTATATATGAATATTTTACCGCCTTAATGACTCGTTGTCGTAGACGCATCACATTTATTTTATGAAAATGATTTTGATTTGAATATATATGGGGCATTCCAGGCCATATCACTCACTTTTAGACCCGACCCCATTCGATTTATTTTATTTTTGGATATGTTTTAGTACTTATTAAATGCAACTTGTACACCAATTTTCAGCCTTTTATTCCAAGATGGAGCTGAGTAATCAATTTTTCAAAATGACGATTTTTTCAAAAAAATGGAAAAGTTAAAAATTTCAATTAATTTTGACCAGTTAAAAATATAGATATCTTAAAAAAAGTTGGACAACGTTTTGTTGGTATTTGAATGTAGTTTTAGAAAAAAATATTAAAAAAATTATTCGAAGTAATTATCACTTATTTTTTAACGTTTAAAAATTAAAATCGACTTTTTGAAAAAGTCCGAAACCTTCGATTTTTTTTTACAAATGTCTAAAAGTTTTACTCTTAATTACGCAACTTTTAAGCCATAATTCGAGATGTGATCGCAATTTGTTCTATTTTTTTCAAATTTTGAAAATTGCACCTTTTATTTTTTGACTCTGATTTATTTTGTATGGTGCTCCAAAAAAATTACATTGGTAGATACTGACCCTAACTTACCCTAGATATATTCATTTCGAGGCAAAAATACGCCTCACAAAAATTAAGAACGATCGGACATGGATAAGGTGTACCGCATGGGCCTTGAAGATTAGAAAACGGATTGCAAGGAAAAATATGAATTTTTTTCTGTTTTCTTAATTTTTTTGGTATTTTAAGTTAAGTTTTAATTCAAGTGGTTACAGAATTATAATACGGAGTAAAATGCCTCTCTAATAAGGTACCAAAGACTGAAATCGGTTGAAAATCAGCCAAGTTATTACAACTTCCCCAGGCATCTAACGTATGGCAGAACACTTGATTAAGCAATATAATACTATTTTGGAAATTCATTGAAATATTCTACTGTAATAACATTTTTTTATTCTTCAAGTTCAAATGTAATTAGATGACAAGTATTTTTCATATTGTGTTTTGCTAACATTTTTTAAATTAGTGCTAAAAATGCCTGCATTTTCAACACCCTTTTGAAATCTCTATTTTAAAAAAAAATCTTTTTTTTGTTTTAAAATTTGGAAAAACCAAAAAAATATTACACTGAAACATGAATAATGAAAAAATGTTATTACAGTAGAAAATTTCAATAAATTTAAAAAAGGGACTCGTATTTTTTAATCAAGTGGTATGGCACATGCTAGATGCCTGGGGAAGTTGTAATAACTTGGCTGATTTTCAACCGATTTTAGTTTTTAGTACCTTATTAGAAAGGCACTTCACTCCACATCATAATTCTGTAATCACTTGAATTAAAACTTAACTTAAAATACCAAAAAATTTGCGAAAACAGAAAAAAATTCATATTTTTCCTTGTAATCCGTTTTTTAAACTTCAAGGACCATGCTAAACGCCTTACCCATGTCCGATCATCCTAAATTTTTGTGAGACCTATATTTACCTCCAAATAAATATATTTAGGGTAAGTTAGGGTCATTATCTACCAATTTTTTTTTTTGGAGCTCCATATAAAATAAATCAGAGCCAAAACATAAAAGGTGCAATTTTAAAAATTAAAAAAAAAAAAAATAGAAAGAATTGTGATCACATCTGGAGTTATAGCTTAAAAGTTGTGTAATTTAGAGTAGAATTTTTATAGTTTTTTACAAAAAAATCTAAGGTTTCGGACTTTTCCAAAAAGTCGATTTTAATTTTTAAACGTCAAAAAATAAGTGATAATTACTTCGAATAATTTTTTCATATTTTTTTTCTAAAACTACATTTAAATACCAACAAAACGTTGTCCAACTTTTTTTAAAATATCTATATTTTTTAATGGTCAAAATTAATTAAAAATTTCATTTTTCTAATTTTTTGGAGAAAATCGCCATTTTGAAAAATTGATTACTCAACACCATCTTGGACTAAAAGGCTGAAAATTGGTGTCCATTTAATAAGTACTAAAACATAGCCAAAAATAAAATAAATCGAAAGGGGTCGGGTCTAAAAGTGAGTGATTTGGCTTGGAATGCCCCATATATATTTTTTTGTTAACCAATTTTTCGGTTGTGTGAATATGTTTATTAAAACATAAATAAAAAAGCAAATATTGTCAGCTAAATTGTTTATAACTATCAATAATTCTCAATAAATTAAAGCTGTCTCACAAATTGTTTATATAAAATATTTGAATGGAAAAATTAGCGATTTTGATAGCAAAATTAGCGATTTTTTTTTTCTCAATATTATTTTAATATTTATATACCCGAGTAAAAAAGTTTTTTTATATATTTGTATATAATTTGATAACATTATATATAATTATATAGAATTATATACAAAAGCTCAATTTTTCAAAAACTTGATAAAATTATATAAATTAATATATGGGGCATTCCATGTGAAATCGGACACTTTTTTTTTAGATTTTCCCAATTTGTTTACAGTTTTTAGTACCCTTCGAAAACTCCTTCGTGGTAAATTTTCAAATTTTTTTGATGATCCGTTCAAAAGATATCGAATTTTTAAAAATTGGTAGTTTGTTCCTTTACTTAAACTTCTTTTACTCATAACTTCTTCAATTATGGTCCAAATTTCATTTTTTTTTTTTTAAATTTTGTTTTTTTGCGTACTTTAAAAAAAATCACAAAAAATTTTTAAAAGAGCTCTAGTATGCGATTTTTAAGTTTTTAAATTTAAATCTGATTTTTGAAAATGTTTGTATTCTTCGATTTTTTTGAAATTTTTTTGTTTAAAATTTCTATCGATTCTACAAATTTTTTGCCCGGGAGGATCGTGAGATAACGATTATTACTATTTTTTTTAAATTCTTTGAAAAAAAAAATATTGTAATTTTTCAATCTTAAAATCATTTCTACTGCTCTCATGGTGCGTCATAGAGGGTTCTTTTATAAGACCGATCTCCATTAATTTTTACGTCTTAACATTTCTTTGGAACAAACTAATACCCTATCTCCAATTTCTAAGGGGGCTTCCACACAAAACGACATTTTTTAAAATTTGCTCCAACCGCTCTAACTGCCATAATAGTGCCCTTAGAGCAACAAAATGTATGACCGACCCACAATATTTTTTTAGTCCAAACATTTTCTCTAAACACATACACCCTCTATCTCTAATTGTTAAGGCGGTCCCCATACAATTTTTTTTATTTTTTGTGAATTTGTTTAATTTAATCAGCTCCTACCGGTCCAATGGTACGTCCGAGAGGGGTCATTAGTGAGACCAATCCCCATTTATTTTTACCCTACAAAATTTTTTTAAAACATACCTACGCCCTATCTCCACTCCCTAAGTAGGCTCCCATACAAATAACAGTTGGAGCAAATTTTATAAAAATGTAATTTTGTATGGGAGCCTACTTAGGGAGTGGAGATAGGGCGTAGGTATATTTCAAAAAAATGTTGTAGGGTAAAAATAAATGGGGGTCGGTCTCACTAATGACCCCTCTCGGACGCACCATTGGACCGGTAGAAGCTGATTAAATGAAACAAATTTACAAAAAATAAAAATAATTGTATGGGGACCGCCTTAACAATTAGAGATAGAGGGTAGGTGTGTTCAGAGAAAATGTTTGGACTAAAAAAATGTTGTGGGCCGGTCATACATTATTAGGGCAGTTAGAGCAAATTTTAAATAATGTCGTTTTGTGTGGGAGCCCCCATAGAAATTGGAGATAGGGTATTAGTTTGTTCCGAAGAAATGTTAAGACGTAAAAATTAATGGGAGTTGGGCTTATAAAGAACCCCTCTATGACGCACCATTGGAGCAGTAGAAATGATTTTAAGATTAGAAAATTAGAATAAATTTTTTTCAAAAAATTTTAAAAAATAGTAATAATAGTTATCATACGATCTTCCTGGGCAAGAAATTTGTGGAATTGATAGAACTTTTACACAAAAAAATTTCAAAAAAATCGAAGAGTACAAACATTTTCAAAAATAAGATTTAAATTTTAAAACTTAAAAATCGCATACTAAAGCGATTTTAAGAATTTTTTGGGATAGTACGTAAAAAAACAAAAATTTTGAAAAAAAAAAAATTTGAAATTTGGACCATTATTGAAGAAGTTATGAGTAAAAGAAGTTTGAGTGAAGGAACAAACTACCAATTTTTAAAAATTCGATATCTTTTGAACGGGTTATCAAAAAAATCTGAAAATTTACCACGAAGGAGTCTTCAAAGGGTACTAAAAACTGTAAACAAATTGGGAAAATCTAAAAAAAAAAATTTTCAAAGTGTCCGATTTGACATGGAATGCCCTATATATTTTTATCAAATTAAATATAATTTTTTCCAATTTTTTTTTAAATTTAACTTTTATATAATTTTATGTAATTATATATAATTTTATATAATTTTATCAAATTATATATAATTTTATATAATTTTATCAAATTTTATATAATCAAATATACATTTTTTTACTCGGGTAGATAGTTTACTTCTACTTTACATTTTTAAAATATAGTAGGTATATATTTGTTTTTATTACAAATTATATTTAAAATTTATGAGGTGATAAAAAAATACTTTTATTATTATAAACTGTTGCTTTTTTTGCTACTACTACTACTACTAATTTTTATTTTTTGTTTCATTTTTGCAAAAATAGCATCATCAAAAACATGTGTTTATATTAAATCAACAAAATATATTATCATACGAAATTTATTTTTTTTAATATTTAATAATTTAATTTTGAAAGAAGAATGTTTGAATATTTCATTGAGAAAAACTAACTCAATAAATCATCAATTCAATGATGTACTCTCATCATCTTGTTTTGTAGCTGTTGATTATTAATTTATTTTTGGACTGTATTTTTTTTTTTGGAAAATTGCTGATTGATTTATATTGTCTATATCGTATGTATCATTGTTATCTTAATATTGAAAAAATATGTATTTTGAAGTATAAAAATGAAAATTCAATGAAATATGTATATGAAAAGTCATGAAAAGTATTTTTATAGAAATATTTTAATTTAAAAATAATAGTGGAGGATAACCGCTGGACCGCTTGACACCTAACTTAAACAATATTTATGTTTGGTCTGGGGTAAGGTTTCTCTTAAGTTGGTGGCGCTGTCGTCGTGATATTTAAATTTTTTGTCCCAGATTTTGAGACTTTTTCCTAAAAAGCAAGTCTGAAATTCAGAGGATCTGAGAATTTTTCAAAAGTCTCAGATTCTTAGGCCATTTTCCTATTGAAAAATTCTCAGATTCGGCAACCTTTATCCTTAACCAAGTCCAAATTATTTTTTTCTACAGAAAAAGTTTTAGTTTTTGGAATATTTTTACCATTTTTCCTACAGAAAGGTTCCAGATTCTGAAACTTTTTTCCTATAGAAAAAGTCTCAGATTCTGAGACTTTTTTTCTTATGGAAAAAGTCTCAGATTCTGAGACATTTTTAATATAGAAAAAGTCTCAGATTCTGAGACATTTTTCTATAGAAAAAGTCTTAGATTCTGAGACATTTTTCTATAGAAAAAGTCTCAGATTCTGAGACATTTTTCCTACAGAAAACAAGTATCAGACTCTGAGACACTTTCCCTGTAGAAACAAGTAAGAAAATTATAGTCGGTCAAAACCGACCATATAATACCCAACACTAGAGTTACCAGGAAAATTGGTCCCGGAAAATGGGTCCCATGGACCGATACGATCTATATTTTGTCAAATCTTTAATAAGTGTAAAAACAATCACAAATCAAATTTCAGTGAAATAGGGTTCTATCTGTTGACAATAAACCGCTTTAACTGAATATCGGGCTAAATTTTTACATGGGGCCGAGGTCCTTAACTGGTCCGATGATAATCAGATTTGATAATTAAAGTACGCGTTTAAAATACACAAACAAAATTTTAATTAAATATTTTCTGTTTTCATGAACTTGGAGAGATTTATGGGAAAATCGGGAAGGAGGTTTGTATGGGGTCTAAAAGAGAACTGGTCCGATTCCTTTAAAATTCGGAATGGTTATTTGTGGAGACAAAATACGTTTACCTGCCAAAGTTCAAAAAGATACCTATTATAATACGGTTGATAGAGTCATTTAAGTCAAAACTAAAGAGGACCTTTGTATTGGGGCTAGGTCTATTTATGGACCGATTTTTTCCAATTTCAATAGGCTTCGTCCTTGGGACAAAAGAGGCTTAAATTTCAAATTTCAAGTCATTTGATTTAAAATTGCGACCTGTATCGTGACGGACGGACGGACAGACGGACGGACAGACGGACGGACATCGCTAAATCGATTCAAAAAGTGATTCTGAGTCGATCGGTATACTTAAAGTTGGGTCTAGGACCAATATTTCCGGTAGTTACAAACATCAGCACAAACTCATTATACCCTGTACCACAGTGTGGTGTAGGGTATAAAAAGTCTCAGATTCTGAGAGATTTTTCATATCGAAAAATTTTTTGATTCTGATGCATTTTTTTATAGAAAGATCCCAATTCTGAGGGTATATATAAGTTTGTCATTCCGTTTGTAACACCTCGAAATATTGGTCTAGGACCCCATAATGCAATATATTCATGATCCTCGATCGATTTTAAGACGATCTAGCGATGTCCGTCCGTCCGTCTGTCTGTCTGTCTGTTAAAAACACGCGAACTTTTGAAAGACTTTAGCGAGGCTCCTGAGGTTTGGTATATATATTGGGCATTTACCTGGTCAGGGTGATATTGCAATCCAGCAAAATTGGTCCAGTGGTTCAAAAGTTATGAGCAAAAGACTGAATTTCGGCAAGGGTTTTTCGTGAATCTACGAGATAATAAACACGCTTACTTTCGAAAGACAATTGTGAGGATGCTGAAGCTTAGTGTATATATTTTTCGTTCCCCTGGCCTGGTTCGCCTTAAATTTCAGCCAAATCGGTCCAGTGGTTCAAAAGTTATTAGCAAAACCGTGAATTTCAGATTAGTTTCACCTTAAATTCACGTGTTGAAAAGTGTTAAACATGTTTGAAAACATTGGTAAGTCACAAAAATATTTTACAACGTATTTTTGTCACTCAAAAATATTTTTACACTAAAAAAAAAACTACACTCGAAAAAAATTTTACACCCGAGTAAAAATAAACATATATAACAATATATAAATTGATACAAACATAATAAATCATATATGATTATACATCCCGTGAGGTATTTTCTATTTTTTTTTAAATGCAGTCATATGTTGCAATATATAATTTAATCATGATTCGGATTAAAAGGTATACGGTTGATATAAATATATGAAATAATATTAGGGCCAATACAAAATTTGTTTTTCTGTATAATTTAATATAAAATTATATATAGCTTATTCTGTTCCATATATAAATGTTTCCAATTAAATGTGTCCAATTAAATGTTTCCAATTAACCAAAAATGTTCTAAGTTTTTTAAGCTAAGTATAAGAAACTTTTAAAATTTTCCATTTCCTTGTTAGGGTTATGTATATCACCTATCTGGTTCGAAGCGTACCCAAACATTTTTTTTTTGTTTTAGAAAATTATATGTTTGGTGAATGTATCGTTGACCTGTGGTGTAACTCACCCAAACCAAAACACACCAAGATTTTTTATGTTTTTATGCAATTAGATCTAATTGGATCCAATGAAATATGGCAATGTCTGGTCAAAACTCGGATGAAATCGAATCATATTTTATACAAGTTGATCTTTTTTAATGCAAAAACATCCACCATTATTCGGATTAAATTGCGTATAAATATATATTATGTTATATATCATTATGTATTGCATCATATAAAAATTTTTACTCGGGCACTAAAAAAAATGTTCACTCAAAAAATAAAATTTAGTAAATTATTTTTTTTTTTTTTTTCAAAAATTACCAAAAAAAGTTTTTTTACTCAAAATAAAATATTTCTAATCAAAAATGTAATTTTTTTCACGTTAGAAAATTTACTATCACTTAAAAAGGGCATTGTGGAGGATATTCACAGATTCGGCCAAGTCGAATTTAACTTTTCTACTTGTTTTATACCAAAATTGTCACGTTCACAATAATATTTTCCAATTAAAATTTCTTTAATAATTAGGACTTCTAGACTGACAGATATTTAAAAAAAAAAAAATTTCCGATTTGGTCACATTTTCCTATAAAAATGTTCAGATTTTTTTCTTTTTTAAATTTGTTCTGGGGGGTGGAGTTTCAAATTCGCGGCTAAGCGCAATTCTAAAAATCGTGGAACAAATTTGATTTCAAATTTGAAATTAGAAGATCCAAATCAATATATGTACCGGATTTCACTATTGTAGGGTACTCCTACTATTTAAACGCTATTTTAATATGGGATCGATACACTGTGCAGTAGCTTTGTCAAAATTTGACAAATGTCTATCAAGTGATGGTAGTTGACCTGGGCACTGCTGATTTTTTTTTAGCTACGTGGGAAGTTCCTAAGGTCACGGATTTATCAAACCACCCTCGTATTATAACATGTATTCTTACAAAACTTATCAGCTAAACGTATGCACAATTCTAAATTTTTAAGAAATTGAGCAGTTCTACTTGTAGAATTGTAATTCTGACTAAACTTCTGTCGTGATTTTAAAATTTAATAAAAACGGACTTACATCACAATTAGTATGTGAAAAAATATTACACTGTTCGTAACTACTTTTTTTACTCAAGTGAGCATGAGCAACAACAAAACATCGTACATGAGTAAAATTTTTATTTCTTGAGCGTGAGTGATCGTGAGTGAAAACTCTCTCACGATCCCATCTCTATTGTAAATACTTTACCACCTGATGTGTTTTTCAAAAAAAAAAAAAATATGTGCGACAATTATCAACATCATTTTCATTTAAAAACAGATCATTGTAATTTTCAATATTATTGTTATTTTAGTTAAATGAAAAATAATTAAAAAAAAAAAATGTTCATGTTGTTTGTTTTTCTTTGAAGTGACGTTAAACGGAATGTGTTATTTTCGTGGTCTTCTTTTGTTTTTGCAAGATCATTATTTTAATCATTATGATTTGACAGGTTTCAATTTCAAAATTTGTGCGATTTGATGGCATTTGTCAAGCTTAAATATTTTTGCAATATTTCGTTGTCATTTTTAAGTTTTTTTTTATTATTTATTTTTTAGTTTGATGACGACTAGACGAAAAACGACAAGACAATAAATGAGGAGGTGTTATTTGGTTGATGACGAAGATTTTTTTTTTCGGTTGTTTTTCGTGATGACATACGGACGGGATTTTGTGGTTTAAATATTATTTTAACTATGAAATGTCAATGTTTAAAATATAATTATTTTATGTGTTAAAACATGTGTCCCCTCATGGACCTTGGTGGGACAAAAAAAAAATATATGGTAATAATTAGTGAAATAATAATGAGTTATGTGAACAATTAATACAATGAATATTTTAAGATATTTTTCAAAAAATATTTACCACAATATTAATCATTATTAAAGAATAGTGCCTTAATTTTTAGTTAATGACAATAATTTAGTTTAAGTGTTCTTATTCTAGTAGCAGATATGATTGAAAAATTTAAAGAAATTGCTGACCATCACAATAAATGATGAACCGTGTAAAAATGTATAAGAAATTATCTGGTCTGTTTATGTATGTCTATACATGACTGTAACTAGTTGCATACAATTATATCTGAAATGGCCAAAGTCTAGATCTAATTATTTCTTGAATTTAGTCAACATTGGTACGAATTAGATTTTTAGTTATATCTGATTGTATCCAGTTATATATAACTAGATACAATCATATATTATCAGATCAAATGAGATCAGATACGACTAAATCGATTTTTACACGAGGAACTAGCATAATGTCGTAACCGTAAAACAAAAACATTAATACAGAGTTTCAAAAGATTCCGATATCATCAAACAATATGAAGAAACCCCTTAATTTTTTAAGTATCCAGAGTAATTTGGAAATGGACTAGATCTTATCTGTTCTGTTAATATCTTTCTTAATGGAGAAATTAAGGAGTTGGGAGTCTGACATAATACTGAATAATTGGGCTAGAGATTTGAAATTTGTAATGAAATGTACCTCCCCAAAAAGATATACGCAAAGGGTGAGTTTTTTTGGAAATTACGATTCTAAATGTCTAAAAAAGTGTAATTTGTTCCTTTTTATACCCTCCAACTACAGTATGGGGGTATACTCACTTTGTCATTCCGTATGTAACGCATCGAAATATCGGTCGGGGACCCCATAAAGTATATATATTATTGATCAGTGATCGATTCTAGGACATTCTAGCGATGTCCGTCCGTCCGTCCGTCCGTCCGTCCGTCTGTCTGTCTGTCTGTCCGTCCGTCCGTCCGTCTGTAGTTAACACGATGCAGTCCAAAATAAAAGAGCTAGATCCCTAAAGTTTGGCATAAATATGTCTTATGATCCTAGGCAGGTTAAGTTCGGAAATGGGCCAAATCGGACTAGGGGGAAAAAAGTTCCCCCTTGAAGAACTAAACCAACCTCTTAAAAATGCTATTTTTTTTTGCGTTTTTTTGTATTTTTGTGAACCAAATGAGACATTTTTATGTTCGTAGAAGTTTAAGGTCCTGCGCTTGGACCCAGGAGACTAAAAAATATCGCTTTTTTTTGCCCCGCCCCTCTTTTAAGGGCGTGGATAAAAAAATAATTTAAATAATTATAAAACTATAGTACTTAAGTGCACAAAGCAGACAAAAATGAACTTGTAAACATATACCGTGAGGGCCAAGGAGTCACCCCAGCTAACCGACCCCTCCCCCAACCTTGCCCCCCCCCCCTTAAAACAACGCCCCTGTCAAAATTTTTTTTTTTATTTTTTTACATGTTGGAGGGTATAATAGATTCGGCACAGCCGAATTTAACACTCTCACTTGTTATATTTTCAGAAAAACATTTGGAAAAGTAAACTTTAGAAATTCAGATTCTAAGGGGCAATAAAGTAGATTACTTTACTACTTTTTTTATCTACTGAACTAATGGTTATTAAAATTTTAAATGTAGGATCATCCGGAGGAAAAACGGATTCTTAAAAAGGATTCTAAGGGGGAAAAAGTGATAAAAGAGTACACCGTAGCACTTTTTTCTTTCTCCTTAAAAAACAATAGAAATTTGAAATATTTAATCAAGAACCCTTACAAAAAATTAAATTCTTAAGATATAGAACTATTTCTAAATACGGTTGCAAAGGAGGCAAAAAGGTAAAATAATGGTGATAGAAACTGGAAACTTGAAACGTGTAATCCTTCACCGAAAGCAAACGTTTTAAAAAATTATCTTTTGAAAATTCCAATTTATTGGAAAAAAGGTACTTTTACAATCTCCCGTTATAATCTCCCGAAATAATGGTTCTAGAAATTTGAAACGTAGGAACCTTCAACGAAATCCGATTTAAAAGGGGTAAAAAATTATACTTTTGTATACTTACTAATATCCAGTTTTCACTATTATACTTTTCCCTTATACAAGCGTAATTTCACCATGTTAGGGAAATATTTTATAATAATTTTTTGCCAGAAATTGTTCACCTATTAGATACGACCAGGTTTCCATCAAAAATGAATGTAAAAATCTTTTGGAAAGTGGTAAATTTCGACGTGTATAATGGAAAAGTGTGATAGTGTAAAATACCCAAGCAGAAATTGACGACGGTTATAAAAAAAAGCGTTCTGAAAGCACTGTAACAAAAAAAGAACGTTCTCAAAACGTTATTTTCGAACGCTTTGCGAGCGTTTTCAAAAAGCGTTCTGAAAGCACTGTAACAAAAAAAAAAGCATTCTCAAAACGCTTTATTCGAACGCCTTGAGAGCGTTTTCGAAAAGCGTTTTGAAAGCACTTTATTAACAAAATACATGTTCGTTTCAAAATTAAATGGTTTTAAAGCAGTTTTTTTGCAAACGTTTTTAAATTTTTTTCGTAGTACATACAAGTATAGTATTTTTTAGATTATACTCAATTTTAAACAAATTGTTATAAAAACATTTTTTTAAATCAAATTAAATAATTTTTCCCTTATATCACATTGAAAACGCAAAATTTTGAAAACATAAAACATTTTTTAATTTGTAAATCTATTTTAAGTTTTATTATTATCATTTACGCAAAAGAGTTATAGCAATAGTTTCGTTATAAAATTTACAAATAATGCATTTAACTTCTACAATATGCACACTGACTTCAATAACATCTTCACGTAAATTTTTAACGTTATAAAGTCTTATTTCTTTTGATGGAATTGGATAGACAAAATAATCGTTTATTTCATTAAAGATGTTGCCTTTTAAATATATATTATCACATGTGTTTTAGATCGATTTGTACTAAAAATTTGGTTTACTATCATAATATTTCCATTACTAAGTAGAATTGCGTTATCAGGATGGGATGCAGTAATTTTCAAACCATGAATATTAATAAAAGAAAACACAACTTTTGTTTCAGTGGATTCATAGAGAAAGAAAGATAAGAGATTGTGTGTCTCTCATCTCTCAATTTTTCCTCTCAAATGAAGTGTGGATGGGATTAAATGGTTTTTTTGGGATTTTTTTAAAATCATGAAATTTGTACTTTATTTGCAATTTTAATAATTTTTTATAAAATATATTGAATCATTAACATCTTAAAAGTGTGAAACACATAATTTTTTTTTGTTTAAAACAATACAAAAGTGTTTATTTTAAAGAAATCAAAAATGCCTTTTTATTCAATTCCTCTTTCAACCATCATTCTTTTAATCCCACCTGTTAAAGTTTTTTCTCGTGAGCGACATATATACCCCCTGGTGGATTCCATTACTTTGCCAAGAGAATACTTTTTGTTTTTATAGAGAGGATATACCAATGGAGCTTTATTTGGAGAGTTAACGGTATGAAAAACATGCAATTTTCGTTGAATTTCAGCAATTGGGTTGTTCCGAGAGTTACGATCGATTTTAAGTAACCCAGACTGTTTTCAAAATGAAAAGCAGAGAACTGTGATATAGGTGCCCCCATATTTACTACATCATCTGCGATATGAATGAGATTGTGAATATTCATTGTTTGGCAATTAGGACCATAAAAATGTGGCATACATTCCACAAATCTTCTTAATATTTCCTTTGCATAATTTGCTTTTAGAGTAGCTAATTTACCTTTACTAAGTTTATTTTTTTTATTACATTGAATTTAATTTTTATTTTCTAAAATACTTTTATAAAAAAAATATCTACAATTAACGAATAAAAAAAAATATCTGCTTTATATGAAGTCCTTTGAAGTACTGTTTTTTCTTATTTCAATCGCTGGAAAATATCTTTAATTTTTGTATTTAAGCTCTTTATAAGCGCTTTCATGACTTTAAACAAAACGTTCTGAAAGCACTTTTTTAAAACGCTTTTAAAACGCTTTAAACCTAGCGTAGATCGATGTTATCATTCGGATCATCTGAAAGCGCTTTGAAGATGGTAAATGGAACGCTTGTAGAACCGTCCACAACGCTTTCACAGCGCTTTTGCGATTGTATTTTTCTGACTGGGTAGGTATAACTGCTGAAATAATGGTCCTAGAAACTTAAAATTTGGAAAGGGGCAAAAAAAAAAACTTTCTAAAAAAGTACTTTTTAGAAATTCAGATTCCAAGAGGGTAAAAAGCATAACAAAAATTGCTACATTGGTACTTTTAAATTTTCTGAAACATGAACATTGAAATATCGGATCATACAGCGAAAAGCGGTCATAAAAATTTGATAGAATATACTAAAAACCACTTTTAGGAATTTCGGATTCTAAGACGGATAAAAGGAAAAAAATTAACTTTGGTACTTTTTCGATTACATAAATAATGGTATTAAAAATTTAAAATTTGTAATCTTTGGTCATCCAGCAAACAAAATCATTTTTTTCGGGAAATAATATCCAATAGATGGACTTAAGCGTGTCCCGAATTCAATTTTATTTTACTTTAGGACCATTTTTAAGAAAAAACAAGTGAGAATGTTACATTCGGCTATGCCAAATCTTTTATACACTCCAAAATGTAAAAAAAACAATAAAACCCGTGTTTTCCGGAAAATGGGTCCCAATTCCAAACATGGACCGATTTGATCTATCTTTTGTAAGATTTTTATTTAGTGTAGAAGACACACACAGATAAAATTTAACTGAATATCGATCGAAATTTTTATATGAGGGGACTAAGTCCAAAAATGGTTCAATTTTATTCAGATTTAATTAGGTTACCAAAGTACACGTTTAACATCTACAAATCAAATTTTAATCATATATTTTCATTTTTATGAATTTTGAAGAAATTATGTGAATATTGGGAGGGTGGTTTGTATGGGGACTACAAGAAGGACCGACCCGATTCCTTTGAAATTTGGAATGATGGTTTGTGCATACAATATTTAATTACCTGTTCAATTTTAAAACGACATCTATTGTAATACGGTTATTAGAGGCATTTAAGCGAAATTCAAAGGAGGCGTTTGTATGGGGGCTTGGTCTAACCATGGACCGATTTCAATAGGCTTCGTCCTCGGGCCAAAAGAAGCTTAAGTTTCAAATTTCAAGTCAATTGATTGAAAATTGCGACCTGTATCGTGCTTAAACCGTTAGATGGACAGACGGACGGACAGACGGAAGGACATCGCTACATCGACTCAAAAAGTTATTCTGAGTCGGTCGGTATGATTGAAGGTAGGTCTAGGACCAATATTTTGGGTAGTTACAAACATCAGCACAAACTCATTATACCCTGTACCAAAGAGTGGTGTAGGGTATAAACATCTAGGGGCGTCTTTCTTTTTTTTTTTGAAGGGGGGGGGGCGTTGGTGAGAGACGTTAGGGGCACCATCCTCTTACGATTTTGAACTTCTTCTGAGATAAGAATGTTGCATTTGCTTAGCAAAGTACATAAATCCCAGCAAAAAATGCATTTTTTCTTAGGTTGGTTTAGTTCTCCAAAGGGGAACTTTTTTCCCTTGGTCCGATTTTGCCCATTTCCGAACTTGACCTGCCTAGGAATATAAGACATATTCGTGCTAAACTTCGAAAGACTTGCTCTTTTATTTTGGACTGTATCGTGTCCTCTACAGACGGACAGACAGACGGACGGACATCACTAGAATGTCTTAGAATCGATCACTGATCAATAAAATATATACTTTATGGGGTCCTAGACTGATATTTTGATGCGTTGCACACGGAATTACAATACCCCCATACTGTGGTTGGAGAGTATAATAACAAAAAACGATTTTGAAACAAGCTTCTGACGTTTTCATTCTTATTGTTAGAGGATTAAAAAAAAAATATTTTTGTTTTTCAAAATATGTATGCCTAAAGTTGAACAATAAAGAGTACATTCAATGAAAAATATTAATAAAATTTCGATGGAAAAATTTCGAAATTTGATTCAAAATTAGGGCCCAATGGGGTCCCTAAAAGTAAAGTTGTCCAAACTTTTTTTTTTATTTTTCTCTTAAAAGGGTCCTAAATTCACATCATTGGCAACCATTTTTAAATTCGAAAAAAACGGATTCTGGACACGCGGACATATTAGGTGTGTTCCAGAACGTTACCGCGGGTGCCCGCGGGTACCCAAACCAGCCCGAAAAGCGTTCCCGTACGCAAAAATTGGGTAAATGAGAGAGTTTTTGAGAGAATAAATTACTTTCTCATTTTACCGAACTTACCCGCACTTTTTTTTCGGGTAAATTGGTAACAGTCAGATGTTGAAAAAACAGCTGATTTTTTTTTGTGAAGCTAAATTGGAAATTTAAATAAAATAAAGAACTAAACCAAGGAAATGTGTTATTTCAATACAAAAAAAGATAATTTGTTATTAAAATAAACTTTTACAATTTGTTTTCTTGTTTAAAGTAATTTTTCTTACGAAATATTTTAGCGTTATTGGTTTGTTTACATTTTCTATTATTTTGGGCTTGAAATGTGGTTTTTAGCGTTCCCGTACTTTTGTGCATTTTTGTGGTATCGTGAGAGGTTTTTTGATTTTCTCTCATTTTACCGAACTTTACCCGGAAAGTTCTGGAACACACCTATTTAGAAATATAATTTTTTAATGGTAAAAAGGGTTAAGCAATGGATAAAAGTGGGGTAATTTTGTCATTATTATACCTATTGAGATTAAATCTCTTGAGTTTTTATTTCTTTTAAGCGTGTACGGAACGGAAACGAATGGAATGGAATGAAATGGAAGAGAGAGCAAAATGGAATAAAATGGAGAACGAACTGAATGAAATATGGAACGATATTAAAGGACATTTTTATTAATTCAATTTTTTTACTCTGATTCCAACAGGGTTATTTTTGGGCAGAATTTTGAAAAAACTGAATGCAACAGGGAAAGACATGTAATTATATTTTTACTCAAAGTTTTTTTAATCTAATTTTTTTCCCAGATTTTTCATTTTGATAATTGAGTAACTTTATTGTTTAATTGATTCTTAACAGTTTTTTTTGAAGGACTTGAACATCCAGACTTAAATAAAATATAGTTTCCGTGGAGAAGAATTTCAGAAATGGGGGCTCATATCCTGATCCTTCTAAGTATTATTCGGTATTTAATATTATCGAAGTATCGAACGGTACTGCTCCCTCATTCCTCCCTCCCATACCTACTTTTCCTGATATCAACACAATGCACTGCATTTTTGGGGGCATCCCCTTAGTGTTGGTTCAATTTCTCAAAAATCTCTCCCCTTAAATTTGATTTTTTGTTAAAGTTAAATAAAAACAAAAGTAAAAGTAAAAAAAGACAACCCACCTGAAAAAATAGGCAAAAACACACCCATTGATAATATTTATAATGTTTCTTTTCATGCAAATCACCATCTGAATTACCAATACCCGGATAGGGTACGGAAACACCTTGTTTTTTATTAAAATAACTTTTTAAGGTATATGTCGAATGTATCCAACAATATGTATTGAGAACATCTTCTGGAATATCTTTAGTATGAACACAATCGATGGGATTGCCAACATATTGACGGGTGGTTATAATTAGGGAAAATGCCATCAATACCATCACAGTTATAGAATAATGCAAACGAAATACTGGTGAATCGGTTTTAACGTGACTGACCTTTACAAGGTTTTTCAATCCACGGAATATATCTAACATTGTTCGCTTACGAAAAAAATTCGCCCTAGCTACACTTTATACAAGATGTGTGAGAGAGGAGTGCAGACGAATTTCGTTAGTAAAGCGAACAATTATTTTTTTTTGTGTATAATAGTGTTATTTTTTGAAGTAACGGATTTTAAATCGTTTTCTTTTTTTAAGGAATTTTCGTTAAAAGTTTTTCGTTGTGTTTTCTGTTTTTGCTTCAGTATTATCGTATCGTTGATGATTTATGATACTTTCTCTTTCTAGGCACTTCCATCGTTAATCGTTGGCGATATTTATTTAGTTTTTCATTTTTGACGTCACTTAACCAAAATGCAACTCTGTGGCATTTTCGTTTTATTGTTGTTGTATATTTTTTCGTACACAAACACTTGAAATTCAATTTCGTTGTTATGTTGATTATGTAAAAATTTTGTTTGTTTTTTATAGATTTTTGCATTTTAAATAATTCAATATTTTTTTGTTTCAAAACTATAACATCTATATTTTCTTATTTTCTTTTGTAAAAAAAACAATTCTACAAAAATTTTTGTTATTCGTTGTTTTTGTTGCGGTTGTTAATTTCACATTGTGCTGATCGTATATTGCGTTACGATTTGAAAATATTTGAAGAGCAAATATAAGGCACTCTTTGCTCATGATTTTTCTTTTTATTTTGTTATTATTATTTTTAAGCATCACATTTTTATGATTTTTCCTTCTTTTTTAAATATATTTTTTTTACGGAATAGATCATTATAAATCAAGTTGATGTCACTTTCAATTTTATGCTAAACATTTTATTACACTTTCTTGAGGATTGATTGGATTGAACTTAATTTTTTTTTTTATTGAAATTGAAATATTTTTAAAAAAATAATATGTTTTGTTGTGTAAAATTTTGTATTGAAAATATTTTTTTTTTTTAATATATTTTTTATGCAGAGTTTAGGGAACTTTTGTTTAATTGAGAGATTGCAAAAATTTGGAAATACTCAGAAAACAGTTGCGGATATACGATGGGATGGAAAGGGGGAAAAATAAAAGGAAGGGAAAGGAACAATGATAAAAGAAAATTAATAGTATGTAAAAAAAATCCTGAGGAGATAGGTCTATGAATGCTTAGACTTCAGGGGCGTATCCCGGATTTTATTTCGGTAGGGGCCCAAATTTTTTTTTAAATTTTTTTTTTACAAAAAGTTTACATAACATCACATGTTTTAGAATTTTTCTCGATTTCTTTCTTGAACTGAATGTAACACAAAAAAACTGTTGGTTACAAAAAAAATAAAAATTTTTTATATTTAAAATTTTTTTGAGAGACTTAAGCTTTTTTTAAATTGTGAATTGTATCAGATGCTGATTCATTTTTACAAACAAGATTATTAGAATCTGTTTTTTTTTTCAAAGAAAAGTCAAAGACTCTAAATCATATTTCCAATGGAAAACGTATCTCGGGCAAAAGTCACTTAAGAAAATGATTCTATAAACATATTTAAAAATACTTTTCCAAACGAAAAGACTCCGATTGTAAGACATTTTTCAAGAATTTGAGATATTTCTAGTCTCGCACATTTTCTCAGATTCTGAAGCATTCTACACAAAAAGTTTTAGATTCTGAGACAATCTCCGCTTTTGCTATAAGAAAAATAATTCAGATTCTGAGACCTATTTAAAAGAAACAGTATAAAAAAAGTCTTAGATTCTAAAACATTTTTCCTAAATAAAACTCTCGGATTCTGATAGAAAAAGTCTAAGATTCTTGGACATTTTTCCCATAGAAAAGGTCTCAGATTCTTAGACATTTTTCCTATAAAAAAATTTTCCAACTCTGAGACATTTTTCCTACAGAAAGTCTTAGGTTCTTCGACATTTTTCCTTTATAAAATGTCTCAGATTCTTCTTCTTCTTCTCACAAATTTTTTCTACAGAAAATTTCCTAGATTCTGAGACATTTTTCTTATCGAAAAAGTCTCAGATGCTTAAACACTTTTTCTATAGAAAAAATTTCAAGTTTTGAGACATTTTCCTATAGAACAAGTCTCAGATTCTGAAACATATTGCCTATAGGAAATTGTCAGAAAGAAAGAGTCTTAGATTCTGAAATATTTTTCCCATAGAAAAATACTCATATTCTGAGACATTATTCTTATAGAAAAAGATTTTTTTACAATAGAGAAAGTTTCAGATTTTGAGCATTTTTCTATACAAAAAGTCTCAGCTTGTGTCTCTGAGACATTTTTCCTATACACAAAATTTTAGATTTCGAGATAATTTTCCATAAGAAAAATTCGTTGATTCTGAGACTTTTTTCGTAAAAAAGTATAAGATTCTAAGACATTTCCTAGATTATAAGAAAAATTCTTAAATTTAGAGAATCTAAGTTCTCAGATTCTAAAACATTTTTCATATAGAATAGCATCAGATTCTAAGAATTTTTTTTATAAAAAAAATCCCAGATTTTGAGACATTTTTCTTTTAAAAAAAGTTACAGATTCTGAGACATTTTTCTTATAATAAAAGTCTCAGATTCTGAGACATTTTTGTTATAGAAAAAGTCTCAGATTTTAAGACATTTTCCTTAAAAGAAAAGTCTCAGATTCTGAGACATTTTTCCCATAGAAAAAGTCTCAGATTCCGATTACTATTTCCTATAGAAAAAGTCTTAGATTCTGAGACATTTTTGTTATAGAAAAAGTCTCATATTCTGAGACATTTTTCTTATAGAAAAAGTCTTAAATTCTGAGACATTTTTCTTATAGAAAAAGTCTCAGATTCTGAGACATTTATCTTATATAAAAAGTCTCAGATTCTGGTACCTAATTTTGGTACCTAATTTGCTATTAAATGTATAAATTTAATCAATTTATAAGATCAAAACCTTATTTTTGATGGCGCCTTGAATCAAAATTTTGAACTTTTGGAAAAATTCCACCAAAATCTTGAATTTTTGAAAATAAAAAAAAAAATATCTTGCAATACATTATTTTTATAAATTTAGGAATACTAAATACGAAAATCAATAACCTAAAAACATATTGGTCCTAGACCCACCTTAAAGTATACCGATCGACTCAGAATCACTTTTTGAGTCGATTTAGCTATGTCCGCCAGTCTGTCCGTCCGTCTGTCTATATAAACGATGTAAACACGATACGCAATTTTTAATCAATTCACTTGAAATTTGAACTTAAGCCTATCTTGGCCCAAGGACGAAGCCTATTGAAATTGGAAAATATCGGTCCATATTTAGACCTAGCCCCCATACAAAGGTCCTCTTTAGTTTTGGTTCAAATGACGCTAATAACCGCATTATAATAGGTATATTTTCGAAATTTGTCAGGTAATCATGTTTTATCTACACAAATCACCATTCCGAATTTAAAATAAATCGGACCAGTTCTTCTTGTGGCCCTTATATAAACCACCTTCCCGATTTTCACATAAATCTCTCAAATTTCATGAAAATAAAAAATATTTAATTAGAATTCTGTTTATGTTAAACGCGTACTTTAATAACCTTATTAAATCTGATTATCATCGAACCATTTTTGGACTTAGGCCCCGTGTGAAAATTTCGCCCGATATTAAGTTAAAGCGGTTTATTGGCAACAAATAGAAGCCTATTTTACTCAAAATTGATTTGTGAGTGTTTTTTGCACTTATTAAAGATTTGACAAAATATAGATTTAACCGGTCCATATCTGACCTTTTTCGGGGATCTCTGGTGTAGGGTATTAAATGGTCCTTCTTGACCGACTAAGAAAGTGTTTTTTTTCTACGTTTAAGAAATTAAAAAAAAAAATCTTAAAATATTTTTCCGTTGACTCTTTATAATAACTCTGTTAAATTACAAAGATACTTGGCTGAGACAGCAGAAAATATCCTAGATTCTAACATGTAATAAATTTTCTTATTTTACGAAGTAAAATGATTTCAATAAAAAAAATCAATCCCTGAAAAAGCTGGAAATATCCCAGTGAAACGTTGGAGAAAGAAAAAATTAAATAAATTGTCTTTTATTTAAATAAAAATATAGACTATTGTTTTTCTGTAAAGACAGTCGAGCTCAGGCTCTAATTATAATTATGTATTATAATTTTTTGATTTGTTATATATGGTTTTGAATTGAGAAAAGTGTGAAAGAAAAATTTTAATTTTTCTAAAAATTTAGACATCCTGGTTTGTTTCTTACTAGTTTCATATTATCCAGTTATAATAATCTTCAGAAAAACTTTTAATGTCAATTTATTTAGTTAATAGTCAATAAAACTCTATATGTGAAAATTATTTACAGATCGCAGCCGACAAGGATTGAACTCATCATCATCTGTAATACTTTGCTATTAACTGCTTGTAACGTACAATCACTCTAGACCGATACGCCAAGTAGGCTGTTAAGCAAGTATCAGCTAAATCTGATTTTTTCAATTCGAGTGTAGTTGTTGCTGTTGTTTTTTTTCTAACAGAAGAGTTTGTTATTGTAATTTTTGTAAACAAACTTATTTTTAGTAATCATTATTCTTCTTCCTCTCCTTCATCAATTCTGATCTAAGTACTTATTTTTGCAAACATTGCCAGACATGG
Organism: Pegoplata infirma; assembly: GCA_963921195.1. Classification (NCBI taxonomy): domain Eukaryota; kingdom Metazoa; phylum Arthropoda; class Insecta; order Diptera; family Anthomyiidae; genus Pegoplata; species Pegoplata infirma. Next base: position 60,995,051 of record OY992540.1, read on the forward strand.
TCTATACCTAAGACAAATAATTATATGTGCATTTTTTTATATTGAGTTATTGGAAAGGAAAGAAATAATTTTTTCATGTTTGGTTAATATTTTATTATGTTTATATATAAGCATTAAAATCATAAACATTTTAATTTTATACTTTAATTTTTAAAACAGTAAATAACGAAAAAGGAATTACTTAACATATTTTCTATAGAAAATAATTATACACTCAAAAAAATAACTTAGTCAAAATATTAGTAAAAGGTGTTGTAATTTACTTCAACCAAACTTTAGCAAAAAAAATTGTAAAAATTTAACTTTTACAGTTTTTTTTGGCAATTTACTATTGGTAAAATACAAAAATTTTGTGGTACTTTTACTATATTTTCTTGCTAGTTTTTTTTTTTTTATTTTACTATAATTTTAGCAAAAATATTAGTATTTTCCTTAAAGAAATGGTAATACTTTTTATTTTTTTTTTCTTAGTTTAAAAAAAAAATTGTTTCAAGTGTTCTAGTGTGAAAAAAAATCATTGCAGATTGATGATGCTGCCAACACCATAGCAAAGTAGCCATCCATCAACTGCATGTGCGCTGAAAAATAGGCTACACAATTTTTAGTATTTTTTACCATATTTTTTGCTAATTTTACCATATTTTTTGCTAATTTTATATGAAAATTTTTTAAAATTTGCCACCTAAATTGTTAATAAAAAGTTAATAATTTTGAAAAATTATTTTTTTAAAATTTTAACACATAGTTAGATATCTAATCTTCAATATCCAAAAGTTTTTTTTTTATTTTTTTTTAAATACATGTGAAAAAAATTAAAAATTCGAAAAAAAATTGTTAATTTTTTACAAATTTTACTTGAAAATGTAAGAAATTTCTTGTGTAGACTACTACGCAAATCTCATTTGTTCTACTTAAGCTAAAAAAATGACGCAAAAAAAATAAAAAAGTGAAGTGTTGTTCTTTAAATTTTTTGTTTAAAGTGTTTAAGTGAAAAAAAAAATCATTTTGGATTTTGATGTTGTTGGAAGTCCAGTTACTGCAACTACAGCTGCTGAGAAGAAGGCAAAAGAAGATGCTGCCACCATCAAGCCGAAGAAACCATCCAACAACTGAAGTAATATGCTGCTATTACTACATTTAAAGAATGTGGTGCTCAGGCAAAATATTTTTTAGTATATTCACCAAATTTTAAATCAACTACTAATCAGAGAAAAAAAATTACTAAATAAAACAGTTTTTTTTACCAAATTACAAATTTTTTTATCTATTTCAATTTTACCATTTTTTTTTGGTAATTTTACCATATTTTTTGATAATTTTACAAGGTTGATTTTTTACAAAAATAAAATGGTATTCTTGTAATTTTACCATTTTTTCCCCTAATTTTTTTATTAGCAAAATGGTTTTGCTAATATTACCAAAATTTTTGCAACGTCCAAAACTACAGTTTTTTTTGCTAATTTTAACCATTTTTTTTGCTAGTTTTACAATATTTTTTTTTTGAGTGTATGTGCATAAAAGAAAATTCGTATATATTCTTTTTGATTTGCAATGTAATTAAGTATTTTGAGAAAATTTGTGTTCGACTTGTATATTTAAACTTTTTTAAGCCTAGGAGGCATAAAACCCATCAAGGTTTTTAATGTACCAATACCCCTTGTCCCCCGTTTTGTCAGTATTTAAATTTAAAGTCCTTTAGTGGTCTTGTACGGCCTTGACTTTGAAATGACCTTGGCAGAAAAGGTCCTAAAGAGGAATTTATTTGTTTGTAGGTCGGGACTAATGGCTAGCCATTTCAATACTGGTATGTTGTGCGCATTTAACAAGTTTTTTGTCAAACGAGTGAAATGGATTAGAGCGTAATCATGTAAGAATGTCCAATTATCTCCATACAGTTCGGTAGCAAAGTCTATTAAATGGTCTCCAACAAGTAAAAATATATTTGTGCATTATTTTTATTGGAACCAAATCATATTCAAACCCTTCCTGATGATCCAAATGCATCCCATACCATGACGGATTCGCAACTGGGGTTTCACAAATACCACGTTTGGCGGAGATGTCTTAAATCTCTACAAGAGAAGTGGTGACCATCAGCGCCGTCTTAATTTAACTTTTTTTCGTCATATTTAGTGACAAAAAAAAGTTTAGTTTGGATGGCACTGATGGTCAACACCAATATTAGAGAGACTTAGGACATCCGCGTCAAACGTGCTATTTGCAAAACCACAGTTGCGAATCCGTTATGGTATGGGATGCATTTGGATCAGGAGGATGGTTCCGAATATGATTTGCCCATACTAAAAATAATGCAAAAATATAATTTTACTTGTTCGGGAACATTTAATATACTTTGCTAGCGAACTGTGTGGAGATAATTGGACATTCCACCAGGACAACGCCCCAATCCATATCACTGGTTTGAAAAAAAACTTGTTTAAAACGCCCAGCATACCAGTATTAAAATGGCCAGTTATTAGTTCCGACCTAAACCGAACTAAATTCCTCCTTAGGACCCTTTCTGCCAAGGTCGTTTCAAAGTCAAAGAGGTACACTACGCGCTAAGGACTTAAATTTGCGATATTGACGAAACGAGGAAAAAATGGTATTGGCACATTAAAAAACTTGATTGGTTTTATGCCTCGTAGACTAAAACAAGTATAAATATTTAAGTCCATACCATTTTTTTATGAATAGCCTAATTATATTGTAAATCAAAAAGAAAATATGTGAATTTTCTTTTTTGCACATATAATTATTTTCTATGAAGTATATTTTTATGCCTTATTTTCTGTACTAAAAAATAAAGTTTGAAATCATAGATGGGAATTTTTCATTACCATTGAAATTTAATTACCATTGGTTGATATCAATGGTAATGACAAAAATTTCATTACCATTTAATGGTAATTAAATTTTTTTAATTGAAAAAATAATTACCAATTGTAATGAAATGCACCAATTGTTGAAAAACACCAATTATAATTGGTTTCAAAACCATTTGTTTACATATTTTTGTCTTTTTGAAAAGTTATAAATTTAAACATCAAAGCATGTTTTTTTTTTTTTTTAAATATGAATAAAGACAAAAATCTAAACGCAAATAAAAAAACTTCAAATATTGTGTTATACAAAAGGCAAACGTGCGTTTGGTTCATAAAATGTGAAAAATTGAAATACAAAATAACAAAAAACAACAGATATTTTCAAATATTAACGATTTTGACAATATTGTGACGACTTTTACTAATGGTAATTATTTTTTTTAATTGATGCCATACCAATGGTAATTATTTTTTTTTTAATTTTCATTAGTAATTAAATTGATTAGTAATTTAATTGGTGCAATTGATACAACCAATTGTAATGAAAAAAATTTCATTACCATTGACATCAATTTAATGGTAATTAAACCATCAATTAATTGGTGCCATTAATTAATTAGTCCCATCTATGTTTGAAATGAATGTTTTTATGATTTTATAGCTTATTTAAAAACATAACAAAATATTAACCAAACTTGAAAAAATATTTTGTTTTCTTTCCTATAACTCAATATAATACAGTGCACATATAATTATTTGTCTTAGGTATTTTAGACACAAATGTTAGGTGTTGCCATTTTTCCAAAGATACTGATTGCCACTTAAACCTGATTAGAAAATTCTAAAACATAAAACTGTTAAACATAAAAAGGTCGATATATATAAAATTACTAAAAACCTGTAAATTTGCAGAATTATCTGTAAAATGTTGTTAAATGTTACCAGAAAAAAATTCTTAATGAGAATGATCGACCAACAATGATTCTTTTAAATCTGCTGAAGATCCCTTAGTGGGGGTGAAACTGATCAGTACAGATATACTATGAGATGAGTAACTTTTCTAAAGCAATAAATTAAAAATACTCTATTATGACAATATCATAAATAGAAATATTTTTGGGCCTGGAGCTAGAATAAAACTCTAATCGAATATATATTCATACATAAAGGCCGAATAAATACATTTTATTTCTATGTACCTTTTGGTACTAAAAATAAAAACAAAATTAAACACAAAGTTTAGTACGACTTCTCCTACCAACACTTTTGTTTGGTTAGGTACTGTTGTTATTGTAAAATAACAGCAACAAATATATTACTATTCGCTGGTGGTTGATTACTTATTATATACAATGTTTGCTTTAAAAGAGTTTTTTTTGTTGAAAAACAGATTTTGGAACTTCATAATAGTATTTCTCATTTAACTTGTGAAATATATGAAATATTATATCTGGTTTGTTGTTTGATTGATCAACAATGATTGTTTAAAATCTGCTGATGATCCCTTAGTGGTGAAACTGTTCAGTACAGATATACAATGAGATCAGTAACTTTTTTAAAGCAATAAATTAAAAATACTCTATTATTACAATATCATAAATAGAAATATTTTTGGGCCTAAAAATGGTCACAAAATGGACATGATTTTATATAAAATGGACCTCGTGATTTAAAATCCGCAGTTTAAAGTTCACTACAGCTTTTCTTTTTCTAGATTTTAAAAATGCGATTGATAAGCATTTTTGTGGCTCTACTGTTATATATTATTGAGTTAATGCCAAAAACTAAATTGGATTTTATATAATATGGACCTGTAGAATCGAAATTTGTCATCTTAAATGATGTAGCATTTCGTTATATAAATGCATTTTTTCCGAAGAATATTTTGGCTCTATGAAATAAGGCCCCAATGAAATAAGGCCCCAAACCAAAAATGAAATAAGGCCCCACAAATTTTTACTAAAAAAAATTGGGGTGTTATTTCATTATTTGGGGCTTTATTTCATTTTTTGTTTTGGGGCTTTATTTCATTATGAAATAAGTCCCCAAATTTTAGGAATGAAATAAGGCCCCAAATAATATTTTGGGGTGTTATTTCATTTTCTCTGAAATCTGCGGAAGCCAACGACGCAATGAATAAGACTGCTAATGAAATAATTTTCACAGAAATAAGTCCAAAATGAAATGAAATTACTACAGAAGCTACAAAAAATGAACTTAAAAAGATTAGTGCAATTGCTAACGCGCCTACTGAATCTGCGATAAGTATTTTATAAATTTCGCTGTAAGATCGGATGAGAAACATCTTACGAATATGAATTTAAATCTCTATTAATTTAAAATTTTTCTCTCAGAACTTAATCAATAATAAATTTTGTCTTTAATATATTTACAAACCTCGAAAAGGAATTAAAACTGGTTATATCCTTGGGCAATTCTAGGATTCTATTTAATTACTGATAAAATAATATGATGCATGTTTTAAAAATATTTAAATGCATGTGGTGATGAAGGAAGCGCCGCAGGCGAAAAATTTTTACAACAGATTTTAACAAAAAATTAAAAAAAAAAATCGCGCGATTTTTTTTTAATTTTTTGTTAAAATCTGTTGTAAAAATTTTTCGCCTGCGGCGCTTCCTTCATCACCACATGCATTTAAATATTTTTAAAACATGCATCATATTATAATGTTATGAAAGATATATTAACGATAGTCCATTGTCCTAACACCTTAAACAATCCAATGTGCCACGCCCTGGTCAATAAAAGCAGTTATTTAGATGTATTCGGAATATTTTGTTCACTCGCGGCGTGCATTTCGGTTTGTAGTAGATTTAATATATTTTGGATTTAAATTGAGTCCTTTGTATGTATGTGGAAAATTTTTAATTTACCAAAAATTTTGGAGTAATTTTTTAATGAAATAGTAGATAAGCTTATCGAACGGACCTAATATTTAATTTTGTTTTTAAATTGGGGCCTTATTTCATTTTCAAAATGGGGCTTAATTTCATTATGAAATAAGGCCCCAAAAATGGGGCGTTATTTCATTTTATCTTTGGGGTTTTGTTTCATTTCATTGGGGGCTTATTTCATTTATTTTTTGGGGTGTTGTTACATAATGAAATAAAACCCCAAAAAATGGGGCGTTATTTCATTTCTGGTTTGGGGTCTTATTTCATTGGGGCCCTATTTCATAGAGCCGAATATTTTTGGTTATATGTGTTTTTTTGATATCTCTCATAGTTATCGAGAAAATTTGAATATTGTAAATTTTTCCAAATCAACCGCGATTTTAGCAAAAAGTGCAACATCGAAGAAGAGCTAGATTGAACAGAAAGGCCAATTTTTGCTAAAATCAGCAAAAATTGCTCGACCCCCAGACTCATTGGCTACTTAGCACGCTACCAACTATCCTTCAAGTGGGTACTTTGTAGTTGAAGGTTACTCAGAAATCAAACAACGCACATTTTACTTATTATTCTGGGAGCTCTAAAACAGCACTACTTCTGGTTATATACATACAAATACTTTGAATTGCTATTTCAGTTATTTAAAATTTAATTGTTTACTTTAATAAATTAATGAAATTTCCTTTAGTTATTGATTTTAAAATAAAATTTATTATATTCTAAAGAATATATGGTGAAAACGTGTAAAACATTATTAAGAAATTGTATTTCACACGTTTATTTGGAAAATTCATTAAACACCTGTTTTGTAAAAAACCAAACGAATGCTAAAATTTTACTAGTGGAAAATATTAAAATTTTCTTATACAAACTTCTTAGATTTTCTTTGCATTATTTTCATTTGGAAATGTCTTATTTGCCCAATGATCCTTTCAAACATTTATCTCTAACATATACAATTAAAATATTTATACTGGTATGTGTGAGTGTGTGTTTTAATTTAAACAATATTTTTTTGTTGTTGTTTTTATTGAAAGCATTGACTTTTAGACTTTTGAAACAAATATTTTAATTTGTGTGTATAAAAAAAATTATATTTTGTGTACAATGTTTGCTAGTGAATAAGTAATTATTTACAGTATTGCTTAAAATTTTACGTTCAAGCAATTTAGAATGTGATATTTAGGTGCACACATTTACTTAAATACATATATTTTATGCTTAACAAGTGGAAACAACACTGAAAAAATTGAGAGTTTTCAAAATTTAATGCACTCAAAAAAACAACATTGTAAAACGAAAAGAAAAGTTTGTAACTTTTTTTTTGCTACTTCCTATTTGACAATAATTCCTTGTAATTATACAAGCTTTTAACAAATAATTTTGTAATTTTACAAGCTTATTAGCAATAAAATTTTTAAATTTACAAATTTTTTGATGCGATAAAACTTACAAGGAGGTTTTGTGATTTTACTAGATTTTTTGCTACCTCCTATTTTAGAAGAATTCCTAATAAAAATTACGAGGTTTTTCGTAATTTTACAATATTTTTACCAATAAAATTGTAAATTCACAAATTTGTTGAAGCAATAAAACTTACAAGGAAATCTCATGAATTTACTAGATGTTTTTTGTAAAAAAACCTTTGAAATTTGTAAAATTACAAAAAAAAAAAATTAAATTTCGATCAAAAAATTTTTATAAAAAAACCTTGGAAATTTGTGAAATTTTGTTAAATTACAAAAAAAGAATTAAAACTTCGATCAAAACGTTTTTTTAAAAATCAAGGAAAACTGTCAAATATTGGAAAAATGGGATTACGAGACTAATTCTAGTAATTTGACAAGTTTTTTTTTGTGTGTGGGTAAGCATAATAAAATTTGTTTTAATAGTTTCTTGTTGGTCATTTAACAGTCGTGATCAAACTAAGAGAACTAGCAATTCTCTTCTTCTTATACTCAATGAGTGTAGAGTTAAATATGTATTACACCTAGAAAAGTTTCACAGTAACTATTTACGGTTATTCAAAAAGTTTTTAGTTAAAGTTGTTTTAAACGTTTTATCGTTTGTTTTTCAATAAAAATAAAATATTGAACGATTTATACAGTTGTTAAAATAATAAACTACAAAAGTTACGGAAAAATATTTTTATCAGTTAAATTATTTGTGACTGATTATACCGTATAATTTTACAGAAGTACGGTTTTTGTAGTTTGTTATTCAAAAAATTTTATTTTTACTTCACAAAATAAAAAATTGTAAACAGTTAAAATAAATGAAATATCGTTTGTTTTTAAGGAATGTCTAGTCATTTATTAACGTTTAAAAATAACTGAAAAAGTATGTTGTTTCAAATGAGATATAAGTAGTTGTTTTAAACGTTTTTTCAGTTGAATTTACTTACAAAATATTTTAAGTGTAATATATGTGTTTGAACAGTGGCAATTGTCATTTTAATTCCCTATGGTACTTTTATTAAAGGGTTTTTATACCCTCCAACCACAGTATGGAGGTATACTCACTTTGTCATTCCGTATGCAACGCATCGAATTTCGGTCTAGGACCCCATAAAGTTTATATTTTATTGATCAGTGATCGATTCTAAGACATTCTAGCGTTGTCTGTCAGACCGCCCGTCCGTCCGTCCGTCTGTCCGTCTGTAGAGGATACGATACAGTCCAAAATAAAAGAGCTAGACTTCCGAAGTTTGGTACGAATATTTCTTATATTCCTAGGCAGGTTTAGTTCGAAAATGGGCAAAATCGGACCAAGGGAAAAAAAGTTCCCCTTGGAGAACTAAACCAACCAAAGAAAAACCGTTTTTTTGCAGGGTTTTTTGTACTTTTGCTAAGCAAATTCAACATTCTTATCTTAGAAGGAGTTCAAACTCGCAAGGGGAAGTTGCCCCCTAAAGTCTCACACATTTTTTACATTTTGGAGGGTATAAAATATTCGGCACAGCCGAATGTAACACTCTCACTTGTTTTAATTAGTAAAGGAAAAATTACATTGAACTAGAATAAATCTATTGAAAATATAATATTTTAAAGATCTAATAAATCAATTTTTATTTTTTAATAAAAATAAATCAGAACTTCTTAAAATTAAAATTTTTTTTTGGAAAAATGTACACTTTTATACCCTACACCACTCTGTGGTACAGGGTATAATGAGTTTGTGCTGATGTTTGTAACTACCCGAAATATTGGTCATAGACCCACATTTGAGTCGATTTAGCGATGTCCGTCCGTCCGTCCATGTAAACGTTGTGCGCACGATACAGATCGCAATTTTTAATCAATTGACTTGAAATTTTAAACTTAACCCTTTTTTGGCCCAAGGACGAAGCCAATTGAAATTGGAAAAAATCCGATCATATTTAGACCTCACCCCCATACAAAGGTCCTCTTTAGTTTTGACTCAAATGACTCTAATAACCGCATTATAATAGGTATCGTTACCAAATTTGGCAGATAATCATGTTTCATCTACACAAATTACCATTCCGAATTTTAAAGAAATCGAACCAGTTCTTCTTGTAGCCCCCATACAAACCATCTTCCAGATTTTCACATAAATCTCTCAAATTTCATGAAAACAGAAAATATTTAATTAAAATTTTGTTTGTGTATGTTAAGCGAGTACTTTAATAACCTTATCAAATCTGATAACCATCGGCCCATTTTTGTACTTAGGCCCCATGAGAAAATTTCGCCCAATATTCACTTAAAGCGGTTTATTGCGCAACAAATCGAAGCCTATTTCACTCAAATTTGATCTGTGTGTGTTTTCTACACTAAATAAATATCTGACAAAAGGTAGGTCCAATCGGTCCATGTTTGGACTTGGGACCTATATTCCGGAAAACACTGGTGTAGGGTATCATGTGGTCGGTCTTGACCGACTATAACTTTCTTACTTGTTTTTATTATTTTTAACGTGATGAGACAAACACAACAATAAAAACGTTGTAAGGAGTCTTGTTGCAGCTAGAGGGTTAATCAGTTCTAAGAAAGGAACCGCCACACAATTTCACTGAAAACATCAAACCATATTTTGAAGCTTAGACGTGTTTTTATCATAGTTTTTTTAACGTTTTCCAAACTCCTTTGATAAAAACTTCAATGGGCCATAAAAAATAAATTCAAACTGGCTTTGCAAAACCCTTTGGTAATTTTTTTGCTTGACTGAAAAATGAAAATATAATGAAAGCTCAATTATTGCAGATACTGTACTCATTATGCACATAGTAATTTGTAGCCAAATTCAAACACTACACTCAAAATATTTTGTAGGCAAAAACAAAAAAAAACACACTTAAAACCAGTGAATAAACAATTGAAAACCATCCTAGTAATTATTCATTTGTTTTAAAAACATCAACATTTATTTTTTACTGTTGGCAAATTTTTCTAAAATAAATAACACTAAACATTAAAAAATTACGGTTTTTTCATTCTTTTTTACCAACAAATTCGAAAAAAATAACCTACGAAAACATTAAAAATTAATGATAGTTCTGTTATTTTTACCAACAAATTTCAAAAAAATAACCCACCAAAACATTAAAAATTAATATTTTCGTAGGTTATTTTATACAATTTCTATTGAAATATTTTTTTAAAATTTTTTAATAAAATTTTGGGGAATCGATCCCGCAATCAACTACATTCTGGCCAGACACTCTACCCATCGTGCCAAAGCCACTTGATACAAATATGTTTTTATATTTCTATAAATAATTTTTTGAATTTTTTTTCTACAAACAAATAACTGACTTGTGTAGGTAAAAACTAATGATATATCATTAAAAAATACCAACAATTTAAAAAAAAATTACTTACACAAATCAATAAAAATTTAAAGAATAATCAGTAGTTTTTACTTACAGAACAAAAATAAATGACTTTATAAATTAAATGTTAGTGAAAGTCTTTATTTTTTAGTGTGTTATTTTTGAAACAAAGGACTGATGTAGTCATTAATAAAAATTGAACATCAAACAAATGTTTTTTCTTTTAAAAACGACTAAACGGAAAACTTTTTAAATAAACTACAAACAGTTAATGACATAATTTTTTGAGTGTACTTTTTGAGTATCATACATAACCTGACCAACAATTCCACAGTCATAGAGGGGTCATTTCCTAGACCGACCCCATTAATTTTTATTAATTTAATTCTAAACGTTTCTTTGGAACAAACTAATACCCTATCTCCAATTTGTAAGGGGGCTCCCACACAAAATGACATTTTTTAAAATTTGCACCAAGCGCTCTAACTGCCCTAATAGTGCCCTTAGAGCAACAAAATGTATGACCGACCCACAATATTTTTTTAGTCTAAACATTTTCTCTGAACACACCTACCCTCTAGCTCTAATTGTTAAGGCAGTCCCCATACAATTTTTATTATTTTTTGTAAATTTGTTTTATTTAATCAGCTTCTACAGGTCCAATGGTGCGTCCGAGAGGGGCATTAGTAAGACCGATCCCCATTTTTAACCTACATTATTTTTTTTAAACATACCTACGCCCTATCTCCACTCCCTAAGTAGGCTCCCATACAAATAACAGTTGGAGCAAATTTTATAAAAATGTAATTTTGAATTGAAGCCTACTTAGGGAGTGGAGATAGGGCGTAGGTATGTTTTAAAAAAATGTTTTTGTTTAGACGTAAAAATTAATGGGGTCGGTCTAGGAAATGACCCCTCAATGAATCACCATTGGAGCAGTGGAATTGATTTTAAGATTGGAAAATTACCATAAAAATTCGTTATCCCATGATCCAACTGGGCAAAAAATTTGTAGAATCAATAGAAGTTCTACACAAAAAAATTTCGAAAAAATCGAAGAGTACATACATTTTCAAAAATCAGATTTAAAATTTAAAACTTAAAAATCGCAAAATTTTAAGAATTTTTTGGGATTTTTTTTTAAAGTACGTAAAAAAGTAAAAATTTTGAAGAAAAAAAAATTGAAATTTGGACCATTATTAAAGAAGTTATGAGTAAAAGAAGTTTGAGTAAAGGAACAAATTACCAATTTTTAAAAATTCGATATCTTTTGAACGGGTCATCAAAAAAATCTGAAAATTTACAACGAAGGAGTTTTCAAAGGGTACTAAAAACTGTAAACAAATTGGGAAAATTAAAAAAAAAAAAAAAAAATCAAAGTGTCCGATTTAACATGGAATGCTCCATATACTTTATGGGGTCCTAGACCGATATTTCGATACTGTAGTTAGGGGTATTAAAAAAATTGTTCTATTAATTGACATTAATTAATCGATTTCGTTGTTCGAATATCGTCATTTTTAAATTAATCGAACAAGCGTTTGGTTTTGTTTGATCGATTAATCGAATTATTCTTGGTCGGTTGACAACTCTAATAATTACAAAAAGCGTGCACAGCAGCCATTGGGTGGTATAAAAGTCTAGTACAGTCGAACCCGGTTATAACGAACTCCGAGGGACCAGTAAAAATAGTTCGTTATAAGCGAAGTTCGCTATAAGCGGGGTATATTTTAAATCAACCTAATTTTATTTCCAAAAAAAAAGTTCTAATTTTAATTTATTTTACGTTTTTTTTGTAAATAAACTGCTTATTGAGAAGAAAACATTAAAAATAAAATAAATTTTAACAAAATTATAGCTTTAACCAAAAATTTCTAACTTTTTGTGAAATTGGTAATCATAATTGCCGCACATTTCAAAATATTTATACGAGTTCGTTATAAAAAGGTAAATATACATCAAATTGTGTTCGTGGGACCATAATAAGTAGTCCGTTTTAACCGAGGATTCGCTATAACCGAGTTCGTTATAAAAGAAGTATTTTGTGGGAAAATTAATGGCAAAACGTCGGGACTTTGAAATTAGTTCGGTATAACCGAGAATTCGTTATAACCGAGTTCGTTATAACCGAGTGTGACTGTATAAAGCATTAGAGTAGAATTGAACTATGATCTCAAAAATAGGATTAAAAAAAATCAGTGTTGGCTACCGGTACCCTTTCAATACCGTTACCGATTAAAAACCCTTTAATATTGACTACCATTACCGTTACCAATACCGAAATAAAAAATTTTAAATACCGTTACCGATTAAAAACCAATACCTTTATTCGGATTTTTACCGGTATTACAACGGTATTGTTTCGGTTGACTTAATATTACTTATTTAAAATTTTTTGCTGATAAAATACAAAGTAAAATATTTTTAATGTACGTAAAATTAAAAAAACAAATTTTTGTTCATTGGAAATCGGATTGTTATTACATTCGCAATTTACCTAAAAATTTCTGAAGAGAAAAGTGATTACCACGTAATGTAAGCATTGTTCAGTTGGAATATAAAAGAAGAAACAAAACTGAATCGCTCAAGAGTTGCTGGCGTTGTCATCCATGCATGGAAGCATATAGAGGTCGTTCTCTGGAGTTAAATACATAATGAGCCCAAGTCGTACAGTCTAAAGAAAAACTCTGTCAAAAAATCTGTAAAACAACTTTTAGTTTAAATTAGAAAAATGTTAACAGATTTTTCTGCTATAATTACTTCTTTAACTTATCATGTTTTAAAAAGTACAAGAAATTTTTCTGTATGTTTATTGACTCTGTTTGCTGATTAAAATTTTTTTTTTCAAATTTTATCAGATTATTTTGTAATTTTACAAACAAAATTTGTTGACATTTTTTTAATTTTTGTCAATTTTAAACGACTAAAACTAAAAACTGTCCAAATGTAAAAAATCAGATGAATATTTTAATAATTTTACAGAAATTATCCTGTTTGAAAGAAAATTTTCTTTAAAAAAATTTAAAAGTTTATTGAACAACTTCTCTTCTTTTATAACAGTTTTTAACAAAAAAAAAATATTTTTACTTAAATAAAATACAATTTCGATCTTCAGGCTGTATTTCTTAAATCAGAAGATTTTTCAACTTAAATCAGCAGATTATCTGCGGTCTTGACAGATTTTTCTGCAGACTACCTTGTTTATCCAGACAAAAATTTAGCGAACCGCGTCAGTTAAAATCAGCAGATTTCTTAAATGGCTCACAATGCAGATATTTCTGCTAATTGGACAGAGACATTTTATAAACACGTAAAAAATCTGTAATTTATTTGTTGAATTACAATATAGCGTGAATATTTCAAATTCTGAGTTAATTAATAGTATTAAATACTTCTATATAATTATATGTTAAAAAAGCACTAAATTCATAAGTTTTTTTTTAATTTTATTAAATAAATTTTTGATTTTTTACGTGTTTTTAACAAAATTTGTGACTTTTTAACACGTTTTGTAAATTTTTTTCATAATACCGGTACGTACCGGTATCGTTGTTTCGGTAACGGTTAACCGTTACCAAAATAATCGAAAAGACCGTTACCTTTACCGTTACCGATATAAAAAATATGTAATACCAATACCGTTACCAATACCGTTATTCGTTTCGGTTGCCAACCCTGAAAAAAATTTAAGTTGTTGCACTATTATTGGCCAAACATGAATGTTTAAAAAACACTATGAAAAAAATTAGAAAAAGCACCATTTTTAGAAGGCTCTAAAACAAAAACCGGATGATAAATCTTTACTGTGATGAGCTCAAAATTTAGGAAAAAGTTCATTTTTTCTTATAGGTTTCTAAAACCATTAAAGACATCTTAAGGTTTAGACGAAAAATCACACACAAAAATAACCATTTTCGCATTTTTAACCGTGAATAACTAAAAATGTAGACGTGATAGGATAATTTGGAGGACAGATTTGGAATCAGGAGATCAAAAACTACTAAAATTGATCATCAGAAAAAAATAATTGAATCAGGTGTAATTGACAACTCTAGTACATACATTATTTGTAAAAATTTCGAGGTGTAAAACAACGAAAATTTTCGTACTTTGCACGAACGTTTTCCTACATAAAGATTTTTTTTTCCAGTTTATAGTTGGTCAATACCGACCATTTAGTACACAGCACCAGTATTTGTCAGAGAATAGATTTGAAAAAAATATATTTCACGCTTTAAAATAGTTGGTCACGTCTAACATACACAAATATTTTGTATTGAAATGTATGAAAATTATTTACTCAACGGTAGTGAGTTGTACAATTCTTATGATATTTTTCTATTATTTTTTTTTTCATACAGAACGTTTCGTTTATTTAGTTTTGATTTTTTTTTTTTTGTTTATTGAAAAAATTTTTTTGAATAGTTTAAAAATATTTTAGTATCTGGATTTTTTTAAGTAACAAGAACAAAAAATTGAAAATAAATCTATTTTTGGTCATCCCACTGTTTTTGTATACATTTTTTTTTTATTTTATTTTTCAAAAACAAAACATTTTCAAAAAAATTTATTAACTTTTTTCAGCTTCTTTTCTACTTTACCATAAATGATGTGTAAATTAGGTTCAAATTTTTTGTTCTTTCGTTTCTTGATTTTTCACATTTTTTGCATTGTTTATAAAACATTTTTTTTTTTAATATTTACCCAACAAAACAAAAGAATAATCTCTGTAGTATTCATTATGTTTTAATTAAGTAAATTTATATTTAAACTTGACATTAAATTTTGTTTGTAGAAAAAGAAAACAAAAAAACTAAATAAATATAAAACAAGTAGAAAAATTAAATTCGACTTGGACGAATCTATGAATACCCTCCACAATGTTATCTGATAGTAACTTTCAAAAAAAAATTCAAAAAATTGCATTCAAAATTTTTTATTAGAAATATATTAATTTGAGTAAAACTTTTTTTTAATCAATCAAATTTTTTTGAGTGTAAAATTTTTTGACTGTCAATATTTTTTGAGTGTGACATTTCATTAAAAAAAAAAATTATGTCTACATTTTTTTTTGAGTGTAACATTTTTTTTGAGTGTAAACATTTTTTGCAGTGTACAATTTCTTTGAGTAACAAGATTACTTTGTAAAATATTTTTGTTGTTTTATACCTACATATATGTATGTAATGCAAAAAAAAAACTATTTCACATTTTCCCTGTTTTTATTTTACTAACCTCTTCCTTAAAAACCAAAAACAACCTAACATTCAATCATACAATGTATAAGTCCCACTTTTTTTGATTTTTTTTTCCCAAAATACTTACTATACACCGTTACATACAGTTACAAAAACAATAACAACACAATAACAAATATTTACTTGTCTAACAACTAAACTGCACGCCACGGCAAGAAAACTAATAACAACAAGTTTTAAGAAAACTGGTATTTCACCATGCTGTTAAAACTTGTTTAACGAGTTTTCAACAGTTTAAGGTGAAACCAATCTGAAATTCAGGGCTTTGCTTATAACTTTTGAACCACTGGACCGATTTTGCTGAAACTCAAAACCAAACAGGCTTGGGGAACGACAAATATATATGCTAAGCTTCAGCACCCTCAGAATTGTCTTTCGAAAGTTAGAGTGGTTTTAATCTCGTAAATTCGTAAAATACCCTTGCCGATATTTACTCTTTTGCTCATAACTTTTGAACCACTTGACCGATTTCGCTGGATTGCAATACCAACCTGACCCGGTAAATGGTCAACATATATGTCAAACTTCAGGAGCCTCCGTAAAGTCTTTCAAAAGTTAGCGTGTTTTCAACGGACAGACAGACAGACAGACGGACGGACGGACGGACGGACGGACATCGCTAGATCGACTTAAAATCGATCGAGGATCATGAATATATATACTTTATGGGGTCCTAGACCAATATTTCGATGTGTTACAAACGGAATGACAAACTTATATATACCCTCTATCACTAGAGTGGAGGGTATAAAAAAAATTATGCTAGAAATTTTTTTGTATATCTGCTATTTTCAGTTTACCTAATTAATTAGGTGTTAACACATTGTTCGTTAACTCATAAATAACACTATTTAATGATTTTTATTTTGGTGTTTTTTGTTTTTTTATTATTAATAAAAAAAAAACATTTAAATAAAATTTGTTTATTTACAGAAATTTTTCATAAAATTATTTGCCTAATTAAGAATAATTGTATTGTAGAAGTAGATGTAGAGTATTTTGCTATTTTGTTGTTTGAATCGTAAAATATCAATAAAGATTAAGATTTTGATAATTGCTAAATTATAATAATCATTGAGGTTATTAACATTTCAATTAAAGGCTTTTAAAAACAAATCTTAATGAAAATACAATAAATATAATATATTTTTTATTTAATTGATATTTAGAGCTCATAAATTATCTAATATACATAAAACTACCCAGTTGGAAACGTCTTTGATCAGTAATTCTTGAATAATTGATTTTTATACAAATTACATTGTATAACAGATTACATTGTATAACAGCTTTTTGGGTGAATACAATGTCGGAGTACAATTTCCTGAAAACGAAATCTTAAAATTCCCAGTAATTTTTTATACGCTCTAACGCATCGAAATCTCGGTCTAGGACGGTCCTCGTATCGAAAATTTCCCGAAGGTCCACATTGTTTCATAAGGGGACACAGAAAAAAACGAATCGTTATATTGACCCCATATGTATTTACAAATATTTACTTAAATTAACTCTTTCACTGAAAGTGCTCCTATACGGAAATTTGTGATATCAACTAACGTTTGTAAATATTGATTATTGAAAAAAAATGTAAAACAAATTGATAAACGAGTTTGTAATAGTTCTCTTAAATTATAATTTGTATTGACAAACGTACAAAATATTAATTTTTTTTTCAACAAAGAAATTTAACAATCACAAACACAATTTGTTGATCTGACAAACGTAAAAAATCTTATTTTTTTTCAACAAAGAAATTCAACAAACACAAAAACTATTTGTTGATATGATAAAATAATTTTGAAATAAAATTACTTGACTAAGTTTGTTGAAAAAAAAATCGAAATTTTGTATTATGGACTAACTGGCGTCCGTTTTTACTAAATGTTTGGTTGATATCATGTTTGGTTAATTTATAATTGATGTTTGTTGATTTAAATTTGACGATTTTATTTTCTGTGGACAACGAAATTTTAAAACAGTGATATGGCCGATAAGCCGAGACACCATAACCTTAAAAATTGTATTTTTTATATATATTTTAAGTTTCAGGCAAATCGAATCATAAGGGTTGAGATACTTTCCTTGTTAGCAGAACAAAATTTTCCCTGACATTTATTATCGAAAAAAAAAATCTTTTTTGCTATACAAAAGCAAAATGTCGCTCTAACTCTCTACTTCACTGATGAAGTTAAGTTTGTCATTCCGTATGTAACACATCTAAAAATAAGTCTAGGACCCTATAAATTACGTATTTATTCATGATCCTTCATCAATTTTAAGTTAATCTAGCGTGTGTTTGTCCGTCTGTCAAATTTAAACTATTGGGACACTACAACTATGTATAATTAATATTTCTGCAGCAATAATTGTTAAAACAATTGGTATTGAAATAACATTTCAGTTTGAAATTAATTTGTATTGTATTTTAGCGATATCTGTTCAGTGGTTCAAAAGTTATGAACGAAAATGTAAGGACATCTCGAATATTTTGCAACATTCAACATAACCTAAAAATACAAAATGCTTTAATTCGGCTGCTGGTTGTCATATACATATAAACATAATTGAACACCGAATGGTATTTAAGCAAGTACGAACATATCTTTTACAATTAAAACAAGTAAGAGTGTTAAATTCGGCTGTGCCGAATCTTTTATACCCTCCAACATGCAAAAAAAAAAAAATTGAAAGGGCGTTTTCTTTATTTTTGTGAGGGGGGGGGGGTCGTTAGTGGTAATTAGGAGGGGGTCAAATTTCCTCTCGAATATATGTTTAAAAATTCATTCTTATGCTTTTTGCACTAAAGAAACACAAGTTTATTATTATTTAACAAAAAAAATTATTCCACGCCCATAAAAGGGGGGCGGACCAAAAAAAGCGACATTTTCTAATTCTCTGGGTTCAAATGCAGGACTTTGAACTTCTTGTCGCATAAAAATGTTGCATTTGTTAAACAAAAACACAAAAAATCATGTAAAAAAGTGGTATTTTTCAAAGGTTGGTTTAGTTCTTCAAGGGGGAACTTTTTCCCCCTGGGCCGATTTTGTCCATTTACGAACTTAACCTGCCTAATAACATAAGATATATTTGTGAAAAAATGTCGGGAGTCTAGCTCTTTTATTTTGGACTGCATCGTGTTAACTACAGACGGACGGACGGACGGACATCGCTAGAATGTCTTAAAATCGATCAATGATCATAAATATATATGGGTGAAATCAAAAAATGTCAGTGTTTTTGAGCCAAAATTGTACAAACAAAAAAATTTAATTTTTGGTAAATTTTTTTATTAAAATCGATATGTTACATCACTACTAATATAACTATAAAAGATCTCTTCTACAAACTGTTTCAAACAAATTTTATCGACATTTTTATGATTTTTTTGGTGACGGAGTTTACATTCACCTTAGAAAAATACATTAATTTTTTTGAATTTTCTTTGAAAACATTTTATTGTAATTTAAAACACTTATTTATGTAATTGCTAACAATTTTTGTAATTAGGATTTTTTTCTGGTTTTTGTTATTAAAGATTTTACAATTATTTTTTATTTTAATAGGATTTTTCTAAGGAAATGTAAAATAAATTTATTATTATTTCTGTTAAAATAAGTTTTTTTACTTTTTTGAATGACTAGTGTTAATATTTGCGTCGGTTTTAACAACTTCATAAGGTTTTTTAATGCAATCTGCAAAAAAAAAAAAAAAGTTGACGGAGTTTACAGAGACGGAGTTTACATTTCGTCACTTTTTGCCCTTGTTTTCAAAAACTATTTGTCGGAAATTGGTTTCCGAAAAAAAATCATTAGATGTCAACTAGATACGTCAATATATGACGATATTTCAGATGCACGCTAAGTAGTTTTGTTGTAAACGGGGAGACGGAGTTTACAGCATTTTTCGATTTTTCATTTATGATTTAGCTTTTCATACAGGGAAATTAATATGCAGGGAGCAAACTTGAAACCAATGATGCAAAATGATACTTTATAGCCTCGCGTTTAATAAATGGGGCAATAACCTATTATTTTTCTAAACACAATACGTCAAAAACAACAAAATTGTCAGGTTCCATAATGTCTAAAAAAAGTGTCGAAAGATCGTTACACAATTGAAGCTCTGTTTGTATGGGTAAAAGAGATAGTTATGACTACATATACAAAAATATTTTTTAAGAACGTCAACATGTCCTCTTTAAAAATGTAGTCTATTATTAAGAGTTTGGGTTATTGGTTTTTAAGATATAACCGGTTAAAGTTTAATAATTGAAAATGTTACTGGCGACGGAGTTTACATTTGGCCTACAAAAATGAAAATAACTTGTTTAAAATAGCTTACTAGTATCCGGATTGTTGTTATTATGTAGAACGTCAATATATGTGATGTTGTACATTAAAAAATATGCGAATACTTTAACCCATGTATGAGATATTACACGATTACATGGTTTGGTTGACATTTTTTGATTTCACCCATATACTTTATCTGGTCCTAGACTGATATTTTGATGCGTTACACACGGAATGACAAAGTGAGTATACCCCCATACTGTAGTTGTAGGGTATAATAAATAATCGCAAATTTTTGTACCCTCCAACTACAGTATGGGGGTATACTCAATTTGTCATTCCGTGTGTAACTCATCAAAATATCGGTCTAGGACCCCATAAAGCATATATATTTATGATCAGTGATCGATTCTAAGACATTCTAGCGATGTCACTCCGTCCGTCTGTCTGTCCGTCCATCTCTCTGTCCGTCCGTCCATCTGTCTGTCCGTCTGTAGTTAAAACGATGCAGTCCAAAATAAAAGAGCTAGACTCCCGAAATTTGGCACGAATATGTCTTATGTTCCTAGGCAGGTTAAGTTCGTAAATGAGCAATATCGGACCATGGGGAAAAAGATCCCCCTTGAAGAACTAAACCAACCTCTGAAAAATACCATTTTTTTACATGATATTTTGTGATTTTGTTTAAAAAAGGCAACATTTTTATGCAACAAGAAGTTCAAGTTCTGCATTTGGACCCAGAGGATTAGAAAATGTCGTTTTTTGGTCCGCCCCCCTTTCGTGGGCGTGGAATAAAAAAAATTTTTTAAATAATGATAAACTTGTATTTCTTTAGTGGAAAAAGCAAAGAATACATTTTTAAACATATATTTCGTGAGAAAATTTGACCCACCCCCCACTTACCACTACCGTGGAACAAAATATTAATGTTTTACTAAATTTTTTTTCGAGGAATTGTTTTTTTCTTAAAAGTAATTTCTTTTAAAATAATTTTTTTTGCAATAATCATTTTTGCATTGTGGAGGGTATCAACACATTCGGCAAGGCCGATTTTAACTTTTTTATACCCTCCACTCTAGTGATAGAGGGTATATACAAGTTCGTCATTCCGTTTGTAACACCTCAAAATATTGGTCTAAGACCTCATACAGTATATATATTCATGTTCCTCGATCGATTTTAAGACGATCTAGCAATGTCCGTCAGTCCGTCTGTTGAAAACACGCTAACTTTTGAAAGACTTTACGGAGGCTCCTCAAATTTGGCATATATGTTGGGCATTTACCTGGTCAGGTTGGCATTGCAATCGAGCGCAATCGGTCCAGTGGTTCAAAAGATATGAGCAAAAGACTGAATTTTGGCAAGGGTTTTTCATGAATTTACGAGATAAAACACACGGTAACTTTAGAACAACAATTCTGACATACTGAAGTGTGGCGTATATATTTTTCGTTCCTCTGTTCCGGTTCGTTTCAAATCTCATCCAAATCGGTCCAGTGGTTCAAGAGTTATAAGCAAAACAATGAATTTCAGATTGGTTTCATCTAAAATTCACGTGTTGAAAAACCCGAGTTTTAAAAAACAAGCTTTAAAAACAATTGTAAGCCACAAAATTACTTTACAGAGAATTTTTTGTCCCTCAGAAATATATTAACACTAAAAAAAAATTTACAATCGAAAAAAATTTTGCACTCAAAAAAAAAAAAAAAAAAAAACCGTAAATTTCAGATTGGTTTCAACCTGAACTCATTTGTTGAATAACGCGCTAATGACACTTTAACACCCACAGAAGTATTTTAAACAGTGTTTTTGATATTAAAAAAACTGTTAATAAGCCACAAAAGTATTTTTGTAATTCGGGTACGCTGAATTCAATGGTGCTAGCCGTTTTTACTCGTATTCGCGATATCCGCGATTTAAAATTGGGATATTTAAAAAATGCATTGTTTTTTCATGTCTGTAATGTGTCGTATTCTACACAGTTTCATAAATTAATAGCAAAATAAACAAAAAAAAATGGAAAAAAAAATTTCGTAAGAAAAATTCGCGAAAAAAATTTCCGCGAAATTTTGTTTTTTTTGTATAGTCAATAGAGTTTCGATGATAAAAATTCAGCAATTATTTTAAAAAAAATATTTTTTTTTTACTTAAAAAACAAAAAAAAAAGAATATCGCTGATACCTACGCTAACTTTGAAAAAAAAAAAAACTGATATTACAATCAGATTTAGTGTACACGAACAAGCTTTACCAAAAGCTGTCGTAAATTCAAATCAAACAAAAAATATTTGTATTGAACCAATTTTTTCACAAAAATAAAGATTTTTCGCGATCAGAAAAAGTTTTTCACAAAAAAAAAATCACGGTATTATGGTTTAATATGTTTGTTTTACAGACTTGAATGGTATTAAATTTAAAAATTATTGCAAAAGTTTAATTTTAAACCGCGAATATCGCGAATACGAGTGCTAACTTCGGAAAACAGCTATCACCATTGAATTCAGAGTTCTCGAATTAACTTTACCAGAAGAGTGCCCAGAAAGGTGTCAAATTCGAGCACAGTGAAATTATTGCTTTATTTTAAAATTAAAAACTTCTTTCGAATCACCCTGTTAATGCGTAGATGAACAATATTAATTCACTTAAATTATTATTTTTTTCTTTCACTTCAAATAAAACTTAAATGAAAATAATTTCTGTTAAATTTCAAAATATTATGAAATATTACACTTTATTCAGAAATTATATATAATCATGATTTTTTTGGTATTTACTTAATGAAATGTATATTGATAAATCTTTTATTGTTATTATATCATATTTTTTTCCAATAAAAATTTAAGTAAAATTCACTTAAAATTCACTGCCCCCTAGTAACTGCACACAACAACAAATATTTCGTATATATGCCAAAAAGCCAAAAAATACTAAAAATGAAAATATTTTGTGTGTTCTGTTTAATAACAATTCACAATTGATATTATAGAGGAAAAAAAAATATTATAATATTTTATATTGCAAAACACGTTAGTTATATTTAAAATAAAACAAACAAAATATTAATTTAAAAACTAGACGTCAAGTCAACTGGAGAATATACAAAATGAAAAAATTAAAAAAAACTATAAATACACTTTAACGCAATCTACACGATTTACAGGTAGAAATGGAAAATGAGGAAATGAAATTGAAATTTTACAAATTTGGTGAATTTTTGTAAAAAATGTGTAATAATTCTCCTTAAGGTATGCTGTAAAAAATGTGAAAGAATCTCATGACTGTATTCTGTGCTACTGTTTGGCATTTCGTTTGTGAGCCATTGAAATATTGGTCTGGATCCCATTAAGTATAGGAGTTATAGAGTAAGGAATCGGCCGTTTTGTAGATCTGGTACCACCAAAAATAATTGGTAAATTCTGGCAATGCCACACTTAAGTTCAAACTTAAAGCAAAGAGAGACAAAAAACAATCTGCATTCTCAATGTTACGGAAAATTAATTTTTAATACAGTAATTTTTTTTATACTACAGAAATAGTTGAAAACAAGAAATCCTTAATAAAATTAATGATTTTTCTTTTAAACTAACTTTACAGATTACTTTTTAAAATAACCCTCAAACGCCATTTGTTTCCTTATTCTGTAATACTGGCTCTGCGTATTGGCACTCGTGAGTTGTTTGGCTCGAATGGCGAATTCAGCATGAGTTGTGGATATTAAAATCACCAGCAACTACGATTTCACTTTTCGGACAACTCTCCAATTATATGAAATTGAATTTCATATAATTGGTAATAATTAAAAATATAGTCACATTTTGCGTGCAGAAAATCTGTTTTTATTTTGTTTTTATTTGGAAAAACAATAATTTCCATAGGAAATGGTGTAGTTACAAAGAAATACAAATACTAAGGCCTTTATTCATAATACTTAAAGTGCACTTAAAGTAGGTTTATTTGACAAATATTCATGCAATATCAGTCAAATAAACCTACATTAGATTTAATTTACTCATTATGAATAGCCCAGTAAAAATATGTGTATTTATCAAAATATTTAAAAAAGAATTCTTCACTCTTTTGTTATTTAATTTTTTTTTTGTCTTTTTGTTAAATTAATATTTTAAAATGGAAATAAACGCACACACTTTATGGTCCAATATGACTAATGGTATTTTCCTAAGAACAGACGAACTGATTAAAAAAAAAATCCCATGTACATCATAATTTGCGGAACATAAATTCAAAGAGACAAATAAAGTACACTCTAAAAATTGCTTGTAAAATTACTACTATAAAGTGGGTAAATTTTTATGTAAAATAACACACAGTGAGTAAAATTGAGCACGAAGTGTTTAAAATTTTAGTTTACACACAAATATTTGAATATTACGCACATTAGATAGTATTTTTTGTGTTGACATACAAATTTGAAAAAAAATAAACACTTTAATTTTAAAATTACACATTTTGTGTGTATGGTAAGCATTTAATGTTTAAATTTAAAATATTGAACATTTAATGCGTAATATAAAAACAAAAATTGAAATTGTCAAAGCAAATTAAAAAGGAAAATAAAAGCAGAAAATTTGTTAATTTCTCTATTGAAATAAAATAACGAGAAAAATGCAAAAAAAACACGAAAATACTTTAAATAGAGATATGATAATTATAACTAACAATATTTTGCTGCATCATATGTCTTAATAAAATTAAAAGAAACCGACAAGAAGCGTTAAAATACATCTGAAACCTAGAAGTTTGTAGCATCTACAAAACATCATATTTTTCAAAAGAATGTTTGCCAATCTTGAACTAGAAAGGTAAGTACACAAAGAAAATTGTGAAAAGTTTTATTACAAAAAAAGGATTTAAAATGTTTTCTTTAAAAAATATCTCTATGTAAGAATCTAATGATATTTTTTATAAAAATTTCTAAGATTCATAGAGATTTTTTCTAAAATAAAAATTACTCAGATTTTTCTATATAAAAAATATATCTCAGATTCTGAGAATTTTTCTATAGAAAAAATGTCTCAGATCCTGAGAATTTTTCTGTAGAAAAAATGTCTCAGATTCTGAGAATTTTTCTGTAGAAAAAATGTCTCAGATTCTGAGAATTTTTCTATAGAAAAATGTCTCAGATTCTGAGAATTTTTCTATAGAAAAAATGTCTCAGATTCTGAGAATTTTTCTATAGAAAAAATGTCTCAGATTCTGAGAATTTTTCTATAGAAAAAATGTCTCAGATTCTGAGAATTTTTCTATAGAAAAAATGTCTCAGATTCTGAGAATTTTTCTATAGAAAAAATGTCTCAGATTCTGAGAATTTTTCTATAGAAAAAATGTCTCAGATTCTGAGAATTTTTCTATAGAAAAAATGTCTCAGATTCTGAGAAATTTTCTATAGAAAAAATGTCTCAGATTCCGAGAATTTTGCTATAGAAAAAATGTCTCAGATTCTGAGAATTTTTCTATAGAAAAAATGTCTCAGATTCTGAGAATTTTTCTATAGAATGAATGTCTTAGACTCTGAGAATAAGTCTCAGATTCTGAGAATATGTCTCAGATTCTGAGAATATGTCTCAGATTCTGAGAAATTTTCTATAGAAAAAATGTCTCAGATTTTGAGAATTTTTCTATAGAAAAACTGTCTCCGATCCTGAGAATTTTTCTACAGAAAAAATATCTCAGATTCTGAGAATTTTTCTATAGAAAAAATATCTTAGATTCTGAGAATTTTTCTATAGAAAAAATGTCTCTATATAAGATTCTGATGATATTTTTTATTTTTCTCAGATTTTGAGAATTTTTCTATAGAAAAAATATCTCAGATTCTGAGAACTTTTCTATAGAAAAAATATCTCAGATTCTGAGAATTATTCTATAGAAAAAATATCTCAGATTCTGAGAATTTTTCTATAGAAAAAATATCTCAGATTCTGAGAATTTTCTATAGAAAAAATATCTCAGATTCTGAGAATTTTTCTATAGAAAAAATATCTCAGATTCTGAGAATTTTTCTATAGAAAAAATATCTCAGATTCTGAGAATTTTTCTATAGAAAAAATATCTCAGATTCTGAGAATTTTTCTATAGAAAAAATATCTCAGATTCTGAGAATTTTTCTATAGAAAAAATATCTCAGATTCTGAGAATTTTTCTATAGAAAAAATATCTCAGATTCTGAGAATTTTTCTATAGAAAAAATATCTCAGATTCTGAGAATTTTTCTATAGAAAAAATATCTCAGATTCTGAGAATTTTTCTATAGAAAAAATATCTCAGATTCTGAGAATTTTTCTATAGAAAAAATATCTCAGATTCTGAGAATTTTTCTATAGAAAAAATATCTCAGATTCTGAGAATTTTTCTATAGAAAAAATATCTCAGATTCTGAGAATTTTTCTATAGAAAAAATATCTCAGATTCTGAGAATTTTTCTATAGAAAAAATATCTCAGATTCTGAGAATTTTTCTTTAGAAAAAATATCTCAGATTCTGAAAATTTTTCTATAGAAAAACTGTTACAGATTCTAAAAAGTTTTCCATAGAAAAAATATCTCAGATCATGAGAAGTTTTCTATAGAAAAAAATGGCTCAGATCATGAGAATGTTTCTATAGAAAAAATGGCTCCTATCCCAAGAAATGTTCTATAGAAAAATTATCTCAGATTTTGAAAATATTCCTATAGAAAAAATGTCTCAAAAATGTCTCAATGTCAAAAAAAAATGTTTCAGATTCTGAGAAATTTGTTTTATAAAAAAAATTCTCAAAATTTGAGACAATTTTTCTATAGAAAAAATCTCAGAATCTGAGATAATTTTTTTATAGAAAAATTCTCGGAATCTGAAACATTTTTTATAGAAAAGGAGATATGAATTTCATAGTAAAAAATACTATTAACTCTTTTTACATTTTTATTTACTTTTAGATGAAACAACAATTCATAAAATCAAAACTCAGATTCCAAGTCCCAATTCTTGAAGGGAGGACTATCTTTCAAAAAGACAGAGGAATATCTTTTAGAGGAAATTAAGTAACAAGAAATTGTGGAAAAGAGAATATTAAAGATCACGGACTTAGAAGTTTTTGTTAAGATTTTGTTTAATTTTAAAATGCTTTCCTCAAAAAGTATAAAATTGATAATGTTTAAAAATAAATGTTTATCATCTTTTAGATAGCGTATTTAATAATACTTTATTTTATTATTTATTATTTTTCCCTTGTTTGTTTTAGTTTTAATATTAAGCAATCTATTACAAAATTATGTTCGTATTAATATATTTTTGCAATTTATATTTTTTTGACTATTGTAGAAATAAAAACTATGAAAATAATAAAATGCATTTTTTGGATTTATTTTCTATAGGAATAAAAAAAAATAAATTTTGAACATTTTATATGCATTTTTACACACATTCTGAAGATTTTTAGACATAAACATTTTAAAATTACACACTTTGTGTGTACTGCTACAGAATTTGGTAAGCAGTTAACTTGTAGGTGTACACACAAAATGTTTAATAGTTGTACACACTTTGTGTGCAAATGTTGAAATTTAAACACATTGAGTATTTTTACCCACTTTATTGTAGGAGAACAGTTACCTACAATAAAGTGGGTAAAATTCAACAAAATTTTATAAGAGTGTAGGTAATATAAGTAAATAAATTTAAAATAAATAGCAATAATAATACTAAAAGTCGATCTAGACCGAACACAAGTTGTCCTAATACAAAATTTATAACTTCTACAAAAAGATACTTAATTCACCTTTTGCGATCATAAATCATCTTTACTACACAATACTTAATGTAGGGTAACAACTTAAATTTTATTAACACAATGAAAATATAAACCAATTTTCAGCAGCTGGGTTAATAAACCTAGTTATTAAGTGGGTTGAAGGAATGAGATTTAAATATTGAAAATATTCACACCTATCGTCAATGTAAACAAAAATAGTTCAATTATATCACTGAGAATCAAAAATAAACTGAATACAATGTTAATATAAATAATTTTACAAGCAATTGAAAAATTTTGTGTAGACTAGACCAATTTAAAGCATATCGAGTAAAACGATTGCCAACTAGGATTTTTTTCTAGATTTGGAAACAGGTCAGAAGTACCAGGAAGATAAATTCGGAAAATAAGGTACTTCAATTTGTTGGATTTTTCCGTTGATAAAACACTCTTGTGTGCAGGTGTCTTGATGACAAATTATTTTTTGTCTTCTAAACTAGGTCGCATTTCTCTAATTTTCACATTAGATTGATCCAAAAGGTACCTTTTCAGCTGATTGTAATGTTTTTGCTTTCTTTAGTGCGCTTCCATGTTTCAAAATCTATTATATTTCGCTTCAACGGATCCAGAAAGGCTTGAGAAATTTTCATTCGAATAAGTTTTCATTTAAAAGAAAGCTTTTAGTGTTTATCTCAATATAAAAACATTTCCCAGTTTTAAAAATTTATTCACATAGAAAAAGTTATAGAACTTAAGAAAATGTATGATATTTTGAAAAATGTCTCTTCAAGAAGTTTTCAGGTTCTTAAGCATTTTTCTGACAACAAAAGACCCAGATTCTGAGATTATTTTCCAATAGAAAATATATCAGACATATGAGACTTTTAATTCAAAAAAGTTTCCTTATTATACCCTACACCACTTTGTGTTACAGGGTATAATGAGTTTGTGCTGATGTTTGTAACTACCCGAAATGTTGGTCCTAGACCTACCTTCAAGTATACCGATTGACTCAGAATTACTTTTTGAGTCAATTTAGCAATGTCCGTCCGTCTGTCCATCTATCGGTTTAAGCACGATACAGGTCGCAATTTTCAATCAATTGACTTGAAATTTGAAACTTAAGCATCTTTTGGATCAAGGACGAAGCCTATTGAAATTGGAGAAAATCGGTCCATGTTAAGACCTAGCCCCCACACAAACTTAAATGACTCTAATAAGCGTATTATAATAGATATCGCTTTGAAATTTAGCAGGTAATCAAATTTTGTATGCACAAATCACCTTTCCAAATTTTAAAGGAATCGGGTCAGTCCTTCTGGTAGTCCCCATACAAACCACCCTCCCGATATTCATATAATTCCCTCAAAATTCATAAAAATGGAAATATGTGATAAAAATTTAATTTTTAGGTGTTAAACGTGCACTTTAGTAACCTAATCAAATCGGAATATAATTGGACCATTTTTGGACTTAGTTCCCATATAAAAATTTCGACCGATATTCAGTTAAATCGGTCTAATGACAAAAAATAAACCAATTCCACTGAAATTTGATCTGTGTGTGTTTTCTACACTAAATAAAGATCTAACAAAAGACAGATCCAATAGGTCCATGTTTGGACTTGGGACCCATTTTCCGGAAAACACTGGTGTAGGGTATCAAATGGTCGGTCTTGACCGACTATAACTTTCTTACTTGTTTTCAAATGTTTCTAAATCAGTCGCTTAAAGAAAAAGTTTATGATTTTAAGACATTATACCAATAGAAAAATTCTGATGCATTTTCTTATAGAACAAATTGTAGAATTAAAAAAAATTGCTATTGAAAAATTTTCAGATTTTTATATACTTTTATAAAAAAAAATCTCAGATACTTTGACAATTTTCCTACCAAAAAATTTATATATTTAGAAAAATTCTTCGTATAGGAAAATTCTAAGATTTAGTGATTTTTTCCACATAAAAAACTTCTAAGGTGCCTTCTAAAAGATCTCCTTTGTGAAACATTTATCTATAGAAAAAGTATAGTTTTCTGAGATATTTTTTCCAAGAGTCAAAGATTCTCAAAAATTTTCTGACAAGGCTCAACCTTATGAACCGATTTTCATGAAACTTAAAATATATATGAAAGATTCAATTCTAAGATTGGGGTGTCTCGGCTTATCGCCCATATCGGGGATTTAGGGGTTAAAAAAATGGGTCAGAAAATTGCGAAAAAACGTTTCTTGGATTTGTCAACCATTTCTTTTTAAGAAACTGTATGATGAATTCCATATGAGAACAAAGGTTTTTTAATGCCCATCGAACGGTGGTATAACCTTGTAAAAATTCGGGTTAAAAATTTTGGGAGTATTTATGTCAAGCAATAGACCTACGATATCCATATGAGTACGAACTAATCTTTATTAAATTTATGTCCGATAAGCCGAGACACCCCAACCTTAAAATTGGCTCTTTTATATATAATTTTTTTGTATGAAAAAAAGTTTTTCTTCCGATTTTGAATGTCCGGAAAAATTTGTATTTTACTGGGCCCAAAACGTATTTGCTTTAAATTTTAGGCATAACGGATTAAAGTAACCCGTGGAGACCGGCGATCAAAGTTTTTGGATTTTGTAAAAAATTTTAAATAAAAAAAAACATATCGTGCGATACATCTCTTTTCTTAATTTTTATACGCAGAAGACGAATATCAAAAAATATCTAACGGGTTTCGACCGATTTAAAATTTTCCAAAAAAATGAAAGCTTTTTCCTACATTCAAGAAATTAAAAAAAAAAAACTAAAAATTTCTTATCCTTGACCCATTGATACAGCTTAAATCAATCTTTTAGTGAAATCTAATTTGAGTGAAATCTAATCCGATCATTTTAACCCGTGACGCCTTTCGATAAAAGTTTGGAATTTTTGGAATATATCCACCAAAACTTAGGATTTTTGAAAAATTAAAAATAAAACACATAATTAAAGGCTGAGATTTTCATGCACAAAAATACCGAAAATATGCGTTTAAAATATGCGCTAAAAATCAAAAATATGCACTTAAAAGATCAAAAGTGTGCGCTAAAATCATGAAATATATGTAATAAAAACTTGTTTTTATTTGGAAAAATTCGTAAATTGCAAAACAAAAAACGCCGGGTTTCACTATAAGTGCAAGATATTCTTAAAAAATAAAGACAATTTATAAAAAAAATAAAAAAATAATAATTTTTCGTATTTTGAAAATTAATTTTTAAAATTTAAATAATTCTTGAAACAATTAATTTTCAGTTTGTGCTTTTGGCTAATTTATTACAAAATTAGCAAAAATATGCACTTTAAAATTGTATGCATTTAAAACCAAAATATGCAAAAATATGCTTTTTCACCAAAATATGCAAAAAAAAACCGACTTTAACGCAAATTTCATGATTCGAAAGATACCCAGTAAAACTTTGGTAATGGGTAGTGATTATATAACACATTACCAGGTAATGCATATAACTTATTTGTAGCATTATTTTATGATGTATTACCAAACATTTGTTCCACAACGTATTATTTTCAAGTGAAAAATAATGCATTACTAATAATTTGCTACGTAATGCATGATTATTGGAAAAATGTATTTCATATTTATTATTTCTAAACATTAAATCATGGATGACTTATATTTGGTTACATCATGTATTATTTGAAAGTTTGAAATAATGCATTATTTATAATTGGATGCATAATGCATTACAATAACATAAAAAATAATTATTTTATAAAAAAATGCATAAGTTTAAACTAGAGATGGGCTCACGACAGGAAATTTCTAACGACACACACTCACGAGCATATTTTAACTACTTACACTCACTTACAATCACGTGAGTAAATTTAATACAAAATTACTTTTTCGCTACTCGTAACACCTTATATATTATCTTCTGGTATGCTATATTATTTCATTTCTCGTAACCTATAAAATATCATATATTTTACACCTTACTCGTATTCTTCGTTATAAATTTATGACTTATTTTATACCTTACTGGTATTCTTTGTGATAATGTGGATGTATTACTTTGAGTCTCATCGCCTGTTAAAATCATCAATGCTGCAATGTATAAAATATGATATCCTATACCTTATTTTATACCTTATTTGGTAATCTAAGTTTTGCTAAGTTTTGCTGGGTAACACTACGTGACAGTTTTTGACCAAATGTATCTGACAGCTAATCTTTATGTACAATTGCCCGCTGAATCCGAATATGAAGTCAGAATGATCAAAAGTAGAACAGTTTTCGAGATATTCGAAAATAAGCGTTATTTGTGTTTTTAAAAAAGATGATGTCACTTAAATGCAAATATCTTCAAAACTATTCGTCGATTTATATATTTCTTTTTTTTTAATGAAAGATAATAAAATTACTAAAATAACCATGGGTCGCTTGTGAAGATTAGTCAAGAAATGACAGAGTTACAGTGGACAAAAATTCAAACTTCATTAAAAATTTGATGATTTTTGCAATTTTGCTCTTTTCAAGTTATTTTTTTTAAACCAAACAATTAAAAATTATAATGTGTTATTACATAGGGCATTATTTTATTTCAATACGAATATTTTGCGCCCAACAAGACCCAAATTGGTGCAAAAATTACAAAGCTACAGAATATTAGTGAATTAACCCACTTTTCATTACTAACATTTAGCTTTGTATATTTACTTGTGTTTTTAAAAAAAAATCGAAAAGTGGGATAATTCAATTAATCTACTGTAACTTTGTCATTTTTGCACCGATCTGGATCCTATTGAGCACAAAATGTTCGTATTGAAATAAGCTAACGTTCTAAGTGATAAAATAAAGTGATAAAAATTTTATTGTTTGGTTTTAAAAAAATAAGTTGAAAAGAGCAAATAATAGTAATTTTCTCGATTTATTCGTAAATATCTCGAAAACTGTTCTACTTTTGACCGTTCTGACTTCATGTTCGGATTCAGCGTTCGGATTTACATAAAGATTAGGTGTCAGATTCATTTGGTCACGACTTTGTTGAAAATTTGTGACGCAGTGTAATTGGTCGATATTTTCTATTTTTACTATAGAACTGGTCGCTTTTCCTTTAATTTTGAATGATGATTTATGAATACAAAATATGTTTATCTGCCAAATTTTGAAAAGATATCTCATAAAATACGGTTTTTATAGTCACTCAAGTCAAATTAAAAGGGGACGTTTGTTCGGGGCTTCCAATTTCTGTCCATGAGTCAAGAAGCTTAAGTTTCCATTTTCAGACAATTCGAATAAAAACTGCGACCAGTATCGTTAGCACAACGGTAATATGGACAGACGGATGACAGGCTACGAACATCATCACAAACTATATTGTGAGCTTATATTCAAAACATGCCATCTGCAATATTTTTTAAAGAGAGTTTTCTATAGAAATGTGTACACCGATTTAGTTGTCACCTATCAAATAAATTTTTAACTAAAATAGTATTTTTAAATATTTGTTTTAAATAATATTGTAAAAGAAATATTAATCATAACTCCAGGAATAACCTAAAAATTACAGTTCTTTTTGACCTCTTTAAAAATGTTCATAATAAAGATAGCAAGTTTTGGATATAAGCTATCAATACATATATAAAATTTGCTTTAAGTAGTTTTCCAATTTTTGTAGAAAATTCCCATTTAAAGGCAGAAAAGTCATCATTATTAATAACACATTGATACACAATCGAACTTTCCTAATCGGAACGGGATGAAAACAAAAGCAAATGAAAGTTGACATTTTACATAACGAAACCCTCAATCCTTTTTACACGCTTTTAAAGTTGGTGATTTTAAAGCATTTAAAGTTTTTGTGTACTAAACATGTCCTACTTTAGGGGCCTCTGACGGTGCCCCAAGTGGACATGTGGGGTCCAGCGTTTAAACTTAAGCTCTAAATCTCGTTAGCTGTAACCACCATAAATTTCGCTGCAATCGGTCCAGTACCTTCCCAGTCAGAAAAATACAATCGCAAAAGCGCTGTGAAAGCGTTGTGGACGGTTCTACAAGCGTTCCATTTACCATCTTCAAAGCGCTTTCAGATGATCCGAATGATAACATCGATCTACGCTAGGTTTAAAGCGTTTTAAAAGCGTTTTAAAAAAGTGCTTTCAGAACGTTTTATTTAAAGTCATGAAAGCGCTTTAAAAACCAAAAGTAAAGCACTTATAAAGAGCTTAAATACAAAAATTAAAGATATTTTCCAGCGATTGAAATACGAAAAAACATTACTTTAAAGGACTTCATATAAAGCAGATATTTTTTTTTTATTCGTTAATTGTAGATATTTTTTTTTACCCGGTGAAAAATGGTACAAATATGATCATATATGCGTTCATACAGCGTCATGTATGTCCATATATGTAGCATATATGAATATATATGATACTGTATGAAGGCATATATGGTCATATTTGCAACATATATGTCCATATACGTAAAATGAGGGCATATGAACATATATGACATATATGCTCCATATATGTCCACATATGTCATATATGGGCATATGCCCTCATTTTACGTATATGGACATATATGTTGCAAATATGATCATATATGACTGCATACAATTTCATATATGACCATATATGCTCATATATTTACATATATGCATCCATATATTTACATATATGTATCCATATATGCTCATTTTTCACCGGGTATAAAAGTATTTTAGAAAATAAAAATTAAATTCAATGTAATAAAAAAAGTAAACTTAGTAAAGGTAAACTTCATAAAAAAAAGTAAACTAATTTATTTATAGGGACTTTCTTCCTCCCATTCTGTCCTTTACTGCAGCCAGCCAGCGGCTAATTTTTGTAAAAATGATTTGTTCTGTTTCGCTTTCAAATTGCAAAACCAGGTGGTCTGTAAACAAAGTAGAAAAAAGTACAAATCGATCTAAACAAACATGTGATAATATATATTTAAAGGGCAACATCTTTAATGAAATAAACGATTATTTTGTCTATCCAATTCCATCAAAAGAAATAGGACTTTATAACGTCAAAAATTTACGTGAAGATGTTATTGAAGTCAGTGTGCATATTGTAGAAGTTAAATGCATTATTTGTAAATTTTATAACGAAACTATTGCTTTAACTCTTTTACATAAATGATAATAATAAAACTTAAAATAGATTTACAAATTAAAAAATGTTTCATGTTTTCAAAATTTTGCGTTTTCAATGTGGTGGTAGGGAAAAATTATTTAATTTGATTTAACAAAATGTTTTTATAACAATTTGTTTAAAATTGAGTATAATCTAAAAAATACTATACTTGTATGTACTACAAAAAAAAAATTAAAAACGTTTGCAAAAACTGCTTTAAAAACATTTAATTTTGAAACGAACATGTATTTTGTTAATAAAGTGCTTTCAAAACGCTTTTCTAAAACGCTCTCAAGGCGTTCGAATAAAGCGTTTTGAGAATGCTTTTTTTTTGTTACAGTGCTTTCAGAACGCTTTTCGAGAACGCTCGCAAAGCGTTCGAAAATAACGTTTTGAGAACGTTCTTTTTTTGTTACAGTGCTTTCAGAACGCTTTTTTTTTATAACCGTCGTCAATTTCTGCTTGGGTTCTTACTGAATAGCCGAATAGCCAAATAATTAAAAATAAACCACTGTGCACTATTGCGTATGATTGTTATTTAAAGGTAATTACAAAATTAAGCATACGCCACTTATTTAGTTTTCAAGCAATTATTATTATAATTACTTATAATAAAAGTTCACCAACTTCAAATGCGGTAAAAAAAATCTAGCGCTGAACTTAAAAAAACCTTGAGGGTTTTGTTACGGAATATGTCAATTTTCATTTGCTTTTGGTTCTATCCCATTCCTATTTTGGTTGTTGCACTGTATAATTACAAAAAAAATGTATACAATATTATTTTTTTTTTTTTTTTAACAAAAGTTTCAAACAAATATAAAATTTTTGGAATATTTAAAATTTTGGTTTTTAGCAATATAAAACTCTTAAAATTTGAGATTTTAATTTTAAGATGTTTTTGTGAAGGAAAAGTGCGGAAAAAGTGCGGGAACCTGCATACCCTACGTAAAACATATACACAACAAAACATAAATTTTCTTTATTTTATTCGTTTTTAATGATTTTTTTTTTAGATTTGTTTAAATTTTTTTATTTTAAAACTTCTTACACAATTTGCTCATATTTTCTTGTTATTTATTTAATTTCATTTCACAATTTTTTTGTTGTTATGTTTTGTTATTTTTTAAAGTCGAGTGTAATTTTTTTTATTATTTTTAAATGAAAATTTTCATTTAAAATAGAATTCGTTTGAAAATTAAACACCCGCATTTTTAACTCGTATAAGGCACGTCGTTGTATAAACACAAAAAAGAAACATAAAACAAACAAAATTTCCGAGATCTTTTTTTTTTTTTTGAGGAAAAACTTTTTGTATATAAATTATGAAAAGGCGAAATTCACGATCAACTCTGGTTGTAATAACGCATACACAAAATTACAATCACATTTACAAACGAATGGACGCACGCCCGCTTTGCACACCCTTTACGTCTGGCCTATTAGTAGGTATTTTCTAGCATTTTTTCGATTCTCGTAATAAAAATATTGTATGCAAAGATTTTCTTTTTTTTTATTTATTTTTTACGTTTTTTTATATATTTTTTTTTGTTGAAACACACACACAATGTTACGCCAACACAATATTGAATAAACAGTTTTTTTTGGTTATTTTTTTTTTCAATTTAAAATTTGGTCCACTTTAGTTGATGAAACAGATGAACAAAAAAAAAAAAAACAAACCGTAAATAAAACAATATACCGTGAACGAAACGAAGAAACCTACTAGTTCGAAAGACCAGACGCCCGTACTCGATGCCGCCAAAATAAAGACTAGCATCAAAAAATTTTCCGTTAAAACAGCTCAGCCTAAAAAAACTATTAGGAAAAATCTCTCATAATTTTGTGTATGTTGGAAAATTTTTAATTTTCCTCTTTTCTTGTATTTGTGTGTTTTCAATAAAGTACTCGTAATTAGCTCCTCTTTTTTCAAAATTTGGAAATATGTTTCTTTGTTTTATGAAACTCTTTTGCGATCTCTTAAGTTGTTTGTTATGATGATAAACTTGGCAGCACTTTCTTTTTCTTAGACTTTTGAAAAATCTTCTTTAGCCAGCCGCACGCGATTTAACTTCCGGTTTGTTATGCGTTTACCATGTAAATGATGTTGATATGTCTTGTGCCGGCCAAATGTGCAGTTTTTAGTTTTTTCATTGTTGTTATTGTTTCGTATAAAGTTTATACAACATTTTAACACTTTTGTGGCAAACAATGATATTTGTTTGATGCTGCTCTGCTACTTGCTGCCACTATTGCTGTTGTGTGTTGTATTGTTTTATTTCCTTTTGTTTTCATATTTGTTGTAGTTGTTATTACTTATCATTTGCTTGTGTTGTATTATTGGTGTTTGTATCACTTGTGACACTTTTCAATGTATTTGTGCATGACAATCATACACTTATGATTATGGCGGGTATTTCGTGTCTATGGACATTAGACGGGCATTTTTTTGAATAGCAAAAAAGTTTTTCTGACAATTTTTAAAGTCCAGGAAAAATTTTATTTTACTAGACTAACAACTGATTTGGTGAAGTTTTGGATTTTAAAAAACAATTAAAAACAAGTGAGAGTGTTAAATTCGGCTGTGCCGAATCTGTAATACCCTCCAACATATAAAAAAAAAATTTTAAAAAATTGCAGGGGCGTTTTTTTTTTGGGGGGGGGTGGTCTGAAGGGGTCATTGGGGGACACATAAACCCATGCGGTAAATGTTTAAAAATTCATTTATTATGCTTTTTGATTTTAAGTAATTCAATTTTATCATACACGCCCACAAAAGGGGGGTGGTAAAAAAAAATATTTTTTTTTTATTTCCTAAGTCCAAGTGCAGGACCTTGAACTTTTTCTGGCATCAAATTGTTTCATTTGCTAAACAAAAATACAAAAAAAAACTGTGAAAATACCTCGTTTTTCAGAGGTAAGTTAAGTTCTTCAAGGGGGAATTTTTTTCCCCCTGGTCCGATTTTGCCCATTTACGAACTTAAACTGCCTAGGACCAAAAGACATATTCCTGATAAACTTATCGAGTCTATCTCTTTTATTTTGGACTGCATCGTGTCTTATACAGACGGACGGACGGACATACGGACATTATAAAAAAGTCTTAGAATCGAACATAGATAAATAATATATATACTTTATGGGGTCCCCGACCGATATTTCTATGCGTTACAAACGGAATGACAAAGTGAGTATACCCCCATACTGTAGTTGGAGGGTATAAAAATATTTTAATGCGCTGAACACGATCGAAAGTATTTCGAGATTTCAAATTTGCAAAAATGGCTGGTTTTTCCAACGTACTAGAATTTGTTTTAAAAAAATCTCAAATTTTTTTTTTTTTTTTTTGACAATTTCATATAAATAGCTTAAGACAAGTTTTTATTTTAACTTAAGTTAACCTATTACTGTCCATAGAACGACTCGTACGATTTTGATGAAATTTGTGTCCGGAAGAACACAGAAGTTGTTAACAAAAAAAATCCTCTGCTCTGATCTAAGATATGACATGGGTATTTAAATACCCGGCAGGCATTGGTGTGAAGTATTTACTTTCACTTTATCAACTCTATTGTGTTGACATTGTCTTTATTGTTGACATTCGCCAAATGTTTTTTTAAAGTCATAAACAGTTATTTCTAGATATTAAAATTGTATGCCTATAAACAATTTTAGCACTCAAAATATTTTGTAGGCAAAAACAAATGAAAAACACATTTAAAACCAGTGAATAAACAATTGAAAACCATTTCATTAATTATTCGTTTGTTTTAACAAACATCAACATTTATTTTTTACTGTTGACAAAATTTTCTAAAACATTAAACATTAAAAAATTACTTTTTTTTCATTCTTTTTTACCAACAAATTCGAAAAAAATAACCTACGAAAACATTACAAATTAATAATAGTTCTGTTATTTTTACCAAAAAATTCCAAAAAAATAACATACGAAAACTAATGATTTCGTAGGTTATTTTTTACAATTTTCTATTGAAATATTTTTTTAAAAATTTTTAATAAAATTTTGGGGAATCGATCCCGCAATCAACAACATTCTGGCCAGACACTCGACCCATCGTGCCAAAGTCACTTGATACAAACATATTTTTATATTTCTATAAATAATTTTTTGATTTTTTTTTTTTTCTACCAAAAAATAACCTACTTGTGTAGGTAAAAACTAATGATATCTCATTAAAAAATATTAAAAATTAAAAAAAAAAATTACTTACACAAATCATTAAAAATTTAAAGAATAATCAGTAGTTTTTACTTACAGAACAAAAATAAATGACTTTGAAAATTAAATGTTAATGAAAGTCTTTATTTTTTAGTGTGTTATTTTTGAAACAAAGGACAGAAGTGGTCATTAATAAAAACTGAACATCAAACAAATGGTTTTTCTTTTAAAAACGACTAAACGTAAAATTTTTTAAATAAACTACAAACAGTTAATGACATAATTTTTTAAGTCTATGAATACCCTCAACAATGCCCTTTATAAGTGACTAGCTCGCCCGCCGGAACTTCGTTACCGGTTATGTTAAATACCGGATAATAGAAGGATCAGGACTACCCTACCGATTTAAAAAAATTACTCATATGTAGTCTTTGTTTTATTTAATTGTGGACGTCTATGTCTTTCATAAAATAATATTTCATTGAATAACTTAAACAATAAAATTTGAATAATTTCGGTGGTACGTTATCATGTACGTTCCGGTGAAAAGATTTTGACAATTTTCGAGCCCTTATATCGGAATTTTGGATCTTGAGTGAATAAATATATATTTTAGTGAAAAAAGAAATTGGAATAAAAAAAAATTTGGGTAAAAAAACATATAGAGAAAAAACAAGTAAAAAAGTTAAATTCGGCCTTGCCGAATGTAGTGATACCCTCCACAATTTAATAAAGATTATTGCAAAAAACTTTATGTAAAAGGAAATTACTTTGAAAAAAAATTTTTTTTTGAAAAAAAAAAATTCCGCGAAAAAAAATTTTGGTAAAAAAAAAAATCCGCGATTATTTTCTTT
The DNA here is from genome assembly GCA_963921195.1 of Pegoplata infirma. Taxonomy (NCBI): domain Eukaryota; kingdom Metazoa; phylum Arthropoda; class Insecta; order Diptera; family Anthomyiidae; genus Pegoplata; species Pegoplata infirma. The sequence continues at coordinate 61,035,061 of OY992540.1, forward strand.
TTTTGTCAAAAAATATGTTCGTACTTGTTCAAATACCATTTGGTGTTTAATTATGTTCACATATGTCAACCAGAAGCCGAATTAAAGCATTTTGTATTTTTAGGTTATGTTGAATGTACTGAAATTTAAGAGGTGTGCTTACATTTTTGTTCATAACTTTTGAACCGCTAAACCGATATCGCTCAAATGCAATACCAAACTTCTCGGGAGAACTTCCAATAAATATGTTAAGTTTCAGTCATATCTGTGCAATATTTTGTCCGCGAGAGCATTTTCAACAGACAGACAGACGGACAGACGGACAGACGGACAGACGGACAGACGGACAGACGGACAGACGGACAGACGGACAGACGGACATCGCTAGAATGTCTTAAAATCGATCGGGCATCATGAATATATATACTTTATGGGGTCCCAGATCGATATTTCGATGAGTTACAAACAGAATGACAAACTTATATATACCCTCTATCACTAAGTGGAGGGTATAAAAATATGGAGTTGAAAAGTTTAATACGAAAAATTTTAGTAAAAAGTATCTGTCTATATTGTTCCCCGCTCTATTCCATTTCGTTCCCCGTTCTACTTCATTTCATTTCCAATTCAATCTCCATGCAAGTTTCATTCCTCTCCAAATAATATGCGTTACAGAAATAAAAAGTGCTATTGTATTTATCTTAGAGATATAAAAATACAATTTTACACCACTTGTACCAATTTAGGTACCCCTTTTTACCCTGTCCATCCCTTGGGTGTTATTTCGCTGGAGGATACTGCACGTCAAATTTTGAGTTTCTAGGCTTTAATAGTTAGATAGGTACAAAGAACCATTTGCCACCTTTACCACTTAAAATTTAATTTTCCAAAAACCTTTTTTTCTGAACCGTTATTTCAAGAAATATAAAAAGTACCAAATTTACACTTTTTTATGCCCTTTACGACTCTTAGAAACAGAATTTCCAAAAAGTTCTTTTTCCAAAATATTTTTTCAATAAAGAATACAGCATTCAAGTTTTCACTGCTTAGGATCATTATTTCAAGAAGCATAAAAAGTGTAAAAAACATTTTTCTATACCTCTAGAAACGGAATCTTTTAAAAATACTTTAGCATAGCAGATTGTTTTTTTTTTACCGAAGGACCCCACATTCCAAAATTCAAGCTTCTAAGACCATTATTATAGGAACAAAAAAAAATTAGTACCAAAATTACACTTTATTACCCCCGTTAGAAACGGAATTTCCAAAAAGTACTTTTTCCATAATGTTTTTTTTTTACCGAAATATCCTACATTATAGCAATAGCAATTATCTAGGAATGTTATTTCAGCAAATATTAAAAGTACAAAAAGTATACTTTTTAATCCCGTTAAGAAACGAAATTTCCAAAAAGTACTTTTCCCAAAATTTTGGTTTTCACCGAAGGATTTTACATCCAAAATTTTAAGTTTATGGAACCATTACGTCAGAAAATATCAAAATTACCGGAAGTACACTTATTTAGACATTTTACTAAGAAAAGTATTTTTTCCAGAATGTTTTTTCCCGAATGATCCAACATTACAAATTTCAAGATTCTAGGGCCATTACTTCAGGAAATAAGAACGTACCTAAGTTTAAATTTTTACCCGTTCCACCCCCTAAGAAAAGGAAATTTCAAAAATTACTTTTTCCAGAATTTGTTTTCACTTAAGGATCCTACATTCCAAATATCAAGTTTCTATGATCAATATTTCAGGATATATAAAAAGTGCCAAAAGTACTATTTTTACCCCTTAAGAAAAGGAATTTTCAAAAAGTACTTTTCCTAGAATGTTTTTTTTTTACAAAAGGTAATTTTTACAAAAGGTAAATTTTATAAAAGGTATATTTTATTAAAGGTACTTTTATTAAAAGATACTTTTTATAAAGGGTACTTTTTGTAAAAGGTACTTTTTATACCTGGTACTTTTTATAAAAAATACTTTTTATAAAAGGTACTTTTTACAAAAGGTACTTTTTGTAAAATGTACTTTTTATAAATGGTACTTTTTATAAAAGGTACTTTAAAAAAAAAGTAATTTTAATAAAAGGTACTTTTCATAAAAGGTACTTTTTGCAAAAGGTACTTTTTGTAAAATGTACTTTTTATAAATGGTACTTTTTATAAAAGGTACTTTAAAAAAAGTAATTTTAATAAAAGGTACTTTTCATAAAAGGTACTTTTTATAAAAGGTACTTTTTATAAAAGGTACTTTTTATAAAAGGTACTTCTTATAAAAGGTACTTTTTATAAAAGGTACTTTTTATAAAAGGTACTTTTTATAAAAGGTACTTTTTATAAAAGGTACTTTTTATAAAAGGTACTTTTTATAAAAGGTACTTTTAATAAAAGGTACTTTTTATAAAAGGTACTTTTTATAAAAAGTACTTTTTATAAAAGGTACTTTTTATAAAAGGTACTTTTTATAAAAGGTACTTTTTATAAAAGGTACTTTTTATAAAAGGTACTTTTTATAAAAAGTACTTTTTATAAAAGGTACTTTTTATAAAAGGTACTTTTTATAAAAGGTACTTTTTACTAAAGGTACTTTTTATAAAAGGTTCCCCCTAAGAAACGCATTTTCCAAAAAGTACTTTTTCCAACATGTTTTTCTCACCGAAGAATCCTACATTTCAAGTTTCTATGACCATAATTTTAAGAAATAAAAAAAAGTACCAAAAGTACACTTTTTACCGCTTTTATCCCCCTTAGAATCAAAATTTTCAAAAAGTACCATTTCCATATTGTTTTTTTTTTAGCAAAGGATCCTACATTCCAAATTTCAAGTTTGTATGACCATTATTTCAGTAAATAAAAAAAGTACCAAAAGTTCACTTTTTTACCCATTTTACACCCGTAGATTCAACGTTGGCCAAAAACTCAGCCTTAGTGGATCTTTTTCTCGGGAGGTGAATCTACATTGCAAATTTCAAGTTTCTAGTACTATTATTTAAGGAAATATAAAAGGTACCAAAAGTACAGTTTTTTACCCTTTTTACCCCCTTAGAATCAACATTGGCAGAAATCCAGCCTTAGGGGACCTTTATTCCGTGAGGTGAACATACAGTCCAAATTTCAAGTCTCTAAGACCATTATTTAAGGAAATATAAAAGGTACCAAAAGTACACTTTTTTACCCATTTTACCCCTTTAGAATCAACATTGGCAAAAACCCAGCCCTAGTGAACATATTTTCCGGGAGGTGAATCTACATTCCAAATTTCAAGTTTCTAGGACCATTATTTAAGGAAATATAAAAAGTTCCAAAAGTACAGTTTTTTACCCTTTTTACCCCCTTAGAATCAACATTGGCAAAACTTCAGCCTTAGTGGATCTATATTTCGGGAGGTGAACCTACATTCCAAATTTAAGGTTTCTAGGACCATTATTTAAGGAAATATAAATGGTACCAAAAGTACAGTTTTTTACCCTTTTTACCCCCTTAGAATCAACATTGGCAAAAATCCAGTTTAATGGGATCTTTATTCCGTGAGGTGAACCTACAGTCCAAATTTCAAGTCTCTATGACCATTATTTCATGAGATATAAAAAGTACCAAAAATACAGTTTTTTACCCTTTTTACCCCCTTAGAGTCAACACTGGCAAAAATCCAGCCTTACTGGATCTATATTCCAGGATGTGAACATACAGTCCAAATTTGAAGTCTCTGTGACCATTATTTCATGTGATATAAAAAGTACCAAAAGTACAGTTTTATACCCTTTCTACCCCCTTAGAATCAACATTGGCAAAATTCCAGCCTTAGTGGATCTATCTTCCGGGAGGTGAACATACAGTCCAAATTTCAAGTCTCTATGACCATTATTTCTGGAGATATAAAAAGTACCAAAAGTACAGTTTTTTACCCTTTTTACCCCCTTAGAATCAACACTGGCAAAAATCTAGCCTTAGGCCTCTGTTCTGTCTTTCACAACTTTTCAATTCACATGAAAATTTCCGAATCACATGAAATCAAGTTTAGTGTTTTGTTGATCACGTTTTCATTCGAAGTTGAAATCGAATAATTTTAATTTAAAAAATTATAAGGAAAAAAGTGCATTCCGTTTACTTTCACAAAATTTTATTTATGTGAAAGAAAACGAAAAAGAAATTCGGATGTGAAATCTAGAACACCAAAAAAATTCGGAAATTTTCACTTTCACATTTTTTATGTGAATTACTTTTTTTTGGAACAGCGGCCTTAGTGGATCTATATTCCGGGAGGTGAACCTACAGTCCAAATTTCAAGTCTCTAGCTTCAGCGGTTTGGGCTGGGCGATGATGAATCAGTCAGTCAGTCACTCACTCACTCACCCAACTCTTTTATATATATAGATATAGAAGATAGTAAATTTTCTAACGTGGAAAAAATAACAATTTTGATTAGGAATATGTATTTAATTTTGTATAAAAAACTTTTTTTAGTAATTTACAAATTTTTTTCGATAGTAATTTTTTTTTAGTGTCAAGATATTATTGAGTGACTTACCAAAGTTTTTAAAACTTGTTAAAAGGAAATTTACGGGTTTGCTTATATTTTTGAACCACTGAACCGATTTGCTGAAATTTGATACCAATAAGACCAGGAACACGAAAAATATTTATGCCAAGGTTCAGCAGCCTCAAATTGGATTACGAAACTTATTGTTAGCGTGTTTTTTATCTCGTAAATTAGCGAAAAACCCATGCCAAAATATACTCTTTTGCTTATTACTTTTGAAGCACTGGACCATTTCGCTGAATTGCTGAATACCAACCTGACCAGGTAAATGTCCAACATATATGCCAAACTTCAGCTGCCTCAGAAAAGTCTTTCAAAAGTTAGCGTGTTTTTAACAGACAGACGGACATCGCTAGTTTATAAGGTCCTAGGCCAATATTTTAAGGTGTTGCAAACGGAATGACAAACTTTTATATACCCTCTATCATTAGAGTCGAGGGTATAAAAAATCTAAAAACATTTTTTTCTTGGCCCTTTCCTATTTCATTAACTTAATTTGAGCCAAATCCGATCATTTTAACGGTGACATGACATAATCCCCACGGACATAACCCCCATTTCCGTTATGGTGGTTATGACCAAAACGAATTCGGTCATAATCCCCATAACGGTAGTGGGGACTATGACCGAAAAAAATTGGACATAATCCCAATAAAAAATGGACATAATACCCAGTTTTATGGGGACAATGATCACGTAAAAAGTAGACATAATCCCCATTACAGGGATTATGTCTAATATATATAGTATATATATATAGTCCCGTTGTTCCTTTTAGGAGCATCGCAATAATTATGTAGAATTTTTTTTTTGTCTTAAAAGTTTTTCGGCGTAGCCGGCCTTCGGCCGGGCTTAGGGATTACAAACTCCATGCATTAAACCCACCCTCTCCGCAAAATAAAGGGATTATGACCGAAATTGATTTGGACTTAGTCCCCATAATATGAGTGGGGGTTATGACCGAAAAACTTTCGGTCGTAATCCCAACAGGGAAGGGACATAATCCCCATTGGGATTATGACCCTTTTTGAAATAGCCATAGTCCCCACAACTAATATGGGGATTATGTCCGTAATGCATTGGGTCATAGTCCCCATTTCCATTATGGGGATAATGTCCGTGGGGATTATGTCCGGTCACCTATTTTAATCTATGGCTCCCTTTCTGAAAATTTCTAAAATCGGTAGACAAGTTTTCGAGCTAACACCATTTGAAATTTGTCAAAAAGTTTCAAAAATTAAGTTTTTTCTACGTACAAGAAATTTAGAAAATAATCTTAAAAATTCTAAAAAACCAAAGCTTTGATCAAAGGACGCCACGGGTTAATCCGATCGGTCCGAAAGCCCATTTGATTTCATTACACGAAAAAAGAAGCTTAATTTTTATGTGATCACATATCCATTTTATACTGCAAATTAAACGTTTTGTAGAGCAAACTATATTTTTTTATTTCTGTTTACAGAAAATTTAATGTTTTCGTGTTGAAAAAGCTCAAATTCTAACACATTTTTCGTTAGAAAGTCTTAATCTGAGAATTTTTCTTTATGAGAAATTCTATTAACATAAAATTCTTAAATTAATATAAATTTGGATATATTTTTTTTTTATGAATTTCGTTGTAAAGAAAACAATTTCCTGCAAAAAATCTCAGATTCGAAAGGATTTTTTCTGTAGAAAAAGCTTCAGATTCTGAGACATTGTTCGTAAAAAGTCTCAGACTCTAAAATAGTTGTCCTAAGTCTTAAAAGACCTTTCTTCAAAGACCTTTCTCCCATAGAAAAGAAAAATTGCCTCGAGCTCGAAATTTTTTTTTTTTGTGGGTTCTATTTTAATTCTTAAACATTGAAATTATTTTACCAATTTATCATAATAAATATAAAATCATAACAAAAAAATATTTTTTTTGTGTCATGCGACTTTTTACTTTCCAGTCCTAAATTCATGTGTGCCTCGTCATACCCTAGGTATATGGGATGCTTCAGAAAAGAACAAATCCTGAAATTATCCATTTTTTAAAATTCAAATTTAAAGGAGTTAAAAAGATGAAAAATTGTAGTTTTAATATTTTTTTGTGTGTTTTAATATTTTTTTAGTCCCAAATTCTTGTGTGCCAATGACCTCGCCATACCTTAAGACGGCCCTGGGCATTTTTTAAAATTTAGATTTAAAGAAGTTAAAAAATTAGAAATTGTAGTTTTTATATTTTCTAACTAATGGTCCTAGAAACTTAATTTCTTGGATCTCCAATCGAAAAAATATTCTGAAAAAAATGATTTTCTTAAGATTCCCATTTTAAGAGCGTAAAGAGGATAAATTGGTTTAATTATCTACTGAACTAATGAGCCCAGAAACGTATCATCTAAGTTTGGTTGACAACGCGCCAAAATTTCAAAATTTCTGAGTAATTTCTTTTGAAAAAATTGTGTTTTTTAACACCCTGGATCAAAGTGCAGGACATTAAACTGCTTCTAAAATAAATTTTTTTATTCACCTAAAAAAAAAAAAATATAAAAAAATTTTTTTAAAAAAATCTCTTTTCAGAGATTGATAAAGTTTTTTATGCTGGAACTTTTTCGCCCTGACTCTATTTTGCACTTTTTCAAACTCAACCAGCAATAACTATAAAATATATGTTTCTGCCAAACTTTAGAAGTGTCTTTTACTGACGGAAGTTATTCGGAATGGAATGAAACACGCATAAAACGAAATTGAACATGGAACGAAATGATACATGAAACGAAGTAGAACATGGAGCGAAATGGATCTTGGAACGAAATGGACTGGAGCAGGGAATAAAATGGAATTAAACTTGGAAATAATTATTTTATTATAACACACATGGGGTGACATGGATTCCATTGCAAACGAAATGGATTGTAACAGGAAACAAAAAAGAAATGGACCATGGAAAAGCCCGCCGTTTTAAGATGAGAAATATTTTAAATGGGAATATCTCGAAAGCTGTTTGACCGATTTTAGTATTTGTTTAAAAAAGAAAACTGGAATTTTCAAGAAACATGTGGCAAATATACATTTTTATTTTTTAAGAACTAAATATTTTTGATGGCAAGGCACCATTGTTTAGTTTTAGACCAGCCTAGTGGCATAAAAACTCGTGAAAAAAATTTAACCACCCAAAAAATTGCCAGCCTAATGTACATATATTTGAAAACCAATACTAAGAAAAACATCTTAGGAGTATGGTTAAAAAAGTGGGAATTACATATAAACTTGAAAATACAGAAACGGGAAAAGAAAATATAACTTTTAGAAGGATTAAAAGCATGTGTTGCTCGTGATTACGTTAGTATTTTATACATGATGGTAAGATTAGATTTTCCTGGCTGGCAAAAGACCCCGCAAAAAATAGGTGAGGACCTAAGCCTTCCCAGTTTAAAACTAATACTAAGATTCTTGCCAGAACTAAAAAAAAATATATTTTCCCTCCCCTTAATTATACGCCTCTGTCAATAAACATCCATTTCTGGTCATGCCTAGTATATTATTTTTTTTTAAGAAAATATTAAGAATTTTGATTATCCATTATTTTGATAGAAATATTTGCAAAATTATCATAATATTTTTTATTCATCCTTGCTACACTTTCATCTTAGGCATAACAAATCGCTAGAAATAGTGGCAAAAAAAAAATCACATCACTATATGAATGACATATTAATAATTTCCATATGTTGGAAATTGTATATAGTCTGCTTGGTATCCACAGATTTAGCTTATTTGTTTTGACAAACTATCAACATTGATGTTGTCTTAATAAGACAACATAATCATCACCAACATCGTGCAATTGATATGTGTGACATATGTTGGTCGATTTTATAGTTGTCGTTAAATTAAACCAAAATGCTAAAAGATTTAAATGATGTAGACTTATAGCGTACAAAAAAAAAGGAGAACGTGTACTCAATATATTGAGATTATTTAACAATAATTTGAATTTAAGTGTGGACTCGTTTTATTAAAATTGTGTGATTTGAATGATAATAGGAGAAAACTTAAAAAGGATATAAATGTTACAGTTAAAAAAATAATTTCGAAAAGTTTGAAACTTGAATTTTTTGTTTTAACATTAGCAATTGTAATTTAAATTCTTTATGCAACTTTGTATTTGCTTAATATTCTTAACAATGGAATCTGACAAATTTCGAAACACATGATAGTCAAAAATTACCAACTTAAATTAATTTAAAACTGAAAAATTATTTTCTTTAAAATTATTCTATGAGAATATCATAGTTTTAATTAGTAAAGGAAATATTTACCTCGAGCTATAATATTTTAAAGGTCGGTTTTTAATAAAAATCAATCAGAAATTGAACTTTTAACATTTTTTGCAAAATTTAAAAATTCTCAAAATGTTTATACTTTTAACATGAAAAATGCATCCGAATTTGACTATTTTTTGATAAGTAAGAAACTAATTTTAAAACAAATAATTTAAAATAAAAATACAGAAGCCCTTCCGATTTTACCAATTTACGAATTTAATTAGTTCATGATCATGGATTATATTAGAGCCAAACTTTGGGATTGCATGTGCTTTCCAGATAAAAACGAATGGCGGGCATTCATAAAATATGTTAGAAACGATTATGGATCAATAACACTGTAAATACGTGGTATTAACACACCAAAAGGCTGAGACGCGAAAACTTAATTTTGGATCGTAAAACCCAGTGGAATTCTCCGGTTTGGCAGATCAGTTTAATATCTAGAGATATTTATTTGTTAACTTTGCGATTTTTAATGGATTTTTAATTATTTTTTAAAAAACTTGAAGAAAAAAAAAATTATGAACCTAAACTAGTCGGCCATCATTGCTGGAGATAAATTTAAACTTATAAATACTAAATAAAGTAATTTCAGTTATTGATTTGTTTAGAAAATTCTAAATCGGGCTTATTAAGGTCATGTATTCTATGCAAATAAAAGATTATTTCATAATTTTTCCGACGTTTCGTTGGAGATTCCCAACATCATCAGGGATATTTTATTAGATATTTAATCTTTCGTCAATAGTTTTGCATTTTGAATATTTAACACACATTCTGTTTTACATAAACACAACATAAAACATAAATTTAATTAAACAAAACAAATGTAAAAATATAAATAAAAATAAATAATATCAGAGTATAATTAAATTGTATTAAACTAAGTATCACAGAAGCAGAACTCAGTTTTTGAAGAATTTTGCTAGAAAATTAGAATAAAAATTTGCTTGAAAATCGCAAACTTGAAAATAAAATATCTCTTAATTTTTCCTCACCTCTTAAAACGGAGACTGTCACTACGATCCAAATTAGGTTCATGTTTATCGGTGTTTTGGTGGGTCATTTAAAAAGTTAAAATTATACTTACAGTGTAATATATGTATATGATAATATATCCATGGACTGCAAAATTTAACTGGCGGATCACACTATTTTGTTAAGTACACAGTGATACAAAATCGAAATTTCTGGATCAGAATGGGACGAAACCAAAAGCAAAGTTGACATTTTACATAACAGAACCCTCAAGACGTTTTTTAGTTTAGCGCTAGATTATTTTTTACACGCATGTAAAATTGGTGATTTTAAAGCATTTATAGTTTGTGTATACTAAACATATCCTACTTTAGGGGCCTTTGGTGGTGCCCTTATAGGACATGTGGGGTCCAGCGTCCAAACTTAAGCTCGAAATTATGTTAGCTATAACCGGTATGAATTTCGGTGCAATCGGTTCCGTATCTACTTACTGAATAGCCAAGTTATTAAAAATAATCCACTGTGCACCGTTACATATAACTGCTATTTAAGGGTAATTACTTACCAAATTATGCATACGCCTTAAATAGTTTTCAAGCAATTATTACTATAATTATAACAATAACATTGTGCTCGAATTAAACACTTTTTTTAATAAGCTGGGCACCCTACTGGTAAAGTTAATTTGAGTACGCCGTTTTTAGAAGTTAGCGCACGTATTCGCGATATTCGCGATTTAAAATTCTGATGCTCAACTACAATGAAAATAATATTTTGAAGCTTTTGCGATATTTTTTAAATTTAAAACCATCCAAGTCTGTTAAAGTAACATAAAAAACCATAATACAGTGAATTTTTTCGCGAAAAACATTTTTTGTTCACGAAAAATCATTGTTTTCGGGAAAAAATTGGTTCAATACAAATATCCCAGCAAAACTTAGATTACCAAATAAGGTATAAAATAAGGTATAGGATCTCTTATTTTATACATTGCAGCATTGATGATTTTAACAGGCGATGAGACTCAAAGTAATGCATCCACATTATCACACAGAATACCAGTAAGGTATAAAATAAGTCAAAAATTTATAACGAAGAATACGAGTAAGGTGTAAAATATATGATATTTTATAGGTTACGAGTAAGGTATATAATATAGCATACCAGAACGTAATATATAAGGTGTTACGAGTAGTGAAAAAGTAATTTTGTATTAAATTTACTCACGTGATTGTAAGTGAGTGTGAGTAGATAAAATATGCTCGTGAGTGTGTGTCGTTAGAAATTTCTTGTCGTGAGCCCATCTCTAGTTTAAACTTATGCATTTTGTTATAAAATAATTATTTTTTATGTTATTGTAATGCATTATGCATCCAATTATAAATAATGAATTATTTCAAACTTTCAAATAATACATAATGTAACCAAATATAAGTCATCCATGATTTAATGTTTAGAAATAATAAATATAAAATACATTTTTTCTAATAATCATGCATCACGTAGCAAATTATTAGTAATGCATTATTTTTCACTTTAAAATAATACGTTGTGGAACAAATGTTTGGTAAGACATCCTAAAATAATGCTACAAATAAGGTATATACATTACCTGGTAATGTGTTATATAATCTCTACCCATTACAAAAGTTTTGCTGGGATTTTCAGTTTGATTTGAATTAACAACAGCCATAGCGGAAATTTTTTTTCGCTAATTTTTTTTCCAATATATTTTATTTTTAGTTTATGAAAATGTGTAGAACACGATTGTTACAGACACAAAATTTTTCGAAAAAAAAATTTTTTCGCCATTTTTTTTTTTGCGATTTTTTTTTTCCCAAAATTTTTTTTTCGCCATCAAAAAACAATGCATTTTCTAAATTTATATTTAAAAACTATTAAGCATAAAAATTTAACTTTTGTAGTACTTTGGCTAAACAATTTTAAATCGCGATTAGCGCGAATACGAGCGCTAACTTCGAAAAACGGCTTACACCACTAAATTCAGAATAGCCGAATTAACTTTACCAGCAGGGTGCCCAGCTTGTTAATTTTTACGTCTAGCACAGTGTAATTATAATAAAAGTTAGCCAACTTCAAATGCGTGTAAAAAAATCTAAAGCTGAACTGAAAAAAAGCCTTGAAAGGTTTTGTTATGAAATATGTCATCTTTCATTTGGTTTTGGTTTATCATATTCCGATTTTGGTTCTTGCACTGTGTTATTAGATATTTGATAAAGCTTCATAAATGATTAAAAATGATACAATTATTTTTATAAATTCTTTGCGATGTATGGGTGTTTAAAAAAGCTTTTCTTTTGGCAATATTGACTGTTAGATAGTGTTTTGTCATTTTTCTTCTCGGAAACATTAAGTCGTGTAAAAAAAATTATAAAATCAATATTTTATATAAAATTACGAAAATTAAAAATTTCGAGAAAAAAAATGTGACAAAAAAGTTTTAAAACAATATGTAGTGTCCTTTTTTTCCTGCCAAGCACAAATGGATTTTCAAATCAAAATTTTATATTAAACTTAAAAATATCCTTGTAACGTTGTTAAAGTTTCAGGGAGGTGTTTTTTCGTATTGTTGAGCACTAAATTTTCAAAGTTTTTTAAGGAGCCAAATACATATTCGATTTTTTTTGCAAACAATTTAGCTTTATCACAAATTTTGAAAATTTATTGCTCGACAACGCAAAAAACCACCTCCCTGAAACTTTAACAGCGTTAAACGGATATTCTAAGATTTAATAAAAAAGTTTGTTATTGAAAATCCATGGTGTCCTTGTCAAAAAAAAAGAACACTACAATATTGTTTTCAAAAAGTTTTTGTTGAAATTTTTGGAAATTTTTTTTTTAATTTCCATAATTTTATAAAAAATATTTTAACAGGATCTCATATTGTACAACTCACGGTTTCCGAGTAAAAAAATTTTGAAATAATCAAACATTTGGCTGTTCAACAAACTTTGAAAATTTATTGCTCAACAACACCTCTCTGAAATTTTAACAACTTTAAGAGGATTTTTTATACTACTACTTTAATACAAAATTTTGTTTTTGGAATGGTGTCCTTGCTAAGAAAAAGTACATCCAATATTGTTTTCAAAATTTTTTGTTGAAATTTTTTTGAAAAAGTTTTTTTTTTCTAAATTTTGAATCTTCGTAATTTTATATACAATATTGTTTTTATAAGTTTTTTTCGTACGACTTACGGTTCTCGAGTGAAAAAATAAAAAAAAACTGTCTGAAAGTCGATACACATTAAATATTTTGTAGGCAAAAACAAATGAAAAACATATTTAAAACAAGTGATTAAACATTTGAAAACCATCCCAGTAATTATTCGTTTGTTTTAACAAACATCAAAATTTTTTTTACTGTTCATAAAATTTTCTAAAATAAATAACATTGAACATTAAAAAAATAATGTCACTTTAATTTTTTTTACCAAATTTTAATTAAATTTTTAATTAAAAATTAATGATTTTGTAGATTATTTTTACAATTTTTCTATTGAATTTTATTTTAAAAATTTTTAATAATTTTTTTGTGGAATCGATCCCGCAATCAACTACATTCTGGCCAGACATTCTACCCATCGTACCAAAGTCACTTGATATAAACATGTTTTTATATTTCTACTTATAAATAATTTTTTGAATTTTTCTTATACAAAAAAATAACCAACACAAGTAGGTAAAAACTAATGATTTCTCTTTAAAAAATGCCAATAATTAAAAAAAACGTACACAAATCATTAAAAATTAAAGACGAATCACTTATTTTTACTTTCAGAACAAAAGTAAATAAAAATAAAAGCACAGAAATGGTCATTAAAAAACACTGAACATTGAACAAATATTTTTCTTTAAAAAACAACAAAACGTAAAACTTTTTTAATAAACTACAAACAGTTAATGACATAATTTTTTGAGTGTGTTGCCAAAAAAAAATTTTTTAAACAATCATATATTCCGAAGTATATATTGATCGAAATAAACAACAGTTTTTAATCAAAGAAGCTCTAATAAACAAAAATTAGGAAAATCGGTGATACACCAGTTAAATTTTTCATGGACTTTTTCATATACTTCATGGGTGTTCTAGACCTACACTCAAAAATTATGTAGGAATATTTTTTTATTTTTTTTTTTCATATTTTATTTATTGAATCTTCACTTTAAGTCCGTGAACTAACAATAAGTGTTCATATCTTATATCTAAATATTCTTAATATTAAGTCCAGCCAGTGCCAGACAAAATTTCATTTTCTCATATATTTCTTAAATTTATTTGTTTATAAATGTTCTCAAATGCATCTCTCCTTCCAGTTAGTTAGCTAAATCAGCAGTCACCCTCCTTCTAAGGCGTTGGTGGCCACGATTATTAAGTAGATTTCTTGCTAGATAGTTTGGATGCGTTTCCAGTTTTCTCATGTAATTTTGTGTATGTTTTACGATTTCATCTTTAACATAAGCAACATTTAAATCCTTGTGTATGTTGGAATTTCTAATATACCAAGGGGCGCATGTTATTATTCGTAAAATGTTGTTCTGTTTCCTTTGAATTCTCTCCACATTAGATGATGACGCAGTGCCCCATAGCTGAATGCCGTAGCACCATATAGGTTTTAAAATTGAATTGTACAACAAAAGCTTACAATCTAAACTAAGTTTAGAATTCCTTCCAATCAACCAATTAACTTCAATAGTCTTTAACTTCATCTGAGATAATTTTGCATCTAAATGTGTTTTCCACGTGAGACGACGATCAAGATGAATACCGAGGTATTTAACATTCGTATGTTGGGGTACATTGTGGTTATTAATTTGTATGTGGGGACAAGTTTCTCTTCTCAACGTGAAAGTTACGTGAACACATTTTTGCTCATTTACCTTTATCTTCCACTTTTGTAACCATTCTTCTAATTGAAGAATGTGACTCTGCAGTATTCGTGTAGCTTCAAGCGGGTTGTCATGGGTGCTTAAAATAGCAGTATCGTCAGCAAATGTTGAAGTGTGGGTATTGGAATTTGTTGGCATGTCAGAAGTATACAGAATATACAAAAGCGGTCCCAAGATACTACCTTGTGGAACTCCAGCTTGTATAAAATGAGGGGTGCTAACAAAATCGTTCTCCTTGATCGCAAATTTTCGATTTGTTATATAGCTTTCGAGTAATTTATGCGTATTTGGTGGTAACACATTTTTAATTTTATAGAGTAAACCCTCATGCCAAACCTTATCGAATGCTTGTGAGACATCAATAAAAAGTGCGGAGCAATACTTTTTTTCTTCATAGGCTCTTCTAATTTCACTTACCAGTCTATGAACTTGCTCAATAGTTCCATGTTTTCTTCTAAATCCAAACTGATGATCCGGAATAGAGTTATTCTGAGTTACAGCTATAGTTAATCTGTTTACTAACAGTTTTTCGAAAAGTTTGGATAAACTGGACAACAGACTGATAGGTCTATATGATTCAACTTTTGTATGATCTTTGCCTGGCTTGGGTATCATTTTAACGACTGAAATTTTCCATTCTGGGGGATAATGTTCAAGGCGTAATAAAGCATTAAAAATAAATAGAATTATTCTTAATGCTATCCGGGGTAACTCCAAAAGCATTTTGTTACTGATCATATCAATACCAAATGCCTTTTTAGGGTTTAAATCAACAATTGCCTTTTCGACCTCTCGCATCTCAAACCGGATGGGTTCTGCTCTGCGCTTGGGTAAAATTGGTGGCAACTCTACTATAACACTTGATTCATTTGGCGTGAAAACATTTTTTAAGTGTTCAACAAACAGATCTACTTTTTCAGTATCATTTCTAGCCCAACCTCCGTTTGGCTTACGCAAAGGAGGCTTACATATGACAGGTCTTTTCAAATTCTTGGTAGCACGCCATAGCGAGTAATCCGTTTTTGAAGTAGGCTCCAGATTTTCTAAAAATCTGTTTAGTGATGCGACTCTCTGCGATTCAAGTAGTCTTCGTAAATTATTTGTGCATTTTTTCAATCGTGATTTGAGTTGAGGAGATCTGTGCAGTTGCCACTCTCTACGAACTCTTCTTTTTTCATTTAAGAGTCGTTCGACATCAACAGAAAAAACTGGGTTTTGTCTGGATTGTCGGGGGGGTTTAGTAGCAAGTCGAGCAGCAAGTTTGAGATTGGATTCAAAATTCCTGAGCGAAAGGTCAATTTCATCTGGTGTTCTTAGCGATATGTTTTCTGAGCAGTGAGTACTGAGAAATTTTTTATATTTTAGCCAATTTGTTCCTTTGCCTGTCAGTGCTAAGTCACCAGTGGGGGATACAATTTCTCGGGGGTTAAGGAGAGTAACAATAGTGGGTGTGTGGTCTGAAGAGAGTTCCAATGAAGATTCTACATTAACGAAATTTCTTTCTATATTTCTAGTCACACCAAAGTCGATAAGATCAGGAATCTTATTACGGTCTGAAGGCCAGTAAGTCGGTAGGAATATTCCAGTGAATATTCATTTAAAATAAATGAAATTTTATTTAAAAACCATTCCACTATTTTTGCATTTAAAATAAAATCATATTACAGTCAATTTTGAATGTTAATTTAATGACTAACCAAATCGTTAAAAAACTAATGAATATTTACTTATTTTGTATTGAAAAACATTAAGAGTGTAGAAGAAATTTTTTACAGCCAAAATTTATTGTAACGGAAAATTCCTTTTTAAAACAGTAAACTATTTTTTTTAACTACAGAAATAGTAGAAAGAAATCCTTAATAAAATAAGTAATTTTTCTTTTAAAATAACTTTAATTTTCTTAGTGTATATTTCCGAATAACAAAGTGAGCATAGTCCCATACTCTGGTTAGAGGGTATATCTTTAGTGCATTTTTCTTAAAAAAAAAAAACTTTAAAAAATATTCAAAGAAAATTTTTAACATATTGTATTTTTTGTGCATATCGCAAGGTTATAAAGATGCCCATTACCATAAACTATAATTTTGTTTACAAAATAAAATTGATGCAATATCATCAAATGCCCCTAGGAAAAGGAAACGATTTTTACCATATTTACCCATCACTCTGCATAATTATACAAAAATACATTTTAAAACGTTTGTATGTGTATGCGTGTGTGCATCATACTCATTACCGGAAATGACAAAGTTTAATAAAGTGCGTATTATATGAGACTCTATTGATAATGATTCTGTATGAGTGAGTGTTTGTTCTTTTAAGCAAACTTGTAATGTAATGTACACAAAACTTTACCAATATATTATAAACAATTCACAAAAAAAAAAACGAAACACCGAAACAAAGACAAAAGAAAATTGTTTGGTCAATGAACGCATTTATACCGCATTCATTGCTATATGAGGCCTACTACAAAAACAAACAACAGAAAATTCTATAGGGAGAATAAACATATTTGTGGCCCTTAAACTTCAGAGGTTGACAATGAACTTTTGCTGCAAAACAATGTACCAACTCTCTTTACTCTGTATAAGAAATAAACAACAAACTTGACCGCAGTGTCAAGTAAATTATAAAAAGTACCCATGAGGTCATATAATGTTATGGTAAATATTTTTTGTTATTTTAAAAAAAGACTAGACAAAAAATTAAAAAAAAATTATATAGGTAAATAAACTAAAAGTACAGGTGTAAAAATTAGATGTTACACCAATAGTAACTTTGACAAAGTATGTTTATTACACCGTCAGACAGCTATTAAACATGAACCGTACGATATACGTCCGAAAGTAGAGATCAAATGGAGTAAAACGGTGACAGGACATAATCCCCACGGACATTACCCCCATAATGGAAATGGGGATTATGACCGAATTCATTACGGTCATAATCCCCATAATAATTGTGGGTACTATGACCGTTTCCAAAACGGTCACAATCCCAATGGGGATTATGTCCGTTCCTTGTTGGGATTACGACCGAAATTTTTTCAGTCATAACCCCCATTCACATTATGGGGAGTAAGTCCAAAGCAATTTTGGTCATAATCCCCGTTTTCTGCAGAGTAAAAAAAAATTCTTTTAATTTTGGCGATTATGACCAACTAGTATAGAAGACATAATCCCCATAAAGGGGATTATTGCCATTTGTTACGTGGTCATTATCCTCATAAATCTGGGATTTATGTCCGTTTTTTATTGGGATTATGTCCAAATAATTTTCGGTCATAGTCCCCACTACCATTATGGGGATTATGTCCGTGGGGATTATGTCATGTCACCATTTTGTAAAATATTTTTTAAATATTTGTACTTCCTATATAATGTCACTATTGATGGCAAATGAAAGAGGAGAATCTTCGCTTATTTTTCCATGTATTTATTTTGCTATATCAGGAAAAAGGATGTAAATAATGTACTTTTAAAAATTTATCAAAATATTTTGTTTAAAATTTTAAATGATATTTAAGGACAAAGTTTTGAAAGGACATTACTAAACTCCTTTTTACTCATATATCGAAGGAATAAAATGGGAAAATTATCGGAAATCCTCTTCTTTAATTTGCCATCACCAGAGGCATCCTAGGATGAGTACATATTTTACAAAAAATAATCCTCTAAAACTTTGGAGTCCTTTTAAAAGGAAACCGGATCACGAAATCAAAAAACTGTTGCAGTTTTACTACAATTACTCTCTAGTTTCAAACGTATATTATCCAGTTCGTGTTTAACGAAACTGTAAATGCAGTTTTACTACATTTACTCTCTAGTTTCAAGAGTATATTATCCAGTTCGTGTTTAACGAAATTTGTTTCTTTATTTCTTGTAATAACACCGTCCGATAAAAATGAAAAATGTAGTTAAACACAAACTGGTAGTCGCGATATTCGCTATTTAAAATTTTGATGCTCAAGTACAATAAAAACGATATTTTTAAACTTTTGCGATAATTTTTAAATTTAAAACCATTTAAGTCTGTTAAAGTAGCATAACAAATCATAATACCGTGAATTTTTTTGCGAAAAAACATTTTTCGTTCTCGAAAAATCTATATTTCTGTGAAAAAATGGGTTCAATACAAATATTTTTAGTTTGATTTGAATTTATCACAGCCATGTGGTAAAGCTAGTTCGTGTACACTAAATCGTATTGTAAATCAGTTTTTTTTAAGTTACCGTATGTATTAGCGATATTCGCGATATTCGCAATTTTTTTTTTAATAAAAAACAAATATTTTTTTATATAAATTAGACAATTGCTAAGTTTTTATCATTTAAACTCTTTTGAATATACAAAAAAAAAATTGCTGAAATTTTTTTTCGCGAAATTTTTTTTCTCGAAATTTTTTCCAATTTTTTTTATTTTGCTATTAATTTATGAAAATGTGTGGAATACGATACATTGCAGACACAAAATTTTTCTAAAATTTTTTTTCGCGATACAAAATTTTTCTAAAAATATTTTCGCGAAATTTTTTTCTCGATTTTTTTTTTTTTATTTTTTTTTTATTTTGCTATCAATTTATAAAAATGTGTAGAATACAATACATTGCAGACACAAAATTAAAAAAAAAATAAAAAATTTCGCGGAATTTTTTTCGCGAAAATAGCAATGAATTTTTTTAAATTTATATTTAAAAACTTTCCCAAACTTTCCCAAGATATTAAATTTTCAATACGTTAATTCTAGCTCGAGGTTATATATCCTTTACTTATATAAACCTAGGTATTCTCATAGAATAATTAAAAAAAAAAAATGCTGTTTTAAATTTATTTATGTTGGTAATTTTTGCAAAACTTAGTCGACACGTGTTTCCGAATTTGTCAGATTCCTGTAGTACAAGTAACAAAGGGAATTTAAATGACAAATCGTTAATGCTCAAACGAAAAAAAAAAAAATAAACACTTAACTCAAAACTCATTGAGCATTAGAAGAAGACAATTGTACGTTCTCTTAATCAGATTACAACTGTCAAACAACCAACAAAAAATTATTAAAACAGATGTACAAATGATTACCCATTGGATAATACTATATTCAAGTTGTAGTTGTAATGCTAAAATGTATGGGCAATTGCCATTGTGCTAATCGTGAACGTGCTATTCATCTTTTTTCATATTCTGATTAATTTTTATTAAAAAATATTTTTTTTATAAAAATATTACATTTTGAGTAGGACTTTTCTAGCTCAATGAGTGTAGAGTTGAATATGTATTAATATTTTTGTTTTAACATTGGCAATTGTCATTTAAATTCTTTATGCTACTTGTAGTATAGCATTTTTATATTTGCTGAATAGTCTTGACAATGGAATCTGGCAGATTTCAAAACACATTGTCGGCTTAGTCTTGCAAAAATTACCAACTTAAATAAATTTAAAAAAGAAAAATAATTTTCTTGAAAATCAAAGTTTCACCCCATATTCTAATTTTCATTATTTTTAAAAGTTTTTACATTTTCCAAATTTCGTTGCATATTTTTTATTATAAAAACCGTATGGTTTGTCTAATTTTTTTTCTATTTATGTCCATTACTTTAAAAAAAATGCTCTTTTTTTAGCCTCTATATGCATTTTTGCTATGAAACTGACTCCAACGCAACAGTATGTCTGTTGCGTTGTCAGTTCAGCGAATGTGTACCGCACATTAGGCCTAAATAATAATTTGAGGGATCTTTACGCCATATATAAATATACATATGTGGCCAAATAATAGAAAACCCCACACACAGTAGATTTTCTTTTATTTTAATTTAAATATATGGCAGTGTGTTGCAGTTTTATTCTATTTACATAATTGTAGAGGTAGTTTAAGTTTTCAGTTATGTTTGTCAAAATATCTGTGAATAAAAAAAAATATCCATTTTTTAAATTTATTTTGTTATACCCATATGATGTTGTCTTTCTTCGTTACATATTTTTCATTACAGCAATGAGGTATTTCAGACTAGAGATGGGGCTGGTCACGTGATTTGCGTGATTCACGTGAATCACGCGTGAGTCTGAGTGATTTTCATTTCAATAACGTGGTTGTGAGTGAGCGTGAGTGGAAAAAAATCTGAGTGAGTGATTAGTGAGTGAGTCATTTATTTTTTGCGTGAGTTTGCGTGATTAAATTTTTTGATTTGCCGAATTTTTTTTTAATTTTTTTAAATTTTTTTTTTTTGGAAGAAAATGAGTAGCTTTTGCGTGACTCACGCGTGAGAGTGATTGAATCTGGCGTGATTCTCACTATTCACGTGAGTGAGCGTGAGTAAAAAAAAAAATTGAGTGAGTGATTAGTGAGTGATTCGATTATTTTTTGCGTGAGCGTGAATGAGTGTGAGTCAAAATCTACTCATGCGCCCATCTCTATTTCAGACACTGAGCAAAATTTCACGAATATTGTGAAATAATTTCATAAAATTTGCTTTATTAGATTTCATAGTTTCATTTAAATTACTCGTTAGATTTTCATTTTTTAGATATTTTTTACGAAATAGTTTGTTATTAGTAAAAGAACTTCTACTTTGAAGAATTTTACCCCAGAAATGGATTACCTTGTATTTTGGGTTTTTTTTTAACAGCAATTTTTCAAAAAAACATGGGGGTAAAAAGTAAGATCAGATTTACATTTAAACTATAAAAAATTTCAAAAACTACAATTTGTATTTTCTCTGAATATTTTCATTAGTTTTATGAAACGTTTCATAACTTTAAATTTTAATGATACATAGTGTTTTTTTTTTAAATTCTTATGTAAATTAAATTTTTCAAAAACTAATCATTGCCCAATATCAAGTATTAACTAGTCGGTTATGATTAATATTTTACATATTATCCCCTACTTTTCTTTTTATTAAGTTTGACATATATGTCTTTCTGTCTGTCCATCCATTATCTGGTCTTTCTAATCTTTACAAATTTTGCTAAAGATTTAAACATTTAAAATAAAATAAAACAATAAAAATGTATAAAAAAATTTATATTTTATAAAAATTGATTTATCGACTAGAGGTGCATAGTTTGTGGGGGAAATGTTTTGGTTGTAGTATATGGGGAATGAAAACTGGCCGTCAATTAATGTCAGGCTGGTGGCAAGGCGATGCAACGTTTAAAAATGAACAAAAATTCATTGATGGTTGACCTATTTTGTAAAATGTTTTATGAGCCAACATAATTTTTAGTCAAATTATAAAAGAGAAAATAGAAAAATTGTAAAATGCACACACTAGGAGATGAGTGAGTATAGTGTTAATGACATGTATAGTGTGAAAATTTGGGGAAATTAAAATGATTCAAGGAGGATAATTTGAATTAAATACATGATTAAAGTATGTTTATTTTATGGCTATAATCAGTTTCTATAATGACGGTTTTTTTCGAAAATTATATAAAGATTTCAATCTTTTATTTTAATTGTTTAAAAATAATTTTAATGTGTATTTTAAATTTAATGCATTATTGCTCTTGCACTTGACTTGTTATCATCTTTCAGTTAGAATTCCCATCAAGATTCATATATATATTTTTTTTTTTTGTTTCTTATACAATGGACTTCAATGTCGTTCGTGTTAAGAAATCTTTTATAACAAATCACGTCCATTTTGTCTTGTCTCATATGTGTCTGTCTGCTGCATGTATTTTTTTTTTTGTTTTTTGCATTAATATTTGCCATATGTGCCCCATTCAATATGACACATGTATTTGCTGCTTCCAAGGAAATGAAAATAATGTTGATGAAAAACAAAGAAAAAAAAACTTAGAAAACCAACTAGAAATCTGAATTAATTTCTTAACAATAATACTTATTCTTGGTTACAATTTTCCCTTTTTTTTGTTTGTCAGTTTGTTTGCCCTTTTTTGTTCTACTATTAGACTGACATTTTTTTGTATGGCAAACATTTTTTTCCCCGATTTTGAACGTCCGTGTAAATTTTCGTTCTCTCAGGCCTTAAACTTATGGGGTACAAATTTGAGGTCAATCGGCGATAAACGTTTTGGATTTTTGAAATTTTTGAAAAAAAACTGTCCTGCGATAGATCACATTTTTAATGAGCTGAACCGGAATATTAAGCAAATTTAGGAAATTGGTCGAATGATTTTCGAAATAACACTATTTGAAATTTGCGAAAAATAATAACTCTTTCATAGAGCTTGAGACAGTCTATCATTTAAACTTAATTTGATCCAACTCCGATCAGTGTAACTCGAGGCTCCCTTCGATCAAAATTTCCACCAATATACTGGATTTTTAAAAAATTTAAAAAATTAACTTGCGATACTTTTTTTTATAATTTGGCAAGCTTAATATACATATCAAAAAAAAAAATGAAATCGGTCGATCGTCTTTTCTAGATATCGCCATTTGAAATTTGTCAAATTGTTTCCAAAAATGACGGTTTTTCCCTACGTTTAAATTTAAAAATATCTCAAAATTTTTTTACTCTGTCTATTTCGTAGAGCTTGAGATAAACTTTAATTTAAACTTAATTTGAGCCAAATCAGAATATTTTAACCCATGGCGCCCTTCAATCAAAGTTTATAGTTTTGTGTGAAAATTTTCTAGAAAAACAAAATTTTTACACAAAAAAAAAACCTTGTCAAATTACTAGAAAAAGTCTCGTAATCTCATTTTACCTATATTTGACAGTTTTCCTTGTTTTTTAAAAAAACATTTTTGATAGAATTTAACTTTTTTTTTTTTGTAATTTAACAAATTTCCAACTTTTTTTACAAAAAAAAAATCAAGTAAACTCACGAGAATTCCTTGTAGGTTTTACTGCGCCAAAAAAGTTATAAATTTGCAATGTTATTGGTAAAAATCTTGTAAAAATAAAAAAAGTTTGTAATTTTAACTAGACTCAAAATAATTCTACAGTAAAAGGGTTAGTAAGTGATATTGTACCAAAATCTACTAATTAGTTACTAATTTTAGTATCTTCAAAGTACTAACATTAGTAATTTTTACTGGTTTTGACTAATATTAGTTAAAAATTTTAGTATTGGTTACCAATTTCTGCACTAGGTCCCTTTGGACTAAAATTAGTTAAATTTTTAGTATCTAATACCCACGTTTTTTTTGAGTGTAGGAATTCTCGTAAAATAGGAGGTAGCAAAAAACTATAAAAGTCAGTACCAAATCAAATTAAAACAAGTAGAACAGTTAAATTCGACCTTGCCGAATCTATGAATACCCTCCACAACTCATTTTTTAAAGGATTGTAAATTGTTTAACGTGAAAAAATTAACAATTTTGATTAGAAATATTTTATTTTGAGTAAAAAACTTTTTTTTGGCATTTCAAAAAAAAAAAAAAAAAAAACTAAAACTAATTTTTATTTTTTGAGTGTTAAACTTTTTTTGAGTGTAATGTTTTTTTGTAAAAATATTTCTGAGTGAATGCACGTACGTATGTTCACAAAATATTGTAATTTTTGTAAAAAAAAACAAAATTTTTTTATGAGTGTAAAATTTTTTTCAAGTGTAATTTTTAAGTTACCAATGCTTTTAAAACTAAACAAGTTTAAAAAGCATTGCTTTAAAACTAAACAAGTTTGAAAAGCATTGTTAAGTTACCACCAATGCTTTTAAAACGTGGCATTTAAGTTAAAACCAATCTGAAATTCAGGGTTTTCCTTATAACTTGAACCACTGAACCGATTGAGCTGAAATTCAATATTAAACAGACCTTGGAAACGGCAAAGATACGTGCGAAGTTTTAGCAGTCTCATAATTTTCTTTCGAAAGTTATCGTGTTTTTTATTTCGTAAATTCGCGAAAAACAGTTGCCAAAATTTACTCTTTTGCTCATAACTTTTGAACCATTGGACCGATTTAGCTGGATTGCACTACCCACCTGACCAGGTAAATGTCCAACATATATGCCAAACTTCAGTAGCCTCTGTAAAGTCTGTCAAAAGTTAGCATTTTCTACGGTCGGTCTCACTAATGACCCCTCTCGGACGCACCATTGGACCGGTAGAAGCTGATTAAATAAAACAAATTTACAAAAAATCAAAAAAAATTGTATGGGGACCCCCTTAACGGTTAAAGATAGAGGGTAGGTGTGTTCAGAGAAAATGTTTGGACTAAAAAAATATTGTGGGTCGGTCATACATTTTGTTGCTCTAAGGGCACTATTAGGGCAGTTAGAGCGGTTGGAGAAAATTTTAAAAAATGTCGTTTTGTGCAGGAGCCCCCTTAGAAATTGGAGATAGGGTATTAGTTTGTTCCAAGGAAATGTTAAGACGTATAAATTAATGGGGGTCGGTTTTATAAATGACCCCTCTATGACGCATCATTGGAGCATTAGAAATGATTTTAAGATTGGAAAATTACAATAAAATTTTAAAAAAAAAATTAAAAAAATAGTAATAATCGTTATCCCACGATCCTCCTGGGCAAAAAATTTGTACAAACATTTTCAAAAATGAGATTTAATTTTAAAAACTTAAAAATTGCATACTAGAACGCTTTAAAGAATTTTTTGGGACTTTTAGGATTTTTAGAAAGTACGCAAAAAAACAGAAATTTAGAAAAAAAAAAAATTGGAAATTGGACCATTATTGAAGAAGTTATGAGTAAAAGAAGTTTGAGTAAACGAGCAAACTACCAATTTTTAAAAATTCGATATCTTTTGAACGGGTCATCAAAAAAATATGAAAATTTACCACGAAGAAGTTTTCGAAGGGTACTAAAAACTGTAAACAAATTGGGAAAATCTAAAAAAAAATTTTTTCAAAGTGTCCGATTTGACATGGAATGCCCCATATACTTTATGGGGTCTTAGACCAATATTTCGATGTGTTTCAAACGGAATGACAAACTTATATATACCCTCTATCACTAGAGTGGAGGGTATAAAAAACTGGAAAAAAATATTTTTTTGCAAAACAAGAAACAAAAAAAATTTAAATAATTTTTGTTTTGCCATAAAATCACTTTTTCAGTAATGTCCGAATACTAATTAATATTTTAAGCAAAAAAAAGAGCTAAAATGTTTTTCACCTTTTTCGGAACTTTCCAATTTTTATGTCAAAAAAGGAACCCAAAGCCATTGTCCTCCTGGTCCAATATTTTTGTGTGTTAATGTCGACCTTAAAAATAAACTTTTCCGACCCCGACGTTTTCGAACGAAAATCTAAATTGGCTCCACCCAAATGTACACATATGCATATTTTAACATTTTCACTGAGCACATAGAAAGAATTGAAGACGAATTTCAATCACCAAAAACGCGGTTTCAATTAATCTTTTCATTAAAACTCTTCCGATGAAGAAAATTGTTATATCAATCATAAAATTTGTAGTTGATTAATTGATTTTGTTTCTTAATCAAACACTTTTTCGATTTTGTTCACAAATTTTAACAATTTTTCATTTAAATAGACTTTGGTAACCTTATCAAATCAAAATATAATAGGTTTATTATTGGATTTCCTCCCCATATAAAAATTGCGCACGATATTCTGGTAAATTGTTCTATAGTCAACTAAAATAATCCATTTCCCCTTAAAATTGGTTTGTGCGTGTTTTCTATATACTCAAAAAAAGTGCGGAAGTTTTCTACGAGTCAAGAGCTACAAAAATGGCGTTTGACTTTTTTTCGTGTTGGCAATATTATCCGAGATATGTGCATATGAACATTTCCATTTAACTTTTGATTTTAAGGTTTAAAAAATATTAAAATTTTTTTGAGGGCACATCAAAATCGTTTAGTACGCGTATAAACATGCATTTAGTAAGTTCAAATCCGTTCGCGTGAAGAACTTTCCGCTGACGGCGCGAAAGTTATGGCGGTTTAAAGATTTTAATTGAAAACGAAAAATCTTCAAATTACAATTATTATTAGAATTTAACAAAATTAACGTTAATTAATAGCGGTATTCGCTCTTGATAGAATTTTTGCAAGGGTAGTATAAATGCTATGATTTTATGCTACAAAGCGTGAGCGTCTTTTTTTCGTTTTTATTGTGAGTTTTCAAACAGCTGTTGTTATTATATTCTGATGTTGTCAAAATAGCTATTTTCTATGGAAAATCGCTTTTCTAGCGATTTTTTTAGTAGGATTAAGCGACTTTCTGTTTGAAGAATAATTGGCATCAGTGCTGCGTTCAAGAAGAAGATGAAATAGTTTAATTTTTTCATTTGTGTTGTTCTAATTTTTGGTTATTTTTTGTTATAATTCGTTATAAAAATCTATTGTTATTTTTTTTTACACAAAATATGAAAGTTTGTTAATTTTTCTTAGTGTTTTCCGGAAAAACTAAAAGATGTTAAGTATTGTAAGCTTAAAAGGTTTGAAAGGCCAGAATATGCTATGGGTTTTTGTCTTGCATATAAATGAAAGTCTTGTATATTTTTATTTCATGTATTTTGTTGTTGTGGTCTTGCATACTGTTGTATTTATTCAAGATCTGCAAGCTTTGAAAGGTCTGCAAGGGTAGTTTGCTACCAAGAGCGAATACCGCTAATGTTTTATACTATCCCTAATAAAAACCGGATAAATTACGTCCATTAACGTGGATATACAATCAGATTTTTACGATAAAAGTTTGTTTTAAAAAGTTGCGCTCTTAATGCTTGATATGCAATTTACGCAAAATCTAATGACAATGGACCAAATTAAAGGTCATATTCGGATTTAGCAACCTCAAATTAGTTAAGAAACTTGTGCATTATGCAAAATTGGGAATTTTTAAAAGTGATGCAATTTCTGATTAATGAAATTTTGAAAGATGCATAAAATCCACAATCTTCAAAATTTTTTAATGCCGTTCAGTTTTGAGACAAAGATTTATAAGTACCAGCAATTGCCATTCATAGAAATGAAATTCTATTAGCGGTTTGGGTGTGCCCTGGCGGTTTATCTGGAGACAAAATTGGCGGGTTTTCAGCGTACAGTTACATTAAGTCCCAATTTTTGCATACGATCCATAATACGCATTACAAGCAATCCTCTGACGGGTATATTTTAAATCTATATATATTCTTTTCGCGTAAAAATACAAGCAAAAGTTTAAAATCGTGAAATGTCAGATTTTTGCAAAATTTTTGCTAATCAAAATTTTAACACGCTATATCGATTTTATTATAAACAAGTAAAAAAATTAAATTCGACTTGGTCGAATCTATGAATACCCTCCACAATGTTATCTAATAGTAATTTTCTAAAAAAAATTTAAAAAAATTGCATTACAAATTTTTTATTATAAATATATTATTTTGAGTAAAACTATTTTTTAATCAATCAAATTTTTTTGAGTGTAAAATTTTTTTGACTGTCAACATTTTTTGGAGTGTGATATTTCATTAAAAAAAATTAATGTGTACATTTTTTTTTGAGAGTAACATTTTTTTCAGTGTAAAAATTTTTTTAGTGTACAATTTCTTTGAGTAACAAAATTACTTTGTAAAATATTTTTGTTGTTTTACTTATACCTACATATATGTAATACAAAAAAACTATTTCACATATTTCCCTCTTTTTATTTTACCTCTTCTTTATTTTACCTCTTCTTTAAAAACCAAAAACAAACAAACATTCAATCACACACATACTTTATTTGATTTTTTTTTTCCAAAAATACTTACTATAAACCGTTACATACAGTTACACTAACAATAACAAAACAATAACAAATATTTAATTGTCTAACAACTAAACTCCACCCCACGGCAGGAAAAAAAACAACAACAAGTTTTTAAAAAAATGGTATTTCACCATGCTTATAAAACCTGTTTAACGAGTTTTCAACAGTTTAAGGTGAAAAAAATCCGAAATTCAGAATTTTGCTTATAACTTTTGAACCACTGAACCGGTTTTGCTGAAATTCAAAACCAAACAGACTTGGGGAACGACAAATATATATGCCAAGCTTCAGCACCCTCAGAATTGTCTTTCGAAAGTTAGAGTGGTTTTAATCTCGAAAATTCGCAAAATACCCTTGCCGAAATTTATTCTTTTGCTCATAACTTTTGACCCACTGGACCGATTTCGCTGGATTGCAATACCAACCTGACCCGGTAAATGGCCAACATATATGTCAAACTTCAGGAGCCTCCGTAAAGTCTTTCAAAAGTTAGCGTGTTTTCAACGGACAGACAGACAGACGGACGGACGGACATCGCTAGATCGACTTAAAATCGATCAAGGATCATGAATATATATACTTTATGGGGTCCTAGACCAATATTTCGATGTGTTACAAACGGAATGACAAACTTATATATACCCTCTATCACTAGAGTGGAGGGTATAAAAATCAAAAAATATTTGGATCACGCGATGTGCTTGCCACTTTTAAATAATATTGCGAATGTGCCTCTCAAAAAAGAGGATTTTTGATGACTTTCACGTTTTGTCTCTCAGCCTTTGTCTAGCTAGTACTCCGCTCCTATTCAGGGCACATTCATGAGATCGGTTTTAAACTGTAGGGAATTACGACAGCTATAATTTTTCGTATTCCATGTTTATACTTGGGAGCCATTATCCGAAAAACACTGGTGTAGGGTATCATATATGGTCGGTCAGGACCGACTATAATTTTCATACTTGTTTTTTAATTTTTTTTTTTTCATTTTCAAAATTTCGAAATTTTGATCACCGGCCACCACTAGATAATTTAATCCGATTTCCCTCAAATTTATACCACATAAGTTTAAGGTCTAGGACAATACAAATTTTCCCAGACACTTTTGAAAATCAAAAGTTGAGAAAAAAATGCCGCTCTAATGTACTATAGATCTTTTAATTCCTGCATGCTGTTGCTCTGTTTATAATGAAATGCATTTGGATTGTTGCCCAAATACATCAAGCTGATGCTGATGTTGATGCTAGTGCAGCAACAACAACAATCAACAATTGCAATAAGTCTACTTTTTAATGATGATACAAAATTTTAAGTTTTTTTCCTTTTGATTTCTTTCCTTTTTTTTTGCTTTTTTTGTCCATACATTAAGAAATATTCGCTACTACTGATGTTATAATAATAATAATATGTACTTGTTTGTGATGGCTGTTCAGCTTCAAAACTAAAAGTAACGCCAATTTAAACAATGGGAGATATCATATCAAATCCATAAAGCTGGCTGATATTTTTTTTTTGTTTATACATATGGACATATATTAACCCTTTAACGATGATGTAATTAAGGAAGAATATTTTACTGTCACAGATTTGGAAATTTTTTTACAAAACATAGGGTCTGTCACACATAGTTAATTCCGTTCGGAAGTGGTTTTAAAGTTTTTTTACAAACATAAACAAAAATTTTTTCTGGAATGAAACCACTTCCATGCAATTAAATTTCGATTTGAAGATTGAAAGTAATTTCATTCCGAAAAAAATATTCGTTTTGCGTTTTAGGAGTACATTGAACTTCCCAACGGAATTGTTTTCTTCAAAAGGGAAAAGTTTCTTCAACTTTTGATTTTCCCATGCATCCAGGCAAATTTGTATTTTACTAGACCTCCACTCAAAAAATTATGTCATTAACTGTTTGTAGTTAATTAAAAAAGTTTTACGTTTTGTCGTTTTTAAAAGAAAAAACATTTGTTCAATGTTTAGTTTTTTTGTTAGTAAAAATAAGTGATTCTTCTTAAATTTTTAATAATTTGTGTTCATTATTTTTTTTAAATTATTGGCATTTTTTAAAAATATTTTTAGTTTTTACCTACTAAAATCATTAGTTTTTACCTACTCGTGTGGGTTATTCTTTGTAGAAAAAAAAATTGAAAATTTTTTTAGAGAAATATAAAAACATGTTTGTTCCAAGTGACTTTGGCACGATGGGTAGAGTGTTTGGCTAGAATGTAGTTGATTGCGGGATCGATTCCCCAAAAATTTTATTAAATTTTTTTTAAAATAAAATTCAATAGAAAAATTGAAAAAAATAACCTACGAAATCATTAATTTTTAATGTTTCGGCAGGTATTTTTTTTTAATTTGTTGCGAAAAAAATACAACAATTATCAATTTTTAATGTTTTGTTGAAAAAAAAAAAAACAATTTAACGTTATTTTTAAATGTTCGATGCTTCTTATTTTTTAAAATTTTATTAGCAGTAAAAAAAAATTGTTGATGTTTGTTAAAACAAATGAATAATTATTGGGATGGTTTTCAAATGTTTTATCACTTGTTTTAAATATGCTTTTCATTTGTTTTTGCCTACATAATACTTTGAGCGTTCATATAGAAAAATTTTTAGATACTGAAGCATTTTTCCCAATAACAAATTCTTTAAAAAAATTCGTAGTAAAGAAAAATTCTCAAATTAAGAGGCATTTTTCCCACAGAAACCTTTCAGGCTCTGATTTTTTTTTTTATCTTCCAACATTTTTTAAATCTACAAAAATGTTAGACTTCAGAATCAAAGCCTCAGTTTCTAAAACATATTTTTTCTATAGGAAAATTTTCAGAATTTGAGATTTTTTCTATATATTCTGAAACATTTTCCTATATAATTCATATACCCACACTCACATAAAAAATTCAGATGTAACAACCGTAAATATTCTAACCTCATTTTTGAGGTTGTTTAGACCACTTCATTTCGGTTGTCACAACCAAATTTCGGTTTCCATAACCATACTAAAGTTGTGGCAACCGAATGACCGGTCACAACAAGCTCAAAAATGAGGTTGCAACATTTACGGTATATAAAAAAATTCAATTTCAGATTTCTACAGAAAAAGTCTCAGATTCTGAGATATTTTTCCAATAGGAAAAGTCTCAGATTCTGAGACATTTTTCCTATAGAAAAAGTCTCAGATTCTGAGACATTTTTCCTATAGTCTCAGATTCTGAGACATTTTTCCTATAGAAAAAGTCTCAGATTCTGAGACATTTTTCCTATAGAAAAAGTCTCAGATTCTGAGACATTTTTCCTATAGAAAAAGTCTCAGATTCTGAGACATTTTTCCTATAGAAAAAGTCTCAGATTCTGAGACATTTTTCCTATAGAAAAAGTCTCAGATTCTGAGACATTTTTCCTATAGAAAAAGTCTCAGATTCTGAGACATTTTTCCTATAGAAAAAGTCTCAGATTCTGAGACATTTTTCCTATAGAAAAAGTCTCAGATTCTGAGACATTTTTCCTATAGAAAAAGTCTCAGATTCTGAGACATTTTTCCTATAGAAAAAGTCTCAGATTCTGAGACATTTTTCCTATAGAAAAAGTCTCAGATTCTGAGACATTTTTCCTATAGAAAAAGTCTCAGATTCTGAGACATTTTTCCTATAGAAAAAGTCTCAGATTCTGAGACATTTTTCCTATAGAAAAAGTCTCAGATTCTGAGACATTTTTCCTATAGAAAAAGTCTCAGATTCTGAGACATTTTTCCTATAGAAAAAGTCTCAGATTCTGAGACATTTTTCCTATAGAAAAAGTCTCAGATTCTGAGACATTTTTCCTATAGAAAAAGTCTCAGATTATAAGACATTTATTCTATAGAAAACGTTTTTGAGACATGTTTTCAATAGAAAAAGTCTCAGATTCTAAAATATTTTTCATATAGAAAAGTCTCAGTTCTTCAGTTTCTAAGACATTTTTCCTATAGAAAAAGTCTCAGATTTTGAGACATTTTCTTAGAGAAAGCGTCTCAGAATCTGAGAAATTTTTCCTGTAGAAAAAGTATCAAATTCTGAGATATTTTTCCTATAGAAAAAGTCTCAGATTTTGAGACATTTTTACCATCGAAAAAGTATCAGATTCTGAGAAATTTTTCCTATAGAAAAATTCTTAGATTCTGAGATATTTTTCCTATAGAAAAATCCTTATTTAATCTGATTCCAATTAGACCATTTTTTGGACGTACAAGAAAAGGGAATTACAACGTTGAAGAAATTAATGTTTCTTCCAACAACATTTAATATTTTTCTTAAATTTCTTACAGCAATAATAATAACTTTTTTCAAATTTCGTCGAATGCTGGTTTGTTTTGTTCTAAAATTTTTGTTCATTTATTTTACTTCATTAGCTTATTAACGACTAAAAATTTCATTTTGGTGGGATAAACCCTTCCGCTTCAAAAGTGACTTTAAAAAAAAAAAATTGGGGACGTTGGGGTTCTGCTCTAAAAATGTTTTTAAATTTTTTAAAATTTTTTTTTTTTTTTTTTAGTTTTGACTTGAGGTAATTTTAGCTGAGATGTTGCTTTTAATGAAACGTATCCATAAAAAAATATTATTCCTATCTGTGACATCTTTATCGTGTTTAGAAATATATAAAAAAAACAGCAAAAAATGTGTTTTTTTACTTTTTTTTAGTATTATTTATTATCACAAAAAAATATTTTTGCAGATTGCCTGGCAAATTATCGTTTGGTTTGGTCTAAAAACTCTATGCTTAAATTTTGTGCCAAATCGGACAATTTCAACCCGTGCCCGTGTTGGGTTAAAGTTTTTTGTACAAACTAATCATTTTTTTCCAGGTCCAAATTTTAAACCCCCGAGGCACGGGTTAAAATTTACCAATTTGGCTAAAAATTTAATTAACGAACCATAATTTGCATGTCAATCGATGATATCCGATAAAAGTCATATTTTTTTGATAATACAAACTATGTGAAAAAAGGGTAAAAAGTGCATTTTTTGCTGTTTTTTGATACACAATAAAATGTCGCAGATGGAAAAAATATTTTTTTGTAAATATGTATCATTGAAAGAAACATCTTAGCTAAAATCCTTTCAAGTCAAAACTAAAAAAAAAAAAAAATAAATTTAAATTAAAAAATTTTAAGACCCCAACCCCAGGCCCTAAATTTTTTTCCAAGTTATCGGGATTTTTTTTTAAGAATCTTCTCTTTTATATATATTTTATGTTTCAGGCAAATCGGTTCATAACGGTTGGAATACTTCTCTTGAAAGACCTGTTAAACAATTTCTGGCAAATTCTGAGGACAGATTCGAATTCCGTGCAGCTCAGACGTGAACAAAAGTAAACTCTGGTCCGTGGGAATGAAAATTTGTTAAACCGTGCAATGGTTAATGCAAAAACGCCACTAAAGTATAGACACTATTATGCATATAGTTTTACATTTCCGGCATAGACGTCTAAATGGACATGTAGAGTATAGTACAGTCCATTTTATTTTCCTTTGCTAATATATTATTTTTAACAAAATGCATAATTCTCACTTTTTTTTCTCAAATCTAAATCTTAATTTTTATATTTAATTTTAGCGATTTTTTTACAACATTTTTATTATTATTTCTGTGCTTTTTTGTTGTTAAGAGTGAGAGTTTTTTTGTTGTTATAATCTTCGATGTAATATTTATTTTAAATTTAGTAAGTGGTTTCCATAACAACAACAACAACAACATTATCATTATAGTTGTTGTTTATTTTAGTCATCATACACAATACTTTGTTTCCATTATGGAACACAAGAAATGAAAAAAAAAGGGGTTTCTTTCTTCACATATTGTAAAAAAAGATGCTGTTCTATTTAAATAATTTTTTTTACTAAAGTGTTTATTTTGTTCAATATATGGTTGCATGTATGGATGGGTATATCTATTTGTCTATATTAGGGTGGCAGTTATTTTAGAGATCATGCACGACACAAATAGTCAGCAATTTTTTTTTTTTTTTATTTCAAAATTCTAAACCTTGATAACAATGTGGATTTGGTTGAAATATTCACCATAATTGGTTTGTTATAAGTGGCAACCTGTATTTTAAGGGCATTAGTAGAGTCATTAGAGACCTGAGAGTACCTGCTTTTACCAAATCTGATATACGAAATTTGCAAAATAGTTGCCACCCTAATCTTTTTTACGTATAAACATATTTAGTGGCTTGTTACTAAAAATATCTTAATTATCGTATACAAACATACATATTGGGTCTCATTTATTGGTATCAATGTAAATATTTGTAAAATATAAATAAATTACTTTGTAATAAATTAGTTTTGATCGTGTAAAATTGATTTACATACATTAAAATTTTAATTTATTGTAGGAAATTATTGAAAACTTTCAAAGCAGCACAAAAGAAGCAGAATCGTTTTCAGTTATATTATTGGGAATGCACATAAAGAAAATGGTAAAAATATAGAAAAAAATATAGAAAAAGCAAGAAATGTAACCGGTCCTTGATAGTTCACCCAACTGGACCCAACTGACCTATCCCAGACTTTAGGTCTTTCATTTAAAAATACCTGTCACTTTTGTAAGGAAATGTCTCAACACCGTATATATAGGGGGCATTCCATGTCAAATCGGGCACTTTGAAAATTTTTTTTTTTAGATTTTCCCAATTTGTTTACAGTTTTTAGTACCCTTCGAAAACTCCTTCGTGGTAAAATTTCAGATGACCCGTTCAAAAGATATCGAATTTTTAAAAATTGGTAGTTTGTTCCTTTACTCAAACTTCTTTTACTCATAACTTCTTCAATAATGGTCCAAATTAAATTTTTTTTTTAAAAATTTTTGTTTTTTTCGTACTTTTTAAAAGAAAATCCTAAAAAATTCTTAAAAGCGCTCTAGTATGCGATTTTTAAGTTCTAAAATTTAAATCTCATTTTTGAAAATGTTTGTACTCTTCGATTTTTTTGAAATTTTTTTTGTGTAAAACTTCTATCGATTCTTCAATTTTTTTGCCCAAGAGGATCGTGGGATAACGATTATTACTATTTTTTAAAATTTTTTGAAAAAATTTTATTGTAATTTTCCAATCTTAAAATCATTTCTACTGCTCCAATGGTGCGTCATAGAGCGGTTATTTATAAGACCGACCCCCATTAATTTTTACATCTTAACATTTCTTTGAAACAAACTAATACCCTATCTCCAATTTCTAAAAGGGCTCCCACACAAAACGACATTATTTTTTAATTTGCTCCAACCGCTCTAACTGTTCTAATAGTGCCCTTAGAGCAACAAAATATATGACCGACCCACAATATTTTTTTAGTCCAAACATTTTCTCTGAACACACCTACCCTCTATCTCTACACTCAAAATAATTCTACAGTAAAAGGTTTAGTAAGTGATATTGTACCCAAATCTACTAATTAGTTACTAATTTTAGTATCTTCAAAGTACTAAAATTAGTAATTTTTACTGGTTTTGACTAATATTAGT
This sequence comes from Pegoplata infirma, assembly GCA_963921195.1. Classification (NCBI taxonomy): domain Eukaryota; kingdom Metazoa; phylum Arthropoda; class Insecta; order Diptera; family Anthomyiidae; genus Pegoplata; species Pegoplata infirma. Next base: position 61,070,895 of record OY992540.1, read on the forward strand.
TAAAAATTTTAGTATTGGTTACCAATTTCTGCACTAGGTCCTTTTGGACTAAAATTAGTTAAATTTTTACTATTGAATACCCACGTTTTTTTTGGGTGTAATTGTTAAGGCGGTCCCCAAACATTTTTTTTTATTTTTTGTAAATTTGTTTTATTTAATCAGCTTCTACCGGTCCAATGGTGCATCCGAGAGGGATCATTATTGAGACCGACCCCCATTTATTTTTACCCTTCAACATTTTTGAAAAACATACCACAGCCCTATTTCCACTTCCTAAGTAGGCTTCCATTCAAAATTACATTTTTATAAAATTTGCTCCGACTCTTATTTGTATGGGAGCCTACTTAGGAAGATCAGATAGGGCGTAGCTATGTTTTAAAAAAATGTTGTAGGGTAAGAATAAATGGGGTCTGTCTCAAATGACCCCTCTCGGACGCACCATTGGACCAGTAGAAGCTGATTAAATAAAACAAATTAACGAAAAATAAAAAAAAATTGTATGGGGATCGCCTTAACAGTTAAAGATAGAGGGTTGGTGTGTTCAGAGAAAATGTTTGGACTAAAAAAATATTGTCGGTCATACATTTTGTATGTTTAAAAAAATCTTTTTTTTAGCTAAAAAGAAAAATCATCAAAAAAATTTTTATATTAAAAATTTTTTTATTAAAAATTTTTTTATCAAAAACCTTTTCTTAATTTTTTTATCAAAATTTTTTTCTAAATTTTTTTATCAAAAATTTTTTCTAAATTTTTTTATTAAAAATTTTTAAAAAAATTTTTTTTTTTAATTTTTTTTTTAAATTTTTTTTTTAATAAAAGTACTTTTTCTCCAAGTCTGTATATCTTCGGACAGAAATATTCCATTTGTTAAACAAAAGTACAAAAAAACAAGTGTGAGTGTTAAATTCGTCTGTGCCGAATTTTTTATACCCACTAAATGTTAAAAGTTATACAATTTATCACTTTTTATATCCGTGAATACAAAAGGGAAATACTTTAAGAGTTTAATGTTTTCGGGCCAAGTTGGCGTTCTTCAGAGGTTGGTTTAATTCATCAATGTCATAGATTTGACTTCGATTATTTTACAAATTTACAGCTCTTTTTCTTTCCACAGACAGATGGACGGATCAATATAGCTATAATGTCTTAGAAATCATAATGGGTCAACAATATATAAGGAGATTTTCGTGTCAACTGACACAACTTTTGAAACCGTCATCCCAATCGGGATGAAATTTCCACCAAGGTAGGAGCAAATTTTATAAAAAAGTCATTTTGTATGGGAGCCCCCTTAGGAATTGGAAATAGGGGTTAGTTATGTTCAAGAAAAATGTTGGGGGAAGAAAATTATTGGAGGTTCGTCTCACATTGCACCAGGGGCGTTTCTAAGGCAGTTGTGGGGCTTTTTGTTATCTCTTTACGCCCAACTTTGACCCCGATGAGGGGCCATATGGCCGCACCCCACCACCCTCATTTTTAGGCTCATGCTTTCGAACCTATAAAAATTAGAGGGTATCGCGAATGAAAATCGAAAACTGGTTAGCTTTTCCACGCCTAATAGTGCAAATTTAAGAACCGTTTTTTGTGTTCCAAAGTTAAATTTTTTTTTTTTTCATAGATATCCCACTCGCATCCCACTAAGCGACCCCATGCCTCTTAAAGGACATGACCTAAGCATTTTTTGAGTCAAAAAAAGGGCCCAATTTGAGGAAAAAGTCAAAAAAGTTTTGGTTTAAAAAAAAAAAAATCAAACAAATTATTTTTTAATTTTTTATATTTTTTTTTTCAAAACACTGAAGAAATAACTATCTATACTATTTGGGACACATTTTGCTAAAAACAATAGGTTAGAAGTTACATGGATGAGAATAAACACCTCTTTGGTCAAAATGTAAAATTTCGACCCCCTCTAACTCAGAGAGTCCTTGACCGATGTCGTTGAAAAATTGTGCCTGAACTACTATCCAATAGGACTAACCTTGGTGCAAATTTCATCCTGATCGGAAGACATCGGTTTAAAAGTTGTCTCAGTTGACACGAAAACCCCCATAAACTTAATGGGATATTTGAACAATATTTTAACTCATTATTCAAGGACTGACAAATGAATATAACAATATTTTTTCTAAAAAAAAACTTTTCTTTGGCAAGTACACCCATATCTTCAGCAAAACATAACGATTTCATATTTTTAGCAAGAGTACAAAGTGCTCAGACTTTTTTTTAACATATTATAGGGTATTAAATATTCGGCACAGTCGTTGTATGTTTTTTCTTATTTTTTCTCTTAATGACTAAAAATTAAAATTCAAGGAAGTTAATTATTTTAACAGTGATTCAAATGTAACAAAAAATGCTCATAATTGTATTTTTTTGTAATAAATTCTTATTAATTTTCATTATGTTCTAAATCCCGATATTTAAACATGAAAATCCAGGTATACATTTTTTGTTAAAAATTTAATTTTTTGTCAAAAATTTCAGAATTTTAGGATTGTCATCACGACTAGTTACAGCTTTTATTAAAATTAAATCTAATAAGATGGCTTAGAATTAAAATTATTTTTATTCTGACTATATTTAATTTTTGAGTGTACATGTTTGCAAATTTTCTCACTATTTTTTTGTGGCATCATGGAAATTTATATCAGCTTCATTTTTCGTAGACAAATATAACCATAATTTATCGATTACAGTCGATTAATCTGTTTACGTTTAAAATCGAAAAGTTGCAATTACTAATAGAATTTTTAACTCACCACATTGGTTTGTGACTGTGATACATGTTATTCACCTCTTATCAATTCTAGTAGATACAACAACCACTTAGCTATAATCTATTACAATGTACCAAAGAGTTGCCCCTTTAGGGTTACGAATTTGCTAAACTGTTTTATCATTTGTACATTATTACCAACTATTTGTTGATAATACTGTTAATATATTAATATAAATTTGGTAACATAGTGTAAAACAAATTTTAGTTCTTCTAAAACTCACCTGAAAAAATAGCGTAAACGCCACCCATTGATAATATTTTGTGTGTTTTATTGTTAGAGGTCCACGTCCCTGTGAATTATGAACCCCAGGAAAAGGCACCTCGGAACCTTGCTTTTTCATAAAAGCATCCACCACAGTGTATGTTGAATGTATCCAACAATATGTATTAAGTACATCTTCCGGAATGTCTCTGTATTTTAATAATTTTATAAGGAAAAGAAAATTTATTAGTAAAAAATAATTATGGAATTTAAAATACAGTCGACTCCATATAACTGTAGTACAGAGAAATAAAGAAATTATAGCTATTTGAACAGTTTTATATTTTTAAAAAGCAAATGTTAGAAAAAGTTACATGGGAGCTTTTGATGATTTTAAATAAAAATAGTCATGCAATTCAATAAAGTTTTTATATAATTTTTATATTTGTTTAATTAATAAATATATGTTAGAGTTTTCTTAAGGTCAACTAAATTTTTTAGGGTTTTCAGTTACTAGGAGTCGACTGATAAGGTTAAATATATAATTAAAAATTTATAAAAATTTTTTGTTATAAATTTGTATACCGTTTATAAATCGATTAGATTTCTTTTGATCAGATCATATCTAGTTATATATGACTTAATTTGATTTAAAATATTGGTAGCTGATTCGATCCAATTTGACGCCGAATGTGTTTCAGTGTTGCCCAAAGTCAAGATATAATTAGATCTAAATTTTGGTCATTTCAGATACAATAATATGGAATCAGATACGATCATTTATAAAAAGGTATGAACTGATAAGATTAGATCTAGTCCATTTTTTTAAAGGTTACGAATTTGAGAGTTAAAGTTCTTTAGCACATTCCTTTATCAACGTTTCAAAAGTTTTGACATAGGAACAGTTTTAGAATTAATTGTTCGAATTTATAGTTCTGTCAAGAAAAAAAAAAATCTCGATGCTTACATTATTTTGAAAACTTTACGAGTAAAATATTTGACTCATCATTCAAAGATTTGTTTGATTTGGGTTTTTCTCTCTGATCAAATTCTAATACCCGCCAAAAGTGTCGGTCCCCTAAGGGTAACTCACTTGCAAAATGTCACTCCGATCGGATTCTGTCTCCACTTTGAGCCTCAAAATTGGGGTTTTTGCAAAAAAGGACTTAAAAAAAAAAAAATTAAGTTTTTTTATTAAAATAATTGAAAAATTATTTTTGTATAATGTTTGATCGTAATTACTTAAATATGAAATTTTAAGATTTTACGATATCATTAACCCGTTCCAACTTGATACCAAAAAATGGGGTGTTAGGGGCGTCCTTGAAACACCGTTTTTCAAAATTTGAAAATTTTATTAAAAAAAAATTTTAAATATATAATTTTTTTTACTGAATTCATTGAGAACACCTTGGAGAAGAAAAATGTGAAATATGGCGGATATCCGTCGAGCCACTTTTCGGGAATCGCGGGGGGAAGTTAGCGGATTTCAAGGAAATGTTGGTTTCATCAATTTGGATTAATAAAATCTTATAAATTCCATTTTTGTTCAAATTAAGGGTTTTTTGGTGTCGTAGCATTCTATTAGATAACTGTAAGTCTGTCATGAAATCTTAACAATCTAGGACGTCTTTAACCCACATTGGCTGGGGGTCAAAAATGACCCCCGCAGAAAATTTTAAGTTTAGAGCTTAAATTGTTTGTTATAAACAGGTATAAAACGGCTTTTGTGTTTTGTACCCCAACTATTATTTCGTATTAATATATTATCTTTAAAAAAATCGTTAACCCTTTTTGGTAGGGGGTCAAAAATGACCCATTCAGTAAAAAATATATATTTTGTTGATATCAAAAAAGTCAAGCACTATGTCTAAAAGTTTTTGACGGGGTCATTTTTGACCCCTGGCCAATATGAGTTAAAGATATCTTCAATAGGTAAGATTTTAGGGCTGATTTAAAGTTATCTAATAGATTGCCACAAATAAATTTTCTATAAAAAAATAAAAAAAATTTATTGAATGGGTCATTTTTGACCCCCTACCAAAAAGGGTTAACGATTTTTTTAAAGATAATATATTAATACGAAATAGTAGTTGAGGTACAAAACACAAAAGCCGTTTTATACTTGTTTATAGCACAAAATTTAAGCTCTAAACTTCAAATTTTCTGCAGGGGTCATTTTTGACCCCAAGCCAATGTGGGTTAAAGACGTCCTAGATCGGTAAGATTTCATGACAGACTTACAGTTATCTAATAGAATGCCACGACACCAAAAAACCGTTAGTTTGCCCAAAAATTAAATTTATAAGATTTTATTAATCCAAATTATTGATAAAACCAACATTTCCTTGAAATCCGCCAACTTCCCCTCGCGATTCCCGAAAAGTGGTCAGACGGATATCCACCATATTTCATATTTTTCTTCTCCAAGGTGTTCTTAATGAATTCAAAAAGAAAAAATTATATATTTAAAATTTTTTTTTAATAAAATTTTCAAATTTTGAAAAAGGTGTTTTGAGAATGCCCCCAAAATCATGGCATTTTTTGGTATCAAGTTAGAACGGGTTAATGATATCGTAAAATCTTTAAATTTCATATTTAAGTATTTACGATCAAATATTATACAAAAATAATTTTTTAATTATTTTAATAAAAAAACTTATTTTTTTTTTTTTTTAAATTCCTTTTTTGCAAAAGCCCTAATTTTGAGGCTCAAAGTGGAGACAGAAGATAAACTCCGATCGGAGTGATATTTTGCATGTGAGTTACCCTTAGGGGACCGACACTTTTGGTGGGTATTAGAATTTGATCAGAGAGAAAAGAAAAGAATTTGATCAGAGAGAAAAGCCCAAAAACGAGCCACTCTAGTGCTTACTAGTGAGTTTTAAAATTTATTTTTCCAGTTGTAAACCTAAGTCTCTTAGCTCTGCTAAGTGTCCATTTGATAAACTACTTGAAAAATTATTTAAATTCCTAATAAATATCTTTTCTTTTATTTTATTTAACATTGTCAAAGGAGATTTCAAACAAAAAATAACAGAATAAGTGTAAATAACAAAATACTCTCATCGTCTTATTGGCTCCCAACGTGGGGCTCAATGTCTTATTGCCAATTTTGCAAACAAGAAGGTACGTTTTGGACACCAATTTCATTATGTTAAGACAAGTTATCATCAACATAATGAATCTTTTTCTTTAAGTCTATAACTTTTGAATTCAACCCGAAATTAGTTGGTTTTCGTATTATTGGCTCCCAGCGTGGGGCTCAATGTCTTATTGCCGCTTTTTCAAACAAAAAAGTTATTTAAGGACACCAGTTGCATTACATTAAGACAAATTTTCATCAACCTAATGAAGCTTTTTCTCAAAGTCGATTATTTTTGGAATTCAACCTGGAATTAGTATGTTTTCGTATTTTTGGCTCCCAATGTGGGGCTCAATATCTCATTGCCGCTTTTGCAAACAACAAAGTACATTTTGGACACAAATTTTGTTATATTATGATAAATTTTCATCAATATTATAAAAGCTTGTTCTTTTAGTCCATTATCTTTTTAATTCAACCCTCAATAAGTTTCTTTTGGAACCAGAAAACCTAAAATTTTAAATTCTGATAGAAAATTCTTAAAACTTCTTCCATGTCCAAACAAGTGGAATATGATAAAGAAAAGAAACCCTGTGTTAAACTAATCTAAAAATGTTTGCTGTGCTGTTGTCACCTCTTACAAACAAATAAAACTCACCTTGTATGTACACAGTCTATTGGATTTCCTACGTATTGACGCGTTGTAACAGCAATTGAAAATGTTATTAATAATATAACGGTTGCATTTGTGTGTAGGCGAAATACAGGTGAATCGATTTTAACATGAGACACCTATTGTGTGTGTGGTGGGTTTGAAATTTTAACATTTTGAATTGATTTGGTTTTTGGTGGTGTTGGTAGAGAGAGAGAGAGGGGGGATTGAAGGGAAATATAAAAATAAATTTGTATTAGTAAAATTTTTAATGATGTGTGAAATTTTTTTTTAAATTAAAAAAAAAAACTTTTATTAATTATAGATAAAACAGATTTAAATATATTATTTTTTTTGCAATTTTTTTTTTATTAAATTTTTTTTAGTATATTATTATTGGAAAATAAATAATTAAACTATAGAGGTTTTTTTCGTTGTTTTTTTTTGTGTTGAATTTATAATTAAAATATTAAATACATACATAAAAATTGTTTAACTATTCAATTGTTTAGTAATATTTAGTAGATAATAATAATTAAACAAATAAATTTTGTGTTGTTTTTTTTTTTGTTTTTTTTGGTAGCAATTTAATTCATTATACAATTGAACTATTAGCTAAAATAGTTATAAAGTTGCCAATATTTATTTAGTTTATTGTTTAATACATATGTGCATTATTTTTTTCGTATTTCTTTTTTTGTGCATTAATACTAAACAAATAATTAGTATTAACATTTCAATTTCCTGTAATCTCATAATTAATATTTTATATAATAATATACTCCAAGGCAAATGAATAAGAATGATATGAATTTATAAATTATATTTTATCACGAGTAATTAGATAGATTTTAACACCGCCAAAAACTATTTTTAGTTATTGTAGAATTTCTTAGTAAATATTAAGTTAGTTTTAATAAAAAAATTTTCAGAGATGCTTTTCGGCGAAGAGCAATTCTCAGTTGCAATATTTAATGCCTATGAATCTAAAGAAATATTACTAAAGATGGTTATCCTAGGTGAAAGACTGAAGTGCTAGATTTTGAATAAGTGCTGTTGTATGTGGTTGAGAAAAAAAGTGTTCACTTAAAATTTTACTTATTAATAAAAAAAATTAGTATTTTCTTATATTTAATCATAATTTCTCCAAAGTTTCTGAAAAATGTGCTCAAGATATAGTAAAACAAAATATATAGAGCCTTAAGGCTCGATATAATTTTAAGCCTACTTAAAATGCTTCCCAACATAAAAAATATCATAGAAATCTTCTTGAGCAGCCCATAGTAATCTTTTAAAGCAACGATTACAACAAATTTTCAAAAGTTTACACATTTCCTTAATGGCAATGCCTGAAGCTATCAATAAAATAACAAAAAAAACTTGCAATACTTTCTGTCAACCGGCTTTAAAAGTTTTCTAACTATACAAACCTCAAAGTTGAAAAAAGGTGTATTTTTTATAAAATTTTCCTTTTTTTAATTTTTTTATTTGGATTGTGCATGTACCACTATGAAACTCTGCAGGAAGTCTCGAATATATAAAACTCCCAGTAGTATAGCCTTCATTAATTATGACACAGATGAATAATCGGTTTCAGAGTATATTCCGGAGAGCTTAGCCCCGCTCAAATTCTCCCAAATCATTGGTGTGTTTACCAAACAGAGATGATGGCAAAGATAGTCACGACGAGTTCAAGTCTCAGAAATTGGAATGAGGCCACAGTGCCCCAATCGTTATGGCCATATTATCTAGTTTGTACCTATACCCCTTTGACACCCAGCCTTAATAAATTTTGACATAGACACAGTGTGCTTCGTAGTCTATTCAAAAGAACTTGGACCGTCTTGAAGTTTGTCAGGCCATTGGAGTGTTTATTATTATTATTCTTTATTTTAACTCAATTTTACATTGGACGTACATTTTATAGTAATTTTACACGGACATTGTCAAAGCGTAAAATTATACTTAATGCTAATTTAAAACAACAGCCAATTTTCGATCCATTAAGATTCTGATGTTAATATCTTCTTTTGCTGGTTGTTCATTAGTTGTTCTTTCGGTTTGGGGATATGGAGTTGGTGGTTCCTTGTTTTTTTCTTTTTGATGATGTCTTTGGCTGTGCTCACTGATTCCTTGGTAACAAAAAAATTTCAAAAATAGTCTGCTAGTAGTATATGCGTAGTATATTTTGGTTTAATTTGTAAACCATTGCGTACGCCTACTCGACAGACCCTGCTTGAGTGGACCCTGAGCACAGTCCAGAGTAACACTTTTCGCAGGCGAAGTCTCTGATATTGTTTGACTTTTTATTATTATTATTATTTTTATTATTCAAGGGGTGATCTGGCCCTAACGGCCGGCACTGCGACCCTTATGCGTCTTTTGCGCCAAGATCCATAAATTGAATTTAAACTCTGTTCAATGTTCCTAATGAACATTATAACAATGGATGGAGAAGCTAGCCTTATATCCGCAGAATTAAGCAATTTCCTGTCTAAAACCCGTCTTCTGATACTACAAATTGCGACGCACTCACACAATATGTGTTGCTTTGTTTCTACTTCCTTCAGACAAAGTCGACACAAACACGATGCACAAAGGTTTAAATTTTACAAGTGATAATTTACTTTATCATGTCCGGTAAGAAAACCTGTCAGTAACCTTATGTCACTCTTGGTGTGATTAAGAATACTTCCATATAATAGTGGCGCAATTAGTGCTTTGAATTGTCTTAGACCTCCTGAATTTCCCCACAACTTTAAGAAGTCGGTCCTTTCCAAACCCTTAATCATGGTCGAGAAGGAGGACCAATTCGGAATGTTTACCAAACATAGATGATGGAAAAAGGGAAATGTTTGACTGATTGAGATGCAATGTCTTGTCGTTAACCGCAGTCAACGTCTATTCTAAAAGTCAAGCCGAGGTCGAGTCACAGGAATTGGAATATGACGGAATCCCTCTAGAAACTTGCAAGCGAAATCTGTATGGATTTGTTCCGCTAGGGAAACTAATGAAAGATTGGCAGATGGACAAGTGAAACTACTCGACAGATTTGCATTCTCTTAGGAGCTTAAAAGAGATGCTTTCGCATCCACGAGGATAGATTTCAATGGTGGTTGTTGTAAGTACTGTTTTTAAGAAAACATGCTGAGCGGCTAAAGGTACCGTCAAATGGCTTCTGCCGGAATTGCATGTATGATGAGGAGGATCGAACTCTTTATCTGCCATTGCCTGGCGATTTTTGCTTAGATACATGATTCATTAGAATCTAGGAAGACACACGATTTCTTTGAGTTGTCGGATGTCAAAATTTATCTTAGGAGTTTCATAAGAAGCTAACATTGGATTAAGGGTAAGGACTAGTATGGTAACCTTATAACTGTTCCTTTGTTTTACAACGGACCTCAGAATCTATATGTGCTGACGTAAAGCATTTTGAAGCCGCTTCAAACCTAAGTAAGAACAACTAAAATTTGAGGTTGAACAAAAAAGGCCCTGGTCTGCAATCCAAAACAATTAATTTAGACCTCAAAAAGATCGAAAAGTGATTGTCATTGTATTCTAAGGGCAAACAAAAAGTCGAGAGAGTTAAGCACAAGCATAATGTATAGCTTTAACCGATTTTTGTTTTTGGATTAACCGAATTTTTTGCAAAAAAATTTTCGGTTGTTGAATTACTTAGTTTCGTTACTTTATTTGGCCGTGTTTAACAACCTATAATAGGTCTTTGGCCTGTTTCAAAAGAAGTTTCCAGTTATCTCTATTCTTAGCACGAATTCCCCAGTTTCACGCACGTTGTCTCAACATGTCTTCGGTAACTTGTTTACCCCACTGGAGCTTAGTGCGGCCTCTTTCGAGAAGGCCGTGGGGCTGGTTTTTTCAAAAAGGCTTTTCATGCCGGTGCTCTGTCGTCCATGCGCTTGACGTGTCCACCCCATTTAAGTCTTCGTATTTTAATACGCTTAACTTTGTTGGTATCTGCGTATTGTCTATATTGCTCGTCGTTTCTTCTTTGACGAAAGTCATCACCATCACGAGCGGGTCCGAACATTCTTCGTAGAATCTTCCTATCTTCTTGAATTTATTTGGAAAAACCGGTTATCACAACGAATTTGATTTATCAGTGTAGGCAAAGCCATATTTGGGAAACTGGTAGAAATTGCTGATTTTAACCTTATAACAATAAAACTGTTCGCAACATGGAAAAACGGGTCACACCTGCCTATAGGAGGTGTCAAATTTGGACTACACCATTCCCAACCTTATCTTAGATGCTTCATGTTTAAATGTTAGCTGAGGATTTCGCATTTGAAAAGGAAATGGGATTGTTAAACCGTTTCGTGTTCGAAGACGTAAACTATCGGAACTACTGAAGTGTTAACCAAACCGAACTGCTAGAATCTGTGGAAATAACTTGCTTAAGATAAAAAACGATCTTGCTTAAGATTTCTAAGAATTTAGACTTTGGAAAGGAAGTTTGTTCATTTACCAGTTTATGGTTTGAAGACAGTAAACATTTATACAATGGCTTAATGATTATATGTTACCCATTCCCTGTTCCTCTTTCCTTTCCCATGAGTTTTGACGACAGTCAAGCTGCACTGATGTCTTTAAACTTATTCACCACATCTTCTATTCTAGTTGGTCAGAGCTAAGAATAACGTTGATAATGGGCAAAATAATACAAAAAAAAAACAGGAGTCTATCTTTACCTCCTTACAACAAGTTTTTTCTTAATCTACTCCACAATCCGCAAAATTTGACACCAAAATAAACTACGATTTCGAACTCTAACTGGTTGTAGGGGGGCAAAGAAAGATCCAGTGTTATTTTATTTTTCCATTTTTCAGCTCTCGAAAGATCATAATCAAAAACTCTAGCATGTGCCCCATACCAATAAGTTTTTTTTTAGAAAAAAAAAAGTCCGTCTCCGCTGCAAATGTTTCCAGAGTTGTGTCTACCACTATTTTACTCGGGAGTATCTATAGTGGCAACTTCAAAAGCTACCTTGTAGGGTCGCCAGAATAATGTGGCCTATTTATAGGGTAAGCCATAATAAAAGTCTTCGTAATAGGAGTTATAATGGTATTTAAATATTAGTCAGATAACTTGGGCTTCTATTCAGCGAACACTGTCGAAGAATCTACGCACCTAAGGAGACAGCCAAATAAACGAATCCCGACAGTAATTTGATTACTATATTATCTCATTAACTTGAAATGGGTTTAATAAGAAAAAAACTGTGAGACAATTATTTTCTCCACCACATATCGACATTTTTTAGTCTTCCATCTAGGACTTATTTGTTTTCCTTATTGGTTCCTCCTATATTTATTGGATTTTTTTTGTCGAAATGAATTCCTAAATACGTTTTAAAAAATAGATCTCTAGTTAACAGGCGCCATCTAGTAACAGCTTTTAGAAAAAAGTTTAACATTTTGGTAATTATTCATCTTGGCTGTTACAACCGTAATACTGTAGTGCCAGCAATAATGACACAGTACATTGTTGAAGCAGTATTTTTTTTTTTTAAATTTGACTGCTGTTAACTTACGTTACTTTCCACTGTTAAGGCTGGGTTATTCGAGAGAAATCTTAACGTAAGCGTTACGCTGATTGTTTTTGTTTTTGAAGAGGTTATTTGAATATTTTGCTACGTTATGGCTACGTTAAGGTTTCATTTGAATAACATTGTTTTTTTTTTTGTATTCTCATCTTAAACTTCTGATTCCTTTAAAAAAGATTCAAGTACTGAATTTATGAAACATTTTCATTCCAAAATACATATCATATGCTACAAAAAACATCTATAATCAACAATTTTTAAATTTTATTTTTTTGAATACAACTCTACATTTAATGTTAAATAAGTAATGTCTAAAGTAAATGCATACAAGATTTTTGAATTTAAATATATATTGAAAAAATATTAATAAAAATCAATAGTTGGAACTCTTAAATAATACTCAATAGTATGAAATTATGATATTTCTATTAGAGATTTGAGTTATTTTTCAAATCAATAGAAACTTAATAAAAGAGCTTTTGGAGGATATGGCATTTTGAAATGTTAACGTTAAAAAAAAAATCATAAATATATGTATGAAGCAATTTATGCATATATCGATTATAACATACGAATATAATAAAAACATCAGATTTAAAAAAATTTCAAAAAATACAATGAAAAACATTAACATATAAATACTTTCATTCTCATATATATTTGCAAAGCCTAAGAAAATTTTTTATATTAACTTTTTATATATTAACATTATAGTTCCGAGGTTTTTTGATTGCTTTAATGGAGAGGATAAAAAGAAATACTTACTTAAACGAAGAAGAGAAAAATATTTGTGGCAATCATGATGTGTCTGGTGTATCAACAAACAATTCAACTGTATATACAAAAAAAATAATTGATTTTTTATTCAACAATACAATTTGTCAATAGAATTAAACTTTTGGTTAATTCAACAACGAATTAATTGAAAATTAACCAATTTTACAAACAATTTGTTTCTGTGCTTGATATTTAATTATTTATGATTGCCACAATAATATGATTTCTCTAAATGTTCTCTTGAAAGAGAATCAATTAAAAGAAATTAATTAAAAAGAAGATGAACAAGAAATTTTAAGCTATTTTAAACATCTTTGTAAGCGTTAAAGCAATCAGAAAACTCTTTAAAATATAATTACAATTGTGGATACATATTACTGCAGAACACAGAAAACCTTAAAAAATAATTTCGAAATTCTTACTTTTTCCCTTATTCTTTTGCCTTGGAGTGCAAATATTTTTAAATATATATTACCATAAATATGTTGCAATTTTCTTTTTAATGTTCTCTAAAAATTTATTTGTTTAATTAATTTTTATCAGTACTTTTTTTTTTTTTTTTGTTGGCCTCTTTTTAATAAATAGTTGGTAGTTTTAAAAATTACATTAAAATAATGAAAAATTAAATAATTTTTGGTATTTAAAAATATAGTAAAGTGTTGTAGTTACTTTTGCGTAATAATTAATTGAAAATAATATATTAATTTTGTTATGTATGTAAGTTGTTTTTTATAATTTTTAAATAAATACTTAACCTAAATAATTAATTATAGAAAATAAAAAATAATATGTAAATTAAAATAGATTTCTTTTGATAGGAATGCAAATTTATTATTAAGTTATAAAATTAAACATCAATTGAAAAACAAAAAAAAAATTGTTATGTTATGACTATAAAAGAAACATTTTAATATTACATCAATGATACTTTTAGAATAGATATTTTTGTTAATACAATATCATTTTAATTTATTAATTTTTAGTACATAAATAGAGACATTTCTAAATATAAAAAAATTAAAAAAAACGTACGTTTATTACATTTCTACCGAAAATGCATTGATTTTAAAACAGTCGAATATTGGTACTCACAATTGAATTTTTTTATATAACAAAGTTTTAAAGTTTGTCACAATCAAATATAGGAGAATACATCAATTTTCGGTTGATATAAACAAATAACTCAATTAGAAATTTAATTTTATGTAAAAACACTCAAATAACTAATCCAGTTGCCTCAACCATAAATATTCCGGTCTCATTTTTGGGGTAATCGTAACTGGTCATTCGGTTGTCACAACCTCAATTCACTTGTGGACACCACACTATAATCGTGACATCTGAAATGAGGTGTGACAAACCGAAATGTGGTTGTTACAACCGAATGACCGGTTTAGACAACCTCAAAAATGGAGTTGGAATATTTTTTTTATTGTGTCAATTGGGTTTGTAATTAGCAGCAACCACATTTCGCCATTTTTAAGGTATAGTAACGAATTTTACTTTGGAGCTATGCGGGATTATTAAAAAAAATTCAAAACGATGTGGTTAAAATTTCAGGAAGATCGCACTTCGTCTTAGGGTTCTCCTCATTTTGGGGCAAAACACAACTAACTAGAAATTTGATCAGATCTTCCTAATTTTGAAATTTATGAGGTCTAGGTAATATATACGCATACATTTTGGAGAAAACCGAAAGTCAACTTTTTGCAGTTATGAATTTTTCATCTTGATTTAGAAAATATGCCATAAGTAGTGCAGCTTTACAGTTCGGTGATGAGACAAACAGATAATTTAACATTTACGTTGACAGCCAAGCTGCTCTTAAAGCTCTTAAAAGCTTTTACATCAAGTCGAAAGTAGTTTTCGAATGCTTCGAGAACTTACAAAGTTTAGGGAGTATGAACAAGGTGAAACTAATATGGGTACCAGGTCACATAGGTATTCAAGGGAACGAGAGAGCGGACGAGCTCGCGAAGCAAGGTGCTGATGGTATTGATATTTCTGTACATATTGATCCACCAATCCAGCACTTCAGATCACTACGCGACATTCAAAACACTGCAATGGCTAATAGAAAGTGGAGAGAGCTAACAACAAGTGCGATCAGTTGAAGATTGTGGGCATGCTACAATCTAAGAAAGACTGAATACTTTGTCTCACTCACCAGATGAAACTGCCGTGTACTTACTGGAGTGATCACCGGGCACTGCCTAATAGGTTATCATAGAAAGAAAATGGGACTTATTTCTGATGCCAGCTGTAGAAGGTGTGATGAACCTAACACTGAAGAAACGGTGGAACATATTCTTTGCCAATGTCCTGCTTTGGACAGAACCCGACTGCACATATTAGGCAGACATGACTTCGAGAGCTGGGAAACCTGTTTCGAATGTCGACCTAAGGCAAATAGTACAATTCGCGATGAGGACAAACGCGTTCTAAAAATGCGAAACTCTTAAAAAAATTTTTATTGAAACTTGCTTGTCGAAATTATAGTGAATTCAGATCAGTCCACACGCCATTTATAAATTTTGCAATGATATTTTTTTTACATTATTGCAAACCTTTGGTTTTCGGGTTTCTCCAAAATGTATGCAAAAAGGGGAAATTTCCTCCCCAGACCAAATTAAAAAAAAAAAAGTGAAATAAAGAAAACAAAAAAAGGGAATTGGAAGAAAAAGGAAAGAAAAAGAAGAAAGAATGAAACTTTCTAAAAAATTTTCCAAAGGAAAAAATTTTTGAAATCCAAAAATTTTTCATAGAAAAAATCGGAAAATTTTAAATGGAAATAATTTAAAAATTTTCATGGGGAAAATTTTTAAATTTTAAAGGAAAAATGTGACTGAATCTAAATTTTTTTTCGAAGAAAAAATATGTCAATCCAGAAATTTTTATTATGAAGAGAAAATTAAACTTTTCTTATAGGAAAAATGAATCAGAATCTGAGTCTTTCTATAGAAAAAAATCCTCATAATCAGAGACTTTTTCTAAAGGAAAAAATCTCTAAATCTGATATTTTTTCTAAAATGTCTCAGAATCTGAGACTTTTTCTATAGGAAAAATGTCTCAGAATCTAAACCTTTGTTTATAGGAAAAATGTCTCAGAGTCTGAGACTTTTTCTATAGGAAAAATGTCTCAGGATCTAGCCCTTTTTCTATAGGAAAAATGTCTCAGAATCTGAGACTTTTTCTATAGGAAAACTGTCTCAAAATCTGAGACTTTTTCTATAAGAAAAATGTCTTTTTCTATAGGAAAAATGTCTCAGAATCTGAGACTTTTTCTATAGGAAAAATGTCTCAGAATCTGAGACTTTTTCTATAGGAAAAATGTCTCAGAATCTGAGACTTTTTCTATAGGAAAAATGTCTCAGAATCTGAGACTTTTTCTATAGGAAAAATGTCTCAGAATCTGAGACTTTTTCTATAGGAAAAATGTCTCAGAATCTGAGACTTTTTCTATAGGAAAAATGTCTCAGAATCTGAGACTTTTTCTATAGGAAAAATGTCTCAGAATCTGAGACTTTTTCTATAGGAAAAATGTCTCAGAATCTGAGACTTTTTCTATAGGAAAAATGTCTCAGAATCTGAGACTTTTTCTATAGGAAAAATGTCTCAGAATCTGAGACTTTTTCTATAGGAAAAATGTCTCAGAATCTGAGACTTTTTCTATAGGAAAAATGTCTCAGAATCTGAGACTTTTTCTATAGGAAAAATGTCTCAGAATCTGAGACTTTTTCTATAGGAAAAATGTCTCAGAATCTGAGACTTTTTCTATAGGAAAAATGTCTCAGAATCTGAGACTTTTTCTATAGGAAAAATGTCTCAGAATCTGAGACTTTTTCTATAGGAAAAATGTCTCAGAATCTGAGACTTTTTCTATAGGAAAAATGTCTCAGAATCTGAGACTTTTTCTATAGGAAAAATGTCTCAGAATCTGAGACTTTTTCTATAGGAAAAATGTCTCAGAATCTGAGACTTTTTCTATAGGAAAAATGTCTCAGAATCTGAGACTTTTTCTATAGGAAAAATGTCTCAGAATCTGAGACTTTTTCTATAGAAAAAATGTCTCAGAATCTGAGACTTTTTCTATAGAAAAAATGTCTCAGAATCTGAGACTTTTTCTATAGAAAAAATGTCTCAGAATCTGAGACTTTTTCTATAGAAAAAATGTCTCAGAATCTGAGACTTTTTCTATAGAAAAATGTCTCAGAATCTGAGACTTTTTCTATAGAAAAAATGTCTCAGAATCTGAGACTTTTTCTATAGAAAAAATGTCTCAGAATCTGAGACTTTTTCTATAGAAAAAATGTCTCAGAATCTGAGACTTTTTTTTATAGAAAAAATGTCTCAGAATCTGAGACTTTTTCTATAGAAAAAATGTCTCAGAATCTGAGACTTTTTCTATAGAAAAAATGTCTCAGAATCTGAGACTTTTTCTATAGAAAAAATGTCTCAGAATCTGAGACTTTTTCTATAGAAAAAATGTCTCAGAATCTGAGACTTTTTCTATAGAAAAAATGTCTCAGAATCTGAGACTTTTTCTATAGAAAAAATGTCTCAGAATCTGAGACTTTTTCTATAGAAAAAATGTCTCAGAATCTGAGACTTTTTCTATAGAAAAAATGTCTCAGAATCTGAGACTTTTTCTATAGAAAAAATGTCTCAGAATCTTAGACTTTTTCTATAGGAAAAATGTACAAAAAGGTCTCAGATTCTGAGACCTTTTTCTATTGGAAAAATGTCTTAAAATTAGAGACCTTTTCTATAGAAAAAATGTCTCAGAATCTGAGACTTTTTCTATAGGAAAAATATCTTAGAATCTGAGTCTTTTTCTATAGGAAAAATGTTTTAGAATTTGAAACTTTTTCTATAGGAAAAATGTCTCAGAATTTGAAACTTTTTCTATAGGAAAAATGTCTCAGAATCTGAGAATTTTTCTATAGGAAAAATGTCTTGGAATCTGAGAATTTTTCTATAGGAAAAATGTCTCAAAATCCTAGACTTTTTTTCACTGAATCTAAGACAGTTTCGAAAGGAAAAGATCTCATAATTTGAGAATTTTTTGTTGAAAAAAAAGTCTTAGAATTTTAAACTTATTCTATTGGAAGAAGGTTTCAGAGTCGTAGAGTTTTTGATAGGAAAAAGGTCGAATCTTAGACTTTCTCTATAGGAATAATAATTTAAGACTTGTTCTATAGGAAAAAAGTCACAGAATCTGAGACTTTTTCTTTAGGAAATTTCGAAAACATCAATTGAAATTCAAAGAAGAGAGTTCAATTGATTAATGAGTTCGAAATATATAATTTTGTGTTTGAAAAGTTCAATAAAAATTCGAAAAAGATTAGTTGAATTTCGGAAACGATCAATTCAAGTTTTTAAACAACAAATTGAAATCCGGAAACATCAACTGATTTATGAAAAATATTAATTGAATTCGGAATAAATTATCAATTGAATATTAAAAAAGATCAATTGAGATTTGAAAAATGTCAACAGATATTAAGAAAAAAAAAACAATTTTAATTAGAAAAGGTCAATTGAATTCCGAAAAAAATAACTTTAAACATTGCAAAAATATCGATTGATATATAGAAACTAGCAAAAAACATTTAGCGAAATTCGGAACGAAGCTATTGAGCTCAATATAGAGCTCAAAATGCTTAGAATATATCAAATAAAAATTGAAGTTCTAATTAAATTTTTTCAAGTTGGATTTACAAATTTAAAATACAATATTATAATTTCTAATGGAGATGGTAATATGGAATCGAAATATTTAAAATTTAGTTTGAAATGGGTTTTTCGAAATTTTTTTATTTATTTTTTTTTTTTCAAATTTTGTTTGGAAATGGTGAAGTAAACAATGGTTTGGCAACTGGTGAACACGAATATGAATTTCAAACACGCAAGAATAATAACGGCATCAAGATTTACTCTTACAACAATAGGCTCATGAGCAATAAGTGCTTGAAAATTTGTCAAATATCGATCTGGCAACATCTCTGCCATGGATGACGACCTGATCTATCTTGACATTTCTCCGAACACTTCCCAATTATGGGAAGTTTGACGTTTAAAAAAACAATTGTTTTTTTTAGAAAAAAACGTGTTGGAATTCAGAGGGGCCCAATTCAAAGTTTGCATTGTTAAATTCAGTTTTCAATCGAGTTTTTCTGAATTTTATTAAAATTATTTTATAAAAAATTTTAATAGGGAATTTCAAGAGCTTTCAAGAGCTTCTCAAATTTTAATCGGGGTTTTGTAAATTTTGTTGAGCTTAAGCAAGCTTTTTTAAAAGCCAATTTAAGTGTAGTGATGTAATAAATGTTTCGAACCGATAGATGGCGTTGAAATTCAAACATTATTGAATTGCTTTGAATATATGACGATCCTGAAAAATGGCTACTTAGCTAGAAAAAAAAATAAATTTCTTATAGCACAACAAATGATTAGAAACAATTTTAAAGATATTTAAAAATTCTCCACTTATGTAGGCTCTTCAAGGTAAAACAGTCAAATTTTAAACTAAATTATTTCACCAATTTGTTTAATTTTTTTTTCTAATAAAAATGTTTCTTTTAATGTTAATAACTATGATTTTCTACAAGATATAATAAATGTTTGAAAAATGTCATTTGAATGACTTTAAAATTTTGTAACGAAAATGATACATTTTTTGAACTTTCGATATTTGATTTTTTTGTTTTAGTAACTTTTTGCTTGATTTTTTTTATTGTTAATAACGATGACCACTGAATCGATATTTTATTGATTGTTTTAAGATTTCATAATAAAACGATATGAAATTTCAATTAGGAGATATTAATGTTAACTGTAGTTATGAAATTTCGATAATATCAGTTTTTTAATTAAAAGATTTTTTTGTTGTTGAATTATTTTAACTAATTTAAATTTAATTTTTTGTTAAATTTAGTAAGTGAAAGTGGTGGTTGGTGGTGGTGGTGATAGAAAATCAATTAGGTACACAAAAAATTTTAAATTTAGCAGTGATATTTGTTGTTTTGTGGTGAAAAAAGAGTGGTGAACAAAATTAGTTGAAGTGAAAGTGAAATTTTTAACAATTTTTTTTTAGAGATTTGTTTTTTTTTTTTCTTTGTTGAAGTGGTGAAGTAAACAAATTGATTTATTGATTTTGTTTAAAATTAATTTAGAATTATTTAGCAGTAAAGGTGATTTTTTTGTGGTGAAGTTGGTGAGTTGTTTCTTAAGTTGACTTAAAACAATTTTATTTTTTTGTTTGTAGTGACAAGAGGTGGTGAGTGCTAAGTTAGCAGTAATTGTCAAGAAAAAAAGAATTGATTTTGATTTTGTGGTGAGAAATCGTGAGAAGTGGTGAGAATTGAATTATGGTGAGTTTTTTGAGATTCAGTTTGATTTTTTTTTCTATTATTTTGTGAGCTGAGTTGTGAGGTGAGAAAAACCATTTTTGATTTTTGTAAATATTGATGTTGAAAGTAGCTGAAAAGTGAGGTGAATTTGTGATTTTCTACTTGTTGTTAAGAGGTGAAAAAAATTTTAAAGTGTTTTTGAAAACACTTTAGTGATTTTGTTTTTTAGTTTTTTTTTTTAAGAGGTGAAGGTGAAATTTTTTTAACATTTTTTTTTAGTTTGAAAAAGAAACGAAAAATAAAAACAAATTTACTAAAGGTGAAAATTAAATGATAGAAACAAAAAATAATGAATTATTTGAAGAAAAAAACTAAAAAAAAAATTTTAATAAAATTTTTAACTTTTTGTTTAAACTATTTCTGGATTATAGCCTAACATTTTTAATAAACCATTTCAAAATTCAAGTGCAATTTAAGGGGGGTTTAAACGAAAACAACAGCCTTAATGTGAGCATTTTTTAAACAGCTTTAAAGAAATAAATGCGAATATTTTTTAATTTCCTTTTTTATTTAAAAGATTAACTATTTTTATATTTTTTAAATTTTATAACACAAAATTTGGTCAACTAGTATTTACAAACTTGCCACTCAAATGCAGAATGTTTTTTTAAAGCAAACTGGTCGCAAATGTATACCAAAAACTACTGAACCGATTTTGATGAAATTTTATTTTGGATTAGTAGATTATTAAATTCTCTAGTAATTACCGTGGCCATTTTTTTTAAATTATTAGATTTTGTTGAAGTTTTGCTAACGTAAAAATAAGAAAAAAAATTTACTTTCCTTTTTTATTAAAATCATAATTTAGTCAAAATTTAAAAAAAAAAAATAATAACCACGATGAGTACTAGAGAATTTAATAACCCGAGTAAAAAAGTTTATATATGAAGGTTAAATTCTTCAAAAAGTTGGATAAAATTATATAAAATTATATATAATTTGATAAATTATATATAATTATTAGAGTTAATTTTGAAAATTTGATCTGCGGGTATCATCATTTTTTTGAAGGATTTAGGTGAACTAAGAAGAATGGCGGTATTTTTTTGGAAAAAAATTCGCTCCTTGGGGTGGTTCAACGCATCTGAAAATGCGAATTTTGAGCTGATTTTTCTGCAGAGCAAAAACGGTTTAATATATTGCAAAATAATACAATGGTCGTTTTTCAAACTCTTAAAAAAAGTTCCAAAAACCCACCACAGAGGGCGGAAATATAAGATTTTTCCATTTTCTTTTAAAATTAATTTTTTAAATATGCACAATTAAAGGACATTTTTAGCTTAACAAAATGATATCAAATATTCCGTTCTATCACAATCCGTTAAAAAGTTATGAGCTCTCAAAAATGGGCAAAAACACGTTTTTTGAGAACCTTGACCTCAATTTTCTCGAAAACATAACGTGATAGAAAAATTTTAAAAATAGACTCAGAATCAGCATCGAAATGTTAATCGAAAACAGGTTTTATGATCCCAGAATATCATCTAAGAACATCACAAAAAAATGCTCTCAATAATGCACAAAAATGCGTTTTTTGTGAACTTTGACCTCAATTATCTCAAAACCCTGACATTACGAATATTTTGGAACCCAGATTTGGAATCAGCATTGAGAGGAAAATCGATAACGAGTGTCCAGACCGCTGACCCATCAAAAAATATCGGTTAGTGTTTTATAATTTTGCCATTAGAAAAAAAACTTTGATGTCTTATAACTTTTTAATGGGTTGTGATAGAAAGGTGCTTCTTGTACCAACTTTCTTAGCGAAAACTGCCTCTTCATCGTGCATGATTAAAAAATAATATTTTTTTTTTTTTTAAAATCAGTTTTTCCGCCCCCTGCTGTGGGTTATTTGAACTTTTTTTGAGAGTTAAAAAAACTGATATTGTATTAATTTTTGCTGTAGAATCGACTGGTGAAATCAGATTTGCAATATATTCAGCCGTTTCTTCTCTGCAGAAGAATTAGCTCAAAATCCTCATTTTCAGATGCTTTGAACCACCCCTAGGAGTGAAAATTAAAAAAAAAAAAAAAATACCGGCATTCTTTTTAGCTCCCCTAAATCCTTTAAAAAAAATGATGATATCTGATAAACAGATGAAGTGACATAGTCACCAAACGAACTCTAATAATTATATCCAGGATTTGGTGAATGTAATTATATAAAATTATAACAAATTATATATAATTTGATAAAATTTTATAAAATTTGAGAAAATTTTATCAAATTAGATCCAAATCCACCAAATCCTGGATATAATTATATACTATTTTATCAAATTATATATCATTTTATATAATTTTATCCTACTTTTCGAACAATTTAACCTTTATATATAATTTTATATAATTATATATAATTTGATATAATTTTATCAAATTAAATATAATTAGTAATATCCCGAGTAAAAAAGATCTGATATAATCATATATGCTATTATATAGTTATTTATATTTTTATATGGTTATGCATGAACTTTGATATGGACATACAAGTTTATATATAGCATTGTATTTTTCCTTGTTTTTTAATATGATAGCATACATATTCATATCTATTTATATACTGATCTATATGAAATTTGATATGACATATAAGGTCGGGAATTTTTAGATATAACAGATAAAAAGATGTATGATTTTATTTATAATTACATCCCGAAAAAATTTTTCAAAATTTTCTAAATCCCGGACAATAAAAAAAAATTCAAGTCCTAAAAAATTTTATAAAAATTTTCCAAAGTCCCGGACACAAAATTTTTTTGGCAATTTTTTTGGAGTAAAAAAATCATTGAAAATGTTTTTATGAGAAATTAAATTTTTTTGAAAAGTTTTTGAGTTCCGAAAAAATGTTTTTAAATTTTCTAAGACACAAACGTTTTTTGGAAAATTTAAATCCCTTATAAATGATTTTAGAAAAATATGACAAATTTTTTATAATTTGCTAAGTCCCGAAAAAATTTCGAAGAATGCAATAAAAACTCTTCTAATTGATAATGTATCCAATCTGATAAAATAATTTCTAATTTCACGTTTAAAATTCCAAAAAATTTTACCAGATTTCATCCAATTATATAAAAATTTATCTAATTTTAACAGATAAGATATGATTTAATACAATTAGATAGACCCATTTTTGGGATCAAACTTAATCAAATTTGATATTATTTTATCAAAAATAATAGAATTTGATATAATCGTATAATATTCGATCCGCCAATTTTCGGATCAAAATTAATATGGATTTACATAAAAGCATATCTGTTCATATATAATTAAATATTGCGTCATATAACTTTTTTTTACTCGGGATATTATTATTACATAATATATAATTTGATATAATTTTATCAAATTATATATAATTAGATAAAAAACTTTTTTACTCGGGAATCTTTAAATCAAAAATTATTTCATCAAAATCGGTTCAGAAGTTTTTACTGTTTCAAAATCGGTTCAGAAGTTTTTACTGTACAACTACAGCCAATTTTGTCCTTATTGGGTAGGCAGTATGCGGCTGCGTCGGCAATTCGACTTAATAGCACGCTGCAATGGAGGAGCAGCGATTGTGGCCATAGCGCGATCTTGAAGAAGATAACAATACCACAAAATGTGACTGTGCTCCCTCTTTGAGCCTCCAGGGAGTCTTGGATGGGGGATACTCCGGGTAGTGGAGCTACCATAAATTTTTACACAGATGGATCGAGGCTGCATGAACAAGTGGGCTTTGAAGTCTATTCTGAAGAGCTTGGGTTGAGCCTGGCTCGTAGATTGCCAGATCATTGCAGTGTTTACCAGGCAGAGATGCTGGCAATAAAGTGGCTGACTGGTTGAGCTGCAATGTCTTGTCTACAACCGCAGTCAACATCTATACTGACAGTCAAGCCGCGGTCAAGTCCCTGGATTCAATGTTTCTGAAAACAAGATCTGCCCTTAACTGCCGCACGTCTTTAAATGAGATGGCCAAGCAGTTTAACATACGACTCATATGGGTCCCAGGGCACAGAGACATTCCAGGGAATTGCAAAGCCGATGCGCTTCCAAGACTAGGGACTACCTTACAGGTTCCAACAGAATTGGAATGTGTTGGTATGCCTCTAGAAACTTGCAAGCAAAACCTACGGCTTTGTTCTGCGACGGAGACAAATCAAAGATGGGCAAATGGATGGACGTGTGAGACAACACGACTGATTTGGCCTTCTCTTAATCAGGGGCGCACAAGTGAGCTGATATCGCTTCCAAGAGGAGAGATTTCGACGGTGGTTTCTATAGTTACCGGACACTGTTGCATGGATTGCAATTGCCCGGCACTTTCTGGTCAGAGACTTGCTTCACTGGGATCTAGGGAGCTGTACGATCTTTCTGATTTGTCGGATATCAAAATTCAATATCTAAGGAGTTTCATAAGAAGCTCAAACTGGTTTAACGACAGGAACTAGTAGGAAAACCTACTACGGTCCCGTGGTATCAGAGTCTACGTGTGTTGACGTAAAACGTCAACAGCCACTTACAACCTAACCTAACCTTGTCCTTAAAAAAACATTTTACAATTGAGTGGCAACCCTGGCAACTCTAGTTGACCAAAATTTTGTTTATAAAGTTTTAAAACTATTACAATAATTTATCTTTCAAATACAAAAAAAACCGAATTAAAAATATTGCGTGTTTATATTTTTTTCAGCTGTTTAAAAATTGTTCACATTAAGAGTGTTTTTTTTGTTTAAACCCCCCCTAAGTATAATTTAAATTTAAATCAACTCCCTTTTTCCAGTACCTGCTTGATGTATACTCGAACAACATTTGAATTCAATATTATATTCACTGTGAAAACAAATACTTTAAATCAAACCCTGGTTTTACAGGGTTTGATTTGAAGTATCCGTTTTGCTAAAGAAAGCTAAAGAAAGCAAGATTTATTAAAGTATAATTCAAGCATTTACTGTAACTGAGGGCTTGTTTTATACTTGAATTAAATTTAATTTTTAAGTAGTTAAGGGGATTTAGAATAAAATACCTAAATTTTTAGTTTTTGGAAAAAAATACATTCAAAGCATAAATATAATGAAACAATTTAAATAACACTTACATACATTTTTATTAATTTTTTTTTGGAAAAATACATACAGACTAATTTTAATAATTTTTTTTTGTAATTTTGTTTTAGTTAAAAATACTTAAAATACATTGATATTAAGAAAACACACATAGGTTTCAAAAAAATCAGGGAAAATATAAAGCATTTCAGTAGTTTTGTTTAAATGTTTTTTTTAGTAAAAGTGTTTAAATTTTTAAATTTTTAGCTTTTAGTAAGAGTTGATTTAGGATTTTTGTTTCTTTAAGGATTTGTGTGATAATAAATTTTTTTTAAATAATTTTTTTTAAAAGGTTTTAGCTTTGTTAAGGTGTTTTTTAAAGTTTTTAAATGAAGTATGATTAAGAAGAAAATAAAAAAATTTTAACTGAATTTTGTTTAAACTAATAACTAAAAAAACCATAGCCTTGTTTTTAGTGATTTTCTTTTAATAGCCTTAAGATTTTTAGATTTACACTATTTTTGTTTTTTTTTTCTCAGTGTATTCAGTGAGTGAGTGAGTAAGGTGATTAAATTTTTAATTATAGTAAAGTGTTTGGAAAATTTGTTGTGACTACATTTTCTTTTTATTAAGTGTTTTTTTGAAAGTGAATGTGTTTTTTATGAGTGTTTTGTTAAGAAAATAAACAAAAAAATATTTAGTATAAATTGTTTTTAGTTTTTTTGATTTAGCTTTTTATGTTTAAAATGTTGTTTGAAAAAAAAAATTTCATTAACACTTTTGAACGCGTGAAACGAGCTTGTAAATTTTTATTATATTTTTTTTTTCGTAAAAATTTGTGTTTAAATTATCATTCCCAAACCAGTGTTTTTGTTTTTCTTTTTTTTTATTAAGCATAATTTAATTAAGCAGGGCGTTATATTCATTTAATATAATATGCAGCAAAATGTTACATGATTTTTAATGACATTTTGATAAAGTTTGAAAATTATGGTTGGTTGGTTTGTATGAAGTATTTGAAATTTTTATTTTGAGATTTGTTTCATAGCAGTGATAATGATAAATTTCATGTGACTTTCATGGAATATTTATGTAATTTTCATGAGTTTTTTTAATGTTTGTTGATTTTTTGTTGTATTATAATTTGGTTTAGTTTGTTTACTTGTGATTATTATGTTTTAAAAAGTTTATTTTATTTATTTTTTAAGGTTGTGAGTTAATTGTTTTTTGAAGGTTTTTGTTGATGGTTTAATGACATTATAATGGTATGTTTTTTTAAAGTGTTTGTTTTTCTTTGATTTTTATAATAACCAGAAAAAATTGTTATGGTGATGTATCACTGTGATAATTTTTTAGTTTTAATTTTCGAAATTTTTGTATGTGTACTTAAGGTTTTTAAAAGCCAATACTTTTTGCACCCAATAAACATTTTTTAAATTTAAGTGTAATTTAAATCACATTTTCAGTTTAAGCTTGTATTACTCTAATTTGTAGATTATGCATAAACTACAGTTGAATTCAACAGCATAGTCAAACAAAATGGTAACTTGCTATCAAGCCCTGTTTTTAAACTAACTCAATAGTTTAACAGAGTAAAAGCCAGGGTTTAAAAAAATTTATCCATTTTGTTGGCGTAAGCTATTTAATTCAATGGTAAATCAAACAAGATTTTAAAAAAAGTGTGTTTTTATATTTTAATTTTAAATTATTTATTGGGTTTGTATTTTGGATTTTAATTAATCTGTTTTGCTGTTTTGTAAAATTGTGTTAGTCAGTCTGTGTTAATTGTTCATCATCACTATGATGATTTTAAATATTGAATGTTATTTTAGCTGACATTGTAATTTTTTAGAAGTTTTTGTTGTTGTTTTGCATTGCGATATACCATTATGATTATTTTAATAAAAGTGACCTAATTAAAAAACAATATTAGAGTTTATAAAATGTTTTTTTTCGGGTCTTTATCACTATGACAGTTAATAAGTTTTGTTTATAATTAAAAACTTTTATTTAAGTATTTATGATATTTTATTTAGCATTCAATAACTTTAAAGCTAATATTATCAATTTATAACAAATGCTAAAATATGGGGCATAAGAGCGAAATTTTTTCTTTAACTTTTGATTTTCCCAAGTGTCCGGCCAAATTTTTATTCCAGTGGATTAAATTAAAAAAGTCTATGTCTTGAGACACATAATACTTATTAATTTTGATGCGCTGAACACGAAAATCAAAAAAAATTTAAATTAGTCAAACAAAGATATCGCTATTTGAAATTTTCCAAAAAAAGGCTGTTTTTCCTATGTTCAAGAATTAAAAAAAAAAAAATATACAAATTTCTTTCGCTTTACTCTTTCATAAAGCCTGACACAATATTTCATTTAAACCTTATTTGGACCAAATCGGATTATTTTAACCCGTGGCGTCCTTCGATCAAAATTTAGTTTTTTTTACAAAATTTTCACCATAAATTCTAAACGGGCTGTAGGCAAAATCGCCCAAAGAAAAATGGCCCAAAAAAGAAAACGAAACTTCGCCAAAAAATTTTTCATACAAATTTGGGTCATATTTCATATGAAAAGTTACTCAACATTTTTGGGCAAATTTTCATAGTTTCTGGGCAAAATTTCGAAATTAAAAATTGGGTGATTTTTCATTACGAAAAATTACCCAAAAATTATATATGAAAAATTGCCTAATTTTATATTGTTTTTATTTTTTGTCAAAATCTTAAAAATCTGCAGCGCTTTGATCGGTGCTAATTCCAATTTTTTTTTCGTTAAAATTTAAGTTTCACACTTAAAACTTTTACATCAATTACTTATGCATTTTACGGGCTGTATTCTCAAAACATCGATCTATAAAAATAAATAATAACCACGTAACCTATGGTCTTATCTTAAAGGTTTTTGTCTTTGTCTTAAAGTTCTTCTGCGTAGCCGGCCTTCGTCCGGGCTTAGGGATTACAAACTCCATGCCTTAGACCCATCCTCTGCTCAAAAGAAAACTTTTCTGTGTAGTATGTGTTTTGGAAAAAATGTGTAAGAAGAAATCTTTTTTTATTTTAGAATAATAGAATAATAGGATTTAACTCAAATTAATATTTTAATAAAAGATTGTGTCAAGCTCTATTAAAGGGTCAAGGGCAAGATATTTTGAGATTTTTTTTAATTTCTAGAACGTAGGAAAAACCGCCATTTGTTGCAAATTTCAAATAGCGATACCTCGAAAACCGTTCGACCGATTTTAAAATTTTGTTAATATTTGTTTTCAGCGCATTAAAATTCATAAGTATGATATGTTGCGAGAAAAGTAATTTTTTTATTATTATTATTATTTTCAAATTTTCACAAATCCAAAACTTTGATCGCAAATCCAAAACTTTGATGGCTTTATTTAATCCGAATGACCTCAAATTTGTACCACATAAAGAATAAAAGTTGACCCCCTTTTTAGGGATGTTTTTTACGAGTTGTTGGAATAGAGCCAAAAATGCTCGTTATGTGTGGGAGTTAGAGGGTTAACACATTCCACAAAAATATTTTCCCTTATATTTTCTAGAAAGATGATGATCATACCTGATACCTCAGGTGTAAAGAACGCATACTAATGTATGACGATTTCCTGCCAGAACGGCCAAAGGGGAAAACTTTAAGCCCTCTAAAATAAAATTCCGATGTGATCTTTCGAAACGCCGCCACACACATACTTATTTTTTTCGTATTGTACTGTGTTATTACTATTTTTTAAATTTTTTGAAAATGTTTTATTCCAGTTTTCGAATCTTTACAGGTATCAATAGCAAGACCACATTAATTTTTTAACCATATTTCCAATTTCTAGAGTATAAAAAAATAAATATGTGGACTTTTGCACTGCCAGGGTTGCATGGTTATCATTTCACAATGGGGTGTTTTTTTTTTGAAAAGGCCAAATTGGCTGTCACGATACAGCAAAAACAGGTGTACCAGTTTTAGTTCTGTTAATTTTATTTTGTAGAAGAATAAAAAATCTAGTCCCTGGCATAGATTTTTGAATCTTGGATTTTAGTAAAAAATTTGAGACGTTAAACGAAAAAAAATGGAGAAATACATAAAAAATAAATTTTCTTTGGGTATAAAAAAAAGCATAAAATTAAGAACTTGAAAAAGTTCTTCGTCTGGGACTAAAGCTTTTAATTATATATAAACTCAAAAAAAGGCCGATCCAAAATCGGGCCACCCGTTTTTGTTGTAACGTGGCAGCCTATTTCGAATAATGATTATGAGAAAACACCATTTAAAATTTTTTATGTAATTTTTGCAGCATACAATGAAATATTAAATAAAAAACAACGATTTCTAGAGGTTTATTTGTTTTATATAATTAGCTTCTACCTGGTCAATAATGTGCTGTAGAGAGACCCCCACAACATTTATTTAAAACATACCTACCCTTAATACCACTCCCTAATTGGGCTTCCATTTAATTTTTATTAAATTTGCTCCCATTGTAATTTACATAGGGGGGCTCTTACACTGAAAAAAAAGACATAACTAAATTTAAGGAAAAAATGTCTTTGAAAATTTATCATGAATTTTCCTAAAATTTAGTTAAATTTAACTTAAAAATGAGAAATTTTCTTAACTATGAGGAAAAAATTTTAGTTCATTTACTTATAATTAGTTCATAGTTTTCTTTAAATGGATTTTTTAAATATTAGGAAAAAAATTCTTACTGCCAAAGAAATTTTCCACAAATCTAAGAATCGTATCTTTATTTTTAAGACATATTTCTTAAAAAACAATTTAGTTCAAGTCATAGATGGGAATTTTTCATTACCATTGAAATTTAATTACCATTGGTTGATATCAATGGTAATGAAAAAATTTTCATTACCATTTAATGGTAATTAAATTTTTTTAATTGAAAAAATAATTACTAATGGTAATGAAATGCACCAATTGTTGAAAAACACCAATTATAATTGGTTTCAAAACCATTGGTTTGCACATTTTTGTTTTTTTTTTGAAAAGTTAAAAATTTAAACATCAAAGTATGTTTTTACAAAAAAAAATATGAAAATGTTAAAGACAAAAAACAAAACGCAAATAAAAATTTCAAATATTGTGTTATACAAAGGCAATCAACGTGTGTTTGGTTTATAAAATGTGAAAAACTAAAACACCATATAACAAAAAACAACAGATTTTTGCAAATATTAACGATTTTGACAATATTGTGACGACTTTTACTAATGGTAATTATTTTTTTTAAGTGATGACATACCAATGGTAATTATTTTTTTTTAATTTTCATTAGTAATTAAATTGATAAATAATTTAATTGGTACAATTGATACAACCAATGGTAATGAAAAAAATTTCATTACCATTGACATCAATTAAATGGTAATTAAACCATCAATTAATTGGTCCCTTTAATTAATTAGTCCCATCTATGGTTCAAGTTTAGTTAAAATTTACTAAAAAAAACATCATCGTATTTCTCTTCTTTGAATTGAGGAAGTGTACTTCTTACAATTTAGTTAATGACTTCTGAGAATTTAGTAAATAACTTCTTAGAATTTAGTTAAAAATTCAAAATGGCGATATCTCGAAAACTAAGCGAGATAGAGCGAAACGGACGAAATTTTTAAAAGAAAGACTACAAAGAAAAATATGGAATAGCCTAGCTCTGCATATCTGTCGGGGTCTCAAGACCCTAATTTCAGATCTAAAATTTGAAATTCCCGAGATTTTATATATACACATATCTCGGTAAATACTGCCAACACGAGAAAACGTCCAACGGCATTTTTGTAGCTCTTGACTCGTAGAACACTTCCGCAAAATACCCGAAAGCCTCCGACCAATAGTTTTTGAGTTATCCAGTTTTTAATATTCTCAAGACCCTATCAGACCCCTTATTACCGTATCTCAAAAACTAAGCAAGTTTGAGCGAAACGGACACAAGTTTTGATTCAAAATCTATTGGCTCCTTAAACGACCCAACGGGGTCTCGAGTTAAATGGGGTCCGAACCCGTGGGTCCAGGGTCTAGACCCAATCTATTTCTAAAATGTGAAGTATAATTTTTCCCATTTTCTAGTTAAAATTGGCTTAAAATTAATTAACTTTGTTTTCCTTATTTTTGGGAAAATTATGAACTAAAACCAAGAAAAAAAATCTTTGGAGCCAAATCATTCCCTCTTTTTCTCAAAATTTGGTTAATTTCCCCAGATTTTAGTTCACTTTTTTTTGAGTGTAGGGAGTCGTGATAATGGTAAGGTTTTTTCTGGAAAAATATTGAAGAGTAAACATTAATGCACTAAAAAAAAAGTGAACTAAAATCTGGGAAAATTAACTCAATTTTGAGAAAAAGAGGGAATGATTTGGCTCCAAAGATTTTTTTTCTTGGTTTTAGTTTATAATTTTCCCAAAAATAAGGAAAACAAAGTTATTTAATTTTAAGCCAAGTTTAATTAGAAAATGGGAAAAATTATACTTCACATTTTAGAAATAGATTGGGTCTAGACCCTGGACCCATAGGTTCGGACCCCATTTAACTCTAGACCCCGTTGGGTCCTTTAAGGGTTCCCATAGATTTTGAACCAAAACTTGTGTCCGTTTCGCTCTAACTTGCTTAGTTTTTGAGATACGGTAATAAGGGACCTGATAGGGTCTTGAGAATCTTAAAAACCGGATAACTCAAAAACTATTATTCGGAGGGCTTTCGGGTATTCTGCGGAAGTGTTCTACGAGTCAAGAGCTACAAAAATGCCAGTATTTACCGAGATATGTGCATATATAAAATCTCGGGAATTTCAAATTTTAGATCTAAAATTAGGGTCTTTAGACCCCGACAGATATGCATAGCTAGGCTATTCCATATTTTTGTTGTAGTCTTTCATTTGAAAATTTCATCCGTTTCGCTCTATCTCGCTTAGTTTTCGAGATATCGCCATTTTGAGTTTTTAACTAAATTCTAAGAAGTTATTTACTAAATTCTCAGAAGTCATTAACTAAATTCTAAGAAGTACACTTCCTTAATTCAAAGAAGAGAAATACGATGATTTTTTTTTTAGTAAATTTTAACTAAACTTGAACTAAATTGTTTTTTAAGAAATATGTCTTAAAAATAGAGATACGATTCTTAGATTTGTGGAAAATTTCTTTGGCATTAAGAATTTTTTTCCTAATATTAATAAAAATCCATTTAAAGAAAACTATGAATTAATTCTAAGTGAATGAACTAAAATTTTTTTCTCATAGTTAAGAAAATTTCTCATTTTTAAGTTAAATTTTTCTAAATTTTAGGAAAATTCGTGATAAATTTTCAAAGACATTTTTTCCTTAATTTTAGTTATGTATTTTCCTTAATTTTAGTTATGTCTTTTTTTGGAGGTAGAGTGTAAGTTTGTACTGAAAAAATGTTAAGGTGTAAAAATTAATGGGGGTCGGCCTTTTTTTGTCAAATCTTTAATAAGTGTAAAAACACTCACAAATCAAATTTGAGTGAAATATGATTCTTTTTGTTGAGAATAAACCGTTTTAACTGAATATCGGGTGAAATATTCACAAGGGGCCTAAGTCCAAAATGGTCCGACGATAATCAGATTTGATAAGGTTATTAATGTACGCGTTTAACATACATAAACAAAATTTTAATAAAATATTTTCTATTTTCATGTAATTGGAGAGATTTATGTGAAAATTGGGAAGGTGGTTTTTATGGGGGCTACAAGAAGAACTGATCCGATTCCTCCAAAATTCGGAATGGTGATTTGTGAGGACAAAACACGTTTACGGTGCCAAATTTCGAAACGAAACCTATTATAGTACGGTTATTAGAGTTATTTGATCCAAAACTAAAGAGGACCTTTGTATGGGGGCTAGGTCTAAATATGGACCGATTTTTTCCAATTTCAATAGGCTTCGTCCTTTGTGCAAAAGAGGCTCAAGTTACAAATTTCAAGTCAATTGGTTAAAAATTACGGCCTGTATCGTGTTTACGTGGACAGACAGGCGGATGGACGGACAGACATCGCTAAATCGACTCAAAAAGTGATTCTGGGTCGATCGGTATACTTGAATGTAGGTCTAGACCAATTTTTCGGATAGTTACAAACATCAGCACAAACTCATTATACCCTGTACCACAGTGTGGTGTAGGGTATACTAATTTGAAAATAAGAAAACTGCAATACAAGTTTTTCAAAAAATCGAAAAAAATTTTGCAATACATTTCTTTACTAGAAGAAGTTTAAAGTCTCACAGTTGGATTAAGGGGACAATAATTGGATTTGTTTCGGTCAAAAACCTTTTGTGGGCTTGGACCCACAAAATAATTAGAAAAGTGTATTTTTTTAATCGTACATATTATAATAAATGAATTTGTAAATATTTATCGAGATGGGCAAGGTTTTTTTCGTTATCATTTATAGCGAAAGGTTTGTCAATTTTTGCGGAACTTAGCCGACACGCATTTCTATCTGTGTCAAGAGATCAAAAGAAGACAAAAATCTCTTTTGGTTTGTTTTTATGAGAGCAAAGCCATATTTTATAGGAATTTGAATAAGGGTATGAAACAATTAGCCGCGTCCTTGTAAAAGGCAAAAAATCAACAAGGGGAAATGTGCTCCCCTGCACGAACCGATTTAAAAATGATCTGATAAGCATGTAATATTTAGCTTGAAGTGGGAGTGACATAATTCTATAATAAATAGAAGCTCTCGTTTTTTTACAAAAAAAAAAAAATAATATCTTACGATAAATTAAATTTATAAACTTTGATGCGCTAAACACAATTATAAAAAAAATTTGAAAATATTTTAAAATCGGTCAAACGATTTTCGAGATTACGCTTTTTCCTTTGGTGAAGAATTAAAAAACTCAAAAATTCGGTCGAAGGGGCTGAAATGGTCATGTTTGTTTTATCACTGATTCATTTACTATCAAAAGATATTATCGTTTTTAGATTCAGAATAGATTAGAAACATTTAATCCACAATGGTATATCACTGTGCTAAAGTAAAAAAGTTATGTTTCGATTTTGTATATGTTAAGATTTTTTTGTTTACCGTTTAAATGTTAAATCAGATATTTATAATGTCATATAGTCCTAAATAATAAATAAATAATATTTATGTTTGTTAAATGTGTGTTATTAAACCTTATTATGTATTTAAATATTATGAATAAACTGTAGAAATTTTGTTATTATCGATTTATACCCAAAAGTTTTAAAACAATTGTATGGACTTTGTGACACTGTGACCTATAGCGAGTGATAATTGTGAAAAATGTCTTAAAGAATTTTGTTAAAGATTTTTTATATATGATAATACCAATTTATTAAATCCAAAATATTGTTATGATAATGTTATATATATCACTGTAATAATTTCCATGGTGTTTCAATTAATCATCATAATTTGATCAATGATTTTTTTCAGTTAAAATTTAGATTTATCACTGTGATATAGTCTTTTTTATGATTTTGTTTTATATTTTTATTAATTTAGTTATAACGTTGTTTTAAGTATTGTTTTATTTTTATAATTTTATTTTTATTTCTTTCAATTTAAGGATGAGGTGAATTGTAATATCACTGATGTTGTTCTATTTGTGATATGTTGAGTTTCTACAATAACTCTCTTTTCTATTTTTGATTTTGTTGATGTTGTAGTTTTGTGTTGAAAGAGAGAGTGAGTGTTTTTTTGATATTTGGATTTTTTTTTCTGATTTGATTTGATCTGATCATCTGGTGATATATGATAATACTTTTTGTTGTTGTGATGATGATTTAATGTTGATGAGAGTACGCGTGTTGTTTTGATTTATTTTTGTTTGCAAATGCATTAAAATTGGCAACTTTTTTTATAAAATTTGATCATTGAATGTTTTTTTTTTGTTTTATAATGATATTTGAGATTATAAGAATTTTTGTTTTTTTGGTGCTAAAGGTGGGAGATTTGAAGTTTTTATAAAGATTTTTAAAGTTTGAACTTAGACAACCGTTTGAAAGTTAGATAAAAAGATTTTTAAATAATACAGGTGAAATTTTTTAGCAGTGAATTATATGGTGAGAAGAAAAATGATTGAAATAAACAAAATATTATAAATAATAAATAATTAAATATAAAATAAAAAAATAAATAAATTGAAAAGTTTGTTACAAGATATTGTTACACATAAGAAACCTACAAGAGACTGCAAAATTTTTATTTACTCTGTTTATTAAAAAAAAAAAAAATAATTGTAATATTTTATTTTGTCGCTACTTCGTAAAAAACATCTATGTGTTTTAAGAAGAACAAAATTTGAAGAGAGTTAAAAATAGTTTAACTTTGTCCTTCGCGTTACTTATTATAACACAATGTGGCTTCAGTTTTTCAATATATATCAAAACATACCAAATATTAAGATGTTTTTTGTGTGTCTTCAAAAAATTTTAAGAACACTTACATGTTTTCGTCAGAGTAGCGACAATATTTATGTTGGCGTAGCTTTTATTTTTATTTTATTAGTCACTGTCATTAACTTTATGTTTTGTGATTACCCACATCAGTACTATATATAAATACTAGCAGTAATTCCTATTACAAGTAGTTTGTAGGAAGTATATCATAGATGGGACTAATTAATTAAAGGGACCAATTAATTGATGGTTTAATTACCATTTAATTGATGTCAATGGTAATGCAATTTTTTTCATTACCATTGGTTATATCAATTGTACCAATTAAATTACTTATCAATTTAATTACTAATGATAATTAAAAAAAAAATAATTACCATTGGTATGTCATCACTTAAAAAAAATAATTACCATTAGTAAAAGTCGTCACAATATTGCCCAAATCGTTAATATTTGGAAAAATCTGTTGTTTTTTGTTATATGGTGTTTTAGTTTTTCACATTTTATAAACCAATCACACATTTGATTGCCTTTGTATAACACAATATTTGAAATTTTTATTTGCGTTTTGTTTTTTGTTTTTTCTCTTTAACATTTTCATATTTTTTTTGTAAAAACATACTTTGATGTTTAAATTTTTAACTTTTCAAAAAAAAAAAAAAAATGTGCAAACCAATGGTTTTGAAACCAATTATAATTGGTGTTTTTCAACAATTGGTGCATTTCATTACCATTAGTAATTATTTTTTCAATTAAAAAAATTTAATTACCATTAAATGGTAATGAAAATTTTTTAATTACCATTGATATCAACCAATGGTAATTAAATTTCAATGGTAATGAAAAATTCCCATCTATGAAGTATATACAATAGGGTGCCACAAATTTCAAGGAGTTAATTTTTATATTTTTTTTTTTCACATTTGTGATATCTTTTCAAGCGTGTTTATGGCTTCAAACCAAGTTAAGTTTGACTTGGCCGATTCCATGAATACCCTACACAATGACTAAAATATATTTAGTACAAATGACTTTGGTAAAATTTAAGTGGTTCAGTAAATTATATAATTTATGGGGTACCAGACTAATATTTCAATACGTTACATACGGAAGGACAAAATGAGTCGGAGGTTATAAAAATAGGTCACTTTAAGAAACAAAATGCCATGGCGAGAAAATGGATAACATAAAGTTGATAAATTGGAGGAGATTTAAATTGAAATTAATATAAAAATAGTAGAGTTTAAGAGTATTTTTACAAAATTTAAAATAAAATAACTGCTATGACTCTTTCATAGCAAAAAAAAAAATTGATTAGTGTTACTATGGTTGCCACAATCATATCTCTTCTCTGAGAGTAAATTTGTTAAGACTTCCTGCAGGAAAAACGGTGTCGGTAGATCCGAAATCACTTATCCCATGACTCGTAAAAATGGAACATATCACTTAAATGTCTTAAAATGCTTATCACGTGACTGGTGAAAATTGGACTTATTACTAAACTGTATTTAAACTACTTACAGGGTTATTCATAATGAGTAAATTAAATCTTAAGTAGGTTTATTTGACTGATATTGCATGAATAATTATCAAATAAACCTACTTTAAGTATACTTTAAGTATTATGAATAAGACCCTAAGCCTCTGACGGGAGACAACAGGACATATTAATATTGTCTAAATTTATTTTTGATTTTTTGAGCAAGGAAATTCAATAAAAATTTAGTATGAATAAATTTTAAAAAATTTTGTTAGTCACGGAAGCAAATTTTTTGGTATTAATTTTTATGGTATTAATTTTAGTACTTTGAAGATACTAAAATTAGTAACTTATTAGTAAATTTGGTTACAAAATCACTTACTAAAACTTTTACTGTAGAATTATTTGAGTGTAGAGTTTATTCCAGTTCGAGGCCAATTTCTTAAATCACTCTTGTTTTTTACGTTGAACCAACACTCAGGGAATGCCCCTATTAATGCAGTGCATTGTGTTGATATCAGGAAAATAGATTATGAGGAGGAGGATAGAGGGAGTAGTGTTTGTGTATATTTGACTTGAATTTATCTACACTGAAAGAAACTGGGAAGACCTCTGCGGGAAGATTATTCTACATACGGCTAGTTCGACTGATGAACGAACCTTCTCTGTAATGCGCTGTGCGATCCACTGGACAATCGACAACAAGTGGATGTGATCTACTAGGGATAAGTTCACTTATCTCAGCAGAACATTTTCCATGGTTATATCGATAGAACAGAGTCACACAACCCACATTCCGACGATGCTCCAATGAGTCAATAGAGTTGGCACACTATTGTCATTGATTAGCATCAACGCCCTCCTTTGCACATGGTCCAAGAGCTCCAAAATAGACTTTGAAGCCCCTGCCCATATATGGGAGTTGTATTTCATCTTCGGTCGGATGTAGGTGGTATAAATAGTAAGGAGATCTGATGAGGTGAAGGACTTCTTACACCGGTTTAAAAAACCGAGACACTTGAATGTTTCTTTCGAAACTTGAAAAACGTGCTTATTCCAACGGACATCACACTGAATTTTCATGCCCAGAAAATCAGGAGTGTCAGATTCCTCGATACTTATACCACCCATATGTACAGATGACACTGTTGATTCCACATTCCTGTGGGTCAACATACAACATTGAGTCTTGCGTGCATTAAACTTGACCCTATTCGCAAGACCCCACTCAGAGATTGTCAACATGTCTTGATTAGTGTGTCATTCATATTCTGCATTTTGCCCTCAACCTCAGAAAGGCCTGGCCTACGATCAAAGGAAAATGAATGACAAATGTTTCTGTCATCTGCAAAAGAGTAGATAGGATTTGAAGTTTGACTTGGAAGGTCGTTAAGAAAAATAAGAAAAAGGGTAGGAGAAAGAACAGAAGCTTGCGGTACCCCTGATTGAAGCCGAAACTCATCAGATGAGAACCCATCTATAACAACACGTATAAAACGAACCCTGAGGAAACTCGATATAAATCGAGAGAATTCATTACCGACACCAAAGGCATTAAGCTTGGATATGAGCGCACCGTGCCACACACAACCAAATGCCATGGAAATATCCAGAGCAACCACCTTACTCTCACCAAAATGGTGGATCGAACGACTCCAACGTTCGGAAAGGAACGCCGACAGATCCCCAGTAAAACGAGTTCTCCAAAAACCATACTGTCGATCGTTTAAAAGTAAGTTAGCCTCCAAATACCTAACAAGATGGCAATTTACCATACTCTCCATCACGTTCGAGAGCGCTGTGAATATTGCGATTGGGCGGTAATTATCAGGGTTATTAGCCGCACCATTTTTAGGGATTAGCTGCACATTGGCAACCTTCCAACATGATGGAAAGATTCCCTTATGGATGGACAACTTAAAAAGGTTAGCCAGTGGACGTGCTAACGTCGAAGCACACTGCTTCAGCACAAGTGCTGGTATACCATTCGGTCCCGGTGACTTATTTACGTTAAGATCTGCAAGAACCTTTTGAACTGCACGAGCTCGGAAAAATATCTTGGGCATATCTTGGAAAAGGCCAGCCAACAGGTTAGCTTTATCAACCGGTTCTGTGAACACTTTGTCATCTTTTAAAAGAGTCGGAATAGAAGAACTAGCATTTTCCTTGATTTTTTTAACAAACGACCAAAAGCTCTTACTGCACCGAGGAGCAGAAAGAACCATTGCACGAAGTCGTTGTTCGTAATGAATCCTTTCACGGCTAAGTACTCTAGTACACTCAGATCATGCCTGTTTGCGAAGCATATCAGTATTAGCGTTTTTATTATCCCGCCAATTTCTGAATGCTTCCTCCCTGGATCTGACTGCATTCCTGCAAATCTGGTTAAACCAACATTTATCTCTTGGTTTAGCCGACATGAGCTTCGATGGAATGAATGACTTCATTCCAAGCACAATAACATTTTCGACCATTTTCGCCGCGGCGTCGACGTTGCCGTCGAGGAAACAGAGTTTTCAGCTGAAACGCCGGAAAATGTCGTTGAGTTCTATCCAGCGAGCCTTCTCATAGATGAAAATTGAACGCCTCGTAGCTGTTGTCGAAACGTTACGAAGATCGGAGTACGAGAAGGATGGGGAAATGGTGCAATGATCCGAATTGCCAAGAGGTGCAAATGTTTTTACTTCATATTTATCAGGATGTGAAGTAAGAAAAAGGTCAAGAGTATTCTGGTGTTCATTCCCAATGCCCGTTAAGCGCGTTGGTTCGTTCACAACAGGACATATTATTATTGTCTAAATTTTCTGAGTCTCAAAGACACAATTTCGTTTTGATTTTTTGAGCAAAGAAGTTCAATAAAAATTTAGTATGAACAAATTTTAAAAAATTTTGTTAGTCACAGACGCAAAATTTTTTTGTACATGTTATACTAACCTAGTGCTGATGTTTGTAACTTTCCGAAATATTAGACCTAGACTCACCTTTAAGTATACCGACCGACTCAGAATCACTTTTTGAGTCCATCTGTCTGGCCATGGTAACGGTGTAAAAACGATACGAGTCGCAATCTAGACGCAATTAAGCTTAAATTAAAGCTTTTTAAATTACCTACATATTATTTTTAAATAATACTCGTTTTATAATAACAACGTTTGTTTGAGTTGAGTTTGAGTTGAAGGTGGGTTGAACAAGCCTAAAAGAAAGCTAGGCTAGTCCATGCCTCTCAGACTTTAAACAGTTCATTGTACCGTACCGTGGAAAGTAAGATTTAGTGAAGGATGAGAGAAAGTTTAAAGATAGTGAATTTCTAAGTTGCTTTCACAAACCTGAGAAAGTCAGACAAGGAAAGTCCATGGACCTTGTTCATTGACAGAATATCAGATCCCATTATTCGCAGTCGAGTTCTTGAGAACGCTGGGCAATAACAGATGTAGTGTTCTGTTTTGTCCTCATCCTCAAGACAAGCAGCACACAGAGGGTCCGATAAGACAACCAATCTCGTCATATGACGAGCACAAGCATTGTGTCCTGTAATTAGGCCAGTAAGTTTGCGACAGTCTCTTCTACTCAGACTGAGTAAATAGT
The DNA here is from genome assembly GCA_963921195.1 of Pegoplata infirma. Taxonomy (NCBI): domain Eukaryota; kingdom Metazoa; phylum Arthropoda; class Insecta; order Diptera; family Anthomyiidae; genus Pegoplata; species Pegoplata infirma. The sequence goes on from OY992540.1 coordinate 61,111,867, forward strand.
TTGCCACTTTCTTTTCTGGTCTTATTATAAAACATTTAGTATTCTTGCATGTTACCTCACTTGACCATCTTTCCATGAAAATTGATTTCATGTGAGAGTCGATCCAGCGCATCATCCATGTCAAGCCTATACAAATCTGAGGCTCCGCCAATCTGAGGCACTGCCAAAGAACCGGCTCCGCCAATCTAAGGCTCTGCCAAAGAATCGGCAATCTTATTTCCCCGTATTCCCCTATGGCCCGGAACCCAGAAGAGACAGACTCTATTCTCACATGATACCTCATTGAGTCTGCGTCTACACTCTTGGACAATTTTAGATGTTGTGACTGGAGAATCCAATGCCCTGAGCGCAGCTTGACTGTCACTACAGATACTGATTCTCCTATCCCTCCATCTATGTTCAATTATCCAAGTCGCTACGTCCAAAATAGCAAACACTTCAGTTTGAAAGACTGCCAGTTTGCCCGTAGCATGAGAGTATTTGGTTTCGCCATCCAAATACCAACCTGATCCAGAGCCAACTACGGTACTAGAACCGTCCGTATAGACAGTTTCAGAGTAATTTCTGAGAAGTTTATCTGGATCGCACCAGTCTTCCCTTCTCGGAAAGTTTACACTGAACTTCCTACCAAACTCTATGCAAGGCGTCATACTGTCTTAGGGCATGGCAAACATCGGACAAAGTTCCGAAAGCCCATTAAACAGCAGACCATGTCCTGCATTGTAGTCTCTACGCTATGATCCATTTTTACGGAGTCTGCACAGAGATTTCATGGCTACCCCTTGTAAATGTAGATCCAAGGGGAGCATGTGCAACAAAGCGTTGAGAGCTGCGCCTAAGGTTGTGCTCATAGCACCAGTTATCATAACAACGTTTAGTATTGTTAACTTTGTCTTTAACAAATTACATCTACTATAAAAAAGTATCCAATATATTGTCGCCCACTAAATATATCAGACTTCAGCAGCCTCAGTAAAATCTTTCAAAAGTTAGAGTGTTTTAAACAGATTGACGGACGGAGGGACGGACGAACTTAAAATCTATCAAGGGGTCCTGGACCACTATTTCAAGGTGTTACAAACGCAATGACAAACTTATATATACCTTCTATCACTAGAGTGGAACGTATAATAAAGTTCATTTTGTGATTTTAACCATGGCCTTTTGAATCACATGCCAAGCCTCATTCCCTACACCCTAATGCAGTTATCAACTTGAGAATTTTAATTTGTTCGAAAAAATAGGCGACATAGGCGTGGTCAAAAATACTAAAATTGAGCAATTTTTGCATGATCTCGCGTTATGTTTAACATAAAGCGAGGCCGTGCAAAAATCTAAATTTTTTAGAAAAACTAAAACTTTTGTTTTGTGCTTCCTTAGTAATATATGTATAGGGCAATAAGCTCCGTAAGTTTGACTTTGATTAAATATTTTTTTTTTGTGGTACGTTAAAAGCTCCATATCAGTGATACGCATTTTTGTAATTCCTATCCCCGCGGGAATAGGCGCTGCTTGTGCGCTGTCAACACACATACACTATAAAATTCTGTTGCTTAAGCAAATTTGTTGACTTTTCGCTTGCTACTACCCACACAAGCATAAATGTTATAGTATGTGTCTGCGTATCGCTGCTCCATATGTATGTGGCACCCTACTACACGTATATACTTTGAAGTAATAGTTTTGTTGTTATTACATGTTATAAGGCTATAAGCCTGTAACATAAACAATATTAAAGAAGTTTTATTTTTATTCTTTAGTTTTTTTGTAGTAGTTTGTATAGCAGAGTACTATATTTTTTTGAGATCCTTTTTTAAACAAAAAAAAATAATTTTTTTGGTTGTTTTGGTAATAAAATGTAATAATACATAAAAATAATACTAAAGACGAAAAAAGTCAAAGGAAACAAAAAAACAAAAATCAAAAAAAAAAACGAAAAGATTTAATATTTCACGTTTCTGATTTTTTTTTTTAGTTTTTGCTCATACATCTCATAACTAGTTGTTAGTTGTTCGTTATACTTGTTAGTCAAATAGTACATACGCTTCATTAGTTTTTTTTTCTGTATTTTTTTTTTTGTTAATACTACTTTGAACATGTTATAGTTTCTATTATTTTTATGTTTTTGACTGACTGACTAGCTGACTAACTAACTGACTGTCTGTGTTTCTGTATTTGTTAAAGAGACATAAACTTTTTTTTTTTTTCTATATAGTTTTTTTTTGCTTTATAAGTCATTAAATACTACCACCATCCCTTTCTTTAGAATTTGGATTATTTTTTTTTTATTTTTTGTGTAAAAACGAACGTATGTATGTAAGCTTTTACAACCCTTGCCATCATAATTGCAAAATAGTTAGAAAATAAGATTTTCTTTTGTTGTTTGTATGTTAAGTAATAAAACATGTAGCAAAACATGCAAAAATCTATTATTATTCTCAATTTTTATATAATTTTTTTTTTTTTTTGTTGAAAAACAAGATAAAAAGTAGGTTAATATTATGCTGTCGCACAAAAATACAAAAAAAAAAATTCTTGTATTTCTGAATTTATGAAATTTAATTGAATTTACATGAAATTCATAGACTAAATACACTAACCGAAATATTAGACAAATGGGCAGACAGTTATACAAAAAAAAAATAAACTAAAATAGACAAACACAAAAATAAATTGTAATCACTGATTGTAAGTCTTGACTAGACACTAAATTTGCATGGAAAATAAGATTTTTGTTAGACATCAATTATGTAATTCGGTGTTCATTTAACTTTTGGGAACAAAGGCTGTATTTAATACTTAACATAATTGTAAGCTGGCAGTTATAATGTAGGAACATAAGGTTTGAATAAGACTGTAATCATATAATTATGAAATATTCACTCAAAAAAGTAATGTAAATGTCTTATGTGTTGTTTTTAGCGAATTAAGAGGAACATTATTAGATATGGAAACATTTATGTTAGTGATGACAATTCTTTTTTGTACAAGAAAAAATTTCTGAAAAAAAATTTCAAAAGATAAAAATAATTTCCAACAATTTGAGAAGGTCCATTACAAAACACAACAATTCCACTTTAAGAGTATTTAGATCAACGAAAAATGTAGTTAAAGTAAGTGGCAGTGTATTTTTATTATTCAAGGGGTGATCTAGACCTAACGGCCGGCACTGCGACCCTTATGGGTCTTTTGTGCCAAGTGGCAGTGTAAAAACACAAGTAAAATAAATTCAATTTGACTTGGTGGAGTCCTTCACAATGCCAAACACATGCTACAAATGAATTAGAGTAAAAAAAAAATTTTAGTAATATAAGTTTTTTTTTTACCTCATAAAAAATCGCTTTTGTAAAATATTTTTTTTGTAAAAAATTTTGTAAAACATTTTAACGTTAAGTTGTTTAGTGACGATGATAAGGTTAAGTCGTTAATTGACAACAAAAACGTAAACACTGATCTGCTACGAAAAAGGGCGTAATCCGAGTGTGCATGAGTTTTTAGTCTCTAAAAGCTTCTTTACGAACAGCGACTTTGTGCTTAAGTTCTTTCGGGTTCTCGGAGTAGTAAGAGGTTTTGCTCGTTTGTTAAAAGAGCCATGGTTAATGCTGCATCCATCGACACAATATTGCATCTGCGGCCAATTGACGTCTTTGCTACGGGTGAGGCATATAAGACATGCCTCAGACTCAAAGAGTTAAATTGGCTCAGACGCCGAAATTTTGGACACAGTAGCATGGACAATTTGGATAACGTTGTCACTGACTACAGGGTGCCCAAACTACTTTTCGATCGGAAATTTAAAGTTGAATTTCCGACTCGAGAATTTTGGTCGAACTGGCGTTAAATATTTTCACAGACGGCTCCAAATAATCGACGGAAGTGGGAGCGGGATTTACTACGGACGTCTTGATATACAGAAATCGTTTAATCTACCATTGAGCTGTAGCATAATCTAGGCTGAAATAGTTGCTATTAATAAGGCAGCTTTACAGTTTCTTGAATCGGAGAGAATAATAAACATTTACGTCGACAGCCAAGCTGCACTAAAAGCTCTAATTAAATCAAAAGTCGTCTTTGAGTGCTACGAGATTCTTCAAAAACTATCTAGCAATAACCTCGTCTCTCTAATATGGGTTCCAGGACATAAGGGAGTAGACGGGAACGAGAAGGCTGATGAGCTTGCAAAACTGGGTGCAGATGGGGAAGGGGACTTTGTTCATATTGAACCCTTAATGCAGTACTACAGATCGAGAAGTGATTGTCAGGGTATTTCGATGGCGAACAGAAAATGGAGAGAGTAAGTACAAGCAGAATCACCAGAATAATCTGGCTGCGTTACGACCTTAAGAACTCGCTACCTACTTTCTCTTAACAGAAAGGAATGTCGTTTACTCACGGGAGTGGTCACGGGACACTGCCTAATTGCTTTCCACACAAGAACAATTGGACTCATCTCTGATTCCAATTGTAAAAGATGTGAGAAACCGAATGCGGATGAAACAGTTGAACATATCCTGTGGAAATGCCCCGCATTGGCCAGGCATCGCAAACAAATTTTAGGCAAAACAGAACTCGAGAATCTGGAAGAAATCGCAGTTATGGAACTTATGTCCGTTAAATTGTTTGCAACATGTACTAACGCGTTTTATCCTCGTCGCTGAAGGAACATTTGGTATGCTATGGACCAGCCGGTCTATGCGAGGAGTTCAAAATTTTGAGCTCCGCCACCCCTAACCTAACCATGCTAGTTATTCTATTACGACACTTTTAATGGACGACCAAGTGTTCACTGAACCGGTTGACAAAGCTAAACTGTTAGCTGTCCTCTTTACAAGAAATTATTCTTGCCAGAAAGCAATCAACCACTTTTAAACGATCGACAGTGTGGGTTTCGGTGAACTCGTTCCACGGGGGATCTGTTGGGGTTCCTTTCGGAACGTTGGTGTTCGTCAATCCACCATTTTGGTGAGAGTAAGTTGGTTGCTCTGGATATAATCAAGGCGTTTGATTGTGTATTGCATGAAGTATTGCCTTTGGTGTCGATAATGTTTTTTCTCGATTAATTTCGAGTTTCCTCAGAGATCGTTCTATGCGTGTTGTTATAGATGGATTCTCCTCAAATGAATTTCAGCTTCAATCTGTGGTATTGCAAGGTTCTCTTATTTCTCCTACCCTTTTTCTTTTTTTTCTTAGCGTCTTTTTTGCTGATTACAACAACATTTGTCATTCATTCTCATTTTTCTTGAGGGCAGAAGGCTGATTATGAATGATACAATTAATCAAGATCTGTTGACAATCTCTGAGTGCGGTCTTGCGAATAGTAAAGTTTAATAATAAAGTTTAATTAACGCAAGGCAAAACTTAGAACTCTTTAAATTATCCGATACTGTCGATAGTATCGATATTTTTAAACTATCGAAAATATCAAATGGGACGACTATCGACAGTTTTGCAGCTCTATCACCTCATCCGATCTCCTTACTATTAATAGCTCCTACATCCGCCAGATGATGGAATAAAACTCCCACATGTGGGCAGGGGCATTACAGAGAAGGTTCGTTTATCGGTCGAACTAGCCTTATGTGGAATAATCTCCCCACAAAGGTCTTCCCAGTTTCTTTTAATGTAGATTAATTCATGCAAAATATTCAGAACCACTTTCATAACCAATTTTCGTGATATCAACACAATGCATTGTATTTGCAGGGGCATCCCCTGAGTGTTGGTTTAACGTTAAAAAATACCTGTTTCACAACAGGGTTACCAAAATTAGTGTCAAAAAGCACTGCCATATCGACATATTTATAATCATATGTGCAATTGTTACCTTACTGAGACTAAGCTAATTTGTTTTTTTTTTTTGCATTGTGGACCTCTTAGATGGCGCAGGTATCAAGTTTTAAAACAAATTCTTATGTTTAATGATTTGACAGCTGCTCAGATTATATGTACGTTTCGCCATAAAGAAATTTGTATTTTTATATACACTCAAAAAAAAAAACTGTAATGTTAGCAAAAAAAGCTTGTAAACCTACAAGAAAATTTGCTGATTTTGAACCCACAATTTTTTTGCTAAAGTTAGCAAAAATGTTTTGCCAATAATTAGTTAACAAAAAAAAAATTTTTTTTGACACATTTGAGGACCCCATTGGGTTCGGACCCGATAGGTCCAGACCCCGATGGGCCTAGTCCTAGTTGGGTTCCTTAAAAATCGTCATAGTTTTTGATCCAAAATTTGTGTCCGTTTCGCTCTACCTTGCTTAGTTTTTAAGATACGTGATTATAGGGGACCACTGGGGTCTTGAGAATTAAAAAACTCGATAACTTCAAAAATATTACTCGGAGAGCTTTTGACTATTTTGCGGTCTTGTTCTACGTATTGAGGGCTACAAAAATGCTTTTGGACTTTTTGTTGTGTCGGCAATATTTACCGAGATATGGGCATTTTAAAATTTTCGGGAATGCTAACTTTTTTGGATCCAAAGTTAGGGCCCATTAGGGTCCACACATGTGAAGGGGACCCGCGAAAGTATGGTAATTCTAAGAACCAAAAATGCCCTCCATTTTGCTCTATCTGGCTTAGTTTCCGAGATAGAGCCATTTTAAGTTTTCTGAAAATAAAAAAAAATTTACCATTTATTTTTGCTAATGTTAGCAAAAAATCTTGTAAAAATGTTGTCAACTCAATTTCAAATCTTAGCAAAAGAAATTAGTTCAACGTTTGTTTAAAATTGCTAATGTGCTAAATGAAGTTTACAAGAATTTTTTGCTAACATGCTAATCTCAACTAAAAATTTGCTAAAAGTTAGCTAACTAGCATTAGCAAAAAAAAATTTGTAAATCTACTAACGTATTTTTTTGAGTGTATGTTCGCAATGATGTAGTTTACCAGTGCTAGTAAACCATTGAACCCAAATTATCCTAAATTTAGTTGTTTCGGGTTAAATTTAGGATCAGGAAACAGGTCATGCAGAAGCCCTAATACGGAAATAGGTTCTACGCCCTTTCCGCTTCAATAATCAGAATTCAGGATAGTTGTCCGAACAGTGAAATTGTTCTGGTGATTTCAATGCATGGCTTCGCCATTTTTAGCCATTTGACCACCGACGGCCTTTACGTTGAGCTTTCACTGCGCACAATCACCTTGCGCAACTTCTGAATGAGCCAACGCTACCCCACAATATTGTCGACCTTTTCCTTACTTCTTAACCTGAGAAATATAAAATGAAAACATTTGTACCTCTCGGAAACTCGGATCAACGACACTTTCGTTAAAAAAAATTGAGCGTTTCGTAGCTGGGTTTGAAACGTTCAATTTTTATTAACGAAAGGGTCGTTGGGCCGAGCTAAACAACTGCTTTCGGCAATTCAACTGCAAACTTTGTTTCCTAGACGTCAAAGTCGATGCCGCTGTTAAATGGTAGAAAATCTATCTAACAAGGGAGTCTCCCTGGTGTCACCCGCCGATCTTTATGGAATTGGTTTTATTTTGTAGAACAGGAAAAATAAAGGGACATGTATTTTTTAGCGGCCCAAATTCATATTTAGAAAAAGAGGGGGAAGAAACGGTAATTTTTCAGTTTTTTGCGTTCATCTACTATATTAGCAAAAGAAACCTACACTCAAAATAATTCTACAGTAAAAGGTTTAGTAAGTGATGTTGTACAAAAATCTACTAATTAGTAACTAATTTTAGTATCTTCAAAGTACTAAAATTTTAACTGGTTTTGAATAATATTAGTAAAAAAATTTAGTATTGGTTACCAATTTCTGCACTAGGTCCTTTTGGACTAAAATTTAGTTAAATTTTTAGTATTGAATACCCACGTTTTTTTTGGGTGTAGTCATATTACATACCAAATGAAAGGTCTTTGGAAAACCTATCTTCGTGATCAAAGAACGTGTCCAAACATGCACAACGTTTCGTCATATTGAGCAAAATACCAAAATTTTATAACATTTTTGTTAATAATACCATCATGAGATAGGTATTTTAAATACCTTGAATTTGATGCCAAATATGACTATATTAATTTTTAGAAAATAGGCGTAAATCGTAAAAAAACTGAAAAATTCCCCCCCCCCCATACAAATCGAGTTTGCGCCGCTAAAAAAAATACGTGTCGAATCAATTTTCGTTTTGAACAACACATCCAAATTTCACGAAGATCGGCGGGTGACACCAGGGAGACTTTTCTTGTAAGCAAAACTGAAAATAAAATTTTGAGTTTCTAAAATTCATGGATTCGACCAAGTCGATTTTTGTACCCTCTAACCACAGTATGGGGGTATACTCACTTTGTCATTCCATGTGTAACGCATCGAAATATCGGTCTAGGACCCCATGAAGTATATATTTTATTGATCAGTGATAGATTCTATGACATTCTAGCGATCTCCGTCCGTCCGTCTGTCCGTCTGTAGAAGACACGATACAGTCCAAAATAAAAGAGCTAGACTTCCGAAGTTTGGCATGAATATGTCTTCTATTCCTAGGCAGGTTAAGTTCGGAAATGAGAAAAATCAGACCAAGGGGAAAAAAGTGTCCCTTGGAGAACTAAACCAACCTAAGAAAAACCGCATTTTTTGCAGTGTTTTTTGTACTTTTGCTAAGCAAATGCAACTTTCTTATCTCAGAAGGAGTTCAAAATCGCAAGGGAAATTTTCCCCTCTAACGTCTCACAACACCCCCCCCCCCCCCCCAAAAAAAAAACAAGTCGCCCCTGATTTTTTTATTATTGTTTTTTACATTTTGGAGTAGTTTGGAGTTTCCAGTAGGCTTAAAAAGGCTAGGTCTGCATTTGGTCGTCTTAATAAAACGTGGCGGTCACCGCAGATATCACAAAAAACAAAGATCCGTATATTTAATGCTTGCGTAAAATCCACACTGCTCTACGGAAGCGAAACCTGGCTAATGTCAAATAGTATAGCTCAGAAGCTCCAGGTCTTTATAAACAAATGTCTGCGAATAATATGTAGAATATTTTGGCCAAACACAATAACAAACACAGACCTCTGGAAGATAACGAATGAAGAGCCCATAATACGTCAAATAGCAAGACGAAAATGGAAATGGATCGGGCACACTCTCCGAAAACCAATTGGCAGCGTTACGAGAACCGCATTAGAATGGAATCCCCAAGGAAGTCGCCGCTCCGGTCGTCCAAAAAATACCTGGCGTAGAACAGTTTTTAACGAATTAACAAGCATCAACAAATCTTTTGATGAACTAAAATTAATATGTCATGATAGAATAAGTTGGAATTTCATTGTAGAAGCCCTATGTTCCCAAGTGGAATAAATAAAGGAAAAAAAAAAAAACATTTTGGAGGGTATAAAACTGCCGAATGTAACACTCTCACTTGTTTTTTTTTTCATAATTGTTTTTTTTTCTAGTTTTGTGAGTAATACATTTTTGTTTTTTGAGTGAAGTTTAAATTTAAAAATATTTTTAAACATAAATTTAAATTTCAAGATTCACATTTTTGGAAGAATTTACATTTGATTACAAAAAACTGCATTATTACAGGGCCGCGAGCCAATATTAAACCTGAATATGATAAACGTCTGAATGTAGAGATCAAATGGGGTATAACTGCATTTACTGGTTTTTCATATCGTGATACGGTTTCATGTTATAGGAAATTTTAAAGGATTACATTTTATAAAATATATTTAAAATATTTCTACTAATTTTATTTTGTCACTTTTGATGGCAAAATTAAAGAGGAGAATCCTCGCTAATTTTTATTTTTTTTTTATTTTGCTGTATCAGCTGTATCAAAACTTTATCAAAACATTTTGTTTCAAAATTTTAACTGATATTGAAGGATAAAGTTTTGAAAGGACATTGCTTACCTCTTTTTCCCCGATATGTCAAAATAATGAAATGGGAAAATTAGCGGATATCCCCCTCCTTCATTTGTCATTACTTGTGGTATCACAGAACAAGCACGAATATTTAAAAATATATTTTGCAAAATTTAATTCTCTAAAACTTTGATGTCCCTTAAAAAGAAAACAGGACCACGGAATGAAAAACTGTAAATGCAGTTTTACTACATTTAGTCTCTAGTTTTAAACGTATATTATATAGTTCATATTTAACAATTTGTTTTCTTTTTGTCGGTCGGTGTTATTTAAATGCATATAAATTATGAAGTGACATCCCTAATTATAAACACTGACTGTTTAATTAAAATTTTTTAGTCCCTTCTGGAAAATTTCAAAGAATTGGAGAATAATAATAGTTTTAGGAAAAGTTTTTTTTTTTAAATATTTCTCTTATTTATATCCTTGTAATTACATGAGATTTTTTACAAATTGGGTGGTGGTAGCATTTCTTCTAAATATCCTCACTTCAATTAAAATTATATTAACATTATTTAAGCTCTTTTAAATATTATAAGAAATAAAAATAATAAAATAAAAATTTAATAATTTACAATTAACCAACAAAAAAAAAAGAAATAAAAAATTAATACCAACAGTTACTTGGGGATGACATTAGTTTTGGTTTACTTGGTTTATTTTTAATTAAATTTAGTTTAAATGATATTTATTTAAAAGGTGAATATACTTTTTATATAACAAAAAGGATTTTTTTATGAAAACAAAAATCAAAATAAAGTTATTAAACTTTTTTTTTTTGTAAATATTGAAAAGCAAAGCCATAGTAATAGGGGGGTTTGGTTATATTATAAGATGATGGATAAGTTAAGAATTTATAAAAGTTAAGCAGCAGTTAAGAGAATTATTTTAATTACTATACAGTATGCAAAAAGAAAAAAAGAATATTAAAACTCAACATAAAAATAAATAATTTAACTATACAAATATATTAAACCAAAAAATAAAAAAAATAATAAAAACAGAAAATTACAACTTTAATTTTTTACACAACGACTACATTATTTACAAAAAAATTTGGGGTGGGAGTGGTTAAAGACAAGAAAAGGACTTCATTACCATACAAAGCATACAACGTCGATGCCGTTTTTTTTTACTTTAAAGTAAATTATAATTGGAAATCATAAATTTTGAAAAGCATTTAATAACATTTAAATAAATTAGGTTTTTAATTCTTTACCCATTTGATTATTTATAAAACATTTGCATTTTTGTGGTTTATTTGCAGTGTAATTAGGTGTTATTTGTGGTGTTTTTTTGTATTGAGGTTAAATAAAGTTTAAATAATTTTGAGTAGAGTCTTTTAGGTGTTGAATTGTGTTTTTAGTGTATAGTAAAAGTGTTAATATTTTCGCGCAGATCTTTTTTATTTTTTAATTCGACGAAAATTATTAATTTTTATATATTATTCATTGTAAGTCTCCTCATTAAGTTTTTGTGTTATTGGCTTTGAACCAATTATTTTTGTTGATACAACCATTTGACTAAAAAAAAATTTTGTTTCACCAGAATTCATCACGAACATTTGTCTCAAGCGAACTTTATTATTAATACGCAAGTCATGCTAACAATTTTTTAAATTAAATTTATTTTAAAATTATTTATATTGCAATTTAAACACTTTTATAAAAAATCCGTTATCTAAAATTTTATGAAAAATAACCGATGTTTGCAAAATAAAAAATCATATTCAATTAATTAGTTAGTTGATTTTATTAAAAAATAATTAATTTTCCATTAATGAAATCAATTAAAAATATAATTGAGATTTTAAGCCTAGCAAAAGTTTTGATTTCTTTCATACTTGAGTTCAGCATGGACAATAGACTGGGTCGAAAAAAAAAGTTCCCATTATCCGCGATTAATTTTAAATGTTTCACAGCCAAAATATTAGATTTTTATGTCGCGGTTTGGTACAGCCAAAATCGTTATTTGTTCATAGCTCTGTCATTTAATGTCCGATCGTTATAAACGAAATTTTGTTAGAAAGTCCTCAGCGAGTAAAATGGAAACTTTTTTTTCTCTTTTTTGACCGACCCATGTACAGTATGGAGCAGCATTTTTTTGATTTCGCTTAGTCAGGGTGGGAACTGTTGACTTCAAAATCCGAAGTTGCGAACAAAGTGAAGAAATAATGTTATAAATTTTTTACTGAAAAAATATTTTTCGGGGAAGTTCCGAACGAAGTGAAAAAAACATAGCTTAAATTTTTTAATTAAAAAAATATTTTTTTTAAACTTTTGATCAATATTTTTTTTTTTGTCATTTGTGTGTGCAATTCCAGATCATGTTGGTAACTCTTCCATAAAAATTGATAAGAGACAAAAAAGTTCAAAGAGAGTATCGTTACCTACAATCAGTGTTGCCATTTTTTTAAAAGAAAAAAACCTACACATATTAAAAAAAAATCCTTTTAACCCTACATTTTTCAAAAAAAAATCCCTACATTTATCCCTACGTTTTAGCAGCTAAAATTTTTAAAACAAAACAAAATTTTATTCACTTTTTTACATTTTATTTTAAATAAAAGTTAAAATACTAAGGCTGGATTACTCAATGCTCCGTTATAAAATAACTCTCCGTTAAATTTAACTTTTTCATACAAATTTTGACATAAGGCTCCGTTAAATCGGCAGTTAGCAGCAAACTTTTCATTGAGTAATCCGCCCTAAGCGAGTTTTTGATAAGTCAATTATATTTGTTTTAAATTTAAACAAAGTTAATACTACAAATTTTGTTCAAATTCTAATTAATTTTTATTAAAAAATAAAAGTTGTTTTATTCGAACATTTAAATATTAGATTGTGAGTAGGCTTATTCTAGCTCGAGGACATTTTTCCTTTTCTAATTAACATAGAATAATTTTCAAATAATAATATATAATAAACCTCAACTACTTAAGGAAAGTAAATTGTTCGGTTTTGATATGAAAATGTGTCAAACCCTGTCAAAAAACATCAAATTTAAACTGGCTTTACAAAAGCGTAAAAAATTCTCTAATGAGGTATTCCGTTCAGAACAGAATTTAAAATTATTGACACAGCATGTAAACATTTATTATTTCAGATAAATATACAGAAAAAGCTAAATTCAAGTTATTTTTTTGTATTTAAAAACAGCTGAGGATCAAAACATAACCAAACATGTGACACTCAAATTTTCACTACAAATTTATATTTTGAAACATTTTTTCACCGGTGAACAACTTGCAGGTCTTAAATAATGTTGCCAATTTTAAATTTTTGGTAATATTTTTTGTTTGTCAAAACGTTTAATATTTAAAAATATCATTTCTTTTTTAAAAAGTACCTAAATCATTCAAAATACCTACATTCTGATCAAAAAAGAAAATCTGTACCTTTTTCCCTACGCTATCGTTTTTTATAAAAAAAAAACCTATTTGTATGGATTTCCCCCTACTATTGGCAACACTGCCTACAATGCACTTTTTTTCAAGATTTTTTTTTTAAAAACTTTAAAACCAAGCAAATTTTTTGGTTCTTTGAATTACCATAGTATCGTCGGACCTCCTTAAATGTGTGGACCCCTATGTGTACTAACTAGGGTGTTCAATTAATCGGGTTTTCTTCATCGTTCGATTAAACGATTAATCGACATTTTGCATTTTTGACTTTATTAATTACAAGTATTACACATTAAAATCATTACAACATGTATCAAAATTTCTACAATTAGTCTTTAAGACAATTTTTAAAACATAAGTTTGGAGATTTTAAAAATATTAAAAATATAAAAACAAATTTCCAAATTTCCAACTAAAATTCACACAATACAACTAAAAATCGGTTGATACGTTTTCATATAGGTCGTCTTAATTGAATATTGGTAGTTTCAACTAAATTCGGTTGATACAACAGATATTTAATTAAAACAACAACGAAATTCTGTTGTCACACCCAAAAATAGTAGAGATAACTGAATTATGAGTTGATACAACTAAAAAATTTGTTTGCAAATTTATTGTTCAGTGTGTGCCTAATTTTTATGGATTACCGTTATCACAAAAATTTTATATTTTTTATCCGACTACATTTGGGAAAGTGTTAAACAAAAAATATTTTGTTTTGAGCATATTCATAAAATTTGTAAGTTTTTTTTTTTTTATAAATTTGGCCCAAAATTTTATCAGGAGCAGCGAAAATCCGAATTCCGGAATGCCAACTCTTTTAGATTTAAAGTTAGGTCCCATAGTTAGGTCCACACATTTTAAGATGGCCGGCGGTTCTATGGGAATTCATAGAATCAAAAATTTTCTCCGTTTTGCTCTATCTTGCTTAGTTTTCGAGACATTGCCATTTTAAGTTAAAAAAAAATCCCAAAAATACGCAAACAGGTACCTAAAGTTCTATATTTTGTTTGTGCACCTACATAGTGCAGTACATTATCGTAGTGTTTGTGTTCGTCTAGTTACAAGCACACCCTTCGGTATTTTGTTTGTGTACGAATACAAAAACACTAAAAGTTTTTTGTTTGCTCCCGGGGGATAAAAATTTAGCATTTTTTAAAAATTAAAAAAAAAATGTCTTGCAAATCATCATATTTTTTAATATTGATGTGCTGCACGCGAATATCAACAAAAATTACCATCGTTCGAATAGTTTTAAAAATATCGCTATTTGAGATTTTAAAAAAATGGCGATTTCCTTCTACGATCAAGACCAAAAACTTAAACATTTTTCTCTAAACATTTTTAATAGACCTTGAGACAAAATTTATTTTGAGCCAAATCCATTCAATTTGACTCGTGGTGTTTTGGTTTTTTAGAAAACTTTCACCAAACACTTTAATCTTTGATCGAAGGGCGCCATGTATTAAAATGCTCTTCTGATTTGACTTAAATTAAAGGCCTAATTTTGTAAAACGTAACGTTCTACAATTTTCTCGCGTTCTACAATTTTCTATTTTGTAATACTCGAGGACAGAACAGCTATTTTTTTTCGCATTGACTTACGTGTTTTTAGACCAAACTGTGTGGGAAATGAAAAAAAAAACTTCTCCGGCTGAAGAAAAACATCGAAAATAAATAAGTGGCTCGTTGTGATTTTCATTACAATTTTGAACTCATTTATGTAACTTTTTTGTTGTTCTCTTTTTTTCTCAAATATTCTCTTTGCAGGTGTTGCCTTATCTTATATATATGTTTCCCCGCGATAATAGGTGGACAAAATAAAATGGCTAGGCAATTTTAGAATGTCTGGCAACACCGATTCTAATATAATTGACAAAATTGAATGCAATAACGTAGTGACTTACAAAATGGCACTTTTTGAGCCTCGCGTTCACGTTAACGTTGGTTATGCGTTTAACCCTATTGATTTACAATATTAGGCCCTAAGTTTAAATGAAAGTTTGTCTCAACCTTCATGAAATAAAATTCTTGAGATTAAAAAAAAAAAAATTGAAAATTTATTTGACAAATTTCAAATGGCGACATCTGGAAAACAGCTCGGCCGATTTCAGAATTTTTGAAAATTCATATTCAGCATGCTAAAATTATTTAAAATAGGGGTTTTTTAATTGAAGAAAAATCCAAAATTTTGGTGGAAATTTTTCCAAAAATCGAAAAATTTTATAGAAGGGCGTCATGGTGCAAAATAATCGAAGTTAGCTCAAATTATGTACAAATGAAAGATTGTCTCAAGCTCTTTGAAAAGGTCAAAGGAAAGCAATTTTAAGATTAAAAAAATATATCTTAAAGAAAAAAAAACTTTGTATTTTTTTTTGCAAATTTCTAATAACGATATCTCGAAAACCGTTCAACTGAAAAAATAACGCCTTTAATGAATTAGTTTACAACAAAATCATTAAATAACACAGTGATACAAAATCAATCTTTCGGAATCGGAATGGGATGAAACCAAAAGCAAATGAAAGCTGACGTTTTCCATAACAAAACCCTCAAGGCTTTTTTTTAGGCCAGAGCTAGATTTTATTTTACACGCATTTAAAGTTGGTGATTTTAAAGCATTTAAAGTTTTTGTGTACTAAACATGTCCTAATTTAAAGGCCCCTGGTGGTGCCCTTATTGGACATGTAGGGTCCAGTTTCCAAACTTAAGCTCAAAATTACTTCAGCTATGACTGGTATGAATTTTGCTGCAATCGGTCCAGTACCTATTTACTGAATAGCCAAATTATTAAAATAAATCACTGTACACCGTTGCGTATGATTGTTATTTAAAGGCAATTATTAATATAAACCATTGGACACCGTTGCGTATGATTGTTATTTAAAGGCAATTACAATATTAATCATTCGCCATTAATACAGTTTTCAAGCATTTATTGTTATAATTATAATAAAAGTGCACTAATTTCAAATGCGTGTAAAAAAAATCTAGCTCTGAACTAGAAAAAAGCCTTGAGGGGTTCGTTATGGAATATGTCAACTTTCATTTGCTTTTGGTTTCATCCCATTCCGATTTTGGGTGTTGCACTGTGTAATTAAAAAAGATCATCATCATAAAAATATTTTTTTATATTGTGCTAATATTAAAAAAAAAAAAAAATTGGAAAAAAATCCAACCTATTTTTTACTTTGTTGGGATCTTCCCGATTTTCAAAAAGTCAAAAAATGAGCTTAATAACGAATCCAAGATTCCAATAAGTTTTTTTGTTACTTTCGTTGTCTTTTGTTGATGTTACGTTCAGCACGATGCAAAAAGTACGTAATTTTCATACAATTTTTATCTGTTTACACGGATACCCCTGCCACTCTGTTAAAGGTGTTTTTTATTCTATCTTAAATTGCTAATCGAAAAAAATACTTATAAAAAATATTTAACTTTCATACAATTTTTATGCGGATACCCGTCTCCTGTGACTCATTTAAAGAGGGTTTTTTGTCAATCACATTAACCCTATTGCTAAAATAAATAATTTAAAAAAATCTGAAACTGAATGATCCAGAAAAATTTGGATGATTTGGAATCAAAGGTTCATAGTTCTAATTTATTGGATTTTTGAAATTTTTAAACACGATTTCGAAAAGTTTTTATTGTTTCACAATTTAAATGTGTTTTTTACAAGTGCTCGATCGACGATTTGATTTTCATATCATTCTTCAACATCGCAAAAAAAATATTTTGAAGGTCATAATTTTAAGTTAAAATTTGTTTTCAGGAAGCACTTATGAAATGGTCCTGTTTGATAATATCGGATGATTATATTTTATTTAGTTGCGATAACCTCAGATAGATCGTTTAGGTCATCTAGGTTATCTCTTGTTTTAGAAATATTTGAGATTGAAAATGTTGACCTATTGGTCCCAAAGTAGGCAGTATTTTATTGCAAAACTAATATTCAATATAACATTTTACTAAAAATTTTATTTATTTTGGTTATTTAAAGCTGAGCTTTTCTCTTTTTCTCGTCATTACCTCTGTACGTGGTGTTATATCAAACAGAGCTCTAATAATACGCATCGTTTACTAAAGTTAAAATAAAAAAATGTAATTTATTTTGGGTATAACGATTTTTTAACAATAAATGGACAACTTTCAATATCAAATATTTTGTAAAAAAAAAGTTAACCTAGAAAAATGTTTAACTGAAGTCAACGTATTCGAAATATATTTACCAGTCCACTTTTTGGGGAGAAATCTACGATTCGAAAACCATGTTATTATTCCCAACAATTTAATTTTAAATATTATTTTCCCTAATAAAAGTGTTTGTTGTGTTAGTTTTTGTGTTTTCAAAAAAAAAAAAAAAATATTTGTTTAAACATAATTTGTTAACAATACGAATAGCAACTTACAAGAAAAAAAAGCCAATCACAATTACACAAGACTTTTCTTTAGATAATATTTTTTTGTAATAGTATAACAATGCCATAAAGTGCACATACACTTGCTATAAATTACAACAAATAATTATAAATATCATGTACAAGATTATAATATTAGTTAGTAAATAGTATATTTGTATGTATGTAGATTATATTAGTTAGTTGATTATTTTATTTTATATATATGTAGAAGATAATTGTTAATACATTATTTATAATAAATTATTCATTTGAAAACAATAAAAAAATAATGAAAAGAAATATTTACTATACATACAACATAAATACACAAAGCACGTACTCGTACACACACACACATGTTTACTCAGTTACACACAAACTCACATAAACATGTTTAAATAAAATGTAAATAAAGAAAAAGACACGCACACATATTTAAAATTAATACAAATAAATAATAGCACAACAGAAATATAATATAACAAATATATTATTAAATAAAAACTTAAATTGAAAAATTAAAAATAATTGGTTTTTAAACAAAATTAAAATAAATTTTAACACATATTGGCAAGTTTTAATAAAGAGTAGTGTTTGTGTAGTGAAAGAAATTTTTTGATATCAATATTAGCTGCAGGAAGGCAATATTTTACGATTTTAGATTACTGATTTTGTCAACATTTTATGATTCTCTACACAAAAAATGCATTATAAAATTCGTAGAATTAACTCAACTTGTAATTGATTCAATTAAAAAATAATCGATTTATTTAAATATTTAATTGAAATAATTAAAACTTTAATGGATATCATACGAAATATAATAATGGTAATCGGATTTGATGATAGACAAAACACGACTTACACCCTTTTTAAACTAAGACCACCTATAAAAACATTTTTTTATATCATTCTAAACATTTTTTTATATCATTATCATTCTAAAACATGTTATGTCGTCAGAGCATGTTTTGCTGGGAATAGAATTTTTAAA
This sequence comes from Pegoplata infirma, assembly GCA_963921195.1. Classification (NCBI taxonomy): domain Eukaryota; kingdom Metazoa; phylum Arthropoda; class Insecta; order Diptera; family Anthomyiidae; genus Pegoplata; species Pegoplata infirma. The sequence goes on from OY992540.1 coordinate 61,130,537, forward strand.
ATTCATCATTTGTTTATTTAGATTCTTAAAAATTAAAGTATTGATCGGACAATCCTATCAAAAGCTATACCCAAGAAAGCACTAATTATATGCTAAATTTATGAAGTAAAAAAAACTGCCTTTTTAATTGTTTTAAGTCGACTTAGCGTTGTTTCCACTAAACTCTAAATATAAGTTTTCGCAAAATATTAATTTTAAATGAATACAAAGCAAAGCGACATGACGGAAACTTAATATTTCGGTGTAAAAAGAGGTAACAGAATGTCCTTTTATGCATGAAATACATATATTCTGAAAAAAAATATCCAGAAACGTTAGGAAATTTTAGCGGAATAAAAATTAAGGAAAATGCAAAAAAATTTAAAAAAGTAGTGGAACTCTCTCCAGAAATAGTGGTTCCTTAATTTAAACTGTTCTAACACATTAGGAAAATATGTAGGAAAATTATAGTCGGTCAAGACTGACCATTCGTTAAATTTGGCTGTTCCGAATCTTAAATACCCTACATAAACTTTAAAAATAAAACTTTCTTCTGGTGGGCGGGGGTGTTTCGGCGGGCCGAAAAAAAAATAATTTTTTAACCCTTCAAATGGGAATTCTGAAATTCTTCTGACATAAAAAAGAAAAGAAAAAAACTTAAGAATGGACAATTTTCAAAGATCGGTTTCATTTTTCAATGGGAAAATTTTCCCGCTGACACATGGGAACTCTGAAATTCTTCTGACAAAAAAAAAGAAAAGAAAAAAAAAACTTAAGAATGGACAATTTTCAAAGATCGGTTTCATTTTTCAAGGGGAAACTTTTCCCGCTGACATATTTGTGGCAAGTTTCGGGAGTCTAGCTTTATTGGTTGGGACTGCAGTTCCGCAGATGGAAGGATAGACAGACATCATGTTCGAGCAAAGATCAATAGTATATACAGGAGAACAAAATTTGCCAAAGATCGAAATTCATAGTATTTATGACCATATACATAAAAAATTATGAACTTTTTCAAAAAATTTTGGAAATTTTTCTTGTATTTATGGAAAAAATATTTAACATTTCTTAAATTCCACGTATTATGATTTATTTATAAATACTATGGGAAAAATTTAAAATTATTATGAAAAAGTCAATAAAGTTTTATGAATTTGTTCATCAATACTATGAAAGTCGTTTAGTGGCAATTTTTTTTTTTTTGTGTATGAATTTTTCCGGGTCCTAGACCGGAATTTGTATTCGTTACACATGGAAGGATAAAGTGAGTATACCATATGTGGTTGGAGGATGTACTAAGGGAAATTTGGGTACTTTTTTATAACTATTAAATGAATGACACCTGAGTCTCAAAATTTGCCATGCACAGAAAGAATTATTGTTCATAATGAGATAATACATTTTTAATTAGATCAATGATTTTTTCATAACGACTATGATTTTTTCATAAAATTTCATTGCATTTATAAAAAAAAACTTTTATAAATAAACCTTTTAATTAAATATATGACCATTTTCATTATTCCAATGAAATTTTTCAAAAATTTTATGAAAAATTTCATTCAAGCTATGAAAAAAATCATTGGCTCACTTCTAATGAATTTTTCATAGATTGTATGAACATTTTCACATTTTCAATGAACAAAATTCTTTCAGTATATAGCTATATGGAAAGGAATGAAACACACATGAAATGGAACGGAAAACAAAATAGAATAAAACATGGAACGAAATAGAGTTTTAAACTAAATATTTAAATTGTGGAAAATAGCATTCTGACAAAAGTGCTTTTAGATAGTTTGAGGAGAAGACAATGTGTGTTTTGGTACTTTTTTTATCTCATGAAAAAATGGGCATTTAAACTTTATATTTAAAATGTAGGATCCTCCAGCGGACCAAAACATTCCGAAAAAATATTTTTTTCGGCCAAAATGGGAACATAGGGTACTTTTTCAAAATATTGAGCTAATGACAACAGGATCTGAAATTTTGACATGTATGATTCTTTAGCAGAATTAACATTAAGGAAAAGGATAGTAAAAAGTCGGTGAAATTGTGTTAAAAATGGTGAAGGGCTTTATTTGTTAATATTTTGAGCTAAAACTAGGCGGAAAGGGATAAATGTCTTATGAAACGAAATAGAATAGGAAACGAAATGGAATGATATTTTTTTATTTTCTGCATTCAATTTATTAACGGACATTTTTTGAACCAAAAATTTTTTTGATTAAAGTTTTTTTAGAGTTTAAGTTGAAAAATGCAGAAGAAAATTTAATTTCTAAAAATTATAGACATATTTCCCCAACCGGTAATCGAATCTCAATGCCATTTTGCATACCATTAACAAAACAGGCTGGTAGTAACCTTGGACGTCACATCCACCAGAATGGTAGGTTATGCTTTTGCAAAGTCTAACAGTTTCGACAGAATGAATTTTTATTTTGCAAACCAAATAAACAGTTTCGGACGAATAGTGAAAATTTGGCCTTATATTCGACTTCGACCAAAAAAGTCTTCGGTCAAAATACTTTTCCAATTATTATTATGTTACCACGCTTTGTTTAGCACTCAAAAAAATTTTTATGATAATTTTTTTAACTCGATTTTGTCTTGAAGCTGTTCAGTTTTAACCAGCAAAAAAGTCGTTTTTAAAAAACAAGTATTTTGGAAATTAAGAAGAGTTTTGCCTCAAAGACCTTACCCGAATAAAAATAATGATGTGACGCAATTTTTAATTTAATATGGGTTCGTGTCTATTTTGATATAATCTTTTACGAAAACTGTTTTCATAAGATTTGATCGAATATTATCTAATAATATCATTTTATATAACTTTATATCGACTTTGATACGAGTTTTGGTCTAATACAATGATATAAAATTATATCCAATTGTATTAAAATTTATACAATTTTATAAATCGAATGTTTTTTAGTAAAAAATTTAAAAATTAATATAAAACACTTAGAAAATATTCTCATAAAAAATTTTTCCTTGGAAAAACTTAAAAAATTTTGAAAAAATGGAGTCATATAAAATTTTAAATAAAACACTTTGAAAATATTTGCGATAAAAAATTTTCCTTGAAAATAACTTAGAAAAAATTTTAAAAATAGATTTATATAAAATTTTATATAAAAGACTTAGAAAATATTAGTGATAAAAAAGTCGTGCTTGGAAAAACTTAGAAAAATAAAAAAATATAGGGTCATATGAAATTTTATTTATATAAAATGTTTTATAACACTCAGAAATTGAGAATGATGAATGGTACCAGATGATACATATAGTTATGCATGGCGATATCTTAAAAAAATCGCACATCAAAATTAATTACATAAATTTGTCTCGCAATACATAGTGTCACACATGATCATGTATGAAATAACATGACTATACAAAATTATATAGATCATATTAAATTATTCTTACTCGGGTAGTGTCGAAATTTTATGTCAGTTTTTATCATTTATACCCTCCATTCGTGATAGAGGGTATACATAAGTTTGTCATTCCGTTTGTAACTCATCGAAATACCATTGATCAATGATCGATTTTAAGACATTCTAGCGATGTCCGTCTGTCCGTCTGTCTGTCTGTGGAAATGGTGATCACGGGCAAAATATTACACGGAGATAAATGAAACTTAACATATTTATTGGAAGTTCTCCCGAGCAGTTTGCACTTGAGCGAAATCAGTTTAGCGGTTCAAAAGTTAGGAAACAAAATGTAAGGACACCTCGCAAATTTTGGTATATTTAAGATAACCTAAAAATATATAATGCTTTAATTCGGCTACGGGTTGACACATGTGAACATAATTGATAACTCGATGGTATTTAAACAAGTATAAACATATTTTTTTACAAAAAGAATTTATCGCTGATTTTTTTTTACCAATTTTTTTCTTTCGCTGAGGTTTTTTTTAAATTTTTTTTTTGTTTTTTTTCTTGCAAATAAACATTTTTACATTGTGGAGGGTGGGTATCAATTAGAGTTGTCAATTATTCGCCTTTCAACTTTGTTCGAATAATTCAAATAATTGTTTTTGTTCGTTCGATCAAACGATTAGATCTAAAAAAAATTTCGATTAATCAATGAGAGTAACAAATAAAAATAGTGGTTATTAAAAAATTAAGTTTTAAGTTTTTTAAGTTGGTGGTGTCGGCGGGGACGTTGGAGGACACCGTTTCCCTCTTCACATAAATGTTTATAAATTAATTTATTACGATATTTACGATTTAAAAACACACTTTTGTCATTATTTTCTATTAGCACGCCCTTAAAGTGGGCGGGCCAAAAAATAGTATTTATTAATCATCTTGGTCCAAATGTGGGTCAATGAACTTCATATGGCTTAAAAATATTTCATTTGTTGAACAAATATAGAAAAAAACATTAAAAAATGTTTGTAGTGTAGTGATTTAGTTCTTTAAAGGGAAACATTTTTCCCCTAGTCCGATTTTGACTCCAAACTTAATCAGCCTACTTCAGGAGTATAGCTCTTTTATTTTGGACTGTATCGTGTAGAGTTTCTGAATAACCGATAAATTTAGTAACCGCGATTTCGGTTATCAAAAATTGAATAACCGATCGGTTTCGGTTATTTTCGGTTATAAGTAAAAATTTTATTCCGGTGGAAAATTGAATAGTTTTTTATTAGAATCGAATTCAGTTTAAATTCCCATTTTGTCTTAGCTTCCGCTTATATCTTTTAAAAAGCTGAAATTAATTCATCTTTCAAAGATTGGGTGGTGGTTCCTCTTTTTTTCAATTTTGAATCAGAAAAAATTAAGAAATTAACTTTTTCACACTCATTTGAATTAAAATGGAAAACGAGTGCTTTACTTTCCCCTACTAAAAATTCCGAGTAAAAATGTTGGCAGTTCTCTTAAATGTGAATATTATATGAATCATGCAGTCACTGTAACATTAAAATGTTAAAGTTACTGCGTAGCAGTAAAATTTCACTTACGTCGTCAAAAAAGTTAAAAATTATTTTTTTTTTAACGAAAAACATTAACAGTTGTTAATTAACAGGCCTATTCTCAGTTATGACTGGTTATGACTAATTTTATTATTTTCAAACTTCATATTCCCTGTATTTGTTGTAAACACAATCATAAAAAGTCTCAAAATTTAAAATTATTTGTCAATTTTGAGACGATGTGGATAGCAGGTCTTTATTTTTTTGAAATTTTCAAACAAAATTTGAATTTTTTTTATGATTGTTTACAACAACCACATGGAAAAAATTGAGTTATGATTGAGTTATGACTTTTTTTGTGAATAGGCACCTTAAATTACTTTTTTTTAAATGCAACAAAAATATATAAAAAAATCTACAATATTAATAAAAAGCCGATAACCGAACAAATATGGGTCGGTTTCGGGTTCGGTTTTCGTCTTGAATAACCGCGGTTTCGGTTACGGTTATAACCGAAACAGAAACTCTAGTATCGTGCCCTTCACAGACGGACGAACAGACGGACATCGCTTGAATGTCTTAGAATCGATCACTGATCAATAATATATATATTTTATAGTGTCATAGACCGATATTTCAATACAGTAGTTGTGAAGTGTAAAAAAAATAATTGTTCGATTAATTGACATAAATTAATCGATTTATTCGTTATTCGAAAATCGTAATTTTTAAATTAATCGAACAAGAGTTTGGTTTTGTTTGATCGATTTATCGAATTATTCTTAATCGGTTGACAACTCTAGTATCAATACATTCGGCAAGGTCGAATTTAACTTTTTTTCTTGTTTTTGTTCAAACCCTCACTTGTTTAAAGCTTAAATTAAAATCCTATGTATGTTGCCTTTCAAATACGCTTTCAATGTGTCACAGCTAATATTAATATCAAAAGTTTTCTATTTTCACTACCATTGTCGAATCTAGCAAATAATATAAAAGGTCCGTTTGAATGGACCCCCCTTATATTAATTTGTCCGATACCACCATGTTCACTACGCTCTAATATTAGTAGGTTTTTTGTGGGTGGTAAATAGCAGATATTATAAAGAGAGTAAGTATACAAGTCATATAGCATTTGGTAGTATTAATTTTTTGGTGTAGACATTACTAAAGGTGTATTAGTGTGCGTTTTGTGTTATTAGTGTTTGTTAGAATAAGGTGTTTTTCGTTATATATAGTTGAAGTTTTTGTTTTAGTGTTAGTTTCATTTCCGTTTTGTTTATATTTGTAGTTGGTTAATAGATATATATTGATTAATTAGAGGGTTAATTTATATTTAGTGTTTAATTAGTTAGTTTTTGTTTTTTTTTTAGTTTTTAGTTGCTGCTGGTTAGTATATGTATAGCTTTTTTTGTAAATATAAAATTATAAAACATAATATTTAACTAAAAACAAAAAATATATTATAATTTTTTGTTTTGTTGTTTTTTTAGTTGAGCATATTAAGTTGATTTTTTTAAAATTATCGAAATTTCAATCGGTAAAAAATACAGGATTTCAATCCATTAAAAAAATACAAAATTTCCTTTAGGTTTTTTTTTTGGTACAAAAAGAAAAAAAAAAAAAACACAGTTGCTCGATTGCCAACATATATGCTGTCCGTTTAATTTGTTTTTGGATTTAGATGTAAAAAAAATATTTTTGTTCAAAAAACAAATTTATATAAAATATACAAAAAGTTTACACAACACTTTCTGTTTCGTAATTTTTGTTTTGGGGTTTTGATAAAATTCTGTTTTTTAATATAAATATATGGTATATATAAAATTAATACATACATATATTATTGGAGATTATTTTAGTTTTTATTAAGATTTTTGTTTTTGTAAAAAAGGATTATTGCACATTTATTAAACAACATCAACAACGACAACTACTTCTTGTTATCTTATTTTTTTTTGTAATTTGTAATAATTCGATTATACATATAATTAAAAAAATATTTTTGTAGTTTGTAGCTTTAAGTAATAAATTATGTTTTATAAAACAAAACACTTTTTATTTTTTTATTTGTTAATACGTACCTGTGTATGAATTGTGATATTTGAAGATAAACATATGTGTGATCATACTAAATTTCTATAATTGAAATTACTAAAATTTTTAAATGCTATAGGTTATCCTTTAAAAAAAATCTTTAACTTGTGCTTTTAACATTAAAGTGCTTGCTTTTTGTAAATGTTTTTCCAGTTTTATTTAAAAAAATATCCTACACTTTATTTTTTAAGACAAATAATTAGCTGTAGGCATATTCGCCCAAAGAAAAATCGCCCAAGAAAGAAAATGAAAATTCACCCAACAATTTTTTTTTTTATTTTTGTTGTTAAAATTTTTAGCCTGCGGCGCTTTCATCGCAACCTCCACGCAATTTTTTATATTTCTTTATGATTTAAGTTACACAGTTAATATTTTTTTACTTCCACAATTTGTCAAAAATATTAATAAGGATTCGTAACGAATAGTCTTGTCTTAAAAATTTTGTTTTTGTCTTAGAAGTTTTTGCGTAGGTGGCCTTCGATCAAGCTTAGGGGTTCCAAACTCCGTAACTTAAACCCACACTCTTCGAGTGTAATTTTTCATATTTTTTTGGCGATTTCGCATTTAGGCGGTTTTTCATAATTTTTTTTTGGTAATTTTTCTTTGGGCGATTTTGCTCACAGCCCAAATAATTGATTAATTCGCATTTTCTTATTTTTCTTGGATTTCATAAGTCCTTTCAACACTATTTTCAAATGTACATAAAAAACACACAGAGAAATCAGATTCGTTGTTATTATAATTATCAATTGCGATTACCATCACTTTTTAAAGCAACAATAATTTTGTTGTAATAAACGAATTTCTCTTGTCAAAATTAATGGTATTTTGTCACAATCAAAAAATTTGGTTGTTGCAACAGAAACATTTAGTTGGTTATAAATTTGGCTGGCACGAATATGTTTTCTCTGTGCAAATATTAAATGGCTTATTATTCCAAAAATATAATTAGCCAACTGATTTAAGGCAAAAACTCAAAATGCTTTAATTGACAAAAAATTCAACACTTTTTTGTATTGAGTCCTTACAGAAAAAAAGTTTCCAATGAACGACCTTCATTGTATTTATGAACAAATTCATTAAATTTGTTAACTTTTGCATAATATTTATAAACTTTTATGATTATTTATGAAAATTTTTTGAATAGTTCTATATTTCACATATTATGATTAATTCATAAATACTATGAAAAAGTTTATAAATATTATGAAAGAGTTAAAAAATTTTATGAATTTGTTCATAAATACTATGAAAGTTGTTCATTGGAAATTTTTTTAGTGTGTATAAAAACAAAAAATCAAAAATTTTCCTTCGTCCTTACAAATTTTAGGTGAATTTAATCAAAAACAATGAAGTTATTAACAACTTCAGAATATTTTTTAGCACTGATTTTTGCTTCTGCTGTAAAATTGAAAAAAATGTTAGAGTCTTTAGTTTTAGGTGACGAATTGTAAATTATGTGTTTATTACACCTTGCGACAGTAAAAATTGGACCTGCACAAGACAAGAAATCCACAAAAATCGGCACAACTCTTCTGGAATTACCCCTAGAGGGGTCAGATGTGACACCGACTCCCATTAATTTTTTCCTCCCGAACACATTTTCCAAACATACCTATGCCCCACTCCTTAAGTGGGCTTCCACACAAAAGTTACATTTTTAAAAATATTTGCTACTACGGCTCTAGCTGTCCTAGAAGTGAACCTAGAGGAGGAAAATGTATGACCACCCCCAATAGTTTTTCAGTCCAAAAATTTTTTTAGAACATACCTACCCTCTATTTTCAACCCTTAGGGTGGTCCCTACGGACCAGCTCCTACCTGTCCAATGGTGCCTCCAAGAGGGGCACCATTGGAGCCACCAAAAGTCCCCAAAATTTTTTCTAAACATACCAACACCCCATCTCTAATTCCTAAGAGGTCTTCTACTCAAAGTGACATTTTTGTAAACTTTGCTCGCACCGTTTTAACTGTTGCAAGGGTGACCCTAGAGAAGTTAAGGGGCCTATTCACAAAAAAAGTCATAACTCAATTTTTTCCATGTGGTTGTTGTAAACAATCATAAAAAAAAAATTTTGTTTGAAAATTTCAAAAAAATAAAGACCTGCTACCCACATCGTCTCCAAATTGACAAATAATTTTAAATTTTGAGACTTTTTATGATTGTGTTTACAACAAACACAGGGAATATGAAGTTTAAAAATAATAAAATTAGTCATAACCAGTCATAACTGTGAATAGGCTTGTAAATCTGTAACTGACATTAAATTTGTTTCAACCCCAACATTTTTTGCAAAACAAACCTAGGCCTTAAGGGGGTCCCCACACATTTTTTTATTTTTTATAAAGATTTCATGAAATCAGCTCTTACCGCTCCCATGGTGCCTCTTAGGAACTGGATATGCAGACTGACCCCCATTTATTTGACCCCATAATTTTTTGCCGAACACACCTACACCGTATTTCCACTTTGTAAGGGCGCTAGCTCTAGGAAAATCAAATTCGTAATGTATGTAGAGTAGAGTGTCCCTTATTTTGGAAATGTTGGAAATGTTGACTTAAAACTAACTCAGGAAACATTTACGCCCCTACGACCACGCCTTCCCTAGGCGACGGGCCTTTAAGAGCGGGGCCTTAAAATAATTTTTCCATACAAACCAAATTTTTTTTTTTTTGATTTTTAATTTTTTTTTATTAATTATTATATTACTTGATTAGCTTATTCACGACAAAAAATTTTATTTTGGTGGGATAAGGCTTTCAGCTCATTAAAAGCAACATAACAACTAAAACCGTTGTTTGTCAAAACTAAAAAAAAGATTTTTAAAATTTTTGTACCGTAGGACCGCAACGTCTCAAAATTTTTTTTTTCGAAAATTTTTTTAGAGCTGTAATCCTTATCCCATCAAAATAAAATTTTTTGTTGTGAATAAGCTAACCAAGTAATATAATAATTAACAACAAAACAATTAAAAATGAAAAAAAAAATTTTTTGGTTTGTTTGTAAAAATGATGTTTAAGGCCCCGTCGCGTAGGGAAGGCATGGTCGTAGGGGCGTAAAATGTTTTCTGAATTATTTTGAAGTCAAATGGAAAAAAATGAGCGGGTACCGTCTCAACATTTCCAAAATAAGGGACACTCTAATGTAGAGTCATGGTGGGATAGTGTTAAATGAGATTTTAAGCAGCAAGATTTTGACATGAGCCAACGAATGGGGGAGGTCGGGTAGCATCTACGGGGGGCTCATCTGGTCAAAGTTGGGCGTAAAGCCCTATAGTTCCCCTAGAGTGGTCTAATGCGATACCGAAAACCATTAATTTGTCCATCCGAATATTAATTCAAAACATACCTAAGCCCAATTGACCCTAGATGAGTAAAATGAATGGCCGACCCCCAATATCATTAACTGGTATGTTGGTTGCCACATCCTCATCTTCTATGCATCCTCATCTTCTTTGAAACGCACAAACATTGGCACACCTGGTCCAGACGTTTTGCCGAATTAAGTTTCAAACACTTCTTTAAATTGAAGTTCATAAATATGATGTTTGCATGGACGATGTATGGGGTCAGTCTGCATTTCCAGGAGCTGATTTCATAAAAAAAAAAATACAAAAAATTAAAAAAAGTGTGTGGGACCACATTAAGGGTTAAAAATAGAGGGTAGGTTTGTTTGGAGAAAATGTTGGGGTTAAAAAATATTGGGGATAAGTCACACATTTGAAATCGCTAGGGTCACCCATAGAGTAAGGAAAGTAAGAGAGTTTGAAAGGACCCAAAATCAGTCTGCAAGTTTATGAAAATTGGTAAACTTAATGTATTGCAGAAATTTAAAAATTTTGTAAAAAGATCAAAGAAAATTAGAAAATGAGTAAATTTAACCACTATTATTGAGAGGATTACCTATATATATTGAGAGGATTACCACTATTTCCGTTATTAAAATTCTCTCTTAACTAATTTCCCTACTTTTTCCCCTGATTTTGGAGCATTTTGCCTACTCTTTCTACTTTTTCCCCTGATTTTGCAGCATTTTTTTAAAAATTTGAAGATATTTTCAAACATTAAGAGAACCATTTTTTCCTTTGTAAAAAAGAGTGCATTTTTTTCGACCCCATATAATCTGACACCCACTGGGGTCACCCTTGCGACAGATCGGTTGGAGCAAATTTTATAAAAATATAATTTTGTAAGGGTACATTGGTAGGTGCACAAAAAATGTTGGGATTAGAAATTATTGGGGGTCGGTCTTGCTAATGACTTCTCTAGGAGGCACCATTGGACCGATAGAAGCTGATTTAATAAAAGAAATTTAGAAAAAATAAAAAACTATTTAAAGAGACCACCCTAAGGGTTTAAGATAGAGGATAGGTATCTTCTAGGAAAATTTTGAAATAATAATGGGAGTCAGTTATACATTTCACTCATCTAGGGTCACTCCTAAGACAGCTAGAGCAGTGGGATCAAATATTTTTTTGAAATTGAACCTTTATATGAGAGCACCCTTAGGTAGTGGAGATAGGGCTTAGGTATGTTTGGGAAAACAATTAGAGCGGTAGGAGCAATTTTTTTTTTTAATTGAACCTTTATGTGGTAGCCCCCTTAGGGAGTGGAGCTTTGGCCTAGGTATGTTTGGAAAAATTTTCAGAGGAAAAATTAATGTGGGTTGGTCTCACATTTGACGTAAGTCCAGGGGAGTTATGGGACTTTTGAAGATTTTTTCCCCTTCACGCCCAACTTTAACCCCGATGAACGATACCTAGATCCTATCCGATAAAATAAAAAAAAATAAACTCACTTTTTTTTACAAACCTCATTTCCAAATCTTGCTGCTTAAAATCTCATACAACACTATCCCACCCTAATTGTGGAAGGTTAACGTAATGTCGAAGGAATCTTCAGAAAATCTTAAATTAAAGCGTTTGTATTTATATATCATCCTCAAAGCTTCTGTCACATCATACATATATTTTTTTTGAGATTAAAGTGGCCCAAGAAAATTGTTGGTTATTTTTTTTAATTACCCACGCATAACCCTATTCGCAAAAAAAAAAAAAAATGTCAACCCCCAAAATAATATCCTTTATGCACCAATTCTATGAGGTTACAGTTTTGCTGAAAGACTTTTAGTCTCAAAAAATAAAGTTTCTGCACTCAAAAAAAAGGCCTTACTAAAACTATGGAAAATTTTTCTTCAAAATACTATAGTTTCTAAATTTTCCCACAATTAAGATAAATTTAACTGAAAGTTGGGAAATTTTCTTAACTGTTAAGAACAAATTTTAGTTCATGTACTGTTAAATAGTCCATTATTTATATACATGGAAAAACTTCTTACCGCCAAAGAAATTTTCCCTAAATATTTAAAAAAACATCATTATTTTTAAGACATATTCCTCTTCTTTAGTTTTAGGACGTAATTTTCTAGCAACTAGTTTATCTTCTTAGATTTGAGGAATTTTTTCCACTATTTTAGTAAAATGTTTATTACTCGAGGATTTTTTTTTTCTAAAACTTTAAATGGCGATATCTCGGAAACTTAGCCAGGAGGCCATATTATCGCCGGTCCTCTTCACATGTGTGAACCCTAATGGGTCCTAACTTTGGATTTAAAAAAGTTGGCATTCCCGAAAAATTTTAAATGCTCATATCTTGGTAAATATTGCCAACAGAACAAAAAGTTCAATAGCATTTTGTAGTTCTCAAAGTTCTCCGATTAATAGTTTTAAATTTATAGAGTTTTTAAAATTCTAAAGACCCCAGTGGTACTTTTAATTCACGTATCTGAAAAACTAAACAAGGTAGAGCGAAATGAACAAAAAATTTGAATCAAAAACTATTACGATTCTTTAGAATCCCAACTGGGTCGGGGCCCCTTTAATTTAGTTAATTTTCTCATCTTTTAGTTCATTTTTTTTATGAGTGTGAGCACACGGCAACTGAGCACTGAGCAAAAAATTTATATATTTTTTTTATATTTTGGTACTTTTTCTTGATTTTGGACCATTTTCCATAATGTGAAATGTCCTCAAATTCAAAATTTAACAAAATATTGTTTTATTTTTTTATAAAGTAAGCAACTGAGTAAAAAATATGTGTGAAATTAGAATAATTAATACAAGAAAACAGAATTTAAAAATGAGTCTTGTGCCTCCGTGAGTAAAACAAAAGCACGTTTTTACTAATGACACAGTACGTTCACCTAATTTGGTTTTATAAAATGGTATGTAGGTAGATCTACCACTATTCGTTGCACTCCCGCACAAAATGTACAATTTGAGTTAAAACACCTCAATTCAACCGAAAAAAGCAGCATTTTTGACCTTACCCCTTTCGAATTTGATGAAACTTGGAATATTGTTGGGCCCTTACAATAAAATCATAGTGCCAACATTTTAGACTTCCAGTACTTTTTCTTCCCGAGATATGGGGTCTTGAAAATTGGCAAAATTGTATATATTTGACAAAAGTGTTCTGAGATTAATAAAGATAACTCAAAAAGTAATTACAATACACGTCTCAGTCAGGTCGAAAATAATAGGTAATTAGACAGCCTTTAAAATGGCATTCCCCAAGATTTTTTTTGAAAAAGGTCAAAGGTCATTGGTTTTAGCCTTAATTTTTGGAGAGCTATATCTCAAAAAACGATATTTTTTAAAATTTTGGAAAAAAAACATATGTAATTAAGAATCATCTATACTACTTAAGTTTAAATTTTCAGGATGGAGACTTCATTGGAACATTTTATATTAATAGAAACGTTATGACAGGAAAGAAAAAGCGGTGTAATTTCCCTTAGAAAAAAAATGTTTTTTTTTGTCTTTGAAATTCTGGTACCAAAATTCATTTTTCTGAATGTTTTTGACGTGCTGAGTCCAAATATGTCCTTTGAACTGGCCTATCGCTATTAGTTTTCGAGATATCTGCACATAAATATGTGAAAATTGCTAAAATGCTATTGCTGTGTTTTTTTTGAAAATTTAGGTGCATATATCTTGAAAAGTAATAGCGATAGGCCAGTTCAAAGGTCATATTTGGACTCAGCACGTCAAAAACATTCAGAAAAATGGATTTTGGTACCAGAATTTCAAAGACAAAAAAAAAAAAAATTTTTTCTAAGGGAAATTACACCGCTTTTTCTTTCCTGTCACAACGTTTCTATTAATATATACTTTTGTCAAATATATACGATTTTGTTAATCTTCATGACAGCATATCTCGAATACTGGAATGACCAGAAGCCTGAAAAATTGGCAAAATCTCTTTTTTGTTAAAGTAAACATCAGTTCTTAATGTCTTTAAATTTGGAGGGGGTGCGGTCAACTCCTCGGTTGAATTGAGGTGTTTTAGCTCATTTGTTCTTGGAAATATTCTGAATATTCTGCAAAAATAATTCAATAGAAGTTTTATTAAATTATTAGTTCCTTGACAACCTTATACGTCATTGATCGTTGAAAAAATTATAAGTCCTAGGAGGATCAAGGTAAGTGCCTACAGACTAAGCCTAACAATTGAGAGGTTCGATGTTCAATGTTCAAATCTCGGTGGGGGATAAGAAAATATGTAAAATTTTAAAAATAGTAAAAAAGTAAATAAAATAAAATTGAATTAATTAATTAAATAATAGTAGTAAATAAAAACAAAATTGAGTATTTTTTTTGTCATTTAAAAAATAAATTCATGTTATTGATGACACCGCTTCATCATATGGATGACACGTTATATTGGACGAAAATAGATGCAACATTTCATCATAATGATGGAACTTTTCATCATATTGATGTAAATGTTCATCATACTGATGTAAATTTTCATCATCATAAGGAAGCTTTTCCTTTGAGTGCAGAAAGTCTTGTAATTTTTCTAGGCTTGAGCGTCTTTCAGCAGAACTATGACCGCAAAAGTCAACTTAAGTGTTTATACATTTTTTTTAATTTTAGGTGACGATATTTTTTTTTTTTTTTTTTTGAACACTTTCAATAATTATAGTTTTGAGTAGTATAATTATACAAATATTTACTTCATTTAACTACATAAAAACTTAAGAAATAAAATTTAGACACTTTTAAACACAAAATACAAGAAAAAAAAATTACAATAAAACAAAAAAATTTCAACATAAAAATTGACAATTTCGATCAATTCTTAATATAATAGAGACTGCAATTTACGTGCACAAATTCTAAATGTTTTGATTATAATAATTTTTGGTTTTGAATATTCAATATATCACCACATACGATTAGTTATTACATTACGAACACACACACAGATAGATATAATTTTGAATATAGTTATATGTATATGTAGTAATTTAAATTTTAGATTATGTAGATTATAGGTTAGATTATATGGTATAGGCGCATATGTAGTAATTTTACTTGTTATAGTAGTAGTAATAGTATTTGGTAGTACAATTACAACATACAAATATATTTTTTTATTAATTAATTTGAGTAATACGAGTACAGTTTCAAAATAGTATAAGTGCAAATTGTTTGCAAAATAATTTTTTAAATGCTTCTGCTGCAGCTGCTGGTGTGTAGTTTTTTGTTTTACAATATAAGTTTTATTGTTAAAAAATCCTTGATTTTGAACACAACAAAAAAAAAAAAAACAAAAGTAAAAATTTGTTAATTGATTTTTTAAAATTTTTTGTCAAAAAAACAGACATACATATACGCGGCAAAAGAGCTATATTAGGAATTTTTAAAATATTTTTTTAAATTTTTTTTAAACAACAAAAAAATAGTCATCGTTATTGATTGTTTAAAGAAGATAGATTTCGGTATTTTTTTGTATATAAAATAAATTATGATTTAAAGGAAAAAAAAAAATTATGTAGTTTTATATTTCAAAAACCTCCCATTTTATAATTGCAGAAAGTTTTCCACCCACCTTTACTATATTTTTGTACAAAAGAATTGTGTAAAACTTATTGTATTTTTTATTTAAAATCTGTATTTTTTTTTTCAAGTTTGATTATTTTGTTTTATTTTTAATTTTTTTACAAATCATTTTTTTTAGACAGCATATTTTTTTTGTTTGTTTTTTTTCAGCATCCGAGCAAGTGAAATTTTCTCTTTTTTTATTATTTTTGGACTAGTTTTATTGTTTTGTATTTTTTGGTTCATATGACAGGCGAAGCGAACGTACTTTTTTTTGGTCGTTTGTTTAGGTTTCTTTAATAAAATATCGATTTTCGTTTCGTTGCTTGTATATTTTTCATATTTTTAGATTAAAATCATTTATTTGCATCCCCACAGTAGGTGCTGTTGTTTGGAAAAAAAACTTGTTTTATAACTAAAATTTGCTGTTGATTTAAAACACAACAAAAAAATAAAAAAAATAATAAGAAAATTGAAAATGGAAAAAACTAAAAATATTTATTTGGAAATAGAAGTGAAGGACATATTTAAAATTTATTTTAAAGAATTTAAATACTAAAAACTTTTTTTTTTTTTTTTTTAATTTTATTATATTAAAATTGAGGGAGTGGATCACTTATGTGAACAAAACAATTTAGATTTTGTAATATGAGGAATATCTTTAACTTTCGTTTAATATATAAACGCTCTCTAGCGACATGGTTAAAAAAACTAAAACGAACGCAAAAAAAACCTTTGATCCTAAAATGCACTATATCATTTATTTTCATGTAATTTTGTTTACGAATCTGCAGAAAAATCTGCTAGAAATAGTAGTAAGTTTTTAAAATTTCATTAGATTAATGGAACTTTTTCTTTTATTAATGAATTGTTTCATAAAACCATGAAATTTTTCTAAAATGAAATGAATAATTTCAAAAATTTCATACATTTTATGAAATAATTTATAGTATTTATGAAATATTTCAAAAATACTATAAAAGATATGGTAAAATATTTAAGAAAAAATTTAATTTAATCTATAAAATGTTTTCAAGTTTTTATAAAACATTTCATTATATATTTAGGAAGAGTTTCATAAAATTTTATGAAATTTTATTCATTATATTTATGAAACTTTTCATAAATATAATGCATTTCATAGATATTTTGTATTTTTAAAGCTGTTACATTGGACGAATTTTAATGAATATTTTCATTATATATTTATGACAGTTTTCATAAATAAAATGAAGCTTTTCCTTTAAGGTGTAATTAAAATGAGCCGGCAAATTGTAATTAGTTACATTTTTCGGTTTGAAGAGTGCTGAAGTCAACATTGCTTGGTTTCCAATAACTAGACCCACTCACACTGACTGAAAGTGCCCGACCGAACAAATTTGGTTTTATGTGGATTTTATTTTTGGAACAAAAAAATCTACATTATTTAAAAAAAGATCATCAAAATCGTTCCAGATATGTTTATTTTATTTAGCGATTCTTATAAAAAGTATCAATAAATTGTCTTGTTTTTTGGAAAAAGTGCAGCTGGTAAATATTCCGGAGCTAGAATGATGAGAAAAAATGTTCTGGGAATATCTCCTCTTACAAAAGTGTTGATAAAATCCACATTAAAATAATTGTTAAAAAAATTATTTGTTCTCTAATTGTGTTTTATATTGTTGGACTTTAAATTTGATTCGGTATGAGTCCATATCCATCACAGGCTAACAAGGGAAGTCTCCCTGATGTCAACCTCCGATCTTCATGAAATTTGGATATGTTGTTAAGATCGAAAAATAATTCGACACGTATTTTTTTTTAGCGGCCCAAACTCATTTTTAGGGGGGGTCCAATTGTAAGGGGGGGAATTGACCTTTTTCAGTTTTTTACGATTTACGCCTATTTAAACAAAATTAATATATTTATGTGTGGTATCGGATTAAAGGTATTAAAAATACCTATCTCGTGGTGCTAACAACGGGCCAAAGAAGTTAATATTTTTCGACTTATTAACAAAAATGTCCTAAAATTTTGGTATTTTACTCAATATGACGAAAAGTTGTGCATGTTTGGGCACGTTCTTAGCAAACTAAGATAGGTTTTCCAAAGACCTTTCATTTGGTATATAACATGACTAGGTTTTTTTTGCATATTATAGGAGATAAACGAAAAAAAACTGAAAAATGGTCTTGTCTTCCCCCCTCCTTTTAACCCCCTAAATATGAATTTGGGCCGCTAAAAAAATACGTGTCCCTTTATTTTTTCTGCTCTACAAAATAAAACCAATTCAATAAAGATCCACGGGTGACACTAGGGAGACTTCCCTTGTAAGTCGAGATGTCGACAGCTTTAGAAGATTGCCACCCATCCATCAGCAGTACTAGTTCGATTGGAAACACAAAAACTTGTTTTGTTTATTAATAATGTGGAAAAATAATGACATCGAACAAGAACAAACTCATTTTCATTGCAACATTATTAATTTGAATATCAACAAAATAAATTTATGCAATAATCATTATGAAAGATTTAAGCTCATATTCGTGATCCACATCCCTTAATCAACTAGAAGTGATAAAATATTAAGTCAATTACATTACTGATTTATAATTTTTCTTATGCTTATTGGTCGGTAGAAAAACATCAACATAAATTTAAAAAATTTCAATCGGTTAAAGGGGTTTCAAGATATTGCCATTTGAAATTGGAAAAAATACTGCTTAAAAAAACATCTAAAATTTTATGTTTCTTGAACTTTGATCTTTCTGGATAGCATCATTATGGATAAAACACTGGAGCTAGAATTGAAATTAGAAATTTGGAAATTCCGATTATTTGGATGCAAAAAGGGGCCAAGTATTAGAGTTTGAAACTATTTCTATCTTCTGAAATAATGATCATAAAAACTTGAATTTCAAGTTTTGTACCCTTAAGCCCAAAAGAATATTATAAAATAGTACCTTTTGGAAATTGCTATTTTTTGGAATAAAAAATGGTTAACAATTGCATATTGGTACTTTTTCCATATCCTAAAATAAGGGTTATAGAAATTTCAAAAGTGGAATTTAGGATTATCTACAAAAAAAAAAAAAACAATCCGACAAAAGTACTTTTTAGAAAGTTTTGATTCTAAGAGGGGAAAAAAGTGTACTTTGGTACTTTTTTAATCTCCTGAAACAATGGATATAAAAACTTTATTTTTGAAATGTAGGGTCCTCCATTGGAACATAACATTCTAAAAATATTTTAGGAATTTCTGATTCTAAGAATTGAAAAAGTGGTAACAAATTGTACTTTGGTACTTTTTCGATTTCCTTAAATAATCCGGGACCATTTAGGAAAAAATAATTTTAAAAGAGCTGTCTTTACTAATTTTTATTCTTAGGGGTCGAAACAGTGGTAAAAAATAAAAATTATTACTTGTTTTGACTATTGAACTAATAGTTTTAGATTCTCAAAATTTTACATGTAGGATCTGATTTGGGTAGTTTTTGTTAGTCTGATTCCAAATTTGCTGTATAAATTTTCTATTTCGTCAATAATTCCTTGTAAGAGTTGCTACATGGCTTTTTATCCTATTCGAAAGGCTTTTAAAATAGTATTAAAAAGTATGAAATATTGTATTTAATGTAAAAAATGGCGCACTTTCTATGTCCCTTTTTTACTGAATGACGCTTTGTGCACAGTTATGATCAGTAAGTGTTGATATATTTATAATGCTATATCAAGCATTTTAAAAATACAAATTGTTTTGTGCTGCTCCATAAACTGTCCAAAATTTATGCGTTTTTGATATATTACACAGTCCGACAAAAAAACAAGTAAGAAAGTTATAGTCGGTCAAGACCGTCCATATGATACCCTACACCTGTGTTTTCCCGAAAATGGGTCCCATGTTTAAAACTTGGACCGATTGGATTTATCTTTTGTAAGATCTTTATTTAGTGTAGAAAACACACACAGATCAAATTTTAGTGGAATTGGATTATTTTTTTTGCCAATAGACTGATTTAACTGAAAATTTTGATATGGGGGACTAAGTCCAAAAATAATCCAATTATATTCCAATTTGATTAGGTTACTAAAGTACACGTTTAACACCAAAAAGTAAAATTTTTTCCAAATATTTCCATTTTTATGAATTTTGAGGGAATTATGTAAATATCGGGATGGTGGTTTGTATGGGGACTACTATAAGGACTGCCCGATTCCTTTAAAATTTGGAATGATGATTTGTGCGTACAAAATTTTTAAATTTCAAAGCGATATCTATTATAATACGGTTATTAGAGTCGTTTAAGCCTAATCCAAAGGGGTCGTTTGTATGGGGGCTAGGTCTAAATATGGACCCATTTTTTTTCAATTTCAATAGGCTTCGTCCTTGGCCCAAAAGATGCTTAAGTTTCAAATTTCAAGTCAATTGATTGAAAATTGCGACCTGTATCGTGCTTAAACCGATAGATGGACAGACGGACGGACGGACGCACAGACGGACGGACGGACGGACATCGCTAAATCGACTCAAAAAGTTATTCTGAGTCGATCGGTATACCTGAAGGTAGGTCTAGGACCAATATTTCGGGTAGTAACAAACATTAGCAAAAACTCATTATACCCTGTACCACAGAGTGGTCTAGGGTATAAAAATCGTTAAATACGAACTGGATAATAAAAAACTTTTGAAACTAGAGCATAAATGTAGTAAAACTGCATTTACAGTTTTTCATTTCGTGATCCTGAGTTCTTTTAAAAGGACTTCAAAGTTTTAAAGGACTTAATTTTTGTAAAACATTTTTTAAATATTTTTATTTCTCCTAAGATGCCACTAGTGATAGCAAAAGAAAGACGAGGAGCTCCGCAAATTTTCCCATTTTATTATTTTGACATGTCGGGAAATAGGAGGTAAGTAATGTCCTTTCAAATTTCTATGCATCAATATCATTTAAAATTAAAAAAAGTAGTTGTGAAAGGACACTATTCACAAACTTTTTCTTAATAAGGCTAAATAAGAAAATGAAAAAATTATCGAAAATTTTCCACTTTCATTTGCCATCAATAGTGACGTAAAGAAATTAGTACAAATATTTTACAAAACGTTATCCTTTTAAACTTTAAAGTAATTTTAAAAGGAAACAGGATCACGAAATGAAAAACTGTAAATGCAGTTTAACTCCATTGGATCTTTACATTCAGGCGGATATCATCTGGTTCATATATAATATCGGCTGTCGGACGGTGTCATTGAATAAAAAATTTTTTTGACATTTTTTATGAAAAGTTAGATAAAAGTCGAAAATACTTGTAATTCCATAACAAAATTATAAATGGTTTCTGTTTATTTTTGTACACATAAAGCCATCAAGGAAAAAAGGACAGAAAAAGTGTGAAAAATTCACCCATTTTTCAACTTGCATACTCTTTTGAAACCAAAAATAAAATTTTTAAATTAGAAAACAGTTTGTTTGTAATTTTTGCAGGAATTCCCGGGATCCCAGGAAATTTAAGTGACTGTTTATTTAAAAGGCCTTTACATTGTTATACTTTGTTTGTTGAAATGTAGTATTCAAAAGAAAACACATTAAAAATTGTATAATTACTTACAAAGTATTATCCGTTGCCATTTTTGTTAAAAAATTTTGCAAAACACACAAAATCATAAATTTTCTTTTTTCAATTTATTTTATTTTGTTTGAATTTTAAATAACACAGGGCAACACTTTTTTTTCCCCGGGTTCAGATAGCTAATTTTGGGTAATTGGGGTACGCTGATTTCAAATCTGCCTTCCGTTTTTTTGGGTCAGCTCTAGTTTTCGAGATATAGCCGTAGGAAACTTTGAAAATAGGCTATTTTTGGCATATTTGTGAGTCCATATTTACCAACACTGGTCTTGTATTAAAAAAGTGAATGACGATTTTAGGTATGTTGGATATGCTGATTCCAAAAATGCCCTTCGTTTTTTTGAGTCATCTTTAGTTTTTGAGATATTGCTAAAATAAAATTTTAAAATTCTCATTTATGCCATAATTCGATAAAAAAATTTTTTGTAGTTTCATGTTATAAGAGAGGTGCCACGCCCCTTAACCCAATCTTGCCTATATTTTCTACAAACTTAAGCAAACAAAAATTAGCATCCTGTACTCAAATTTGTTGAAAAATATTTTTCAGGAGCCAAATAAAAGCAGTTTGCTGTTTTGGGTTACATGGGAGGTGCCACGCCCTCGCCACCTACCCACACCACACATTCCTTAGAACAATTCCCAAAATCAAGTAAGCATATGATGTAAATATAAGGTCAATCACAAGAGTGGTTTGGCTGGAATGATGAAAAGAATTTTTCGAAATTTACTCTCGTCATAACTCGAAAACTAAAGCTGTCAGAAAAAAGTTAAAAAGTTAATACCATCGAATTTAGTTAGGTTCGTGATTAAAACTCAGGCTCTAAAATAAGTGTTGAAAATTATAGCCTTGCAAAGTTGGTAAAAAACGCAACTTTTCGACTCTTTAACAGCGATTTGCTCGCGAACGCGAGCTGATGGAAAAAATCGGATAACAGATTCGGAATCAGCACACTAAACTCCATATAAATCAATTGTCAAATGTCAGGCAAATTGAAAAAGGTAATTTTTTGTGACCCTGTGTAATCACAATAAAATTGAAAAGTCGAAAGCAAAATATTATTTTTTGAAAAATTTCAAAATATTTTGTGATACTAACGCATCTTTTCAAAAGAAGTAAATTATACAAAATTCATTATACAAAGTGTGATAATGTAAAACCTGCTTTAGTAATCGGTAAACAAAATTAATATTTTTTTGGTTTCATCCAAAACGAAGCAGCAAATTTTAGATTTGTACAGTGGTGTTGTTCATCGAAGATACATTTGAATAGTTAAAACATTTAAATATGCCCAGTTGATGTTTTGCTTCCATATAGTTGTTGTAAAAGCAAGTTCCAAGAATGTTCTTAATTGGTACCGACTTTAAAAATTTAGTTTTTTCTTACAGTTTTTAGTATTTAAAATTCTTTTTTGCACTAAAGTGTTAACTATAAAATTAATTTTGTTTTTAAGGTTTTGCAGTCATAAGTTTTTGTTTGTTTTTTAAATAAAAAATTATTAATTCAAATAAAAAAAAAATTATGAAAAATTAAATTTAAACTAATTATGTGATTTAATATAAAAATTTAAAGATAGTTATTAAAAAAATAAAAAGAAGAAGTAAAATAAATAAAATTTGAAAATTTTTAATTACCATTTTCTTTTACTATGCGTACGAAAATCGTTTTGTGGTTTTTTGTTGTTTTGCAACAGAAGAAACCACTTTGAAGTTCACTGAGTAATTTGTTACAGATTATTATTATATTAATATATACACGATGACGACGACAACGACGATTACAACGATGATGATATACAAAATATACAAAAAGCACGATAATATTGTAAAAAGGCACGGCTGACTGAAGTTTTTTGTTTTTTTTATATACGATATTTTTATGATGGAGTTTCTGGTAACTTTTAATTTGCGTTTGGAGTGATTTTTTTTTGTTTAACTCTATTTCTTTCTGTTTTATATATTATTTATATGTAAATATGTACAGTTATATATATATGTATTGCAAAAAAAAAGTTATTAAAAAAATTGTTTGTACATAAATATTTATAAAAGTAAAGAAAGTATATGATTTGTTTCTATTTACTTTGGTGTTTGGGTTTTTTTTGTTCTATATATCTTTATATATCAGACACTTTAGATGGTTAAGTGTTATTTTGAAATACAGGAAATTGTTGGGGGGATATATATATATTTATGACGAGATATATAGAGTTTCTTTAGTTTGCTTTAAAAGAATTCCTGCAGTATGGAATGCAATACTTTTTGGTTGATATTTTTCTTTTGAAGTTTCCTATGTTATTTATTTTTATATATAGATCTCACTCTTTTTTTTTATAATATTTTGAATATATAAATTTTGATTTGTTGTATCAAATACGTGGTTTTTGATTTATTATATTTTGATTATTATATATATTTATATATATAAGTATGTATATAGTGGATATATATATGTTTATTATATTAGAGATATTGCTTTCTTATGTTAATGATCACATTTGATTTGATTAAATTTGATATTTTGAATATTTTTCTTTCTTTCTTTATCATTTAATCATGTTTTCTCTTTTTATATATTCTTTTTATGTGGAGTAGTTAATAATAAAGAATTGTTATTTCCTTTGTTGCCTTTTATATTCCATTTTATTATTTCTTTGGTGCTGTTGTTGGTTTTCAGTTTCCTGTTGTTGAATTTCTTTAATAACTTTTAAGGATTTTTTTTGTAATCTTTCTTTATCTTGTCTTTTTAATTCATTCTTTTCTTTATTATTTAAATTTGTAGTTGTTGTAATAGTATTTGCAGTTGTTGTTGTAGTAGTATTCTTACTTGTTGTTGCTTGTAATTCAGTGGTTTGTATTGTTGCTGTTGGTTGCTCTTGTTGTATTTGTATAGTAGTTTCGCTTTCATATCCTTGTTGATGATAGTCCACCTTTAGTTTTTTTTTTCATTTGTTTTTGATTTTTTGTGTGTTCGTTCGTTTTTTGGTTATTTTTTGTTTGTTTTAATTTAATACCCAAGAAAAAGATTTTTTAAGAAAAATAAATTTTTGTTTATTAAGTTTTTTTGTTCTCATTTTTATATTCCATTTACTTTAGTTTATATATATTTTTTTTTTGACATAAAATCATATAAATTTATTAGTAAGGAAGGTATCTGTCGGGAAATATTTGGAGTTTTTATGTTAATTTTAAATATGTGATAGAGAAAAAAAATTATATGAACACACAGAATTAATGTTAATAATGAGCCAATGAATTTTTTCATTAGATTAATTATTTTTTTGTAATGTCTGTAATTTTTTTCATACAGCTTATGAAAATTGTCACCGCATTTATGAAATTAACTATTCATTTTATGAATTTTATTTAAATGAAACTTTTTTATTAAATGTATGAACATTTTTATTATTGCAATGAAAGCTTTCATAAATTTTATGAAAAAAAATTATTCTTCCATTGAAAAAAAAAAAAATCATCTGTAGAGAAAGATTTGGATTTTTTTTTAGAAATTTATAGCGGTTCTCACCCTTGATAGAAAACAAGAAAAGAATCTAAGAATTGAAGAAAACAAGAAAATGTTTGACAGATACAACAACAAAATACATGGTGGGTCATTTTCTCGTTTTCTTGGTTTCTTTTTTTCTACATAGAAAATTTCTTCGACTTGATGCTTGAGTAAGTTGAAGTATAGTAAAAAATAAAAGTTCCTAGACCAAAAAAACAGCTGATTGTAGAGGCATTTAATTATTTAGTGATATTTTCAGACTTTTTTTACGAAATTTGAAATGAAACTTAAATGATTAATTATATTTTTATTAAGAGTCGCGTTGTTTAATATTATTTTGTAATTATATTTATGTATAATAATTTGAGGTTATAGAAAATGTTAGTGTGAGAAAACTTTTTTAAAAAGTTGTTCACTCTTTAGTGGAAAAAAACGGTAGAAAATTTTCTTGTAGGAAATTTTCTCAAAAGTTTTCTATCAAGGGTGAGAACCGCTTATAATATGTGATAGAGAAAAAAATATTAACATAGAAAGATTTTTTTTTTCAAAGAGCCAATGCATTTTTTCATTAAATCAATGACTTTTTTGTAATGTCTTTGATGCTATTTTGTTTATAAAGTAAATGAAAAATGTCATTGCATTTATGAAAATAACACCGCTCAACAAATCGAAGGTTTTTGGCTCCGGTTTGAAGTTTCATATAAAATTTTAAAAGATTTTGACTCGCTGATTCCAAATCGGTGCTCCAAATTTTTCCATCACGTCTAGAATTTTAATTATTCGCGGTTGAAAAAAAGCGATTTTTGCCTTTTTTGAAAGCCTGCACTGCAGCCACTGGGTGAAATAAAAATCTGGTATAAAGCCTTAGAGTAGAATTGAACTATGATCTTAAATATATGATCAAAAAAATTTGAAGTTGTTGCACTATTATTGGCCAAAAATGTATTTTAAGAAAACACTATGAAAAATATAGAAAAAGCACAATTTTTAAAAGGCTCTAAAACAAAAACCAGATGATCAATTTTTACTGTGATGAGCTCAAAATTTAGGCAAATGTTCATTCTTGCTTATAGACTTTTAAACCCATTAAATATATATCCGGAAGATATATCTTCCGGTTTATACGGAAAATAACACAGAAAACTTAAATTTGTAAAATATTTTTTTTTTTTACAAAAATGATAATTTTAACAGTATCATTTTAAAACGCAAGTGTAACCCAACCAAACACAATAACTAGAAAAAACTTGTTTTCTATGTTGGAGACCAAAGACAAATTATACTTTTTCGCTTTATACCAGATTTGTATTCCACTGAATGGCTGCTGTGCAGGCTTTCAAATAATGCAAAAATCGTAATTTTTCGCATTTTCAACTATGAATAACTAAAAATCTGGACGTCATGGAAAAATTTGGATAACAAATTTGGAATCAGGAGATCATAGTCTACTAAAATTGATCACCAGAATTCAAACCGGAAAATGAGTGTTGAGCGGTGTAATCATTAACTTTATAAATTTTCTTTAAATTAAACTATTTCATTAAATGTATGAAAATTTTCATTATTGCAATGAAAACTTTCATAAAAAAATGGATTTTTTTTTTTTTAATATGTCATAGAAAAAAAAATTATTAAGACCGAAAGAATTTTTGTTCATAATAATCCAATGGGTTTTTTTTTTCATTAGATTAATTACTTTTTTAAAATGTCTATGATTTTTTATGAAAATAGTCATTTATATTATGAGTTTTCTTCATAAGAAATTTGTTTAGTAAATGTATGATCATTATCATTATTGCAATGCTATTTTTCATAATTTTTGTTAAATAAATTCATTCATCCTTTAAAAAATTCTTTTAGTGTATTCTTAGTCCCATAGTCTTATTATGAAACCCAGTTTTTAAAATAATTTTTTTGTTGTAAAAAGATCAGATCACATTGCTCCTTGATCTAATATGAAATTAAAAAGGAAAAAAGGAAAAGTAGCGTCCATGGATATTTCTTATAAATTTGAGTACAGTGAAATAACTCGCAAAGGAGATAGGTTTCAAATGAAATAATTCTCAACAAAAATGAATCAACAAAACCAATAAAAAGTAAAATTACTCCTAAAGAAAAAAAATAATTAAAGCAAAAGATATGAAATTTGGAATTCTCCTGTGACAAAAAGGAAAAACTGCACAAGTGTTTTTTAATAATTTTTTTCGAGGGCACTATTAAGATAAATATTTTGATACAAATTTACTGTTCATTGACATTTTCAATAAAAAATATGCTGTAGATTATTTCTACAATCATGATATAATTTAAAATGTAAAGAGTAATCGAGTATAAATAACTAAACAAGATTAACATTACTAGACTTATGCACTTCTTCCTTTTTGCCACAGATTTATTTCCTAAGGCTTTGTTATTGAAATTTTCAAATCTGATAAAAAAAAGTGTACTTTGTTAAATTTAATATGTCCTGATGTAATGGTCCTGGATACTTTAAATTAGAAATTTGGTACTTTTTATCTCTCCTAAAAAAATGGTATAGTAACCTAAAATTGGAAATGTAGCTTCCTCTAGCTGAAAAAGAATTTGGACATTCATTGAAATTTTAATTAAAATGAGGAAAAAAGTTTAAAAAAGTGCACTTTGGTACATTTTATATTTCCTGAAATATTTCCATAGAACTTGAACTTTAAAGTTGTGGATCCTTCGTTGAAAAAAATATTGGATCCTTAAGCATAGTACTCTGTTTGATTTCACGGGAAAAAATCTGTCAAACTCCATATAAAAAAAAAAATTTTGGCAACGCGAGGAATTATAGGGAAATTGTTAAAAAAGTTTTCACGCATTTTTATTATACAAGACAATTTAAATTGCCGTGAAAAAGTGACATTTCAGTTTTGTTATGATCGTTTCTTTCTTATAATTGTCAAAAGTTGTTGATTTTTAAATGTTTTACTGCGATTTGAGGCGTTCAAAGTTAAAGTGAAATTTTCGCCATAAGAAACAGAGTACTTAGCTTTAGTTGCAAAAAATTTCAATGGAACTTGAAATTTTAAATATAGGTTCCTCTTTTACCGTTTCTAGGGGGAAAACGAGTAAAAAGTGTACTTTGGCACTTTTTATATATCCTGAAATAATGGTCATGGAATGTTTCCTTTCATTAAAATGAAACGTTCTGAAAAAATACCTAATGAAAATTCCGTTTTTAATGGGTTAAAGTAAAAAATTAAATTAAAATCGGCCAAATCCATGAATTCCTTCCACACTGCCAAACACATATTTTTATGTAAATTTAAACTTTTTTAAATTAAAAAAATAAGATAAAAAATTCTGAGTTACATTTACAGATGTAACTCAGAAAAATTCTACTTGAAGATATTAGTTGTAATTCGAAAATTCCATTTGTAATTCGAAAAAGTTAAATTGCAATTCGAAAAAGATCTATTGTAATTTGAAAGATATGAATTTTAATTCGAAAAAAAATCAATTGTAAATCACCAAAAAAATTTATTGGTATTCGAAAAGTAAAGAAATAGAATTCAAACAAGTGAGAGTGTTAAATTCGGCTGTGCCGAATCTTTTATACCCTCCAAAATGTAAAAAATGTAATAAAAAAAAAATTTATAGGGGCGTTTGTTTTTGAGGGGGTAGTTGACGTGATGGGGGTCAGTGGAGGACGTTGAGATCACCTTCCCATTTCGATAAATATACCAAATGTTTCATTTATTTAACAAAAATACAAAAAAACATTTAAAAAAAAGTGTATTTTTTCAGAGGTTGGTTTAGTTCTTCAAGGGGGAAATTTTTTCCCCCTGAGCCGATTTTGCCCATTTACGAACTTAACCTGCCTAGGACCATAAGACATATTCCTGCCAAATTGCAGGAGGCTACCTCTTTTATTTTGGACTGCATCGTGCCATCTACAGACAGACGGACGGACAGACGGACATTCACAGAATGTCTTCGAATCGATCATGGATCAATAATATATATACTTTATGGGGTCCCTGACCGATATTTCGATTCGTTACGAGCGGAATGACAAAGTGAGTATACCCCCATACTGTGGTTGGAGGGTATAAAAAGATTTATTGGTATTCGAAACTGTTATTCGAAAATCATCAACAGTTATTCGGAAGACATCAATTAAATTGAATTACAATTGATCTTTTTTTGAACTAGAATGGATCCTGTTAGAATTCCAATTGATATTTTTCGAATACCAATTGGTTCTTTTGAAATACATTTGATCTTTTTCGAATTGCAATTGATCTTTTTTGAATTACAATTGATCTTTCTCAAGTAACATTTGATCTTTTTCGATCTTCTGGCAAAAATCTTTCAATAAAACATCAGTAGAATGCGAAAAACACCAAAAAATAAAATGTTGCTTATCAAGTTTTTGCAATAAGACCTTCAATTGATCTATTTCGAATTACAATTGGAATCTTTGAAATAAAGTTTACCATTTTCGAATTAAAATTGATCTTTTTCAAATTACAATTGAATTTTTCGAATTACAAATGGAATTTTCAAATTAAGAATGGAATATTCTAATTACAAGTAGAATCTTCGAATAACAATTGAATTTACATGAATTACTTTTGAATTACACATGGAATCTTCGAATTACAAGTAGAATCTTCGAATTGATATTTTTAGAATTACATCTGTAAATGTTGTATTTTGAATTAAAGTTGTTCTTCTACGAATTACAATAGATCTGTTTTTCGAATTACAATAACCCTTTTTCAAATTATAATTGATCTATGTATTTCGAATTGCAGTGGATGGTTTTCGAATTACAGTTGGAATTTTCGAATTACAAATGTAGTTTTCGATTTAGAAATGTTGTTTTCGAATGAAAAATGGACAAGTCGAATTACGAATGTAATCTTCGAAAAATTTTTGTAAATGGTCATGTCATTTTCGAATCACTAATGGAATCGAATTATAATTAATCTTTTTTTAATTACACCGATGTAGAAAATTTTTTTTTTAAGTAAAAAACTTTATCAGTAGAGTGCTTAAATGCGGAAAAAAATTTTCCAAAAAAGTTAATTTTTGAAAACTCTAATTTTAGGGGAACAAAATGTGTAAAAAATTGTAGTTTGGTATTATTTCTATGTCCTGAAATAGTGGTCGTTGAATCTTGAAATTGAAAACAAAGGATCCTCTACTGGAAAAGATTCTAGAAAAAATATCTTTAGAAAATTCTGATTTAAATGGCAAGACGGTTAAAACTTGTATTTTGGTACTTTTTCTATCTCTAGAAATAATAGCTCTAAAAGCTTAAAATAAAGGGTCCTCGTAGGGAAAAGGCATTAAGAAATAAGAACTTCATTGAAATTTGGATTGAAGTATACTCCAGACATTAAAATGGGTAAAAGTGTGAATTTTATATCTCATGAAATAGTGATCCTATAATCTTAAAACTTTAAATCAAGGATAATCTATCGGAAAAAACAGTTTTAAAAATCTAACTTTGGAAAATTGGGAATATAGGGTTAAAAATTGTATTTTGGTAATATTTCCTGAAGCAATGGCGCTATATTTAAAAAAAGTACCTTTTCGCATTTATAATTCTAAGTAAGCAAAAAGGGTAAACAAATTTTCTTTGGTATTTTTTTTATCTAAAATAGTGGTTTATTTATATTATTTATCGAAAAATCATTCTCAAAAAAGTACATTTAAATATTGCAAATATACTAGGCAAAATGGTTAGAATTGTATCTTGGTGCTTTTTCCTTTTCTCTTGAAATGATGGTTCAAGAAATTTATAATGTGGGATCATCCAGCGTAAAAAAAACATTCTGACAAAAGTACTTTTTGAAAAGTTTTGATTCTACGAAGAGAACCAAATGGAACAGGGAACGCAGTCGAATGTAACAGAAAACAAAATGGAATGCAATATTTTTGCCTCTTCAATATTATTTTCTTACAATTATAAAACTGACGATGAAAAATTTGCAATTGGTTTAAGTAAAAAAGTTTTCATTTTGTATTGGTTTTGATTGCTGATATCATGTAATGGTACAATTTTTTAGATTTTTTTATTTTCTATTAAGCTATGAGGGCCTCAAAGTTTGCGATAAGTATCTTTACCATATCGAAAATGATTCTGGGCTTACTCATTCAAAACAAAAAAATTTTTGAAGGCCTTTAACGTTAAAAAAAATAAACTTAAATAACAGATTTTATTGAAATAATTGCAAAAATGTGGATCCTATATGTTTCCGTATTAAATATTTCCGATTATGAAACACCAAACGGAAATGCTACTTTTACGGTACTGCGCAATAACTCCCAAATGAAATAAGTCCCAATGAAATAATTCCCAATGAAATAAGTTCCAAGAAAAATGAATTAACTCCACACTTTAAAAAATGAAATAACTCCCAAAGAAAAAATGAAATATGTCCCAATATTTGGGAGTTATTTAAAATCAAAATAATAACTCCCAAAAAAAATGAAAGAACTCCCAATGAAATAAGTGCCAAAGAAAATGAAATAAGTTCCCATTGTTTTTTTGTAATAAAGGTTTTCTGCGTAGCCGGCCTTCGGCCGGGCTTAGGGATTACATACTCCATGCATTAAACCCACCCTCTCTGCAAACCAAAGCTATTTTAGTTATCAGGCCTTTTTGAGGCATAACAAATTTGATAGCGTAAAGGCCTGCTACCCTAGAAAACTTTACTTTGCGGAGAGGGTGGGTTTAATGCATGTTGTTTATAATCCCTAAGCCCGGCCGAAGGCCGGCTACGCAGAAAAAATTTTAAGCAAAATTAAAATGAAATAAGTCCCACTATTGATGAAATAACTCCCAATGCTTAACAAGAAATGAAATAACTCCCAATCTATTTTTTGTTGGGGCTTTTTTCATTTGGAAGTTATTTCATAATGAAATAAATCCCAACAAAATTTGTGCAATAAGTCCCACTACAATGGGACTAATTTCATAATGAAATAAGTCCCAAATCGTATGTAAAATTTTTGGGAGTTGTTTCATTTTTTTTTTTGGGAGTTATTTCATTTGGGAGTTATTGCGCAGTACCTACTTTTACGTTACTCTTTTTTTTCTCTATTACATATCCAAATATTTGATGAAATTTCTTAAGATACCTTCCTTGTTGGTCCAATATATAGAAAAATATTTTTTAAATGTGGTGGGGGGAGGGGGGATAAATTATTATTATTGGTCAATGCAACCGACACACACATACACTCACGCACGTAGTATTAAAAGATTTATACAAGTATGTCTATATACTTAAATACGACGAAAGAGTGAGGATAGGGAAGTTATTATAATATTGTCTGTGTGTGTGTGTGAGCGGTATGTTTGAAGTCTTGTTACACATACACTGAAAATTTCATGTTCATTATTATTACTTTACTGTTTGTGTTGTTACAAGTGTTTTTTTTTTGTATGTGTGTTTATAAATTGTATAAGTTAGTTAGTTTTGAAGGAGTTGGGGGGCCATCGGTTTTATTATTATTGTATTTTTTATACACACAAACATTTGTTTATGTATATGTATGCTTTAGTATGTATGTGTGTATGTAATTGTGTACATGTCTAAAGTTCCCGTAATCATTAAATATTCATTTTTTAATTTGCTTTGTTTTATTTACCCAAAAATAAAAAAAAAATCCTGTTATTATTTTATATATTTTTTTGTTTTAATATTATATAATGGTAATATTAAATTCTCTTAGATATTTTTTTTTGTTTTACTTGGTTTTAAAATTATTATTTTTAATATTGAAGATTTTCTTGTTATTGCTCTTGTATATTTGCAGCTGTAGTTGTTGTTGTTATATTGTTGAAAAGAGGGAGTGTTAACACAAAAAGGAAAACCAAAAATAAAATATACAATAATTGAAACATATAAAAAGAATGAAAAGAAAAAAAAATAACAAGTAATAATTTTAAAATTAAATTTTGAAATATATTTTAGTATTTTGTAAAATGCTTTATTATTTATTAATTCTATTACTTGCCCTACATATTGTACAGTAAAAATTTATTTATTTTGCTTTTGTAGTCTAATAATACTCTTGATGCTGCAAATAATTCCTTAGAAATTATGTGTCTTAAATTGAAATAATAATAATGACTTGCATATGCAAGTGCTATGAAAACAATTTTGAAAACTAAATTTGATTCTTTAATACTTTCTTAATTAGAAAAAAAATCTTCAAGAATTATTATGCATATTTAATTATGTATTTTCAAATTAATTCTTTTGAATTCAATTGAAGGTAAATTTAGAAATTTTGTAGTAGTTTATGTTGCACACAGAGAATTTAACTAACCCATTTACAGATGTTATTCAAAAAATATCAATTGTAATTCCAAGATTCTACTTGTTATTCTAAGATTCCATTTTTAATTCGAAGATTTTACTTACAATTTGAATATTCCATTTGTTATTAGAAAATTGCAATTGTAATTCGACGATTCCAATTGTAATAAAAAAAAAAATAAATTTATTTGAAAAATTTCAATTGCAATTATAAAAAGTTCAATTGTAATAAGAAAAATATAAATTTTAATTCGAAAAGGATATATTGTGTTTCGAAAAAGATCAATGGTAGTTCGGAAAAGATTAATTGTATTATTGTATTATTGATCTTTTTCGAATTACAATTGGTCTCTTTCGAAATACAATTAATCTCTATCAAAACACAGTTGGTATTTTTTGAATTACAATTGATCTTTTTCGAATTACAAATGATCCTTTTTGAATTAGAATTGATATTTTTTTAAATACCATTGATAGTTTTTAAATCCAATTGATATTTTTCGAATAACAATTTGTCTTTTTTGCATTGCAATCGATCTTTTTCGAACTACAGTTGATCTTTACGAACTACAAATAATCTTTTGCGAATTACAATTGGAATTCTTTTTGGAATTTTCGTGTTACTAGAGGAATATTCCAATTACAAGTGCACTCTTCGAATTACAAGAATGTTTTTATTCCCAACCCCGTGAAGGTTTGAAAATAAATCAGTTTATTATCCCTTTTTCTGAAATGTCTTAAACGAATGGTTGAGAAATTCGTTAGGTCAGTAGCATTAATCAAATTCCCCGAAATAGTCAGCCACATTCGTATCACCTTGGCAAAAAGTTTTAGACCCATCAGTTAATTATCCCTTTACACACAAAAAAAAAAAACTTGTCAAATTACTAGGAAAAGTCTCGTAATCCCATTTCACCAATATTTGACAGTCTTCCTTGTTTTTTAACAAACAAATTTGAATCGAAATTTACACTTTTTTTTGTAATTTTACAAATTTTTTTTTTGTAATTTTACAAATTTCCAAGATAATTTTACAAAAAAAATCTTGTAAATTTACGAGAATTCCTTTTACTTTTTATTGCGCAAAAAAAACTGTAAATTTACAATTTTATTGGTAAAAATCTTGTAAAATAACAAAATTACTTTTAAAAAGCTTGTAAAATTACTAGGAATTATCGTAAAATAGTAAGGTTACGAAGCCTCTTTGTAAAGTTTATCGTGTCAAAAAATATATAAATTTACAATTTTTTTTTGTAAAAACCGTGTAAAATTACAAAATTATTGGTAAAAAGCTTGTAAAATTACTAGGAATTATTGTCAAATAAGAGGTGGGGAAAAAAAATTTCAAGCTTTTCTTGTAAATTAAAAAGGTTTTTTTTTAGTGTACTAAAATGTCTAAATGAATGGTTGAGAAATTTATTAGGTCAGTAGCATTAATCAAATGCCTCATGCGTATCAGAGTGGTAGGTCTTGCGAATCGGGACTTCACGGTCTTGTGTTCAAGATTAAAAAGTGCATTGACAATCATGACTAAACTCTGAGTGTTTGTCCAAATGAATTTTAAAATTGTCCAAATGTATTCTAAAATTTTTGGTTTGTACAAAAAAATGTACTTTAAACTTACTTTTTCCAAAAAGTCAAAAAGAAATGCAGTTTTTACTTGCAATTATCTTTCTAACCTGCTAAAAGACACTTAAGTCGGATGAAAAGATCATAAGACCGTAATATTTTGGATGAAAAAAAAAAATATTTTCTTTTATATTCCAATTGGCCTTAATTTTATTCTACATCAATTTTAAACCAAATGGAATGATAACACTGCACAACAAAATCAAATTTTTTCCAAAATTACAAGGTCAGACCAAAAAATTTTGATAGAAGAGACAAAAAAAAAATACACGTGTATCGGCGTTTTGAAAGTTTACATCTGGGTTTCATTTTAGGGGGAGGTAAAGTTTCCCCCAAATGCAGATGTACACCAAAACGGAAAACTCAACGAGAAGGTCAGAAATAAGACACAACAAAAGAGATGTTAGGGTTAATTTCGCATTTATTAAGAAAATCGGGTAAGGCTTACATTTAAAGTATATGGTGTTTTTAGCAAATTTATGTATAATATTACGGAGAACATTTTTGTAGAATATGTTAACCCTGTAACTCCTTAAGATAAGGGTCTTTTTTGTCCTTTTTTTCAAAAAGAGCAAAAAACACCATTAAAACAGGGATTAAAGGGGTTTTAATGTTCCATAAAAATATCCGCCGTGAAATTTTACTATAAGTCCCTGAACACACCAAAACAGAAAACTCAACAAGAAAGTCAGATATAAGGCACAACAAAAGAGAGCTTTGGGTTAATTTCGCATTTATTAAGAAAATCGGGTAAGGCTTACGTTTAAAGTATATGGTGTGTTCAGAAAATTTATGTATAATATTACGGAGAACATTTTTGTAGAATATGTTAACCCTGTAACTCCTCAAGATAAGGGTCTTTTTTGTCCTTCTTTTAAAAAAGAGCAAAGAACGCCACTAAAACAGGGATTTAAGGGGTTAAAATGTTCCGCAAAATTATTCGCCGTGAAATTTTACTATAAGTCCCTTTCACGGCAAATATTTTTGCGGACCATTTTAACCCCTTAAATAGCTGTTTTAATGGTGTTTTATCTCTTTTTCAAAAGAAGGACAAGAAAGACCCTTACCTTGGGGAGCTAGAGGGTTAACATATTCTACAAAAATGTTCTCCGTAACATTTTACATAAAATTGCTGAACACACTATATACTTTAAACGTAAGCTTAACTCGATTTTCTTAATAAATGCGAAATTAACCCTAAGCTCTTTTATGTTGTGTCTTATTTCTGACTTTCTTGTTAAGTTTTCCGTTTTGGTGTATTCAGGGACTTATAGTAAAATTTCACGGCGGATACTTTTGCGGAACATTCAAACCCCTTAAATCCCTGTTTTAATGGTGTCTTTTGCTCTTTTTGAAAAGAAGGACAAAAAAGACCCTTATATTGAGGAGTTAGAGGGTTAACATATTCCACAAAAATGTTCTCCGTAACATTTTACATAAATTTGCTAAACACACCATATACTTTAAACGCAAGCTTCACTCGATATTCAATGACGATTTACAATACAACATTTACAAACTTCACCTCCCCCTAAAATGAAACCCAGATGTAAACTTTCAAAACGCCGATACACGTGTATTTTTTTTTTCTCTCTTCTATCAACAGTTTTTGGTCTGACCTTGTAATTTTTATTTGTGTTGTACAGTGTAATTTGCCAAACAAATGAAAATAAAAAAAATATTTTTTCGGATGTAAAAAATTACGGTATAATGGTTTGGGGAAGTACGTATAACTTGGCCAAATTTTCTCCGATTTTAGTGTTTTTTACTTGTTAGAAAGATAATTTTTTATAAAAAAAATCTTTTTATACCCCAAATTGGAAAAAATCGGTCCATATTTAGACCTAGCTCACATACAAAGGTCCTCATTAGTTTTGGCTCAAATGACTCTAATAGCCGAATTTTAGTAGGTATGTTTTCGAAATTTGGCAGGTAATCATGTCATCCACACAAATCACCATTCCGAATTTTAAAGAAATCGGACCAGTTCTTTTTGTAGCCCCCATACAAACCACCTTCCCGATTTTCACATAAATCTCTCAAATTTCATGAAAATAGAAAATATTTAATTAAAAATTTTGTTTGTTTATGTTAAACGCGAACATAAATAACCTTATCAAACATGATAATCATCGGACCAGTTTTGGACTTAGGCCCCATCTTAAATTTCGCCCGATATTCAGTTAAAGCGGTTTATTGTCAACAAATAGAAGCCAATTTCACTCGAATTTTATTTGTGAGTGTTTTTTCCACTTATTACAGATTTGACAACATATATGTAGATCTAATCGGTCCATGCGACCCATTTCCGGGAAACTCTGGTGTAGGGTATTATATGGTCGGTCTTGACCGACAATAATTTTCTTACTTGTTTTTCTTGACTTATTAAAAAAGTATGTCAAAAATAATTTTTTTTTTTTGTAAAAACTAAAAACAAGTGTTTTAGTGTTTTAGTGTAGTCCTTTTTCATTATATGGCTCTCATCTGCCATCAATAAAAGACAAGTAAAACTATTTAAAAAATATTTTACAAATTGTAAGCCTTTTAAAACTTTGAAATCCTTTTAAAAGGAAACAGGGTCACGAAATGAAAAACTGTAAACAAAGCTTTACTCCATTTTATCTCTACATTCAGACGTCATCCGGTTCTTGTTAAATATTGGCTGTCGGGATATTTTATATAACACTCTCCGAAAGCTAATATTAGATATGAACCGGATGATAAACGTCTAAATGTGAACATCAAATGAAGTAAAACTGCATATACAGTTTTTCATTTCGTGATCGTGTTTCCTTTTTAAAGGACTTTAAAGTTTAAGAAGATTTAATTTATGTAAAATGTTTTTCAAATTTTTATTTTTTTTATTTTTCTATATCAGAAAAGGATATTAATAATGTCGTTTCAAAACTTTATCGAACGATTTTGTTAAAAAACTTCTTAAATTATATTGAAAGATAAAATTTAGAAGGACATTATTTACCACCTTTTTCCTGATGTGTCAAAATAATAAAATGGAGATTTTAGCGGAGATCCTTCTGTTTTATCTGCTATCAGTGGTGGAATTCTTTACTGGTAAAGATTTCGAGAAAAACCACCCTGAGATTACTCTATGTTTCTAAACTGATATATAAGGGGCATTTGAATTGATTCTGTGTGTAGGATTCCACGGTATACCCAAGTGCCTATACAAAGTTAGAAGGGCTACTAAAAAGATGTTGCGTTTGGTTCGTTCTTATACCAAGTATATAAAGGAATGTTGACTCCACTATGATAAGGATAGTAAAATCGTTATGGAAAACGAAATGTGTTTTAACAAACCTATGTTTAGTATTTAAAAACATAGGGTCAACCCGTTAGTGCTTGGCTTTATATAATTGTAACGGTAAATTTTGTAACATCTAGATCTGAAAGTAAAAATCAAATCGGCCGCGCATTCGTTATAAATTTTTCATATCGCTCATTTACTTGTTAGTGTCATAACTCAAAATATGTCGTTTTTGCGTAAACCATACAGAATTATTTGTTATATCCTGCTTTATATTGTGTTAAAAATTCTTATTAATATCTTCTAAACTCACCATTTCAGAAGAGAACACGCCATTATAACATTTTTTATGTACGGGCCTTTTACAATGTAAAACAAGTTTCAATTGTAAACGTTAAACAGGTTTTCTGTAAAATCAAACATTTTGCGTTATGACACTATACAGGTAAATGAGTGATATATTCATTCATTTGAATTTTTACAGTTACTGTAATTTCTGAAATGTATTTTTTTAAAGTAACATAATTAAGTAAACGTCCAAATATTGATATAATGATCATATAATTAAAAAAAAAAAACTCCCTTAAATCATCTTAAGGTATCTTAGATTTGTCCTAAAATTTTAGAAAAACTAAAATTTCGAAAAATATTCCTCAAAAATATTTTTTTACAATAATATTTCTTAAACAAATTTTGTTAGTTAAAGCATTTTACAAATACACAAACTTAAAAACAAATCTAAAACATTCCAATATTAGCTACGGCTTTTTTGGGGGGACACAAAAAATTATAATACCAAAAACTAAAGACAAATATTAACATTAATTAACAACAACAAAAATGCATTTAATACACACAATTCGAAACATAAATAACATTAGGAAGAAGATACAAACAAAAAAAGGATAATAAATCAAAGACAAAAAACACTGAACAAAAAAACAGAGAAAGGGATATATAAGAAAAAAAAAAAACTAAAATCAAGATCAACAAATACACATATAATTGGAAAAATATACCAGAAATTAAATGAATAAAAATTAAACAGAAAAAAATATACAACAGGAAATATAAAAAAAATAAAAAAAAAAAAAAATTGTAGGAAATTAAACACGTAGAACTTATTTATGTCTAAATTAACACTTTCATTATTATTTATCATTTTGTTTGGTTTCTTACGCTTTTTTTCTTTCTCCCATTAATTTTTTTATTTTCTGTTGTCACTTAAGACATGGTTTATGTTATTGTAGCAACATTTCTTTCTGTTTATAACGGGACTTAAGAAAAACGCAAAACAATATACTCTCCATACACACGACTTTATTTTCTTTAACCAACTTTGGGACCGTAAAGAAAAAAAAATTATAATTATTTATTCAGGAAAAATAAAAAAAGAAAAAAAAACATAAAAACAATTCCTAAAGTATAAAATTGGAAAAAATAATCTAATTCAGCTAAACGAAGCAGCATACGTAAGAAAACAAAATGAAAATGGAAATTTTTTTTTCTCTCTGATTCTTAATTTCTTTAAGAAAAAATATGGTAAACAGTTATTTTTGTTTTTTTGTTTTTAACTTTTTCCAACTAATTGCTAATTGTAAAAGAAGAAAAAAGAAATCACAGATGATAATGAATTAAGGTAAAGTCTTAGAGAGAGAGAATAAAGGCAATTAAAGCTAAAGATTACCATACAATGGAAATAATATTAAAAACAAAAAATTAAATGTTTTTCTTTTCGGTTTGTTGTTTCACATGAAAACCACAACATGAAATTAACACAGATTTAAAAAGAGCTTTAAAAGTTAAAAAGAAAAATATTTTTTTTTTCAGTTGGTAAAAAAAAATGTCAAACAAAACATGTTATGAAAGCTTATAAAAGTAAAATTAAGACGATAAGATTTTTTTGTTTTAAATTATAATTAATATTATAAAATATTATTTTCTTTATATAAAACTTTCCTTTAAGCAGACATATCCAATAGAGTGAAGAGAAACACAAATTTTGTCTATTTTAAGGCAGGCTATAGAAAAAACATACAGTTTTTCTCAACTTTTTGTGAAGATTTGGAAAAATGGCCGAATGAAAATTATATTAATTTTTTTAATTAACCAACTGAATTTTTTTTTCTCTTGGTTGTAATAAAAGCATTTATTACACCGTTCGACAGTCAATATGAAACTGAACCGAATGATTTACGTCTGAATGTAGAGATCAAATGGAGTTAAACTACATTTTAAGTTTTTCATTTCTTGGTCCTGTTTCCTTTAAAGAGGACTTCAAATTCTTAAACGATTACATTTTTTAAATATTTCTACTTCTCTTATAATGTCACTATTGATGGCATGAAATTAGGAAAGTTGATCTTTGCTAATTTTTACATGTTTTGATTTTGTCATATCATTAAAAGGATGTGAATAATGTGCTTACAAAACTTTTTGAAAATATTTTGTTAAAATATTAAATTATATTGAAGGATAAAGTTTTGAAAGGGCATTACTTACCTTCTTTTTTCCTTATATGTCAAAATAATTAAATTCCGAAATTAGCGGAGATCTTCCTCTTTCATTTGCCATCACCAGTGGCATCCTAGGACAAGTACAAATATTTAAAAAATATTTTACAAAAATTGAATCCTCTGAAACTTTAAAGTCCTCTTAAAAGGAAACAGGACCACGAACTGAAAAGCTGTAAATGCAGTTTTACTACATTTATTCTCTAGTTTCAAACGTATATTATCCAGTTTATGTTTAACGACCTTTTTCTTTTTTTTCGAACAGCGTTGTTTATCTAATTATTTTTTATAATAACGTTGCCACAGCTCTTGCCATAAAAATGTTTTATTTCCCAGTTTGAAAATGTGTCACTGAGGAAATTTCCACAGTGATTCCTTGAGGAAATGTCTTCAGGTTCTGACAAATCATAGGTAATCCTTGATGACATGTCCTAACATTGTCAGCACTGAATGTTTGCTTTATGAGTGTGGACAATTCCTCTAAGACGTCTTAAAGGAAATGTCTTCAGAATAGCAGTATGTTAAATTAGAATTTTAAATCTGGGCAACTCTTCAATTTCCAAGAAAAAGATGGCAATATTATCGATTTATTTAAAATAAAATCAAAATCTAACAAGTAGAATAAAAGTAATAAATAGACAAACAATTTTCAAAATAAAGTTTGGAACAAGTAGTTAGGTGTGGGACTGATAAACTGGAGGTTCCAGGTTCAAATCCAGTTGGGACTAAAAAAGACGAAAAGTTTTTTCTAAATATGAGAAAGATAATTTATAAAGGAAAATGGATAAAAGTGAAAACTAAAGGAAATACGAAAACTTTTTGTATTTTCGCATGACCTACGTCAGACATTTCCCCAAAGAAGTTTTAGGTGACATGTCCTCAGAAGGTCAGCCCTGACCACTGCTGACTTTGAGTGATGACATTTTGAAAATTTGTATGAAACTGTCCTCAACCCAGTACATGGAGATGTCTTGTGGATGTCAGCAGTGACTCTGACATGTCACCGCTCCGTCACTGAGGATGGCTCGAGGACGTTGCCAACTGGGTTGTTGAACAAAAGTACAAATTATCTGTTATTTTTTTGTATGGAAAATCAGTTTTCTTTCAATTTTTAATGTCAGGGCATTATTTTTAGCATTACTAGTTTTGATGCTCTTTAAGCAAATATCAAAACAAATTTGAACATCGGTCAAACGGATTTTTCCTTAGTTCAACAATTTAAAAAAACTCAAAATTTCTTTTTCAAAAAAAAATATGTGTCTTGTGATATATCATATTTCATAGTTTTAATTCTCCCTAAGCAAATATCAAAAAAATTGATTTGCCTCAAATTTGTACAACATCACTTTTAGGACATTCAAAATTGATCAAAAATCTTTTTTTGCCATACAAAAAATGCCGCTCTTATGTAACATAGAAGTCGTTTCAGATCGCATAGATGTTGTTTTAAAGAAAACAAGTAAAAAAGTTAAATTCGGCCTTGCCGAATGTAGTGATACCCTCCACAATTTCAAAAAGATTATTGCAAAAAACTTTATTTAAAAGGAAATTACTTTAAAAAAAAAAAAAATTTTGAAAAAAATTACCGCGAAAAAAAATGTTGGTAAAAAAAAAATCCGCGATTTTTTTCTTTTTTTTGTCAAAAAATATGTTCGTACTTGTTTAAATACCATTTCGTGTTCAATTATGTTCACATATGTCAACCAGAAGCCGAATTAGAGCATTTTGTATTTTTAGGTTATGTTGAATGTACTGAAATTTTTGAGTTGTGCTTACATTTTCGTTCATAACTTTTGAACCGCTGAACCGATATCGCTCAAATGCAATACCAAACTTCTCGGGAGAACTTCCAATATATATTTTAAGTTTCAGTCATCTCTGTGCAATATTTTGTCCGCGAGAGCATTTTCCACAGACAGACAGACAGACAGACAGACAGACGGACAGACGGACAGACGGACAGACGGACAGACGGACAGACGGACAGACGGACAGACGGACATCGCTAGAATGTCTTAAAATCGATCGGGCATCATGAATATATATACTTTATGGGGTCCCAGACCGATATTTCGATGAGTTACAAACGGAATGACAAACTTATATATACCCTCTATCACTAAGTGGAGGGTATAAAAATCGCAAATTCTTTTGGCTATTCAGATTCTAAAATTTTTTCGATATTAAATTTTAGTATTCTGAAATTAAACTGTTAAACAAAGTCAGAAACAAGGGTCAAAAAAATATCTTATCTAATACCATCCCGAAATACAATTGTATACAATCAGATGCAGCCATATATTATCAGATGAAAGCAGATCAGATAAGACCACATCAATTTTTATACGGGAGGGGTCCAAGTGTAGGAGTTTGAACTTCTGCAGAAACCCTGTAAAAAATTACCTTTTTACAAAGGATTATGTAGTTCTCCAATAGGGAACTTTTTTCCCCCGGTCCGATTTGGAAAATTTCCTTACCTAACTAGCCAACGACCATATGACAAATTCGTGCCAAACTTGACTACTTTTATTATTTTGGACAGTATGGTGTCCTCTGCAGACGGAATTGATCATTGATCAATAATATATTTACTAGGATTCGGTTAGTAAAAAATATAACTTAATTTTCTTTCGGGTATCATAATTTTTACAAAGGATTAAGGATAAATAAAAAGAAAACCATTATTTTTGTTGGAAAAAATTTTGCTCATTGGGGTAGTTTAAGACATGTTAAAACACGGATTTTGAGCCGATTTTTCGACACCAAAAAAACGACTGAATATTTTGAAAATCTGGACTGTAATCATGTTAAGCGATAGTTTACTCTCGT
Source organism: Pegoplata infirma (assembly GCA_963921195.1). Classification (NCBI taxonomy): domain Eukaryota; kingdom Metazoa; phylum Arthropoda; class Insecta; order Diptera; family Anthomyiidae; genus Pegoplata; species Pegoplata infirma. The sequence continues at coordinate 61,174,070 of OY992540.1, forward strand.
TCGTCGATTTTTGGAGCCTTGTTGCTTCAAAACTTAACAAAATGTTTTAAAATTTTTTCATTTTTCTGGATTAGACAACACTCTTTAATAAAAGCCCTGTTTTCGCATAACCGTATATATGTTAACATTAACCGTTTAACCGAAAACGCATCCACGTTTAACAAAATGTACTTGGCATTACTGTGGTTGTGTGTCAAAATTTATTAAGGCAAACAATAAAAAAAGGTTTATTTCTTTACTATTACAAGAAGAAAAGGGTTGTGTCTATGCTAATTCAATAAATATGTGTACTTGGCTTTACTTTTTATCGAAGGTTAAAATTAATGCCGACAATTATACCCGCTAAAAATAAGCGTGGATAATTTAAAATTTGTATGGGTAAGCATATATATACGGTTATGCGAAAACAGGGCTAATATAATATGTGTATGCGATTACCCAAAATTCAAACTATTTTAACTACTGGAAAGTTTTGTTTACTTTTTGTATTGAAAATTTCCAGCTATAGTACAGACAGTAAAAAATAGAAGATTGTAGTTCGGCAATCGAACGGTCCTAATAAAAACAAACTTTTAAATTTCCCTTCAAAACGACATGAATTTTAATGTCGTTTATGTATCGTCAATCGATTTCGTTTACGGGATTAGCCCTCTGATTTTTTTAGTCGATTCTGCAAAAAATAAATGGTAGTTTTTTGAACTCTTAAAAAAAGTTCCAAAAACCCAGAAAATTTTTTTTATAATGACAAAATTGTTTGGTTGGAAAATTTAGGTCTAGGTTCACAAAAAACGTATTTTTTGTGCTTTTTGACATTACTTTTATACCCTCCAACCACAGTATGGGGGTATACTCACTTTGTCATTCTGTTTGTAACGCATCGAAATATCTGTCGGGGACCCCATAAAGTATATGAGGCATTCCACACCAAATGTCCAGCGAAAAAAAACATGTGTACCGTAAACTTCTGAATAGGTTGTATGGATAGCCCTATATGGAACTTAGAAAATTGCGTTTTTGGTTTTTCAATTTTTCAAAAACTGGGCTTAGGACGCGTGGTAAAATATTGGAAAAATGGTCAAATTAGTGGCGAGTTGCCTTAGTTAAATATTTATCACATTAAAACGGAATGCACCACAATGTCAAAAATTTACATTCTTATATAGTTTTGTATGGGCTATCGATTAAAATTTTTTTTTTTTGCAAAATTTTCAGATCCCGTTCTGAAATTTTCCATTTTTTAAAAAAGTCAATTTATCAAAAATCCGGCCACTTTTTTTTTTTTTCTTTTTTATTTATTTTTTTTTAAAGTTTAGACGTTTGTCCATCCACACAAAAAAATTCAGAAACACGTTCATCGTTTTTTTCGAGAAAATCGCATTTGAATTTTAAATTTCATAACAATTTAGTAATTTGCTTGTATTTTCTTGTGTCAACAGAGCGTATGACGAATATTTATGCAATTAATATTACTCATTCGCAACTTTAAAACAAAGAAATACAAGCAAACAACAAAATTGTTATGAAATTTAAAGTTCAAATGCGATTTTCTCGAAAAAAACGATGAACGTGTTTCTGAATTTTTTTGTGTGGATGGACAAACATCTAAACTTTAAAAAAAATAAATAAAAAAGAAAAAAAAGTGTCCGGATTTTTGATAAATTGACTTTTTAAAAAAATGGAAAATTTCAGAACGGGATCTGAAAATTTTGCAAACAAAAAAAATTTTAATCGATAGCCCATACAAAACTATATAAGAATGTAAATTTTTGACATTGTGGTGCATTCCGTTTTAATGTGATAAATATTTAATCAAGGGAACTCGCCACAAATTTTACCATTTTTCCAATATTTGACCACGCCTCCTAAGTCCAGTTTTTGAAAATTTGAAAAACCAAAAACGCAATTTTCTTAGTTTCATATAGGGCTATCCAAACAATCTATTCAGAAATTTACGGGTCACATGTTTTTCTGTAGCGGGACATTTGGTGTGGAATGCCTCATATATATTATTGATCCATGATCGATTCTAAGATACTCTATGAATGTCCGTCCGTCAGTCTCTAGATAACACGATGCAGTCAAAAAAAAAAAAAAAAACAGCTAGACTCCTGAAGTTTGGCACAAACATATGTCATGTTCATAGGCATGTTAAGTTCGTGAATGGGCAAAATCGTACCAGGGGGAAAAAAGTTCCCCCTTGAAGAACTGAACCAACCTCTAAAAAAATATCCTTTTTTAAATGTCTTTTTTTTATTTTTGTTAAATAAATTAAAGATTTGGTGTATTATAGCGATGGGAATGTGCTGTCTACATCCCCCCTGACCCCCTTCACCACCCCCTAAAAAAAACGCCCCTGTTAATTTTTTTTTACATTTTGGAGGGTATAAAAGATTCGGCACAGCAGAATTTACCACTCTCATATGTTTGTTTTATTTTTGGAGATGATATTATAGGATCTGAACACTCTTTTCGTTTAACCTTTCGATGCTTATACTGAATCTGGTTTCAAAATTGTTCTATTACATCAGGGTTTTGGGCAGATCTCTTACGAGAGTAAGATATTCACTGCTTTTGTTGAATTCCCTCTTATTGATAATATGAATTGAAGGTTAGGTGTGCTATTCTTTTGTTTAAAATCTTTTTTAATTTTTAATATGATAGAATGTAACACAATCTTTATATACGAAGTTGTATTTAAATTAAATGGAAATGGTTTGGTTAGGCATTTCGTTTGGAATTAAGAGCTGTATTATGTTGTGTATTTATTACATGAATTCTCATTATATCTACTTACATACGAGTATAAGACTTTATCTTTTGCCACTAACGATAGTCAATTTGCTAAATACTCTTGACAATGGAATTTGACAAATTCCAAAATATGTGTCGATTGAGTCTTGCAAAATGACCAAACCAATAAATTAAAAGCAAACAACTTTTTGAATAGTTTTTTGAAAATTGTTACTTGTACAATATCATTGTAATGATTAGTAAAAGAAATGTGACGTTGAGCTAAAATAACTCATATTCGATTTTAAAACTTTTTTAAATTTAAAAAAACGTTGCTAGTTTACAAAAGCGGTACTGAAAATGTAAAAAAATAAAACTTTTTAGAGGAGCTAAAAGTTTTTATAAATTAGTAATTTTTCTAAATTTGTTGTACTTAAAATTTCATTTCATATTGGACATGTCTGCATATTACGAATAAATTAAATTTTATAAAAATAAAGCTGCTGCGTTTGGCATTAAGCTAAAGTTAAATTAAAAAACCGGATATAAAATAAATTAAAATAAAACAAAACGAAATGAAATGAAAAAAAAAACGAAAAAAAATCATTCAGGTATGACAAAAAAGAAAATTAACAGACACAAAAAAAAAAAGAAAACGGCAAAATGAGCTTGACAGGAATAAAAATGTAAAAACACAAACAAATGTAGAAAACTTAAAAAAAGAAAGGAAAAACCCTTAAGATTGTTTTGGTGTCTTACGCAAATTTTTTTGTTGTAAATATTTTTTGTTTTGGTTTGTTTGTATAACGAGTTTTTAAAATACGTTAAGACCAACCATAATACAAATGGTTAATGAGTTGTGGCAATATGAGATACGATGACAACAACAAATTCATATACTTGTTTTTTTATTTATTTTTATTTGGTTGTATTTCCTCCCACTCTTTTAATAAAAAAAATTAAAAAAATATGAAAATGAAAAATATGTAATTTACGTAAAATTTTTTATGAATTTGTTTTCATATTCATTTCATTGCCCCCATGATGTAGTTATTGCTGATGTTGTTGTTGTTGTTTTAAATTAAATTTAATATTCCTTAACGTTCATATATTTTGTTGTTTTTTTTAAATATATTTTAAGGATGTTATTTTGTTAACTCTGTATGATTAATGTTTTGCATATTAATTTTTTATTTTTAATGAGTGAGTATAGTTGAGGAAGAGAGAGATAGATAGAGTTTACGACAGAAATAGAATGTATGAAATAATGTTAAAGAGAGAAAGAGAGAGAGAAGTTATTTGTTGTTGAAATTATAACAAAATGCATAATAACAAATGATGCTTTTTTTTTTCGAGTCCGGGTTTTATTTTCATTTTCTTACGATTTTTTTTTCCTTTTCGATGATTTTTAATGTTGATTGTGTGTTAATTTTATATTTTTTTTAACGTCGCTTTTTTATGAATTAGTTTTTAGTTGTTGTTTTTTTCCTAATTAATTTTCTTTTTACTATCGTTCGCTCGCTCACTCGCTCAGGTTTAGTTTTTTTTTTTTGTTTTTTGTTGTATATGACAAAAAATACACGAGTATATGACTTTTTTTATATTCTTTGACATGTTAATTTAAATATATTTTTTTTTATAAAAGAGCATAATGAATATAAAATATAACTTTGGTTATTAAGAGTTGTTGGGAAGATTATGGAATAAATGTAAGAAGTAAAAAATATTGTATTTATTTAAGAGTTTTTTAAACTTTCAACATAAAGCAGTTGTTTTTAAAAACTTATTGGGCCTAACCAAAAGAAAATAATTAACTAAAAGTCGACTTTAATTTGTCTTAAATTTGTTAAAACTTGACTTTGACAATTTCTGTGAAAAAAGTATACTTTAAATAAATTTTATTTTCTCTTGATTGGGAGCACCCCTATTCAAGCAAGTTTAGGTTGTGTAAAAATGGTGACAAAATCGGGTAATGGCATTTTATTCCTTTTGATTTAGAGCTTTAAAAATCGTTATCACGAAAATCCTAGCTGATCTTGTTTTTGAGTTATTGCTAAAAAAATTACTCTGTTCGACAACAAAAACCAGTGAGATATCCAATTGATTCTTAAAGATTTTTCTCCCCTGATTCTAAATCTGACATCCACATTTTTCTAGCAAGTACCGTTTTTGTGATATTCGCTTTTAAAAAGTAAAAGAAAAAACAAATAAATTTCCCACCCAAACCAAATTCGAAATAAAAAAAGGAAAAAGAAAAAAATGAAGGGAAATAAGAGGAAAAAAAAGAATCTTAAAATTTTTCTTAAGGAAAAATGTTTCGGAATGTTAGAATTTTTCTATATAAAAATTTTATAATTTTTCTTTAGGAAAAAAATTTAAAATTTTTTTAAAGGAATAAGTTGCGAATTTTTCTATAAGAATTTAGAATTTTTCTATGGAAAAAATTAGAGAAATTTTATATAGGAGAAATTTTTTTGTAAAAATTCTTCTATGAAAAATGTTTTAGAATCTAAAAATTTTTCTATAGACAAAATGTCTCGGAATGTTAGAATTTTTCTAAATGAAAATAGTCTCAGAATATTAAAATTTTTCTTGAGCAAATATACAGGAATTTTTCTAGACAAAAGATTTGGAAATTTTTCCAGGCGAAAAATCTGGGAATTTTTCTATACCCGGTGAAAAATGGTACAAATATGATCATACATGCGTTCATACAGCATCATGTATGTCCATATATGTGGCATATATGAATATATATGACACTGTATGAATGCATATATGATCATATTTGCAACATATATGTACATATACGTAAAATGAGGGCATATGAACATATATGACATATATGCTCCATGTATGTCCACTAGGGTGGCAGCGAAATGTATGGAGCAATTTTTTTGTATTAATATTGATGTCTCCCGGGCGGAATATTGTGCCACATGGTCTAAAACTGATGTGGAAAAAATTTCAGCCAAATCGGATAACTTTAACCCGTGCCCCTTTGAGGTCAAAGTTCAAATGATAAAAAAAAAAATTTCCATACAAGCAAAAAATTTTTTTTTCGATTTTTTTTTTTTTTATTTTTTAATATTAGTGAGCTTTATTAGCTTATTAACAACAAAAAATTTCATTTTGATCGGACAAGATTTTCAGTTTCAAAAGTGACTCTGAAAAAAAATTTTTAGGCTTGTTAGAAGCTTACTCTAAAAAATTTTCAAAAATTTTTTTTAGTTTTGACAAGCATACATTAAAGTAATTTTGTCGCTCTTAATAATAGGTTTTTTTTAAATTTTTGTGATGTCGTAATTTTGTTTTTTAATAGGGCCAAAAACTAAATTTTTGCAGCTTTTGGCCCCAATTTAGAACAAAACTTCGATGTCACAAAAAAAAAAAAATAAAAAGAAAAACTGTTATCAAAAGCGACGTAAAATCTTTAATGTGTGCTTGTCAGAGCTAAAAAAAAAGTTAGTAAGCTTTATTAGCTTATTAACAACAAAAAATTTCATTTCGATCGGACAAGATTTTCTGTTACAAAAGTGGTCTTGAAAAAAAAAAATTGAGACTGTCTTGAGACAGCATACTCTTAAAAAAATATTTTTTTTTTGTTTTTAAAAGTTTACAAAATAGCTTGCGTTTGTTTTTCTTGATAATACATATTCCAAATCTATCATTTTTTTCTTTCTGGGACATTGTGATCATGCTCTTAAATAGGGCCAAAAACTGAATTTTTCCAGTTTTTTACCCCAATTTAGAACAAAAATGCGATGTAGAAAAAAAATTAAAAAAAAAAATTAAAAAACCTGGTATTAAGAGCAACAAAAATTCTTTAATGTGTGCTTATCAAAACTAAAAAAAATTTTTTTTTGAAAATTTTTTAGAGTAAGCTTCTAACAAGCCTGAAAATTTTTTTTCAGAGTCACTTTTGAAACTGAAAATCTTGTCCGATCGAAATGAAATTTGTTGTTGTTAATAAGCTAATAAAGCTAACTAATATTAAAAAATAAAAAAAAAAAAAATCTAAAAAAAAAATTTTTGCTTGTATGGAAAATTTTTTTTATTATCATTTGAACTTTGACCTCAAAGGGGCACGGGTTAAAGTTATCCGATTTGGCTGAAAATTTTTCCACATCAGTTTTAGACCATGTGGCACAATATTCCGCCCGGGAGATGTTGAAAATCCAAAGTTGAAATTTAGCTGCCACCCTAATGTCCACATATGTCATATATGGTCATACACTCAAAATATTTTGTAGGCAAAAACAAAAGAAAAACACACTTAAAACCAGTGAATAAACAATTGAAAACCATCCCAGTAATTATTCATTTGTTTTAAAAACATCAACATTTATTTTTTACTGTTGACAAAATTTTCTAAAATAAATAACACATTACGGTTTTTTCATTCTTTTTTACCAACAAATTCGAAAAAAATAACCTACGAAAACATTAAAAATTAATGATAGTTCTGTTATTTTTACCAACAAATTCCAAAAAAATAACCTACCAAAACATTAAAAATTAATGATTTCGTAGGTTATTTTATACAATTTCCTATTGAAATATTTTTCTAAAATTTTTTAATAAAATTTTGGGGAATCGATCCCGCAATCAACTACTTTCTGGCCAGACACTCTACCCATCGTGCCAAAGCCACTTGATACAAATATGTTTTTATATTTCTATAAATAATTTTTTGAATTTTTTTTCTACAAACAAATAACTGACTTGTGTAGGTAAAAACTAATGATATATCATTAAAAAATACCAACAATTTAAAAAAAATTACTTACACAAATCATTAAAAATTTAAAGAATAATCAGTAGTTTTTACTTACAGAACAAAAATAAATGACTTTATAAATTAAATGTTAGTGAAAATCTTTATTTTTTCGTGTGTTATTTTTGAAACAAAGGACTGATGTAGTCATTAATAAAAACTGAACATCAAACAAATGTTTTTTTTTTTTAAACGACTAAACGGAAAACTTTTTAAATAAACTACAAACAGTTAATGACATAATTTTTTGAGTGTAGAAAGTTTTATAGTTTTTTCTTTAGGAAAAAATCTGAGAGTTTTTTTTAAAGGAAAAATATGATAGTCTTTTATAGGAAATATCTGATAATTTTTGATCGAAAAAATCTCAGAATATGATATCGCTCATTTACTTGTATAGTGTCATAACTCAAAATATGTCGTTTTTGGGTAAACCATACAGAATTATTTGTTGTACCCTGCTTTATACTGAGTCAAAAATTTGTATTAATATCTTCTAAACTCACCGTTTGAGAAGAGAACACGCCATTATAACATTTTCTATGTACGGGCCTTTTGCAATATAAAACAAGTTTTAATTGTAAATAGGTTTTCTGTAAAATCAATCATTTTGCGTTATGATACTATACAAGTAAATGAGCGATATATAGAAAGGAAAGCAAATAATGAGAGAATTTTTTCTAGGAAAAATGTCCAAGAATCTCAAAAAATGTTTTTGAATCTTAATTTTTATTTTGTAAGAAGAAGTCTCGGAACTTTTAACTTTTATATAGGAAAAATAATTGATAATTTTTTGATAAAAAAAAAAAATGTATTAGAATCTCAAAAGGAACTACAGATTCAATGAAATTATTCGTATAAAAAAATGTCTCGGAAACTGAGATTTTTCTATTTAAAAATGTGTCAGGATCTTAAACCTTTTTTTTGAAAAATGTCTCAAATTTTTAAATTTTTTCTATTTGGTAGATGTTCTAGAAGACTTTTTTATTAGATAAAGCTGACCCCTTTTCTGTAGGAAAAAATTCTTAGAATCCTAAAAAAAAATTCAGAGTTTTTCGTTGGGAAAAACATCTCAGAATTTGTAAGTTTTTTATGTAGAAAAAAAATTTCTACGAAAAATTACTCAGTATCTGAGACTTTTTGTGTAGAAAAGATGCCTCAAAATCTGAGAGTTTAAGTGAAAATGACCCAAAAGCTGTAACAATGTCTCAGATTCTGAGATTTTTTTCTATTTGAAAAAAAAGACTCAGAATGAAAGACTTTTTTCTGTAGGAAAATATCAAAGACTCAAAATCTGAGATTTTTTTATATCAAAATGTCTTAAAAGCAAGACATTTTCTATAGGAAAATATCTCAATAGTACGACATTTTCTATAGGGAAAATGTCTCAGAATCTTAGACTGTCTTGTTGCAAAATTTCTTGAATTCAGAGATTTTCAATAGTAAAAATATCTTAGAAAATGTTGGAGGATCTTAGACTTTTTCTAAGGAAAAGTGTCTTCCATAAAAATATTCTCAGAATCTAGAAAGTTGTCTCAAAAAAAGCATTAAAGTCTTTAATTTTTCTAATCTCAGGTACTCTTTTAGAATAGTTTTTTAAAACCTGAACATTTTCAGTAGAAGGAATGTTTTGGTATCTTAGACTTTTTCAGCAGAAAATAGAATAAAAAAAAAAATATTTCAGAGCCTATGAAGTTTTCTATGGGGGAAAAGTAACTAAGGCGGTCTACTCAATTCTCCTTTATAATATGTTACATTTAACTTTTTCATATAAATATTGACTTAAGGCTACGTTAAATCGACAATTATTAGCTAATTTTCCATATGAAAGTGTATCAGAATCTTAAAAATTTTCTATTGCACTATGGTTCCAAATCCATTTTTTTTGGCATAAATTCCAAAAATAAGGCAAAGTCGCTAGTTTTTAATCTGAAATGTTTTTTTATCTCTTAACGCAATCAAAGAACAATTTTCAAAAAAAAAAAAAAAAATTAAAAAAAAAAAATTTTTTTCGAAATTTTTTTTTGAAAATTTTTTTTTTTTTTTTGTGGAAAACAATAATATATTTCTAGTAGTCAGTTAGCTCGGCCGAAGGGGGAAAAAATTATAGTTTAAAAAAAAATAAAGATGTGTCGAGCATAAGGCCGAAAATTTTACCGATATTTGTGCTAAACTAAAATGGCAATTGTGAGAGTTTGCCGAAAAATGCTGGCTAGATGTTAATTTTAGTATTATATAAAACATCTGGAAAACACTTTCACATTTAAAGACTCATGCAAGTTCGTGTCCAAACACAACTTTTTGTCCACGAAAGATAAAGGCAACCCCCAAGAATTACGCCAAAAATTCATGGAATAAAAAATTGGAGTTTTTAATAACAACTACGTTCCTTGGGCTTCAATTTTCCTTTTTAGCCTTTTTTTATTTTATTTTTTTCCATTTGCTGTTGGTATAATTGTAATATGGTTTTGATCCCGATTTAATAATACGCCTTAAAACTAAAAACTTTTAAACCCTGGCAGGCTGACAGTATTGCCACCAAATTTTTTTCATTATACTTTCTTAATGGCTTGGAGTGTTGCCATTGAGAAACTGTATAAGCTTTTGGAAATTTGTTAATTTTTCTTTTTAATTTCTGCCAAAAAATATGCATTTGGAACCATAGTGATTTGCAAGAAATTCACTATGGATAATATGGATGAAATTGGGATAATGTCTCATAATAATACATTTTAAATTACTCAAAAGGATTTCTTTATCAGGAAAATTTTTAAGAAACTCATGTCTCAAATCTGATATAATTTCTATCGGAAAATTGTTTTAGAATCTGGGTCTTTTGCTGTCCGAAAAATGCTTTAGAAAATATCAAACATTTTCGTAAGTTCTTAAACCTTTTCTAAATTAATACATTTTTAAAATTCGGAAATGTTTCTATAGAAAAAATCACAATAAACAAACACTAAAAACAACTAATGATCCAAAATAAAGCATTTTGTGCCAAAGAAAAATTCTTAGGTTCTGAAACAATTTGTGTGTAGAAAACTTGACAGATTCTCTAGACATTATTTTATAAAAAAAAATTCTCATACTCTGAGATATTTTTTGTATATAAGATTCTGAAGTATTTTTATTATGGAAAAATTTGCAAATTCTGAGACATTTTTCGTATTAAAAAATTTTCTGATTCTAAAACACTTTTCGCATAGACAAATTTTAGAAAATTTAACTTTTAGAAAAGTTATCTGACTCTTAGTAATTTTTCTTCAAACATTTTGTTGATACTCAAAAATGTTACTTCTATAAAATTTTCAAAACTTTAATTCTAAGCATATATCGTTGGCTTAGTCGGCAAATCTGTCAAGTCCATTTTTATAAACATTGAGATTTCAATTTAGTATGTATTGTGTAACTCAATATACATCATTTGAAAAAAAAAAAAATTAATTAATATTAATTTAAATATTAATAAATATGATCTAAAGAAAAAAACTACGTTTATAAACTTTAAAAAAGTCAACCTAAAATAGAGTTAGATAGTTTTTTGTTCCTCCTAAAATCAAAAATTAAAAATGGACTTGACAGGTTTGTCGACTAAGCCAACGATATATGTATGTAAATATTTCCAAATTCCTAAAAAGTTTTATTAATATGATTGATGAAAAAGATATTTTCAAATTTCACATTATTTAGAAGACGTATGATTAATATTAATTGTATATTAATTGCCAACAATTATACGCATAGATGTATTAAGTTGAAATCTTCTAAAGATATTTTGACGATTTGTTTGTTTACAGAATACACGTTTTATAAAACTCGAGACTGATGTGATTTTCAGTTTTTCTGAGATATTTTTCGTTAAAAAAATTATCAGATTTTGAGACATTTTTCGCATAGACAATTTTTTAGAAATCTTTCGTATAAAAAAATTCGTAATTATTTTTCTTCAAAATTTCTCAGAAACTGAAACATTTTGCTTCTATAAAAGTTCTAAAACTTTTCCAATAAAAATTATTAAATTCTTAAAAAAATGTTGACATGATTGATGGAAAATACAATTTTAAATTTCACATTGACTGAAAGGGGTATGATTGACATTATTTGCATTATTGTCAACACTTATACGCTTAGATGTATACAGTAGACATCTTTTAAAGATACTATTTTGATTTTTTTTTTGTTTTCCGAATCCATGTAAATTATGTGATTAAAAAATTTTCAGCTTTTGAGGCATTTTTTTGAATAGAAAAAATTTTCCAAAATTGTTAGTATAGACAAATTTTCCAAAAATTTTAGTATAAAAAATTTTCTGATTCTAAGTTATTTTTCTTCAAAAATTTCTAAGATACTCAAACATTTGTCTTCTAGAAAAGTTCTAAAAATTCTAATTCAAAGCGTTTCCTTTATAAATATTCGCAAATTCCTTAAAAAATGTTAACCTGTACCCGATTTCTGTAACTATGCGAGAAGTTTTCGCATCGAAAAAAATAAAATAACGTTATAGTCATCCAGTGTGTCACAGAGTGATTCAGAAAAAAGCTTCGATTTCTTTTTTGTATTCGATGTTTTTAACACTAGCATCATTGTACTCACCCTGTAGAAAACTAAATGACTACAATATTATTTATTTTTTCTCGATGCGAAAACTTTTCGCATAGTTACAGAAATTGGGCACTGATTGATGGAAAATAAAAATTAAAATTTCACATTGACCAGAAGGCGTATGATTAATATCAATTGCATTTTTTTTTCAACACTTATACGCTTAGATGTATTCACTAGAAGATATCTTCTAATTTTTTTTTTATTTTTTTTCTAACCCACATTTTATAAAACCCGAGGCAAGTAAATTATGTGATTTAAAAAAATTTCAGGAATTGTGGCATTTTTTGAATAGACAAATTTTCCAAAATTTTTAGTATAAAAAATTTTCTTAGTTATTTTTCTTCAAAAATTTCTTAGATACTCAAACATTTTCCTTCTAGAAAAGTTCTAAAATTTTAATTCTAAGCTTAAATTTTATAAATATTCTAACATTCTTAAAAAGTTTATGGATAAAATTGATGAAAAAAAAAAAAAATTCAAAGTTTACATTGATTAGAAGGCGTATGATTAATAATTATTTTATTATTGCTAACACTTATACGCTTAGATGTATTATATTGCTATTTCCTTAAGACATTTTTACGATTTTTTACAGATCCCAGGTTTTTATACAACCCGAGACAAATAAATGCTGTGATCTTTAGTCTTTTAAAAATTCTTTAAACTTCCAACTTCTTTGTTTAAATCCAAAGCTATATTTTCTTAATTCAACTCTTTCATTATGCTCTTTTTCTTAGCCAATGTAAAGGATTAAATTCAATTTTTAATTAAATTTCTTAATGATCAGATGCTGTTCTGTATTTATTTTTATTATTATTATTTTTTCATCACACAAACAAATTATTATTGTTATTTAATTATTTGAGAATTAAAAAAAAAAAAACGAAAATAAAATTATAAAAGAAACACAAACATGTTAAGATGACTTAAAGATTAATTGTTAATACAAGATTTTGTAGTATTTTGACATGACATGACTCAGACAGAAAGAATTTTATTATTGTTAATTTTTTACTTTGGAATAGTTGTTCTCAATCAATTATGTTTGATTTTTGTTTTTGATTTCATATGTGTGTTACAGGTATTTAGAAAGAAAATTTTGAATTGTAAAAATTTTCCAATCAGGGTTTTGGTTTATCATTAAAATAGTTTTAGGTTTTTTTATATGTTTTGTTTTTTGTTTTTTGAGTATATAAAAATATATATTTATATAAAATTGATATTTTCCAAAATCAATTAAGGAACAATTAACAACAAAAAAATAAAAATAGAAGAAATTTATATATAGATTAGTAAAATTGTTAAAATGGTTTAAGCGACACTCACCGATGATCTACTCACTTGCATAAACGCATACACACCACGTAAAAACTCCATGTTAGGCTGCTGCTCTTGTGAACCTTTAGCAGGGCGTTGCGCTCGACTTATATACTGTTTAACGGTGTCGGCAACTAAATGAGGTTTTAGTTTACGTGATAATACTCTAAAAGTAGAAAATATAAAAAAAGGGGGAAATTACTAAATTTTATAAAAAAGAAAACTCAAGTTAAAAAACTTTTAAATTTATTTTAATTTTAAGTTAAATTTAATTTTATAATTTTTTTTCTAGTTAGACGTAGTTTTTTTATTTTTCAAGTGCACTTGCCATTTTTTTTTTGTTTGTTCATTCTGCTAATAACTACTTTTAGCACAACAAAAAAAAAAAAAATAAACGCCTTTCTTGTGTTTTTTATTTATTTTTTTTTGTTTTGTATAGTTTAAAAGTATGTTTGGCTTTAAACAATTGTATTGTTCTTAATTTACCTTAACTGCCTTTTTTAGTGCTCTTAGCCGACAACTCTCAATGCAATGAAAACAATGATGTAGAAAAAAATTGTATATTATACTGTATACATGAAAAAACGTTCATACACATACACAAACCACATATGAGATTTGCATCACACCTTCAATACAAACATACAAATTTAAATATGCATATACAAAATTCTAAAAAAACAGCAAAAAAACCTTCACACATCTTTTACTCTAGCTAAACTCGTCTATTTGCATGTGTGGCAGGTATGATTTAAATGGTACCAAAAGACTTGTTTAAAATGGTACCAAAAGACAAATTAAAGACCATTTTGTATATTTGTATTCCCAACGGACAAAGCCGTTTGTAGGAGTTCAGCTTGTAGACAAATATATCTGATATATTTTGTATAAAATTTTTGTTAGAAAAAATTTAAGTAAAATTTTACGTAATTTTTACACCCTCCAACCACAGTATGGGGGTATACTCACTTTGTCATTCCGTTTGTAACGCATCGAAATATCGGTCGGGGACCCCATAAAGTATATGGGGCATTCCAGGCCAAATCACTCACTTTTAGACCCGACCCCTTTCGATTTATTTTATTTTTGGATATGTTTTAGTCCTTATTAAATGCAACTTGGACACCAATTTTCAGCCTTTTATTCCAAGATAGTGTGGAGTAATCAATTTATTATTTTTTTATATAAATTAAAAATTGAAATTTTCAATTAATTTTGACCAGTTAAAAATATAGATATATTAAAAAAAGTTGGACAGCGTTTTGTTGGTATTTAAATGTAGTTTTAGCAAAAAATATTAAAAAAATTATTCGAAGTAATTATCACTTATTTTTTAACGTTTAAAAATTAAAATCGACTTTTTGAAAAAGTCCGAAACCTTCGATTTTTTTTTTACAAACGTCTAAAAGTTCTACTCTTAATTACGCAACTTTTAAGTCATAATTCGAGATGTGATCGCAATTTGTTCTATTTTTTTTTCAAATTTTGAAAATTGCACCTATTATTTTTTGACTCTGATTTATTTTATATGGTGCTCCAAAAAAATTAAATCGGTAGATACTAACCCTAACACTTATTCTAGATATATTCATTTCGAGGCAAAAATATGCCTCACAAAAGTTAAGAACGATCGGACATGGATAAGGTGTTCCGCATGGGCCTTGAAGTTTAGAAAACGGATTACAACGAAAAATAAGATTTTTTTTCTGTTTTCTCAATTTTTTTGGTATTTTAAATTTAGTTTTAATGCAAGTGGTTACAGAATTATAATACGCAGTAAAATGCCTCTCTTATAAGGTACCATAGACTGAAATCGGTTGAAAATCAGCCAAGTTATTACAACTTCCCCAGGCATCTAACGTATGGCAGAACACTTGTTTAACCAGTATAATACGATTTTGGAAATTCATTGAAATTTTCTACTGTAATAACATTTTTTTATTCTTCAAGTTCAAATGTAATTAGGTGACAAGTATTTTTCATATTGTGTTTTGCTAACATTTTTTAAATTAGTGCTAGAAATGCCTGCATTTTCAACACTCTTTTGAAATCTCTATTTTAAAAAAAAAATTCTTTTTTTTGTTTTAAAATTTGGAAAAACCAAAAAAAAATTACACTGAAACATGAATAATGAAAAAATGTTATTACAGTAAAAAATTTCAATAAATTTAAAAAAAGGGACTCGTATTTTTTAATCAAGTGGTATGGCACACGCTAGATGCCTGGGGAAGTTGTAATAACTTGGCTGATTTTCAACTGATTTTAGTTTTTAGTACCTTATTAGAAAGGCATTTTACTCTACATCATAATTCTGTAACCACTTGAAGTGAAACTTAACTTAAAATAAAAAAAAAATTGAGAAAACAGAAAAAAAAAATCATATTTTTCCTTGAAATCCGTTTTTTAAATTTCAAGGACCATGCTAAACGCCTTACCGATTTCCGATCGTCCTAAATTTTTGTGAGACGTATTTTTACCTCGAAATGAATATATCTAGGGTAAGTTAGGGCCAATATCTACCAATTAATTTTTTTTGGATCACCATATAAATTAAATCAGAGAAAAAAACAAAAGGTGCAATTTTAAAAATTTAAAAAAAAATTGAAAGAATTGTGATCACATCTCGAATTATGGCTTAAAAGTTGCGTAATTTAGAGTAGAATTTTTATAGTTTTTTGCAAAAAAATCGAAGGTTTCGAACTTTTTCAAAAAGTCGATTATAATTTTTAAACGTCAAAAAATAAGTGATAATTACTTCTAATAATTTTTTCATATTTTTTTTCTAAAACTACATTTAAATACCAACAAAACGTTGTCCAAATTTTTTTAAAATATCTATACTTTTTAATGGTCAAAATTAATTAAAAATGTCAATTTTTTAATTTTTTTGAGAAATTCGCCATTTTGAAAAATTGATTACTCAACACCATCTTGAAATAAAAAGCTGAAAATTTTTGTCCAAATTGCATTTAATAAGTTCTAAAACATATCCAAAAATAAAATAAATCGAAAGGGGTCGGGTCTAAAAGTGAGTGATTTGGCTTGGAATGCCCCATATATATTACTGATCCATGATCGATTCTAAGACATTCTGTGAATGTCCGTCCGTCCGTCTGTAGATGGCACGATACAGTCCAAAATAAAAGAGCTAGACTCCTGAACATTGGCACGAATATGTCTAACGGTCATAGACTGGTTAAGTTCCCCCTTTAAGAACTGAACCAACCTGTGAAAAATCGCCATTTTTTTTTATAGATTTTTTGTGCTTTTGCTTAGCAAACGAAACATTTTTTGTCTCAGAAGAAATTCAAAGTCCTGCAGTTGGATCCAAAAAGATTGTCTCTTACCGCCAAAGGTGTTGGAGGGTATAAAACATCCGGCATGGCCGAATTTAACACTCTCACTTGTTTTTAATGAAATTTTTATTTATTTTTGAGTTAACATTTTTTTAAGTAATAACAACAAAAAATTTAAACTCGACTTGACTTAAAACAGGTTTGGCCTCTATTATGCCCAATACACTTTTTTGGGGATTATTTTTTAAAGAAATAAAATTTTATTAAATTTTGAACAAAAAAAAAAATATTGTGAAATATTAGGTCTATTCGATTACCCAAATTTCTTACTATTTTTTACTACAACTGGAAAGTTTGTTTATGTTTTGTATTGAAAATTTCCAGCTGTAGTAAAAATCGTAAAAAATAGTAGATTGTAGTAAGGTAATCGAACGGACCTATTATCTTTTATTGAAAAATATTTTGGGTGTAAAATTTTTTAGAGTTCAATTTTTTGTTTGTTTTTTTTTTGACTGCAATAATTTGTTATATTTTTTTTTTTTGAGTGACAAATGTGAATTGGAGATAAAAACACATAAAAACAAGTAGAAAAGTTAAATTAGACTTGGCCGAATCTATGAATACCCTCCCCAATGCAATTTTTAAGTGCTAGTAAATTTCCTAACATGAAAAAATTACACTTTAGATTAGAAATATTTTATTTTGTGTAAAAAACTTTTATATAAGTAATTTTTGAAAAAAAAAAAATATTTACTAAATTTTTTTTGAGTGTACCATTTTTTTGAGTGCAAAATTTTTTCGAGTGTATTTTTCTTTTAGTGTAAAAATATTTTTGGGTGACAAAAATAAGTTGGAAAATATTTTTGTGACTTACCAATGGTCTTAAAACATCCCAGTCAGAAAAATTCAATCGCAAAAGCGCTGTGAAAGCGTTGTAAACGGTTCTACAAGCGTTCCATTTACCATCTTGAAAGCGCTTTCAGATGATCCGAATGATAACATCGATCTACGCTAGGTTTAAAGCGTTTTAAAAGCGCTTTAAAAAAGTGCTTTCAGAACGTTTTGTTAAAAGTCATGAAAGCGATTTAAAAACCAAAAGTAAAGCACTTATAAAGAGCTTAAATACAAAAATTAAAGATATTTTCCAGCGATTGAAATAAGAAAAAACAGTACTTTAAAGGACTTCAGATACTTTAAAGGACTTGTAGATATTTTTTTTATAAAAGTATTTTAGTAAATAAAAATTAAATTCAATGTAATAAAAAAAAGTAAACTTAGTAAAGGTAAACTTAATAAAAAAAGTAAACTAATTTATTTATAGGGACTTTCTTCCTCCCATTCTGTCCTTTACTGCAGCCAGCCAGCGGCTAATTTTTGTAAAAATTGCTCAACATCGTTAATTTTGACGTGGTAAAATCTGTCGTACATCTAGAAATGCATATGTTGTATCTTGGTATAAGCAAACATTTATTGCAAAAAATGATTATCAAGAAATCATTTTCCTTCATTTCTGATGAAAATGTTGCGAAGTTACAACAAAACTTCACAAATATATCAAGAGACACAGGCGCCCCAGTAGGCTAGTTGGTAGCGTGCTAGTCTATGAGTCTGGGGGTCGTGGGTTCGATTCCCACCAGAGGCCTTGGTCTGTTTCGCTACAACGAGACGAAGGTCATTGTTACCAGTTCTCGGTTAGGTAAAATTAGTATATGATTTGTAATTATATGGTAATTCTTAATAAAAAAAAAAAAATCAAGAGACATACCGTCAGAGTTTCAAAGAAAAAGTTTTGATTTATATGATATTGGAAATTGGAAAGCCACTCAATTTAGGTTTTTTTTGCTATATGGTGGAGCTATAATTTTAAAAAATGTAATGGAATATGACCAGTACAGGCATTTTTTAATTCTATTTACAGCTTGCCGTATTCTGTCATCAAATGAATTAGCTACTCTAAAAGCAAATTATGCAAAGGAAATATTAGGAAGATTTGTGGAATGTATGCCTCATTTTTATGGTCCTAATTGCCAAACAATGAATATTCACAATCTCATTCATATCGCAGATGATGTAGTAAATATGGGGCACCAATATCACAGTTCTCTGCTTTTGATTTTGAAAACAGTCTGGGTTACTTAAAATCGATTGTTAACTCTCGGAACAATCCTCTTGCTGAAATTCAACGAAAATTGCATGTTTTTCATACCGTTAACTCTCCAAATAAAGCTCCATTGGTATATCCTCTCTTTAAAAACAAAAAGTATTCTCTTGGCAAAGTAATGGAATCCACTGAAACAAAAATTGTGTTTTCTTTTATTAATATTCATGGTTTCAAAATTACAAAATCCTGATAACGCAATTCTACTCAGTAATGGAAATATTATATAGTATAGTAAACCAAATTTTTAGTACAAATCGATCTAAACACACATGTGATAATATATATTTAAAAGGCAACATCTTTAATGAAATAAACGATTATTTTGTCTATCCAATTCCATCAAAAGAAATAGGACTTTACTTATAACGTTAAAAATTTACGTGAAGATGTTATTGAAGTCATTGTGCATATTGTAGAAGTTAAATGCATTATTTGTAAATTTTATAACGAAACCATTGCTATAACTCTTTAGCATAAATGATAATAATAAAACTTAAAATATATTTACAAATTAAAAAATGTTTTATGTTTTCAAAATTTTGCGTTTTCAATGTGGTGGTAGGGAAAAATTATTTAATTTGATTTAACAAAATGTTTTTATAGCAATTTGTTTAAAATTGAGTATAATCTAAAAAAATACTAAGTATACTTGTATGTATTCCGAAAAAAATTTAAAAACGTTTGCAAAAACTGCTTTAAAACCATTTAATTTTGAAACGAACATGTATTTTGTTAATAAAGTGCTTTCAAAACGCTTTTCGAAAACGCTCTCAAAACGTTCGAATAAAGCGTTTTGAGAATGCTTTTTTTTTGTTACAGTGCTTTCAGAACGCTTTTCGAAAACGCTCGCAAAGCGTTCGAAAATAACGTTTTGAGAACGTTCTTTTTTTTGTTACAGTGCTTTCAGAACGCTTTTTTTTATAACCGTCGTCAATTTCTGCTTGGGATGTTTAACGGGATTTCAACACGTGAATTTAAAGTGAAACTAATCTGAAATTCACGGTTTTACTAATAACTTTTGAACCACTACTCAGTGCCACATTTGGCCAATTTAGTACGACAAAAATCCAATTTTAATTATATTGACTTGAAATTCGGTATAAATGTTCGTTTTGACTTCGAAAATAACATTATGAAAAATGCGGGAGGCCTGTTAAAAGCCACGCCCACTCTTTTCAAAATTTGTAATTTTGGTTATAATTTCTTTAAATTTGGTATATATACTCTCAATGACTGTAGAAATAATATCACAAAAAAGAGGGCGGTCAGAAAACTGCCACGCCCACTTTTTAAAATATGTTTAAAAACTATGTAAAAACAAGCTTTACATATTGCCCCACTGTAGTCGGCGTCGCAGACGGTCGCAAAAGTTAGCCATGGAAATAAGAACTATGGATATTGGTCAATATATCTGAAAAAGTCCGGCGACCAATACGGACCAAACACAAAAGTTCTATTCCATCAAAAAAAATAAATATATAATTTTCTTTTCAAAAATTTGTATTTTGTTAAAAATTTAATAAAAAATAGAAAAATTTGTTTTAAAAAAAGAAAAGATATGACTTAAATCACTTAAATATCCTTTAAAATTACCAAAAAAGAGTGGATAAATATCTCTTGTTGTTCAAAAGTCACAACAGTTTAAACTCGACTTAACTTATGCGAAATAATGTACACTAGTTACAGGATTTTACAAGATGCAACTTTATGCACCCTCCTGTTAGTAATGAACAGAATTATCGATCTTATATGATTATTTCCGTGCTATTAGGAATGTTCTATAATACATACAAACATATCATAAAAATCGGGAACTTTTTTTTTATTTTTGTCGTGCTAGATTGCACTATGGTTCCAAATCCATTTTTTTTGGCAGAAATTAAAAAAATAAAATTTAACAAATTTTCAAAAGCTTATACATTTCCTTAATGTCAACACTATAAGCTATCAAGAAAGTATAATGAAAGAAATATGATGCCAATACTTTCAGTTTGCTAGGCTTTCAAAGTTGAAAGTTTTAAGACGTATAATAAAACCGGAGTGAAATCAATATTACACTTATACAAACGGCTAATGGGAAAAACTAAAATTATAAAGAGGCTAAAGGGACAAATTGAAACCTAAGGATACTAGTTCTTATTTAAAATTCCTATTTTACAGTTAATGTATCCTTGGCGTTATCCTTGGATGTTTTGATTATGAGGATTTTGGAGCCAAAATAGCCTATATCTTTCGTGGACAAAAAGTTGTGTTTGGACACGAACTTGCATGAGTCTTTAAACGTGAAATTGTTTTCAATATTGTTTATTTAATATTAAAATTTACATCTTGCCAGCATTTTTTGGCAAACTCCCACAATTTCCATTTTAGTTTAGCACAAATTTCGGCCAAATTTGCTGTTTTTTGCGTGACACGGTTTCGAATTATTTTATTTTATAACTGTTTTGCCTTCCGTAAAGCTAATTAATTAAGAAAAATAAATTTAAAAAAAAAAAAAAAAAAATTTCCAAAAAAAAAAAATTTTTCCAAAAAAAAAATTTAAAAAAAAAAAATTTTCAAAAAAAAAATTTTTTTTTTGACAATCGATTTTTGATTGCGCTAAGAGATAAAAATCATCCCAGAGTTAATCCAAGTGACCTTGCTTCATTTTTTGAATTTATGCCAAAAAAAATCCATTTGGGACCATAGTGGATTGGCCAAATGTGGCACTGTGCACTAGACCGATTTGGCTGATGTTCAATACGAACCAGGCCATGGGAGCGACAAATACATATGCCAAGCTTCTGCAATCAGAATTGCCTTTCTAGAGTTAGCGTGTTTTTTTATCTGGTAAATCCACGAATATTCCTTGCCAAAATTCAGTCTTTTGCTCATAACTTTTGAACCACTGGACCGATTTCGCCGGATTGGAATACCAACCTGACCAGGTAAATGCCCAATATACATACCAAACTTCAGGAGCCTCCGTAAAGTCTTTAAAAAGTTAGCGTGTTTTCAACAGACGGATCGCTAGATTGTCTTAAAATCGATCGAAGATGATGAATATATATACTTTATGGAATTCTTGACCAATATTTCGAGGTGTTGTAAACGAAATGCGAAAACCGGGTTTTTAATATCTTCTGAACCCCAAGACCGATTTCGCAAAAATTATATACAAAACTGACAAGAAAAATTTAAGCAACAAACTTGTCCTTCAAAAGTTACTGGTCTCAGATTCTGAGACCTATTTCTGAGACATTTTTCGTATAGAAATATTTTTAGATTCTAAGAAATTTTTCTGTGATTATATGGGATTTTGGAATAGAAAAATGCTCAGAGTTTGGTACATTTTTCGTGTAAAAAAATTTTAAGATTCTGAGACATTTTTCGTAAAAAAAAATTTCCGATTCTGAAAATTAAACGTCGGAAGGAAGAACATAGCTAGATCGTGATTTTATTGTTCGAGGTTCACGATTTTGAAAAATTTTCCCTGACATACACTCTCTCATTTTGTGAGTTATTTTGTAGAGAAAATGAAGCATTTTTAAATTTAGAGATATTTCTCGTACCGAAGATTTTCAGGTTCTAAAACATATTTTGTATCAACAAATTCTAAAATTTGCAAAAAATTTTCGTGTAAAAATTTTATCAGAATCTAAGTCCTTTCGGATGTTAAACTATATCAGAATCTGAGACCTATAGAACAATTTAGATATAGACAAATTTTCAGATTCTAAAAACAAATTTCGTATTAAAAAATTCTCAGATTCTAATACAAGTTTTGTATCGCAAAACTCTTATAGTCAGAGATAATTTTAATATAGAAAAATTGAAGAATGTTACACATTTTTCGTATAGAAAAGTTTTTAGTTTGTAAGACATTTATCGTGTTGAAAAGTCTCAGATTCTAAAAGTTTTTTCGAATAAAAAAATTCTCAGATTCCGAGCAATATTGCCAACAGAAAAATTGACTGAAAAATTCTAAGATTCTAAAACATTTTTTGAATAGAAAAATTCTTAGATTCGGAAAAGTTCTCAGATTATAGTCTCAGATTCTGGGACATTTTTGTATAAAAAAATCCCAGAGACAGTTTTTGTACTAAAAAATTCTCGGTTTTTATATTGGAAAATCAGAAACATTTTTAAAAAAATATGAGACATTTTTCGTATAGAAAAATTCTCAGATTCTAAGACAATTTTCATATAGAAAAATTCTCATATTGTGCGATAATTTTTGAAATGAAAAACTCTCAGATGCTAAGACAATTTTCATATAAAAAAGTTCGGAGATTCTTAAAAAATTTTCGTACAGGAAAATTTTCAGGTTCTAAGACAATTTTCGTAAAGAAAAACTCTAAGATTTTGAGACATTTTCTCACATTCTGAGATATTTTTTCGAGTATAAAACTTTTTTTCTTGTAGAGAAAAATTCTCAGATTATGAGACATTTTTTGTATAGAAAAATTATAAAAAATCTCAGATTCTAAAAAATGTTTCATATAGAAAACTTCTGAGAATCTGAGAGATTTTTTGTATAGAAACTTGCAGATTCTGAGACATTTTTTGTAGAGAAAAATCTCAGATTCTGAGACAATTTTAGCATAGACAAGTTCGCAGATGCTGAGACATTTTTCGTATAGAAAAATTCTCTGATTCTGAAAATTCTCAGATTCTGCAAAAAATTCTCATTTTCTAAGACATTTTTGGCATAGAAAAATTTTGAGATTCAGAGACATTTAACGTATAGAAAAATTTTCAGATTCTGAGACTTATTTCGTATAGAAAATTCTCAGATTCTGAGACATTGTTTATATAGAACTATTCTCAGATTCTAAGAAATTTTTCGTATAGAAACATTCTCAGACTCTGAGAGACTTTTTTTACTGATGCTAAGACATTTTTCGTGTAGGAACATTTTAAGATTCTAAGAAGTTTTTCGTGTAGAAAAATTCTATGATTCTCAGACATTTTTCGCACAGAAAAATTCTCAGATTCTAAAACATTTTTCTCATAAAAAATCTCTGATTCTGAAAAAATTTTCGCATGGATAAGTTCTTTGATTTTTAAAGAAAGAAATTTCTGGTATAGAAATATTCTCAGACTCTGAGAGACTTTTTGTGCTGATGCTGAGACATTTTTCGTGTATGAAAATTTTAAGATTCTGAAAGTTTTTCGTGTAGAAAAATTCTGTGATTCTCACAAGGGAAGAGACGAATTTAAGGTTGGGTAGTCTCGGCTTATCGGCCATATTAGCGATTCAAAATCTCGTTGTCACCTTATGAAACAATGTGGACATCCGGGAAAATTTCGATAACTCCCGAACAAATAGGAATACCCTCTAGAGCAAAAATACGTGTCGACTTAAATTTAATAAAGATTATTTCGTATTCATATGGACATCGTATGTGAATATCTTCATATAAATACCCCCCAAAATTTACACATTTTCATGAAAAAAGTATTTAACGAAGCCAAACTTTTACAAGGTTATGCCGCCGTTGGATAGGCATTAAAAAACCTTTTCTTCTCATATGTAAACATTATATAGTTTCTTAGAAAGAAATGGCTGAAAAATCCAAAAATCCATTTTTCGCCATTTTTTGACCCATGTTTTATACCCCTAAATCCTTGATATGGCCGATAAGCCGAGACACCCCATCCTTAGAATAGTCTCTTTTATACATATTTTACGTTTCATTCAAATCGGTTCATAAGGGTTGAGATAATTCCCTTGTCAGACATTTTTTGCAAAGAAAAATTCTAAGTTTCTAATTCATTTTTCTCACAAAAAATCTCTGATTCTGAAAAATTTTTCGCATGGATAAATTCTTTAATTTTGAGACATTTTCAGATTCTAAGGCATTTTTCGTATAGGAAATTTCTTAGATTCTGAAAGATTTTCGTACAAAAAAATTCTCAGATTCTAAATATTTTTGGTATAGAAAAATTCTCTTATTTTGAGATATTTTTCGTAAAGAAGAATTTTCTGATTCTGGGATATTTTTCACATAGAAAGTTTTTTAGATTTTGAAGAATTTTTAGATTTTGAAAAATTTATTGTTTTGAAAAATTTGCAGATTCTAGGACATTTTTCATTTAGATATTTTTAAGGCTCCAGGACATTTTCGCACAGAAATTCTCAGATTCTGAGACATTTTTCGTGTAGAAAAAAACTCAGAATCCGAGAAAATTTTTTGAAAATAAAAAATTTATATTTTCAAAGACATTTTTCGCATAGAAAAAAAATCTCAGATACGTAGATATTTTTCAGATTCTGAGTTATTTCTCTCATAAAAATTTCCCAGATTCTGGGAAATTTTTCGTATAGAAATATTCTAACACTCTAAACATTTTTTTATTGATTCTGAAACTTTTTTTTAGAAAATTTCTCAGATTCTGCGACATTTTTCGTATAGATAAATTTTTGTATCAAAAAATTTTCAGATTCTGAGAGATTTTTTGTATAGAAAATTCTAAAATTCTGGAACATTTTTTATATAGAAAAATTCTCAGATTCCCATATAAAAACTTCTCAGATTCTAAGACATTTTTTGTTCAAAAAAAATCTTAGATTCTGAGACATTTTTTACACACCAAAAAATTCTTAGATTTTTAATTCTTAATGCTGGGACATTTTTTATATGGAAGCATTTTCAGATTCTCAGAATTCTTATATTCCGATAATGTTTTTTGGCTCTTTAGTTATTGTTTCTTTGCTTACAGTTTAATTTTATAAGTAGATTATTTTCTTAAATAATTTGTTAAAGTACCTTTTGACGGTCTATTTAATAAAAAAAAAAGATTCTAAAAATTCTATTTATCATCCCTGTCATGTGTGTATAGTATCATTTTCACATACATTATTTCGGTTTTGCTTTTTTTTTTGTTCAACTGCTATATTCCGTGTGAGTGTGATTGTATATACCAACACATTTATAAACAAACCAAACTTATGCACATTTACAATGCATGCAAGTAGCTTTTTTTTGTTAAAGAAGAATACAACTTAAGCACCAAATTGCCACTTTGCTTTTTGTAGAGTGTAAACGGAAATGCTTTTTGTAATTTTTTTAGTCATCTCTTGTTTTTTGTTGTTGTTGCTTAAATATCTTTCATTTTGTTTATATGCGATTATAAAAAAAAATATATTTTTTTTGTTTATATTTTTTTTTTTGTTTAGGGGTAAACGTTTTAATACGAAATTTAACTTAAATATGGTTTTATTATTATTTTGTTTTGTATTATTTTGCTGCTGCTGTTGTTGTTGCGGAAAGAGCCTTGAATGGTGGGGGGAAAGAATACAAAGAGTATAAGTTCCTGTTTGTGTAGAAAAAACTTAATGTTGAAAATATATTTAAGTATGAGGGAAAATATATTTTTTTTAACTTAAAAAACTGATTTGAAGTTTAAATTTTCTAAATTCTAATACTAGACTTTATAATATTGAAGCTGTTATTTAGATACAAATTTTAGAACTTTATTTACACAGAAAAATTTTTGGATCAAAATAATCGATTCCAGAACACATTATATTATTCTGCAGTCGATCCTACTTAACATTTCGGATCGATGATGATTTTATTTGCAATTGTCGCGTAAGCAATATTTTCTTAGAGCAATAAGTTTTTCCGAAAAAATATTTTACATTAAAAATTTTGTTGGGATAACCATATAATTTTACACAAATTTCAAAACACTATTTTTAAAATTATCTTCTAATTATAATAATTGTACATATTTTTCAAATAAAATTATTTTGTGTTCTGTAAACCATCAAATTAGGTTATGCATCAGTTGACGGATTTTTTTTTTTTTTGAAAATAAATGCATTTAAAGCGTTATAGTGCAAATGATTTATATAATATTTTATGAGAAAAACATACATTTGCAATTAATATACTAATTAATAATAAATATTTAAATAAACTACACAAAATATTAACCACAATGTGGTTATTAGGTATACTAAGCGTATGATTTATATTTAATTTCATATTACTAATACTCATACGCACTGGTGTACCATGAGAGATTTAAAAATCATTTTTGTAAATCATTCAGAAATAATGGGTGACACTGCAATAAATTTCAGATGACTACTAGCAGAAAAGTATTCAGGATTTTAATTAGGAAAATTTCTTTAACAAAAAAAAAAAATATTGTTCTGTGTTTATTGTTGACCTGTGTTGAATGTTTATGTTGTAAGGGTTTGTTTGGAAGGAAAAATAAAAAAACAAAATTAAAAATTATGCAAAATTTTTATTTATAATTTGTATGACCTTAAGCCAAACAAACCCCTAAAAAAATATTTTTAAATATTTTTTATTTAAAAAAAAAAAAATCCATTGCAACATTTTTAATTTTTGAGTAATTTTAATATAATTTGACAAGAGAACTGTTAAAATTTTTTGAAGAGATTTAAGGGGGGTTTAAACAAACAAAAAAAAAAAAAAAACAGACTAAATGGTAACAATCTTTAAACAGGTATAAAAAAATAAAAACGTAATATATTTAAATTATTTTTTTTTTATTTGAAAGATAAACTATCGTAATATTTATAAAATTTTATAACACAAAATTTGGTCAACTAGAATTAACAGGGTGACCTCTCAAATTGGATAATTCTTTTTTTAAAGGACAAAAGCGGCTTTAGTTGTACAGCAAAAAATTACTGAACCGATTTTGATGAAACTGTTTTAAATTTGTAAATTATTAAATTCTCTAGTAATTACCGTGAC
Source organism: Pegoplata infirma (assembly GCA_963921195.1). NCBI lineage: Eukaryota > Metazoa > Arthropoda > Insecta > Diptera > Anthomyiidae > Pegoplata > Pegoplata infirma. Next base: position 61,201,673 of record OY992540.1, read on the forward strand.
CTTTTTTTGAAACACTTCAAGTTTTGATGCAGTTTTGTTAATGTGACCTAAAAAAATGGAAAAACTGGCTCGAGGTCATTACTTTCTATACAAATACTAATTATATATATAATAGACAAGTGTCGATTAAGTCTTGCAAAAATGACCAACATAAATAAATTTAAAACAAAAAACAATTTTCTTGAAAATTATGCTATGAAAATATCATGGTTTTAATTAGTAAAGAATATATTGACCTCGAGCCAGAATAAACATCCTCAGAATATAATATTTTAAAGATCGAATAAAACAATTTTTATTGTTTAATAAAAATTAGTTAGACTTTAAAATGGAAAAACTTTCTTTTCTCCTTTCATTAAAAATATAATTAGGTTAAAATTTAAGAAAATGGCCGCAGTATGTCCTGGAGAATTAACATCTACAAATGAAACATTTTTTATTAAACCCTGGCAATTCTAATTCACCAATTTTTTTTTTAATTATTTTTTTTATGTGTCGCTCTTTAAATATTGTTATTATTAAGGATTTCTATGTGTAAACACCCCTTAAGACATTATTTATAATAATAAATTCATTAGATTCTTAAACATTTTTCGATGGAGAATTCTCGGAATCCGATTTTTTTTTGCAAAGAAAAGTCCAGATTCTAAAAAATGTTCGTATATTAAAACTCACAGGTTCTAATAAAAAATATTTTTGAATAAGTTTTAAATACTTAAACATTTTTCATATAAAACAAATTTTAAATTCTAAGACAGAAAACGTCTCAGACTCTGCGACATTTTTCCTAAGAAAACTTTTTAGACGTTGAGATATTTTCTGTTGTAGGAAAAGTCTTAGGTTCTGATATATATTTATAATAGGAAAGATATGACTGGAACATTTTCCTTCCACAAATAATTCTTAGATTTAGGAATATTTTTGAAAGACAAAATGACTACGATCCTAAAACATTTTTCCTAGTTTCGGTGACTCTTTTTCATTAGAAAGCTTTTCAGATTATTTAACACATACGAATACATTAAAAACATTTTCCTGTCAAAAACTGTCATATTCCTGACAGATTTTCTAAAATATATTTCTTAGACATTTTCTGTTGGAAAAGACTTAGATTCTGAGACATTTACTCTTTAGCAAAAGTCGCAGATTCTGAGACATTTTTTCTTTAGAAAAAGTCTCAGATTCCGAGAAATTGTTTGTTAAAAGTTTTCGGCTGCGGCGGTTTTATCGCACATCCATGCATTTTTTTTCTATTTTTGACATTAATGATAGCTTTTTCAGACAATAATATCAATAATACGATATATCAAAAATATTAATAGGGATATGTAACAAAAAGTCTTGTTTGTTCTTTTTTTGTTAAAAATTTTCTGCTATCCGGCCTTAGGCCGGGCTCAGGGATTACAAACTCCATGCCTTAAACCCAAAATAAAAATTAGTCGGGTAATTTGGGTTTGGGGAAAACGTGTTTTCGGAAAAATCTTTTTTTTTTTAACATGATAATGTTTTTAGGCTGGTGTCTAAACCAAAAATTTTAATAACTTGGTTTTGTAACTTGGATAATAATTCACCTCGTGGTGAATAAAACCGTTTTTCACCAGCTGGTGAATAAAAAGTAACATAATTATTTTTCAACAAAAAAAAACATTTTTTCATCAATTTTTTTTTTCATCAATTTTTTTTTTTTCATTAATTTTTTTCGGCAAATGTTTTTTTTCATCAATTTTTTTTTTCATAAAATTTTTTTTTCCATAATTTTTTTTTTTTTTTCATAATTTTTTTTTTGTTATCAAATTTTTTTTTATCAATTTTTTTCATCAAACTTTTTTTTTATAATTTTTTTTTTGTTATCAATTTTTTTTTATCAAAATTTTTTTTTTCAATTCTTTTTTCATATTTTCCTTTTTTTATCAATTTGTTTTTTTAATTTTTGTTTTTCATAAATTTTTTTTAATAATTTTTTTTTTCCTAAATTTTTTTTTCATAATTTTTTTTGTTATCAATTTTTTTTATCAATTTTTTTTTTCAATTCTTTTTTTTATATTTTTTTTTTTATCAACTTTTTTTTTAATTTTTGTTTTTCATAAATTTTTTTTAATAAATTTTTTTTTTTTCCTAAATTTTTTTTTTTCATCAAATTTTTTTTTTTTCATCAAATTTTTTTTTCATAAATTTTTCTTTTATAATATTTTTTTCATCAAATTTTCTTATCAAATTTTTTATTATTTATCTTTTCTCACCAAAAAATATATATTTTTTTTTTCATCAATTTTTTTTTATATCAAAAAATTTTTCTTTTCATCAAAAAAATTCATCAAAACCTTTTTTTCATCAAAACTTTTTTTCACCAAAAATTTTGGGGTCATTAAATTTTTTTTTTATAATTTTGTTTTTCGTGAAAAAAAATCATTTTTTTTTACCAAAACTACTTTTTCACCAAGTCTAAGCTTTTCGCATAAAAATGTTCCATTTGTTTATCAAATGTACATAAAACAAGTGAGAGTGTGATATTCTTTGGTGCCGAATCTTTTATACTCCCCAAAATGTAAAAACACTTTTTAGCACTTAGTTTTGCACTCACTTACGAAATATACACCTTTTTTGGTTTTTTAATGGGGTCCTCGACTGATATTTCAATTTGGTTTGCATGGAATAGCAAAATAATATAACATTATTTTTTTTTCAAAAAATACTTTGCCTTGGCAAGTACACCTCTTCCGCAAAACATTGTCATGATTTAATGTTTTGGGCATGAATTTTGTACTCAGGCATTTTTTTTTTTATTTTTGGGTCATTTTTCATTTCTTTCTTGGGCTTTTTTTCGTTAATTTTGGCGAAATTTTCAAATTTCAAAATTTTTCTTTAAAAAATATAATGCACATTTTTTCAAAAAACGAACCAAAAAAGAAATTCTTTTTGATCCCTTAGAATCAGCATGTTTCTATGATGTAAAAAAGAAAAAAAGTAGTAAAAGCCATACAATTTCTTTTCCCATTTTTTTATACCCTCCACTTAGTGATAGAGGGTATATATAAGTTTGTCATTCCGTTTGTAACTCATCGAAATATCGGTCTGGGACCCCATAAAGTATATATATTTATGATCCCCGATCGATTTTAAGACATTCTAGCGATGTCCGTCTGTCCGTCTGTCCGTCTGTCCGTCTGTCCGTCTGTCCGTCTGTCCGTCGGTCCGTCTGTCCGTCTGTCTGTGGAAATGGTGATCACGACCAAAATACTACACGGATATGGCTGAAACTTAACACATTTATTGAAAGTTCTCCTGAGAAGTTTGGTATTGCATTTGAGTGATATCGGTTCAGCGGTTTTAAAGTTATGAACGAAAATGTAAGGGCACCTCAAAAATTTTTGTACATTCAATATAACCTAAAAATACAAAATGCTTTAATTCGGCTGTTGGTTGACATATGTGAACATAATTGAACACCAAATGGTATTTAAACATGTACGAATATATTTTTTGACAAAAAAAGAAAAAAAATCGCGGATTTTTTTTTTACCAAACGGAAATTTTTTTTAATTTTTTTTTTTTAAGTAATTTCCTTTTAAAAAAAGTTTTTTGCAATAATCTTTTTGAAATTGTGGAGGGTATCACTACATTCGGCAAAGCCGAATTTAACTTTTTTACTGGTTTTCTATAAAAAAGCTTAAAATTCATTGGTTATAAAAAATTTTTAAATTACGAATCTTGTTTTATACCCCACCAGTTACAATGGAAGAAGTTTGAACCACATAACCTAAAAACCAAAATGAAAGAACAGTTACAATTACAGTTACATCCAGCATAAGCACAAATATAACGATAAGTTCAGTGAGGCAATAAAACATGAAATTAAATTTCAACCACACGTTACACAAACTTTCAAACACACATATACTCTCTCATACACACACATGTAGAAAACCGGGAAACTTGTAAACACACATATGCACTAACAGCAAATTTTTTGACTAAGGTTAATGCAGTAAATACACGTGACTTTAACTAATGGCAAAATACAGGTTTAGAAAATAAAAAAAATAAGAATAACAAAAATAAAAAGTAAAATGGTGAAAAATTCATATTAAAGTGTTCATATATGCTAGACACACAATCACAAAGTCATTTAGAGAAGGTGGCAAAAAAAGTAATATTAAGAAAAATAATTTTTCTTTAAAAATTTCTTCAAAAAAATTTCAACGAAAAATTTTGAAAACAATATTTGAATGTCCTTTTTTCCTGGCTAGGACATCATGGATTTCCAAATTCCAAATTTTGTATTTAAGTTTCTAATGTCCTTTTAACGTTGTTAAAATTCCAGTGAGGTGTTTTTATGTTTTTTTGCAAAAATTTTGAAAAAATTCGAATATTTGGCTCTCTAATAAACTTTGAAAAATTACACCGTCCGACAGCCAATATTTAACATGAACCGGATGGTATACGTCTGAATGTAGAGATAAAATTGAGTAAAACTGCATTTACAGTTTTTCATTTTGTGATCCTGTGTTCTTTCAAAGGACTTCAAAGTTTTAAGGGATAACATTTTTTAAAATATTTTTGAAATATTTGTACTTGTCCTAGGATACCACTAGTGATGGAAAAGAGGAGGATAAAAAAAAAAAAAGGTTTTGAATCATTTACGAATCTGTCAGTTTAATTTTCCATGGATTTTCTCTATAGCACTGTTTTATTTTACATTGAAAATCTTATTGTGATTACCGTAGAATATATTTGTTCTAAAAATGTTTCCTAGGTTGTATATGTATGTTGCTGGCGTGTATATACGCCCATATGTTTATACCTTTAACAGTGTAGGTTAGTTTGTTATGTTATATATAACTTTAACTTAAAAGCACGTTTTATCAGACGATATGCTACCTAAAGACTAACGACCCAAACGCGACATATTCTTAAATTTTATTGCTTACATATGACAGCTGATTGTAACTGCAAAGTTAGTAAATATCTGTTTTATATGTATGGGATTTCATACAAGCACACACGAGAATACAGTGAACATAATTTTTGGTTTTATTGTAGGTGTTTGCCATTTTCTAACTAGGTGTTACATTAGAAGGCGCCAAAGCCAACCAACATTGCAATGTAGTTCTATTCTAAACTGTAAACTGCTATGGCTGAATCATAAATGTTTAAATTGTACTAGAAGACAATTTTATGACTTTATAATTTATGATTGTGAGAAGAAAAAAAAAGTGTTAGTGTGTGAATTTGAAAAAACCCCTTGATAACACATTTTTACTTATTGTGAGTGAAAAAAAAAAATAACTTTTGAAAATTGTAAGACATCAAATGTGAAATTTATTTTTGGTAAAAGAAAACATTATTTTCTTTTTTATTATCCTTTAAAATTATTATAATTCATAGGGGAAAATATTATGAGAATCTTATAATTAATTGGTGGAACATAAATTTTGAAAAATGGGTATATCAAATTTTTCAAGAGTAAATGTATTGAAACTGAAAAATTTATTTTAGAAATATAAAAAATTGCTAAATTTAACAATTTCATTAGAAAGTCAATTATTATTCAAAATACTGTATAAAATTTTAATAAAGATCAATTGAGTTAAAAAAAATTAAATTGCAAGATTTCAATTTAAAATTGAAAATATTCAACATTGGAAAATTCTTGTAAATCTTCGCCCGGAGAGCAACATTTTGATTTTTTTAAATATAAAAAAAAATTAAAAAATTGTTTGCATCAAATTCTGATTAATTTTTATTAAAAAATAAAAATTATTTTATTCGACCTTAAAAATATAATATTTTGAGTAGGTTTATTCTAACTCGAGGTCATTATTTCCTTTACTAATTAAAACCATGATATTCTCATAGTTTTAAATTTATTTATGTTAGTAATTTTTGCAAGACTTAATCGATAAATGTTTCGGAATTTGTTAGATTCCTTTGACAAGATTATTGAGCAAATAATATACATATAAACCCAATACTACAAGGAAATTTTAATGACCAATTCGTTATGTTCAAACTAAAATATTAATACATATTCGACTCTACTCCCATTGGGAATTAGAAGACGAAAATTGTGCCATCGTAGTAAGAACATGATCGTCAAATAATTAACAAACAAATATTAAAAACAGACTTACTTATTATTACCCTTGGTAATACTATATTCCAAGGTCATTTGAATTCCCTTGGCTACTTGTAGTAAAGGTTTTTGCTTAATAATATTGACAATGGAATCTGACAAATTCCGAAACACGTGTCTATTAAATCTTGCAATAATTACCAACATAAATAAATTTAAGCAGAAAAATAATTTTCTTGAATATTTTTCTATAAGAAAATCATAGTTTTAATTAGTAAATGAAATAATGACCTCGAGCTAGAATAAACCTACTCAAAATATATAAGAATGATATCATTTACATTTAAATTATAATCCTGACATTAAAACTTTTTATACCCTCCAACCAAAGTGTGGTACTCACATTGTCATTCCGTTTGTTACGCATCGAAATATCGATCGGGGACCCCATAAAGTATATGGGGCATTCCATGTCAAATTGGACACTTTGAAATTTTTTTTTGTTAGATTTTTAGTACCCTTCGAAAACTCCTTCGTGGTAAATTTCAGATTTTTTTGATGACCCGTTCAAAAGATATCGAATTTTAAAAAATTGGTAGTTTGTTCCTTTACTCAAACTTCTTTTACTCATTACTTCTTCAATAATGGTCCAAATTTCAGATTTTTTTTCAAAATTATTGTTTTTTTACGTACTTTTTAAAAAAAATCCAAAAAAATTCTTTAAAGCGCTCTAGTATGCGATTTTTAAGTTTTAAAATTTAAATCTCATTTTTGAAAATGTTCGTACCCTTCGATTTTTTTGAAGTTTTTTTGTGTAAAACTTCTATCGATTCTACAAATTTTTTGCCCAGGAGGATCGTGGATAACGATTATTACTATTTTCTAAATTTTTTTTAAAAAAATTTATTGTAATTTTCCAATCTTAAAATCATTTCTACTACTCCAATGGTGCGTCTTAGAGGGGTCATTTATAAGACCGACCCCCATTAAAAAATGTTGTAGGGTAAAAATAAATGGGGGTAGGTCTCACAAATGACCCCTCTCGGATGCACCATTGGACCGGTAGAAGCTGATTAAAAAAAACAAATTTACAAAAAATATAAAAAATTGTATGGGGACCGCCTTAACAGTTAAAGATAGAGGGTAGGTGTGTTCAGAGAAAATGTTTGGACTTAAAAAATATTGTTGGTCGGTCATACATTTTGTTCCTCTAAGGGCACTATTAGAGCAGTTAGAGCTGTTGTAGCAAATTTTAAAAATGTCGTTTTGTGTAGAAGCCCCCTTAGAAATTGGAGATAGGGTATTTGTTTAAACCTAAGCCTTTCTTTGGTTTAATTTGTCCCAGTTTTCACCCCTTGAGTCTTTCGAGGGTTAATACTAGTTAAAATCTACTTGCTCCACTTTCTGTGCGACTCTGTAAAGAGGAAGCAGTGATTTTAACTAGTTAACCGGTAACGGGATATTTAAACATTGTTTGTCGTTCCTTTTGTTCTAGTTTTAAATTTACTCACTTCTCTTCTGTATACCAACCAACGCACTACGTGCGTATCTATACAAAGGTAATTTAATAAATAAATATAATTTTCTAATTTAAAAATTAGAAATTTTTTTAAGAAGAAATGATTTTAAGATTGGAAAATTACAAAATTTTAAAAAATAGTAATAATCGTTATCCCACGATCCTCCTGGGCAAAAAATTTGTAGAATCGATAGAAGTTTTACTCAAAAAAATTAAAATAACCGAAGAGTACATACATTTTCAAAAATGAGATTTAAATTTTAAAACTTAAAAACCGCATACTAGAGCGCTTTTACCAATTTTTTGGGATTTTCTTTTAAAAAAGTACGTAAAAAAACAAAAATTTTGAAAAAAAAAATTGAAATTTGGACCATTATTGATGAAGTTATGAGTAAAAGAAGTTTGAGTGAAGGAACAAACTACCAGTTTCTAAAAATTCGATTTCTTTTGAACGGGTTATCAAAAAAATCTGAAAATTTACCACGAAGGAGTTTTCAAAGGGTGCTAAACTGTAAACAAATTAGGAAAATCTAAAAAAAAATTTTTTCAAAGTGTCCGATTTGACATGGAATGCCCCATATATATTATTGATCCATGATCGATTCTAAGACATTATATGAATGTCTGTCCGTCCGTCTGTCTGAAGATAACACGATGCAGTCAAAATAAAACAGCTAGACTCCTGAAGTTTGGCACAAATATTTCTCTTGCTCATAGGCCGGTTAAGTTCGTGAATGGGCAAAATCGGGCCAGGGGGAAAAAGTTGCTCCTTGAAGAACTGAACCAACCATAGAAAAATACACTTTTTTTATATGTTTTTTGTATATTTGTTAAATAAATGAAACATTTGGTATATTTATCGCGATTGGAAGTGCTATGAACGTCCCCCATTGACCCCATACCCCCATCCCCAAAAAAACGCCCCTAACATTTTTTTTTTACATTTTGGATGGTATAAAAGATTCGGCACAGCCAAATTTAACACTCTCACTTGTTTTTAAATCATATTTTTAAGTTAAAATCAAACTTTTTAAGCTTCAATTGAAAAATTCAGGAAGTTAAGAAAAATCCGTAATAGTCTCCCGAAATTTAGCATGAATATGTCTTGTGTTCATAACTAAACCAACCTCTGAGGAACGCAAACTTGGAACAGGTTCGGTCATTTTATGGGTGTGGATATAAAAAGTTTTGATGAAGAAAAATTTTGTGATAAAAAAAGTCATGAAAAAAAATTTTGTTTTGATGAAAAAAAGTTTTTATGATGAAAAAAAGTTTTAATAAAAAAAAATTAAATAACAACAAGTGGAAAAGTTAAATTCGACTTGGCCGAATCTATGAATTCCCTCCGCAATGCCCTTTTTAAGTGATAGTAAATTTTCTAACGTGAAAAAAATAAAATTTTTGATTAGACATATTTTATTTTGTGTAAAAAAAACTTTTTTTTAATTAATTTTTGAAAAAAAAAAAAAAAATAATTTACTAATTTTTTTTTGAGTGTAAAATTTTTTTTGAGTGTATTTTTTTAGTGTAAAAATATTTTTAGGTAACAAAAATACGTTGTAAAATATTTTTGTGACTTTTCAATGTTTTTAAAACATGTTTAACGGGTTTTAAGCACGTGAATTTAAGGTGAAGCTAATCTGAAATTAACGGTTTTGCTAATAACTTTTGAACCACTGAACCGATTTGGCTGAAATTCTCTACGAACCAGGCTACAGGAACGAAAAATATATATGCTAAGCCTCAGCATTATCAGAATTGCCTTTCGAAAGTTAAGTTGTTTTTAATCCCGTAAATTCACGAAAAACTCACCGATTTCACTGGCTTGCAATACCAACCTGGCCAAGTTAATGCCCAACATATATGCCAATAGACTTTCAGAAGTCTCTGTAAAGTCTTTCAAAAGTTAGCGTGTTTTTTACAGACGGACAGACAGATAAACGGACGGACGGACATCGTTAGATCGACTTAGTGAAAAAAAATTTTTGATGAAAAAAAAAAAATTTTTAATGAAAAGAAAATTTTTGGATAAAAAGAAAAAATTATAGAAAAATCAAGAAAAATGATCATGAAAAGAGGCGTCTCGGAAGTGTCGTAGGTTCGATTCCCACCAGAGTCCTTTGTCTGTTTCGCTACAAAGATACAATGGTTATTATTAACTGTCTCGGTTTGGTTAAATAAGTACATATTCGACTAAAGTATTATTGTAGCTCGAGGCCCAAAAATATTTCAATTTATGATACAGTCATAATAGATTATTTTTAATTTTTGGCTTTAAAAAAGTTAATCATCTCTTAGTATATCTGTACTGATCCGTTTCAACCCCGTTAAGGGATCGTCAGCAGATTTTAGCAAGGTTGGCAATCGATACCCCCCCCCCCCAGAATAACAGTATTTGGCACCCAGAATAACAGTATTTGGCATTTTTAAAATCGATTATGAAAGTCCATAAAATTTCTAGTATTTTTGATGTGTTACTCGTGTTTGGTGGTTTTTAAATTTCAATATGGCGTGTCAAATATGGCTCAATTTTTTTTTTTAGTTTACAGATTCACTTAAAACTGGAATTCTTCTATTTTTATGGAATGCCTTATATGCATAGAGTTCATTCTTTTACTCCTTATATCAATTTATTTTTTTTTTGTCTTATGTTTTTTTTTTTAAATAACTCCACAAAGTGTTTATTAAACCAGTTTAACATTTAAAGTAGATAATTTACACTCTTATCTTTTAATGCTTACTTTTCAATTTACACAATTACGCATAAACACACACATACTGCAAACAAATAACAACAACAAAAATATTCCCTAACAAACACAAACAATTTTCACAATTTTTTGTTCGTTCGTAACAAAAATACAGAAAACCCTCATATCAACATTTCACAGTTTATATCTAAACAACACTTTTTTATCTCTCCTTACTCTCTAAGGATTCAATTAAATCCGACACGCTAATATACGAAAATATAAAGAACAAACAGCAATGAATACAACAACAACAGCAACAAAAACCAGCACACTAGCACATAATACTAAAGCACATCACACAATCCCCATTACGAAAAAAGAAATCAACAAAAAGCTAACAAACAACCAAACATCAAGCAAGCATTTGATACTAAAACCACCGTTAAATGTTTTCTTGTTTGTAAAAGCTCAAAAGCTTAGCTAATAAATTTTAAATTATGCACAAATTCTAACAACTTAAAGAATCTTCTTCTTCTTCTTCTTTATTTCATCTCGATTATATTTGTTGATGTTGTTGTTAATAAAAAACCTACACTTAATATTATTGTAGGAATGAATATATAAATGAGTGAGTGTGCTTAGCTTTGTGTGCGTGGGTGTTATCAATTTAGCGCTTTTATATCATTTAAGTGCGTAAGAAAAGTCCTTATTACCGGAATAGTGTTTTACAGACCTTTTCGACAGTTTAAGAATATGGCATATTATTAACGAACTTTTTAAGGAACTTTTTTACAAAACGTTTTTACTTTCTACGGGAAATTCGATACGAATTCGCTTATCCCGTGACTGGTGAAAACAGGTCATATCACTTAAAGACGTATCACGTGACTAGTAAAAATTGGAATTATTCACTTAACTGTCTCAAAACAACGGTATACCGTGTCTGAAGACAATTTTAGACGTTTACCATTTTCCGAATTTGTCTGATTTTTTTGATTTTTCTGATATTCTCGTATATTGAAGTTTTTATTTATTTCGGTTTGAGTCCATATTAATTATTTCTGAAAAATAATTATTTTTGTTGTACAATGAGAAAATCTGAAAAAATTAATTAACAACGCAGGCTAAGTGGAGATGTCGACAGCTTTCGGAAGAAGCCACCCTTCCTTCGTCAGCACTCTTCGATTGTCACTGTAGGTGTGTAAGCTTCTTCCGAAAGCTGTCGACATCTCCACTTAGCCTGTGTTGTCAATTAATTTGTTCAGATTTTCTCATTGTCAACAAAAATAATTATTTCTCAGAAATAATTAATATGGACTCACAAGGGAAGTATCTCAACCCTTATGAACCGATTTGCCTGAAACTTAAAATATATACTAAAGAGACGATTTTAAGGTTGGGGTGTCTCGGCTTATCGGCCATATCGGTGTTTAAAAATTTCGTTGTCCCCTTATGAAACCATTTGGACCTTCGGGAAAATTTTGATAACTTCCGAACTAACAGGAATATCATCAAGTGCAAAAATACGGGTCGACTTAAATTTAATAAAGATTATTTCTTATCCATATGGATATCGTAGGTCTATGTCTTCACATAAATACCCCCCAAAATTTACACATTTTCCTGAAAAAAATATTTAAAGAAGCCGAATTTTTACAAGGTTATGCCACCATTGGATAGGCATTAAAAAAACCTTTATTCTCATATGAAAACATCATATAGTTTCTTAAAAACAAATGGCTGAAAAATCCAAAAACGATTTTTTCGCCATTTTTTGACCCATGTTTTGAACCCCTATATCCCCGATATGGCCGATAAGCCGAGACACCCCAACCTTAGAATTGTCTCTTTGATATATATTTCAAGTTTCAGGCAAATCGGTTCATAAGGGTAGAGATACTTCCCTTGTCAGTTATTGAATATAAAGTCCAACAATAAATTAAACAGAATTAATTCTCGTATATTTTTATTTAATTAGTCCGTTTTATTTTTATACCCTCCACTTTGGATTTTAAGCATTGTCGGGTCGGAATAATGTGGCACATGCTCCAAAACTGATGTGTACAAAATTTCACCCAAATCAGCTAACTTTTACCCGTACCCCTTTGAGATCAAAGTTCACTAGGTAAAACAAAAAATTTCCATACATTCAAAATTTTCTTTTTCGATTTGTTTCTTTTTGTTTTTGAATGTTATCCCAACAGTATACCAAAATCCCCAAAGGGTTTTGAAAAGATAGCTCGTGTTTCTTTTGTGGCCCACTGAAGTCTTACATTTTTTTCAAATGCGTTTTCAATAAGTCTAAAAAAAGAGTATTAAATCTAGCGCTGAGATAAATATTGTTAAAAGTCGACTTCAGTGAAATTTAATAGCGGTTCTTTTTTTAGAACATATAAACCGCCTATCTCATATTTGTAGGGGTCACTTTCTATTTTGATACCCTCCAGTTAGTGATAGGGGATATATATAAGTTTGTCATTGCGTTTGTTACTCATCGAAATATCTTTCTGGGACGCCATAAAGTATATATATTATGGATCAGTGATCGATTCTAAGACATAGCGATGTCCGTCTGTCGCTCCGTCTGTCCGTCTGTGTGGAAATGGTGATCACGGCCAAAGTATTAAACATATATGACTAAGATTTAGCAAATTAACTTGTTGTTGTTCTAAGTAGTTTGGTATTGCATTTGAGCGAAATCGGTTTAAAAGTTATGAACTAAAATGAAAGCACACCTCGAAAATTTTGGTATATTCTAAATAACCTAAAAATACAAAATGCTTTAAATTGGCTGCTGGTTGGCATATGTGAACAGAATTGAACACATAATAAATTTCGCGGAAGATTTTTTACCAAATTTTTTTTTTTTTGCAAATAATCTCTTTTTACATTGTGTAGGGTATCAATACATTCGGCAAAGCTGAACTTAACTTTTTTACTTGTTTTTATTAATTTTTTTACTCTTTTTTTAATCATTTACTTATATCGCACGAACTTTTGACCTTTGAAACCACTAGTAAAGTTTGATACAGAAAATATTTGTAGCACATTTTAACCCTTTAAACGCACTCCTTGGTCGTGTACACGAATTTGGTGAAAAACAATTAAATAGTACGTGATAATTTACAACTTTACTTTTTTAATCATTTTGCACTTTTTTCACGAACTTTCGATCGTTGAAAACCCCTAGTGAAATTTGAAAAAATGATTGTAGAACATTTTAAGCCTATAAACGAACGTTTTATTGAGGTTCTTCGAGGATATTTTTAAAAATAGACCGAAAAGACCCCTATAAATGGGAGCTAGAGGGTTAATATGTTCTAAGAAAAGAACTGCCAATTTCACTGAAGACATCTTTAAACATTTTTTGCTTTAAAATTAAGTTTAATACTTTTTTTGGACATGGGCGTTTGACCTTTGAAACAAAATCAAAACTTCAGTGGACCATAAACAAACAAGTCGATTTAAGTTTTTTTACTCAAAAATAATTTTTCTCTAAATAAAGTTATACTTCAAAAAAATTTTACATTAAGAAACAATTTTACACTCAAAAATTTACACTAAAAAAAATTAACAGTAAAAGATATTTTACACAAAAAAAAACTTTTACACTCAAAGAATAAAGTAAGTATTTTTGTTACCAAAATGACTAAAAAAAGTTTTTTTTTTCTCAATATTAAATATTTCTAATCAAAAATTTTAATCTTTTTCACGTGAGAAAATGTTTCTATCATTTTTGTATTCATAAATTCGGCCAAGTCGAATTTCACTTTTCTAATTTTCGTGACAATTTTCTGAATTTAAATTAATTTTTCTGAATGTTTTACTTCTTATGTTATAAGGTGTTACATGTTTATTAGACACTCATTGTGGCATCACTGTTCTTAAATAAATGACTGTTAGAATAAGTTTTATGTTTAGGCAAAATAAGGATAAATTTAAACCTCTTGTCAGTAAAAATGTAATGGTACATTTTCAACTTTTTTATACCCTCTAACTACAGTATGGTGGTATAATAGCTTTGTCATTTCTTATGTAACGCATCGAATTATAGGTCTATAATCCTATAAATTATTATTAATCGGTGGTCGATTCTAAGACATTTTAGCGGTGTCCATCTGTCCGTCCGTCCGTGGAAGACACGGTACAATCCAAAGTTAAAGAGCGAGATTCCTGAAGTGTGGCTCAAATAAGTTTTACGGTCTTGGGCTAGTTTAGTTCCGAATTGGGTAAAATCTGATCAGGGGAAAAAGTTCCACTTTTAAGAACTTAAAAAAAAAAACTTAATTTGTTAACGTTTGTTTTGCTCTTTTGGTAAGCATATGAATACTTTTTTTGTGTCGTCAGAAGTTAAGAGTCTTTTAGGTAGATTCTGGCGACCAGAAAATGTCATATGTTTTAATCCGCCTCTTTTTGTGGGTGTGGAAAAGAAAGTAATGCCAAAATTGTATAATTATAGTCCAAAAATTATTATGAATGAATTAGTAAACATTTATCGCGAGACGCCACTACATTTTTTTTAATTTTTGTTATCGTGTTAGAGGGTATAAAGGATTCGGCACAGCCGAATTTAACACTCTCACTTGTTTTATTTTCATGTTAGACAGAACGAAAATGTTAATTTAATAATGAAGCAAGTTTTTAAAAAAGTAAATAAACTTTTTAGAAGAGTTTAATTTTAATGTAATTTGTTGTTAAAAGTTTTTTTTACTCTTGTTTGAAAAGTGTTAATGTTGAGTGATACAATTTATGTAAAATGATATTTAAAAGAAAAGTTGTTTATTGTGTTGACAATTTATTTTTCTATTTTCATATATATATCAGGCATAAATAATAGAGAAATACATACTAATAATGTCAATTTGAAAAAAATAGTGGGTTCTGATTAGTAGAAACTCGCAAAAAGTTAATATACATATGCTGTGTTTTTAAATTTTTTTTTTCGGATTAAACTTTTTAGTTTAAAAATATTATTTTAACATGCCACAACAAATTTGGAAATTTTTTTTCATAATCTACGTTAAATTACACGGAAAATAAAATTGTCAAAATTAAATCAACAAACTTCAATTGTAAATCAACCAAACATGATATTAACCAAACATTTAGTAAAATCGGCCGCCTGTTAGTCCATAATTCAAATCTTCGATTTTGTTTTCAACAAATTTAGTTAATTAATTTTATTTCAAAACTCTTTTATCATGTCAATAAATAGTTTTCCTAAAATTTCTTTGTTGAAAAAAAAATTCATTTGTCAGATCAACAAATTGTGTTTGTGTTTATTGAATTTCTTTGCTGAAAAAAATTAAGATTTTTTAACTTTTGTCAGATCAACATATTGTGTTTGTGTTTGTTGAATTCCTTGATAACAAAAAAATTATTTTTTCCACAATCAATTAAAATTTACAAGCGTTTGTTGATAAAGTGCAAAAATTAATTGTATTCACAAATATATGGGTTAATATAACAATTCGTTTTTTTCTGTGTACAAAATTTTTAATAAAAATTTTTTTATCTCATTATTTTCAAATTGATCACTGGTTAATTTGCGATAAAAGCAAAAAAAATTGACAAAAAATTATGCATTTAAAAAATGCAAAAAAAAAACAAAAATGCAAAAAAAAAAAACAAAAAAATTTGTATCCGGGACTTCTCCAAAACCTTTTTTGGGACTTTTTTCAAAATTTGGATAATATAGAAAATTTTGAAAACAAATTTTTTGGACTTACAAAGGAAGTAGGGTTTCCAATCGGGATTCGTTTTTCGGAATCCAATCGTGATTCGTTTTTCTGAAAATCCCGATTTCGGGATTTTCAAGATATTTTTAATCCCGGGGACTCGCAGGATTTTTTGAAAATTTTCGGGATTTTTCGGGGTTTTTTTTTTCATTTTCTGTATTTCTGTAACTTTGGCAAATTCACGCGTTCGAAAAGATTTGCAAAGTTCTGTTGAATTTGTGAAATTCAAAAGTGGTAGAGATTCCTCCTGTGAAGGATATCCGTATTCGGTAATCTTTCTTACCTTTCGCCGCAGGTCATCGTTATCAAGGTTAAGCTGGACGCTAGTTATGTGATTTGCGTGAATCATGTGAATCACATGTGGTGTAAGAGATTTTATTTCAGTCTCGTTATTACGAATGAGGGGGAGTTGAAAATCTACGTGAGTTATTAGTAAGTGAATCGAGCTATTGCATAAGTGATTAATTTTTTTTTGCGGGAGCTTGCATAATTTGAATTTTTTTTTGAATTCTTGCAAAAAAAAAAATTTTCGCACTGTTTTTTTTTTTTTTTTGTAAAATAATTTTATAGCGTAAGTATAGTTTGCGTGACTCACGCATGAGCGTGATTGAATCCGGCATGAATCCGGCGAATCGATTTTTTTTATTTTGTATTACAAAATTCATATTTTATACAAATTATTTAAAAAATAATAAAAAATATTAAAAAAATAAAAAAAATCGGGATCCCGAAAATCACGGGATTGAAAATCAGAAATCCCGAGATTCGGAATTTGCCTAATCTCGAAAATCCCGGGATTTCCCGATTAGAAGCCCTAAAAGGAAGTCTTCCTGGTGTCACCCTCCAATCTTTATGGAACTGGTTTGGTTTTGTAAATTAGGAAAACTAAAGAGACCTGTATTTTTTAAACGGCTCAAATTCATGTCTAGTGGGTGCAATTGAGGGTGGAAGAAAATGCCCTTTTTCTGTGTTTTTCGTTTATCTTCAATATAATGCAAAAAAAAAAACCTAGTCATTAGGCCGTATCGATTTTTACTTTTATTTTTTGTTTTTTGCTGAAATGGGTCCAAACAGTTTCTATTAGGTGTCAAAATGACTCGATAAAATTTTCGTGAAAATCAAAAATTTTCTTACCCTCCCGCATCGCGATGTAAATAAAACCCCCCAAAAAAATTAAGTTTTGTTGTTGGTATTATCTATTTGGAAAAATAGGTCTTTACCATCTAGACAAGATTACATTCAAAAATATAATTTTTTTTTTTCGCGAATTATGGGCCCTTAAGTAATAAAAATCGCGAAATCGTAACTTCATTTGCGATTTCTCCGAGTTAAGCCACACAAAATATGCTATGGTGGAAAACCTTCTGCTAGTGTTCCAAATGCCTCCCCCGAAGTCATATAATAATCCTTGGGCTTCCTCATCGTTGATTAAATAAATATTCCTAAGAAACTGTACTATACGAGTACAATAGGCCGTATCGATTTTTCTTTTTTTGAGCTGAAAGGGGTTCCAGAAAGTTTGTATTGGGAGCAAAGACGACTGCATATAAATTTCGTCAAAGATTTTCTTTTATTTTTATGAGACTTCGTGGAGACTTTTGTAGTTCCAGCAGTAGGTTTTCCAACATATCATAATTTTTGCATTGGCTTAACTCGGAGAAATTGCTTCTAAAGTTATGATTCCGGGATTGTTTATTACTTAGAAGTCCTATAATTAGCAAAAAAAAAATTTTTGCGGTATTTTTTATGGTGGTCTTGTCTAGAGAGGGAAAACCTATTTTTCCAAATAGATAATACCAACAGATAAAACTTGGTGGCCTACAATTAAAATGAAATATGTAATTTTTTTAGGTTTTTACTAGGGTATTCAATCGATTAACCGTTAATCGGTTAACCGATTAGTTTTGGTCGATTAACTGTTCGAATAATTTAAAATTGTCTATTTTCAAATAACAAATAAACCGATTAATTTGTGTCGATTAACCGATTAACCGAAATTTCTTTTTTTAGTACCTAATTTATTTTTTACCTATTTTTTTTTGCTTTATTTTGTGTTTTGATGTTTTTTATAATTTAAATTACGGTTCTGCTGAAAAAAGTTTAGGTATAAAAAAAATTATCAAACTCTCTTTTAGCAATGTGTGAAAACGTCGTCAATAAAATATTTTATCGAGGTCCTAAAAAGATATTTCGGTTTAAAAAAGAAATTGGTAAAACTAGCCAATTTTTTATACATTGCCAACAGTATAAATTTTTCTAATAGTTTTCATGTGCCTAATCCGAATCTGACCTTAGAACTGATCTATCTCATCTTGAGATATTTAGATTTTCGATTGACAATACAGCATAAACTCAAATTTTTGCAATGTTCGCGAATTATTTTATGATGTATAAATAGTTCAACACATCTAAAATTCCTACTATTTTTCTTCCAAATACTTTTGGAAATACTTTAGATATATTTTTTATTACGGAAATATCGACCGATGAAATTATTGCAGTTTCGGCACTAAAAAATAAAAGACAACAAATTTGGAAACCAAACAATTTTTTTTGTTACTGATTTTAGTACCGAATTCGAATCTCGTAGGTGTAGATGCACCCCCGGCATCAATTTGGGTAAATTTTACCTTTTTATAAAAATTGATTTGTTTTTTTTTGACATTTTGTACATTGAATTGGGCCCAATTTGGATTGGGCTAATTTTTCAGGGTGGCATACAAAAATTCTTTATTTGGGCTAACATTATACAGGGTATTTAATGCTTTGCCATAACGGGTATAGATTCCTTACTAATAAAATTCTTAAAAGTATATAAAATTCGTGGTTTTATACAGGGGTAACTCATGAATAGTAGTGACGGTAATAACGAAGTCGTTATTAACAGATGGCAATCTTTTTTAAGTATTTGGGAACAATTTGGGAATAACGAAAAATAAACATTGAAAAATTTCAAAACTATGAATGAAAATTATTGTTGTGTCACTTGAAAATAAAAAAATACATAATAAAAAAAAGAAATAAATATAACTAAATCAAAACGACGAGCAAAATTAAACGAAAAATAAAAGGGAAACAAAACTTCCAGCTTTCCCAGATACCATTTGTAAAACTAACACCACCTTTAAACGTCAAAAGAAACCGACTCATGCATAGTCTTTATAAATATAAGTTTTTGGTTTCATATTCAATTTAAATTTAAAATTGATATTATTCGGTTAACCGAATAATTCAAATTTAACCGATTAATAACCGATTAAATCCAAACCCCGATTAATTATTAGCTCGATTAACCGATTAAAGCAGAACCTCGATTAATTGAATACCCTAGTTTTTACTCTTACCGCGATGCGGAAGGAAGGATAAAGAAATTTTTGATTTTCACAAAAATTTTATGGAGTCGTTTTGACACCCAAAGATAATTTTCGGACCCCTTTCAGTTCAAACAAAAAATAAAAGTGAGGAAGAATTTGAAAAACGGATTTTTAATCAGGTGATCAACACTCAAAATATTTTGTAGGCAAAAACAAATGAAAAGCACATTTAAAACCAGTGAATAAACAATTGAAAACCATCCCAGTAATTATTCATTTGTTTTAACAAACATCAACATTTATTTTTTACTGTTGACAAAATTTTCTAAAATAAAAAATATTAAACATTAAAAAATTACCTTCTTTTCATTCATTCTTTCCAACAAATTCGAAAAAAATAACCTGCGAAAACATTAAAAACTATTGATAGTTCTGTTGTTTTTATCAGCAAAATCCAAAAAAATAAACTACCAAAACATTAAAAATTAATGATTTCGTCGGTTATTTTTTACAATTTTCAATTGAAATATTTTTTTAAAAATTTTTAATAAAGTTTTGGGGAATCGATCCCGCAATCAACTACATTCTGGCCAGACACTCTACCCATCGTGCCAAAGTCACTTGATACAAACATGTTTTATATTTCTATAAATAATTTTTTTAAATTTTTTTTCTACAAAAAAATAACCTATTTGTGTAGGTAAAAACTAATGATATTTCATTAAAAAATGCCAACAATTTAAAAAAAATTACTGACACAAATCATTAAAAATTTAAAGAATAATCAGTAGTTTTTACTTACAGAACAAAAATAAATGACTTTAAAAATTTAATGTTAATGAAAGTCTTTATATTTCAGTGTGTTATTTTTGAAACAAAGGACGGAAGTAGTCATTAATAAAAACTGAACATCAAATAAATGTTTTTTCTTTTAAAAATGACTAAACGTAAAATTTTTTAAATAAACTACAACCAGTTAATGACATAATTTTTTGAGTGAAATAATACTTAAATTGATCATCAGAACTCAAACCCGAAAATGAGTGTTGAACGGTGTAATTTTCTTGAAATAAATCCAAGAGAATATCATAGTTTTTATAAATAAAGGAAATAATGACCTCGAGCTACAACAAACCTTCTCAAAATATAATATTTGAAATGTCGAAAAAAACAAACTTTATTTAAAATAAACAGAATTTAAATAAATTAAAATCTTATTCGATGTCAAATAATCATATGCATAGTTCATTTAATATTATTGCAAGATTACAACTATTGCATTTTTTTTATTTTGTCAAAAAAGTTAATTACACGATAAACTCCGTAAAAATGTTGAATGTTTTACCTTAATTGTTATTGTTCCAAACTTTAATTACTGATGGATTCAATTGACAGTTTTTTTTTTTATTTTTTTTTTTTAAGTTATGATGAAAAGCGTTAATTGGTTTAAAAATTTTTTAAGAGTAATAAGCTGGTTTTACATTGCAAATATTTTTTGAATTTATATGTTTTTTATGTTTTCATAATAAAGTACTCCGGATATTTAATTAAAACATTTACCACTTTTTGTTTAAATAATCACTATTTAAATATACATATACTTTTTTGTATTTTTATGATTTTTTTTATTCATTTACACTTTTCAATTGGTGCTTTTTACTCATATGTATATTTATGTTTAATATTTTTAGATTTTTTGCCTTGTTACCACTAGTATTTTGTGAATATGAGCATATAAATTTTTATGTGCAATGACACAATATTTACACTAGAATTTTTTAGTATTTAATTTATACAAACAAATTTTCCGTTATATATTTTTATTAACAATCAAATGTATAAATATTAATAAAAAAAATATTATTTTTTTTATATTTACTTTTTTATATTTATTTTTTGTTTATATTTTTTAAATATTTATTTGCCATAATTTACATATTTAAAATATAAAAATATCCTGTCATTCACTTATAAAATAAATAAATATTTTTTTTATTTTATTTGCAGTGTTATTAACAACAATTTGTTTTGGTGAAATAAAACAAAACAGAAGAAGAACAAAAAAAAACTATAAGCACATGGTGGCAATAAGAGTTAAGCAGCCTACGTTCTGTGGTTTACAACTGTAGCCAAAAAATACACGAATTTAACATTGATGACAATAAACTTGGTTTTTATGTCATACAAATACATATAAATTTTTGTATACAAAAAAATAGGCAGAGAAAAAGAATAAAAATAAAATAAAATTACATAAAATTGTTAAAAAAAAAATAATATTAAGTAACCCAACAAAAATTTTTGTTTGTAAAAAAAAAGAAGAATAAATCCAATTAACATAATGTGCAAAACTGGACCTTTGAATTTTTCTTTAGAAAAACCATTGGTAAGCCACACAAATTTTTTACACAATGTTTTTATCACTCAGAAAAATTTTATAACTGAAAAAATAAATAAATGTACAAAACAAGTAGAAAAGTAAAATTCGACTTGGCCGAATCTATGAATACCCTCCACAATGCCCTTTTTAAGTGATTGTAAGTTTTCTAACGTGAAAAAAAAAATAAAATTTGATTAAAAATATTTTATTTTGTGTAAAACAACTTTTTTTTAGTAATTAAAAAAAAAAAATTTACTAAATTTTTTAGAGTGTAAAATTTTTTTTGAGTTTTAAATTTTTTTCGAATGTATTTTTTTTTTAGGGTAAAAATATTTTTGAATGACAACAAGTATAAAAATTAAATTCGACCGAATCTATGAATAACACAATGCCCTTTTTAAAGGATATTAAATTTTTTAATGTAAAAAAAATTAACAATTTTGATTAGAAATATTTTAATTTGAGTAAAAAACATTTTTTTTGTCTTTTTTGTAAAAAAAAAATAATTTACTAATTTTTTTTGAGTGTAAAATTTTTTTCGAGTGCAATTTTTTTTTTTAGTGTAAAAATATTTCTTAAGGCCGTTAGTTACGATTATACTGAGTCGTATGATTTTGTTAAATCAAAATAAAATGAAATTTGGTCTGACTGTCAAAAAATCAAACCAAAAATATTTTCGATACATTGCTCTTTGCAACCATCACATTTCAAATAATATGAAAACAGCTGTTTAAAAAAATAAATGCTGAAAAAGATAATTCATTGCGTATTTTTAAAAAATTCATTAAAATAAGAGACTTATAAATTAATAACCTTAAGTTTCTATCCTTAGTGTTTTGATTTTATGTTTTTGGCAATAAATTAAAAAAAAAATATATCCCTGATAAAATGAAAAGTCTCAGCTTTTAGAAATATTTCTAAATGACGAGTATTATACGACTGTCAAAATTTCTTCCGTATTACCTCCGTGTCATTACATTTCGCATGTACACGATAACATTTTTAAATTCTATAAGATTTTTTGACAGATCATTTTACTGAGTCTTATCGTGACAAACGGCCTTTAGTGATAAAAATACTCCGTAAAGTAATTTTGTGGCTTATAATTGTTTTTAAAGCTTGTTTTTTTTAAACTCGGGTTTTTCAACACTTGAATTTAAGGTGAACTTTTGGACCACTGAACTGATTTGGCTGAGATTGGAAATGAACCGGGACAGAGGAACGAAAAATATTTTTGCCACACTTCAGCACTCTCAGAATTGTCGTTCGAAAGTAACAGTGTGTTTTATCTCGTAAAATCATGAAAAACCCTTGCCGAAATTCAGTCTTTTGCTCATAACTTTTCAACCACTGGACCGATTTCGCTGAATTGCAATACCAACCTGACCAGGTAAATACCCAACATAATATATTATGTGCCAAACTTCAGGAGCCTACGTAAAGTCTTTCAAAATTTAGCGTGTTTTCAACAGATAGACGGACAGACGGACGGACGGACATCGCTAGATCGTCTTGAAACGGATCGGGGATCATTAATATATATACTTTATGGGTTCTTAGACCAATCTTTCGAGGTGTTAAAAACGGAATGACAAACTTATATATACCCTCTATCACTAGAGTGCCTCCACATATAAAAAATTTACCCTAAGAAAAAATTAAATTACCCAAAAAAGTTGAAATTTAAACATTTCGTGTGTAGCTTTTGGCTGCATGTAAAGCTTTTTTTGAAATTTCTTGTATGTGTAATTTAAGTGTGAATTCGATATTTTGGAATATTTTGATAAGTTCTCAAATGTTATATTTAAAATAAGTAGGAGTTTTAACTCATCTTTGCCGAATCTTTAAGGGGGGGTTAAACAAAAAAACAATTTTTAAACAGCTATAAAAAATAATTTATTTTTATATGTATTTTTTTTTTTTATTCAAGGATAAACTATTTAAATATTTTAAAAATTTTAAAACGCAAAATTGTGTAAAACTAGAATCTCCAGTGTTGACACTCAATTGCAGAATGCTTTTTTAATAAACAAAATCACACTAAAAAAAGACATAAATAAAATTGAGGAAAAAATGTCTTTGAAAATTTATCATGAATTTTCCTAAAATTTAGTTAAATTTAACTAAAAAATGAGAAATTTTCTTAACTATGAGGAAAAAAGTTTAGTTCATTTACTTATAATTAGTTCATAGTTTTCTTTAAATGGATTTCTTTAATATAAGGAAAAAAAATCTTACTGCCAAAGAAATTTTCTAAAAATCTCAGAAACGTATCGTAATTTTTAAAACATATTTCTTAAAAAACAATTAAGTTCAAGTTTAGTTAAAATTTACTAAAAAAACATCATCGTATTTCTCTTCTTTGAATTGAGGAAGTGTACTTCTCAGAATTTAGTTAAAACTTCTGAGAGTTTAGTAAATAACTTCTTTGAATCTAGTTAAAAATTCAAAATGGCGATATCTCGAAAACTAAGCGAGATAGAGTGAAACGGATGAAATTTTCGAAAGAAAGACTACAAAGCAAAATATGGAATAGCCTAGCTCTGCATATCTGTCGGGGTCTCAAGACCCTAATTTTAGATCTAAAATTTGAAATTCCAGAGATTTAATATATGCACATATCTCGGTTAATACTGCCAACACGAGAAAAAGTCCAATGACATTTTTGTAGCTCTTGACTCGTAGAACACTTCCGCAAAAGACCCAAAAGCCCTCTGATTAATAGTTTTTGAGTTATCCAGTTTTTAAAATTCTCAAGACCCTATCAGGCCCCTTATTGCCGTATCTCAAAAACTAAGCAAGGTAGAGCGAAAGTGACAAAAGTTTTGGTTCAAAATCTATGTGGACCCATAAAGGACTCAAGGAGGATCTGGACCAATGGGTCCAGGGTCTGGACCCAATCTAGCCCTAAAATGTGAATAAACTAATTTCTAGTTAAAATTGGCTTAAAATTAAATAACTTTTTATACCCTCCACTCTAGTGATAGAGGGTATATATAAGTTTGTCATTCCGTTTGTAACACCTCGAAATATTGGTCTAGGACCCCATAAAGTATATATATTCATGATCCTCGATCGATTTTAAGACGATCTAGCGATGTCCGTCCGTCCGTCCGTCCGTCTGTCTGTCTGTCTGTTGAAAACACGCTAACTTTTGAAAGACTTTACGGAGGCTCCTGAAGTTTGGCAAGTATGTTGGGCATTTACCTGGTCAGGTTGGTATTGCAATCCAGCGAAATCGGTCCAGTGGTTCAAAAGTTATGAGCAAAAGACTGAATTTCGGCAAGGATTTTTCGTGAATTTATGAGATAAAAAGCACCATAACTTTCGAAAAGCAATTCTGAGGATGCTGAAGCTTGGCACATATATTTGCCGTTCCTCCAGCTTAGTTCGTATTGAATTTCAGCAAAATCGGTCCAGTGGTTCAAAAGTTATTAGCAAAACCGTGTATTTCAGATTAGCTTCACCTTAAATTCACGTGTTGAAAACCCGTTAAACCTGTTTTAAAAACCTTGGTAAGTCACAAAAATATTTTACAACGTATTTTTATACCCTCCAACCACAGTATGGGGGTATACTCACTTTGTCATTCCGTGTGCAACGCATCGAAATATCGGTCTAGGACCCCATAAAGTATATATTTTATTGATCAGTGATCGATTCTAAGACATTCTAGCGATGTCCGTCCGTCCGTCCGTCCGTCCGTCCGTCTGTCCGTCTGTCCGTCTGTCCGTCTGTAGAGGACACGATACAGTCCAAAATAAAAGTGCTAGACTTCCGAAGTTTGGCACGAATATGTCTTATATTCCTAGGCAGGTTAAGTTCGGAAATGGGCAAAATCGGACCAAGGGGAAAAAGTTCCCCCTTGGAGAACTAAACCAACCCAAGAAAAACCGCATTTTTTGCAGAGTTTTTTGTACTTTTGGTAAGCAAATGCAACATTCTTATCTCAGAAGAAGTTCAAAATCGCAAGGGGAAGGTGCCCCCTAACGTCTCCCACCAACCCCCCCCAAAAAAAAAAAAAGACGCCCCTGGATTTTTTTAATATTTTTTTTTTACATTTTGGAGGGTATAAAAGATTCGGCACAGCCGAATGTAACACTCTCACTTGTTGTCACTCAAAAATATTTTGACACCAAAACAAAAAAAAAAAAAACGAAAAAAAAATTTTACACTCAAAAAAAATTTTACACTCAAAAAAAAAATTAGTAAATTATTTTTTTTTTCCAAAAATTACTAAAAAATTTTTTTTTACTCAAAATAAAATATTTCTAATCAAATCTGTTATTTGTTTCACGTTAGAATTTACTATCACTTAAAATGGGCATTGTGGAGGGTATTCATAGATTCGGCCAAGTCGAATTTAACTTTTCTACTTGTTTTTTTATTGAAAAATATTTAAAAAAAAGTTGACAAAATTTTGAAAAATTTATAACGAGGATTCTAAGGGGTGGTCCAATAACTAGTATCTTTTTAAAAATGCAATAAAATTATCAATACTCAACTTTTTTTGGAATGTTATGGCTTTATTTGAAAGAGCAAACATTCCCGTTTTTTATGGCAAACGACTTCATTGATGCGTTCTCAGCTTGCTCCGCTGTATCGCGTTGTAGCGCAGTACTGCGCTGCCAAAATGCACGTTTTTCGAAAAAAGTTTTTAACCGAAATAAGGCACTCAAATGAGGTTATGTTAACAAACAAATTGCTACATCTTGGGATCGGAAAACTCGGATGGTATTGTAAAGAATCCAATTCATCTATAGGAAGCAACAGATTTGAGTATCAGCATCATTACACAATATTTTCAAAAATACAGCTGAAAACCCCATTTTCGTCAAAGATGAGCGCTACAGAGCCATGATTACCGACTTTTTGTTGGCCGTAATAGAATATATCAACTTGGATGACATTTATTTTCAGAAGGATGTCGCAATATGTCCCATAGTCCATCAAACAATCGATATTTTGCGCACTTAGTTCGGAAATCGTGTTTTTAGCCATATTCGCGGTGACAATTGATCACTTCAGAGCTGCCGATTAAAACTTTTAGAAATTTTTATGAGGGGTCTCGTTAAAGATTCATGCAACATGGGAAATCCAGAAATGTTTTAGGCCCTTTCGACGAATATCGTTCAAGCCATTCGTGAGATAGAACCAGAAACATTAGAAAAACGGGTGCCGAGGATGAGCTACTGCGGAGCTAACCCAGGCAGCCGCATGAATGAAGCCGTTTGCCATAAATAATGGGAATATTTGCTCTTTCAAATAAAGCCCTAAGGTTCCAAAACTATTGAGTATTGTTCATTTCATTGCATGTTTTAAAAAGATACTAGTTATTGGACCACCCTGTAGTTAATTTACAAAAAAAAACAGTTATTGTACAAAAAAGATTTTATTACGAGGATTTATGTTGTTTAACGTCTGTCCGTCCGTCTGTCCGACTGTGGAAGACACGATACAGTCCAAAATAAAAGAGGTAGACTCTTCAAGTTTGGCACGAATATGTCTTATGGTATTGGGCTGCTTAAGTTCCAACATAGACAAAATCGGATCAGGGGGAAAAAACTTCCCCCTTTACGAACTAAACGAACCTCTGAACCTGAACCTCTTAGCAAACAAAACATTTTTTATGTCAGAAGAAGTTTAAAGTCCTGCAGTTGGATCCAGGAAGGTTGTCTCCCACTGCAGAAACCCCCGCTCAAAAAAAAAGACGCCCCTGTTTTTTTTTTTAACGTGTTGGAAGGTATAAAAGATTCGGCACAGCCGAATTTAAGACTCTCACTTGTTTCTTGTAAGTTTACCATTTTTTTTATTTTTCCGGTTTTAAACAATATTTTTACCAATAAAATTGGCTATTTTACCAATTTTTGGCGCATTCAAAATACGAGAATTTTACCTACCTCCTATTTTACGAGAATAGCCTCGAAAATCACGAGATTTGTTGGTAACTTTACAAGGTTTTATTTTTGAGTGTAGTTAATCCTTTTGTTCGACAACAAAAAACTTCCAGTGAAATATCCAACTGATTCTTATAGAAACAAGTAAAAAAGTTAAATTCGGCCTTGCCGAATGTAGTGATACCCTCCACAATTTCAAAAAAATTATTGCAAAAAACTTTATTTAAAAGGAAATTACTTTTGAAAAAAAAAATTTTTTTTGAAAAAAAAAATTCCGCGAAAAAAAAATTTGGTAAAAAAAATCCGCGATTTTTTCCTTTTTTTGTGTTCGTACTTTTTTAAATACCATTTGGTGTTCAATTATGTTCACATATGCCAACCAGAAGCCGAATTAAAGCATTTTGTATTTTTAGGTTATGTTGAATGTACTGAAATTTTTGAGGTGTGCTTACATTTTCGTTCATAACTTTTGAACCGCTGAACCGATATCGCTCAAATGCAATACCAAACTTCTCGGGAGAACTTCCAATAAATCTGTTAAGTTTCAGTCATCTCTGTGCAATATTTTGTCCGCGACAGCATTTTCCACAGACAGACAGACAGACAGACAGACAGACAGACAGACAGACGGACAGACGGACAGACGGACAGACGGACATCGCTAGAATGTCTTAAAATCGATCGGGCATCATGAATATATATACTTTATGGGGTCCCAGATCGATATTTCGATGAGTTACAAACAGAATGACAAACTTATATATACCCTCTATCACTAAGTGGAGGGTATAAAAATACTTTTTTACTATAGTATGAAATCTGTGTATAAATAAGTTCTAAAATTATACTTTTTTATAAAAATTATCAAAGCTATATTTTTTATAAAATGTACAAAAAAATAGTACTTTTATATAGAAGATTGTAATTGTATAAAATAAGAATCAAAATAGTTGTTTTTCGTAAAAATTACCAACTTAATAATAAAAAAGGTACTAAAATATTACCACAATTACATTATTTAAAATTAAATTTTACACTTTTTAAAAAGTTTTACAAAAAGTACCAAATTATGAATTTTTCTTTTTAAAAAAGTACCAAGTCAGTTTTTTTATTGAAAGTACAAAAATTGAAATTTCATATAAAAATATGTTCCAAAAACTCCTTTTTCGAAAAACAGCACCAAAATATCATAGGCTGCTTGGTTTGGAAATTGGCGAAATCGCAAATTTGGAAAAAATGTTTCACCTTAAAAAATAAACTGACCTACACACAAAAATTATTGGCTGAAAATTTTCAATTAAATGTATTGATCAACAAAATTTAAATGAGTCAATCAATGTTTTGATTAAAATTTTTGCAATTTTTTGTTACAAATTTTCAACATACCAGTTTTTTTCGCTTTAATTTATTTGAATAGATTAATTCAAAAATATACAAAATAATCGGGCTTTACTTTTTTTATTGTAGGCAACATATTGGAAAGCAAAAAAGATGAATTTTTTGATAATTTTGTTATAAGCATACAATTCATTTGTTAAATCAGTCATTATTTATCAAATTTTTTATCAAAATCGAAAAACGTTTGATTGAAATAATTTTCAATCAAACATTTTTATTATTTCAATGAAATAATTTTCAATGAATCACCTACAATTTGATGATGGTATAACAATTTTTTTAATTGGAGGAATTTCAATAAAAAAAATTTATTGAATCCGCGTTTTTGTTGATTGAAATTTATTTCAAATTTTTTCTGTGTATGTAAAACTCCATTATTTAACCGGTTTATGGACTTTTGTTAAACAAACGAAAAAATTGGGAACGGACAAAGGTCAGAGTTCTGCATTTGGAATCATGGGTTAGAAAAGGCAAATGTGTTAAATAATGTAATAGTGGTAATATTTTAGTACCTTTTTTATAATAAAGTAACGAAGTGATAAAAACTTATGAAAATCGGTAAAAGGTTGGTACTTTTTACAACAAAAACAACTATTTTGAAACTTATGTTCTCAAATTACAATTTTTCTAATATTTAAAGGCACTATCTTGGCAAATGTTCTATGTAAAATTACTATATATTTGGTACATTTTATAAAAAAAATACAGCTTCGGTACTTTTTATAAAAAAGTACTATTTTAGAACTTTTTATAAAAAATACAGATTTGGTACTTTTAATAAAAAAGTACTATTTTTTTCTCTTTTATAAAAAAATACTAGTTGGTACTTTTTATTTAAAAGTGACGTTTTGGTACTTTTTATAAAAATTTAATATTTTGGAACGTTTTATTAAAATCTGACAAAAAATATTATTTTATCATTATATATAAAATTTGTAACTTTTTGTATAAATATAGATACTTTTAAAGAAATATGTTATTTTGGTACTTTTTTTATCAAATTTTATTTTTACTACCTTTTTAAATGTGTATTTTGGTAGAATATACTGTTTAAGTACTTTTCATAACAAAACACTAATGGGTACTTTTTATTATAAATAACTATTTGGTACTTTTGATTGCAAAGCAATATCATTGAAGTTTTTGATTGCAATGCTACTAAAAAAAGTAGCAAAAAGTACTGTTTTGCTAATTTTAATTAATATGAACCAAAAATTACAAATTTGTACTTCTTACCACAAAGTTCATAAAAGATACTTTTTGGTACTTTTTTTTTAAAAATATGTAATTTCGAATTCTTAAGTTTTGGGCATTATGGAGGCTATTTACGTATTCGGCCATGTCGAATTTAATATACTTACATGACTTTGTTTAATATTAAAAAAAAAATAATAAACGCGCTGCAAAAGGGAGGCTGGACTTAAAAAAATAATTTTTAACCCCCTGGTTTCAAGTGCAAAACTCTTTTTTAATGGGGAAATTTTTTCCTCCTGGTAAAATTTTGCCCATTTTCGAACTAACAAGGGAAGTCTCTCTAGTGTCACCCTCGGATCTTTATGGAATTGGTTTTATTTTGTAGAGCAGAAAAATTAAAGGGACACGTATTTTTTTTTTTTTAGCTGTCCAAATTCATATTTAGGGGTAAAAAGGAGGGGGGAAGACAAGGCCATTTTTCAGTTTTTGTCGTTTATCTCCTATATCAGCGGTTACCAACCTTTTTGGTTCGCGTACCCCTAATTGTAAATTTTATCAGCCGCGTACCCCCTAACGAGTTTTTTGTTTTCGTTAAAAAACTGTACATAAAAATAATAGAGTTAATTTTGAAATGATTCAGGGGAGATTAAATTTTTTGGAAAAAATTTCGCTCCTTGGGGTGGTTCAATGCATCTGAAAACGCGAGTTTTGAGCTAATTTTTATGCAGAGCAAAAACGGCTGAAAATATTGCAAATCCGATTTCACCGGTCAATTCTACACCCAAATTAAAACAGCGGAGTTTTTTGAACTCTCAAAAAATGTTCCAAAAACTCATCACAGGCGGCGGAAACATAATGTTTTTAATTTTTTTTAAATATTTTTTTTTAATACGAGGGCAGACCAATAATTTCGTGGCTTTTCGAATGAAACCCCCTCGTATATACAGTGAAAAGAGATTTTGAGCTTAGCAAAATGGTAACAAAATTTCCACTCAATCACAACCCGTCTCAAAAATGCCCAAAAACGAACTTTGACATAAATTTGCTCAAAATCCTGACATTATAGAAAAATTTGGGAACCATATTCAGAATCAGCATCGAAAGGTTAATCAAAAACAAGTGGTCAGATCTTAAAATATCATCAAAAAATATCGCAAAAATGCTTTCTAATTGGGTGACATGACATAATCCCCACGGACATAATCCCCATAATGGTAGTGGGGACTATGACCGAAAATTATTTGGACATAATCCCAATAAAAAACGGACATAATTCCCAGATTTATGGGGATAATGACCACGTAACCGAAATGAATTCGGTCATAATCCCTATTTCCGTTATGGGGGTAATGTCCGGGGGATTATGTCCTGTCACCATCTAATTGCACAAAAATACGTTTTTTGTGAACTTGGACCTCAACTTTCATAAAAACCTGAAGCCAGATGCGAAACCAGCATTGAAATGTTAATCTTAAACGAATGTCCAAATTACTAAAATTTTGCGTACCCCCGCGGACAGTTTCGCGTACCCCCTAGTGGTACGCGTACCATAGGTTGGTAACCGCTGTCCTATATTATGCAAAGAAACCTAGTCATGTTCCATACCAAATGGAAGGTCTTTGGAAAATCTATCTACTTGTACTAAGAACTTGTCCAAACATGCACAACTTTTCGTCATATTGAGTAAAATACCAAAATTTTTAAACATTTTTATTAATAAGTCGAAAAATATTAACTTCTTTGGCCCGTTGTTAGCACCACGAGATAGGTATTTTTAATACCTTTAATCTGATACCACACATGCCTAAATTAATTTTGTTTAAATAGGCGTAAATCGTAAAAAAACTGAAAAAGATCAATTTCCCCCCATACAAATTGACCTCCCCTAAAAATGAGTTTGGGCCGCTAAATAATACGTGTCGAATTAATTTTCGTTCTTAACAACATATCCAAATTTCATGAAGATCGGAGGATGACACCAGGGTGACTTCCCTTGTCAGTGTTTAAATTCTCACTTACTAAACATTAAGATTTATCGGAATCTGGGCTATGCCTACAATAATTTTAACTTTCCTACACTTTGTATAAAATCATTAAAAATTTTAGAGAATAAATCAGATTCAATGATTTTATTGAACTTATTTTTTAATTTAAAAAAAAAATTGTTCTATTAATTGACAGTAATTATTCGATTTATTCGTTATTCGTAGATCGTCATTTTAAAATTGTTCGAACAAGAGTTTAGTTTTGTTTGATCGATTAATCGAATTATTCTTAATCGGTTGACAACTCTAGAAAGAACTATGCTGTACTTTATACAAAAATGATAAAAAAAAAACCTTTTTGGTACTTTAAATTAATTAAGAAATTATTAAAAAAATGTGTAATTTTGAATATCTTTAGAAGAGTATTCAAAAATTCGGCCAAGTCGAATTTAATTTATTTACTTGATTTTATTTAATATTTATACAAATTTTGCTGGGTTACTATAATAAAATGATAAAAATGTATGCATGCATTTGTGTATATTTTTTTTTTGTTATTGTATATTTGTGTAGGTGTAACACATAGTACATTGTTACAACCTACACAACCACAAAACATTTTTTGACAATGATATGTGAATTAAAAGTTTATAGGTTTTTGTAAATGTTTGTACATAAAGAATGCACTCATGGTTTTTAATTTATATTTAAGCTCTTCAAAATGTCTCTTTTTTTGGAAAATATTAAAGCATTTAAGGATTTGTTTTTAATTTTAGTGGCACGATATGAGCATGAATGGTAATGCGTAGGAATATGATTGTTATGTATTTGAGTAACTAGAAATTTTGGGTACGTGAAAAATGTTTCAAAATCTGAAAATTTTTCTAAACAATGTAACTGGGAATTTTTCTATGAGAAATTGCAACTGACCTTAAAAATTTTCTAGACGAAAAATATTTCAGAATTTGAGAAAAAAATTTATATGGAAAATGTTTTAGCATATTACAAAAAAATTATGTATGAAAAATTTCTCAGAATATTAGAAATATTCTTTACGAAAAATTTTCTGAATCTAAAATTCAGAATCATAATTCTCTCTCTATTAAAAAAAAAAAAAAATCTTTATTTCAATGTTCAGGAGATCATAAAATGCATTTATCGTTTCAGTGTATGCGTTTATACCACCATCATAAAGTTATACTTATATGTTTTGCACATGTGTGTGTATGTATTAATATGAGTATTTTTATATGTATGTGTGTGTTTTCTTTTATGTTGGCAATTGTTTATGTTGTACCCACAATCAAGCAACAAATTGCACTAAAAATTCTTTTTTAAATTTTTTTTTTTCGGTTTTCTCTTCTAACTTGTTCGTATTTAATTTTTTATATATAAAAGCAACGCACATTATTTTTATCATGCTACGCTTATTTTTTAGTGTGTTGGTAAAATATACTTCTATATTTTTTTACAGTGGAACACATTTTATTGTGCGCACTTATAATGACGTTGTTCCCCTTTAATTTAATTCGGTGGTTGAAATTTTTGTAATAAAGGCAAAATTTGAGACTTAAAACATTAAGTCTCAAATAGCGAATTGTAATAAAACAGTACAGCAAGGTTAAGATTTCTTCAGCAATATTTATAAATAATTGCGATATAACTGTGCTCCACTGTATTTCATTGGTTTCTATTTATTATGAGTGTATGTGCGTGTGTATGAGTATTTGCTTATTTGTATAGCAAGTATTTGTGCGTATGTGAGTGAGTGTGTGTGCAATATATAAACACAAGTACAAAAGATTATAAAAGTTTTTATACTCCCACTTATATGAGTTTTTTTTTAGTGCCTTAAAACGTTGACTTTTAATGGTTGGTTTTAAGAAAGTAAAACAAGAATGAAAATATTATATGTTATTAATATAATTTATTACATACTGCAACATATGTAATTGAAATCAAGATACGGAGAGAGAAAAAATTTACAAAACTTTTAACATGAAATGAAAAGTTCTTGAAAACTTTTAAACAGCAAAACAAAAAATAGAAAACGGAGGGTTATGAATGAAAATTTGATTAACATTTTGGAGTATTAATATATTGGACCAGTAGAACAATGTCTTTAGGTTCCTTTTTATACCCACAACTCAAGTGATAGAGGGTATATATAGATTTGTCATTCCGCTTGTAACACCTTGAAATATTGGTATACGGCTCTTTAAAGTATATGGGGCATTCCATGTCAAATCAGACACATTGAAAAATTTATTTTAGATTTTCTCAATTTGTTTACAGTTTTTAGTACTCTTCGAAAACTCCTTCGTGGTAAATTTTTAGATTTTTTTGATGACGCGTTCAAAAGATATCGATTTTTTAAAAATTGATAGTTTGTACCTTTACTCAAACTTCTTTTACTCATAACTTCTTCAATAATGTTCCAAATTTCCAATTTATTTTTTCAAAATTTTTGTTTTTTTACGTTCTTTTAAAAAAAAATTCCAAAAAATTCTTAAAAGCGCTCCAGTATGCGATTTTTAAGTTTTAAAATTTAAATCTCATTTTCGAAAATGTTTGTACTCTTCTATTTTTTTGAAATTTTTTTGTGTAAAACTTCCATCGATTCTACAAATTTTTTTCCCTATTGGGCCATTCCAAAAAATTTAGCTCAAATTTTAGTCATTTTTGGAAATGGTGTCTCAGATTAATTTGAACCTTGACACATATATAGCCCTCATAAATATGATATATGTACCATATATCGTTTTTTTACATTTGGTGTATTTAACGAATTATGGCGGGTCAAAGATTGACTTTTTAAGCAAAAGTAAGAAAAATACATCACGTTTAAAGAGCTGTAACTTCTTAACCAATGACCCGATTTTCACAAATTTAGGCTCATGTGAAAGCTGGGGTTCTTCTTTTAGAAAATATTTTTAAAATAACACAGTTTTTTTTACAGAAATGATGCAAAAATGCAAAAACATTTTTTCTTTTCGAAAATTAAAAAAAACACATCTTCGATTTTTTTTAAAAAAATTCTGGTGAAAAATAACAATGTTTTGTATAACATATTCAAAATTCAGAGTGGGATCTCCATGGGATCAAAAAATATTCTGTTTTGAGTACGAGGTTCTCATATTTTTCCCTTAGAAAATTTAAATTTCTATGTGGTTATTCATAAAACCTAAAATATATTTAAAGTAGGTTTATTTGACAGATATTGCAGGAACAATTGTCAAATAAACCTACAATAAGTCTGTTATAAGTATTATGAATAAGAGCCCTAATGTTTTGAATGTTTTCAAAATTTTAATAGTATAATTTTCTTTGAAAATTTAAATTTTTATATTGAAGAAACATAAAATTTAAATTTTCTAAGGTAAAATTTAAGAACATCGTACTAAAACCAGAATATTTTTTGATCCCATTGGGATCCCACTCTGAATTTTGGATATGTTGTACAAAACAGTATTGTTTATGACCAAACTTTTTTTTAAAAAAATCGAAGATGTGTTTTTTTAAATATTCGCAAAGAAAAAATGTTTTTGAATTTTTGCAACACTTCTGAAAAAAACCGTATTCTTTTGAAAATATTTCCTAAAAGAAGAAGAATTAAGCTTTCATATGAGCCATTACTTGTGATAATCGGATTACTAATTAAAAAGTTAGAGCACGTTAAACGTCATGTATTTTTCTGACTTTTGCTAAAAAAGTCGAACTTTGACCCGCGATAATTTGAAAACTACAGCAAATTTTGAAAATCCAAAAATGCAACATATCTCATATAAACGTGGATATCTATGAGCAAAATTCTCAGTGGCGTCCAAAGGCATGTTTCCGAACAGTGGGGCGAAAATTTTTGGAATTACCCTATTTTTTAAAATTTTTTGAAAATTATTGTGATTTTCCAATCTTAAAATCATTTCTACTGCTCCAATGGTGCGTCATAGAGGGGTCATTTACAAGACCGAACCCCATAAATATTTACGTCTTAACATTTCTTTGGAACAATCTAATACCCTATCTCCAATTTCTAAGGGGGCTCCCAAACAAAACGACATTTTTTAAAATTTGCTCCAACCGCTCTAACTGCCCTAATAGTGCCCTTAGAACAACAAAATGTATGAATGACCCACAATATTTTTTTAGTCCAAACATTTTCTCTAAACACACCTACCCTCTATCTCTAATGGTTAAGGCAGTCCCCATGCATTTTTTTTTTTTATTTTTTGTAAATTTGTTTTATTTAATTTATTTAATCAGTCCAACGGTGCGTCCGAGAGGGGTCATTTGTAAGCCCGACCCCCTTTTATTTTAATCCTACAACATTTTTTTAAAACATACCTACATGATATCTCCACTCCCTAGGTAGGTTCCCATACAAATAACAGTTGGAGCAAATTTTATAAAAATGTAATTTTGAATGGAAGCCTACTTAGGGAGTAGAGATAGAGCGTAGGTATGTTTCAAAAAATGTTGTAGGGTAAAAATAAATGGGGGTCGGTCTCACTAATGACCCCTCTCGGACGCACCATTGGATCGGTAGAAGCTGATTAAATAAAACAAATTTACAAAAAATATAAAAAATTGTATGGGGACCGCCTTAACAATTAGAGATATAGGGTAGGTGTTTTCAGAGAAAATGTTTGGACTAAAAAAATATTGTGGGTTGGTCATACGTTTTGTTGCTCTAAGGGCACTGTTAGGGCAGTTAGAGCGGTTGGAGCAAATTTTAAAAAAATGTCGTTTTGTGTGGGAGCCCTCTTAGAAATTGGAGATAGGGTATTAGTTTGTTCTTAAGAAATGTTAAGACGTAAAAATTAATGGGGGTCGGTCTTATAAATGACCCCTCTATGACGCACCATTGGAGCAGTAAAAATTATTTTAAGATTGGAAAATTACAATAAATTTTTTTCAAAAAATTTAAAAAAATAGTAATAATCGTTATCCCACCATCCTCCTGGGCAAAAAATTTGTAGAATCGATAGAAGTTTTACACAAAAAAATTTCAAAAAATAGAAGAGAACAAACATTTTCAAAAATGTGATTTAAATTTTAAAACATAAAAAGCGCTTTTAAGAGTGTTTTGAGATTTTTTTTTTAAAGTACGTAAAAAAATAAAAATTTTGAAAAAAAAAAAAATTTGAAATTTGGACCATTATTGAAGAAGTTATTAGTAAAAGAAGTTTGAGTAAAGGAACAAACTACCAATTTTTAAAAATTCAAT
The DNA here is from genome assembly GCA_963921195.1 of Pegoplata infirma. Taxonomy (NCBI): domain Eukaryota; kingdom Metazoa; phylum Arthropoda; class Insecta; order Diptera; family Anthomyiidae; genus Pegoplata; species Pegoplata infirma. The sequence continues at coordinate 61,239,091 of OY992540.1, forward strand.
ATCTTTTGAACGGGTAATCAAAAAAATGTGAAAATTTACCTCGAAGGAGTTTTTGAAGGGTACTAAAAACTGTAGGCAAATTAGGAAAAAAAAAATTTTTCAAAGTGTCCGATTTGACATGGAATGTCACGCTATAAAATTTTCCTTAAAACAAAAAAAAAATATTTCTTATAAAACACGATAACCTTCGAAAGACAATCTTGAGGATGCTGAAGCTTGGCATATATATTTGCCGGTCCCTTGGTCTGGTTAGTATTGAATTTCACAATCACGCTCACGCGTGAACACGCAAAGTCTACTAACGCTATAAAATTTTCCTTCAAACAACAAAAAAAAAAAAAAACTAAAAAATATTTTTTTTCAAGAAATTAACAAAAAAAAAAGTAAAAAAATCGTGGAATCAAATCACTTAAACTTACACAAAAAATAAATGACACATTAACTAATCACTAACGCAGATTTTTTTCAACTCACAATCACGTGATGGAAATAAAATTCACTTACACGCAAATCACGTGACCAGCGCCCATCTCTACTTTTAAGGCAAAAAAATATATCCGGAACATATTCCGGATATAAATACATATGTTCAATGCTGAAAAAAAGTATATTTGTAAAATTTGCACTTATAATTTTATCGACACTTTTCAAAAATGTAAATCATTTTAAATAATTTTCAATATGCTGAAAGAACTTCCTGCCTTTGATGACACAAAGTAAAATTTAATGCAAAAAATATTCGTAGAACATTTTAAAAATATAAAAACCTTCCTTTTAAAAAAGGAAAAATTTGACCTCTAAAAATTAAAGCTAAAGTATTAATTTAGTTAAAGAAAAAAATCACAAAGCACTTACACTGTGGTTAATAAAAACGAAATCTAATTTAAGTTTCAAACAGTGGGGCATACACATACTATAAAATTTATGCTTGTGTGGTAGTAGCAAGCGAAAAGTAACAAAGCAACAGAATTTTATAGTGTACGTGTGTCGACTGCGCACAGGCAGCATTTTTTAGAATAATTCCCATTTTACTTGCCAGGCTATCTTCAATTTTGAAGTTTTTGTCAAAAAACGTTTTTTGGGACTTTTCTTACTAATCCACGTCTAATTCAGAATTTTGTCCACCGATTTGCCTGAGTAATCTGATTTTTTCCAAATATGATTAACTTTAGTTTGTTTTTAATCGCGAGTAGATCGTAAAAAAACCTCAAAAAGCGCTTTTAATTAAACAGTGAAACAACTAAAATCGGAATGGGATGAAACTAAAATCAAATGAAAGTTAAAATTTTTTATAAACTTTTTTTATAATTATAATTACAGTCAAACTCGGTTATTACGAGTTTTCGGTTATAACGAACTAATTTTAAAGTCCCAACCAGTGGGTGTCATATTGGCCATTTTTTTCTCTCTCTATAAAAGTACCAATTCTTAGTGTTCCCTTTACTATTGCATGGAAAAACTCTCTTAAACACTAAGAGAACCAATTTGTTTAAGTGACATATTGTTTTGGGGTCTATCAAAATTTCTGATCATCTTTACTCTATGGTCCCAACGTTTTGGTATCAATTTTCGCACAAAATACTTCTTTTATAACGAACTCGGTTAAAGCGAATCCTCCGTTAAAATGAACTGCTTATTATGGTTCCACGAGTAAAATTTCATGTGTATTTACTTTTTTATAACGAACTCCCATAAATATTTTTTAATGTGCGCAATCATGTTTATGAAACTCACAATAGGTTGAACATTTTTTGTTTATATTATATCTTTGATAAAATTTATTTACAAAAATATAATGTTTTCTTCTCAAAAAGAAGTTTATTTAACAAAAAAAACATCATATAAAATAAAGTCTGATCTATTTGTTTGGAAATAAATTTAGGTTGATATAAAATATACCCCGTTTAAAGAGAACTTCGCTTATAATGATCTATTTTTACTGAACCATTTGAAGTCTTTTATAACTAGGGTTGCCAGACGGCCTGGAATGGCCTGGATTTTCCAGTTTTTGTGGGTCTGGTCCAGTTTCCAGGTAAAATATAATTTTTCCAGTTAAAAAAAATCTCAAATTTTACCCTTTTTTTATTAAATATATTTTACATTTTTTTTGACTACTTATTGAATAAAACATAAATCATGAATATAACATAAATGTCCCTTTGAACTACAGCAAAATGTACTCTTTTTGATACATTTTCACTCATTTTTCGTTATTTTTTTGAACATCTCGGGCATTCTACCGTTGATTTCGGCACAAATGTTTTCCTTGATCACGTCGATGATCTCAGGATTGCTTCGTACATTTTAATTTTCAAATAACCCCAACAAAATAAGTCAGGAGGGGTCAAACCTGCAAATAAGGGTCATTTATTGTCGCTCTTTTTTGGCATCGCACTTCCAGGGAATTTTAACGGGCCACCTGGATTTACAGATTTGACCACCCCGAACTTATTTTACTGGGGTTATTTGAAAACAATGCAAGCTTAACATCCCGAGATGCTCGAAAAAGTAATGAAAATGCTTAAAAAGGCACATGGTGACGTGGCCAATAGAGACAGCCATATTATATTTGAAAAGTATTCCAAAATAAAAAATTTTATTTTTTTTACTAATTATTCTAAAAAAAATATGTATAAATCCAGTTATTTTCTCAAAATCCAGCTGAAAATTTTCCATTTTCCAGTTAATTGACTTTCGGTATCTGGCAACCCTAGCTATAACCGAAAACTGTATAAGAGGCGTATACTCAATTTTGTAATTACCTTTAAATAACAATCATACGCAACGGTGTACAGTGGTTTATTTTGAATAATTCGGTCATTCAGTAAGTACTGAACAGATTGCAGCGGAATTTGTACCGGTTACACCGTCCGACATACAACTTTAAACATGAACCGGATGATGTTCTTTTAAAAGTAGATTTAAAATTTGTAAAACTGCATTAACAGTTTTTCATTTCGTGATCCTGTTTCCTTTTAAAAGGACTTCAAAGTTTTAAAGAATACCTTTTGCAAAATATTTTTGAAATATTTGAACTTGTCCTAGGATCGCACTGGTGATGGCAAGTAAAAGAGGAGGATATCCCCTAATTTTTTTATTTTTCTATTTTGACATATCAGGATAAAAGGATGTGAATAAAGTCATTTGAAAACTTTATCAAAATATGATATTGTCATAATAGAGTATTTTTAATTTATTGCTTTAAAAAAGTTACTATCTCATAGTATGTCTGTACTGATCAGTTTCATCCCCACTAAAGGAATCTTCAGCAGACTTTAGAGAATCATCGTTGGTCAATCAAATATCAAACCAGACATAATATTTGATATATTTCCCAAGTTATATGAGAAGTACTATTATGAAGGTCCGAAATCTGTTTTCCAACAAAAATAACTCTTTTAAAGCAAAAATTGTATATATTAAATCACCGTCGGTAACTATTAATATATGTGTTGCTGTTATTTTACAATAACAACAGTGCCTAACCAAACAATAGTGTTGGTAGGATAAGTCGTACTAAACTTTGTGTTAAATGTTGTTTTTTTATTTTTAGTACCATAATAGTACTTCTCATATAACTTGGGAAATATATCAAATATTATGTCTGGTTTGATGTTTGATTGACCAACGATGATTCTCTAAAGTCTGCTGAAGATTCCTTTAGTGGGGATGAAACTGATCAGTACAGACATACTATGAGATAGTAACTTTTTTAAAGCAATAAATTAAAAATACTCTATTATGACAATATCATAAATAGAAATATTTTTGGGCCTCGAACTAGAATAAAACTCTAATCGAATATATATACATATATAAAGGCCGAATAAATACATTTTATTATTATGTACCTTTTGGTACTAAAAATAAAAAAACAACATTTAACACAAAGTTTAGTACGACTTATCCTACCAACACTATTGTTTGGTTAGGCACTGTTGTTATTGTAAAATAACAGCAGCACATATATTAATAGTTACCGACGGTGATTTAATATATACAATTTTTGCTTTAAAAGAGTTATTTTTGTTGGAAAACAGATTTCGGACCTTCATAATAGTACTTCTCATATAACTTGGGAAATATATCAAATATTATGTCTGGTTTGATGTTTGATTGACCAACGATGATTCTCTAAAGTCTGCTGAAGATTCCTTTAGTGGGGATGAAACTGATCAGTACAGACATACTATGAGATAGTAACTTTTTTAAAGCAATAAATTAAAAATACTCTATTATGACAATATCATAAATAGAAATATTTTTGGGCCTCGAACTAGAATAAAACTCTAATCGAATATATATTAAGGGTGGGATAGTGTTGTGTGAGATTTTAAGCAGCAATATTTGGAAGCGCTAGAACCGCTCATTTTGTGAGGTTGGTAAAAAAAGTGTATGAGCCAAAAAATTGGGGAGTTCGGATAGGATCTAGGGGTCGCTCATCGGGGTCAAAGTTGGGCGTAGAGGGGAAAAAATCCACAAAAAGCCCCAAAACTCCCCTGGTTTTGCTCCTAGAGGGGTCAAATGTGAGACCGGCCCCCATTATTTTTTCCCCCTGAACACTTTTGTCAAACATACCTAAGCCATATCTCCAAGCCCTAAGGGGGGTCCCATACAAAGGTTCAATTTTTAAAAAATCTTGCTCCTACCGCTCTAGCTGTCCTAGAAGTCATCCTAGAGGAATCAAATGTATGACCTACCCCCAATATTTTTTCAACCCCAACATTTTCTTAGAACATACCTACCCCGTATCTTCAATCCTTAGGGTGGTCCCCATACATTTTTTTTTATTTTTTCTTAAATTGTCATATTAAATCAGCTCCTACCGGTCCAATGGTGCCTCCTAGAGGGGTCATTATCAAGACCAACCCCCATTAATTTTTAGCCCCCAACACTTCTTCTGAACATACCAATTCCATATCTCTAATTCCTAAGGGGTCTCCCACACAAAACGACATTTTTGTAAATCTTGCTCCCACCGCTCTAACTATCGCAGGGGTGACCCTAGAGAAGTTAAATGTGTGACCGACCCCCAATATTTTTTCAGCCCCAACATTTTCCCCAAACAAACCTACCCTCTATTCTTAAGCCTTAAGGGTGTCCCCACACAATTTTTTATTTTTTTTAATTTTTTTTTATAAAATTTGCGCCTACCGCTCCCACTGTGCCTTTTAGGGACGAGAAATGCAGACTGACCCCCATTAATTTTTGCCCCCTTCATTTTTTCTGAACATACCTACGCCGTATTTCCACTTTGCAGGGGTGCTCCCCTGGGGAAAACTAAGTGTTTGAAACCAAATTCGGCAAAACGTCTGGACCAGGAGTGCTAATGTTTGCGCGTTTTAAAGAGCAGTGGGAAAATATAAAAGACAAACCGTACAGTCTTGGCATATAAGATGAGGAAGTGGTAGGCAACATACCAGCTCAAGTCCAAACAGACATCAAGTTGTTTTGTTGGGCTCAAATAAAAGAAAAGCAACCCAGAGCCGACTACAAGGAGTTTCTTGAAATTGTTTTATTATACCTTGGCGAAAATATTCCTAATAAGCATTTTAGCCCACCAGGACCCATCAGTCATGCTCGATAGATGGCAAAAGGCATATATTGCCTAAAAATGTTTTTGTTCCGAAAATATATCGGTTTGGCCAAAAAAGAATTAAATGCACTTCTTGATGTGACCGTTTTCATCATAACAATTTACGTAAAAGCTTGGTTTAGCGCTACCAAAGCAATAGAAGCTCCAAATAATGATTTGAATTTTTTGAAAGCGATTGCCAATTATGCTTCAAGTGATAAGATTCTGTCGCAACGATTGGTCAAGAGATTCTGTGGACATTTCTGGTATCTCAGTGGCGAAGCTGTTGCCCTCGCACTATTTGATCCGAATATCTCTTGTGAAATAAAACGAAAAATGTCGAATGCATTTCGTATATTTGAAGAAGAGAAAGAGGAGTTGGAGGAAGAGTTATCTGACGATGAGATGGACGAATCGTCTAACGAAAACAGCGAGGAAGAAGAAGACGATGATATCGGGGAAGAAGATGCCTCAGAGGATAGCGGCGACAGTGGCAACAAGGATTGTAATCCTCCAGTACATGTTGTTGGATTTGAAGGTGTGAAAAGAATTAACATGGCATCGAAACAAGTGTATCAAGAACTCATAAAAACTGATTTAAGCCACTACGTCACACCTGAAACTCCAAATTTTTTTGCACGCTTCGGAATAACAACAAATTTCATTGCTTCCGATCCAAATACTTGGGAAAATCGTCAGGACTACCAGCGAGCGCTGCAAATATTAAGTAAATTACATGTTGTCAACGACGCTGCCGAAAGAGGCGTAAAATTAATAGAAGACTATAACCATAGATGGGAATTTTTCATTACCATTGAAATTTAATTACCATTGGTTCATATCAATGGTAATGAAAAAATTTTCATTACCATTTAATGGTAATTAAATTTTTTTAATTGAAAAAAATAATTACTAATGGTAATGAAATGCACCAATTGTTGAAAAACATCAATTATAATTGGTTTCAAAACCATTGGTTTTCACATTTTTGTTTTTTTGAAAAGTTAAAAATTTAAACATCAAAGTATGTTTTTCAAAAAAAAATATGAAAATGTCAAAGACAAAAAACAAAACGCAAATAAAAATTTCAAATATTGTGTTATACAAAAGGCAATCAATGTGTGTTTGGTTTATAAAATGTGAAAAACTAATACACAATATAACAAAAAACAGCAGATATTTCCATATATTAACGATTTTGACAATATTGTGACGACTTTTGCTAATGGCAATTATTTTTTTTAAGTGATGCCATACCAATGGTAATTATTTTTTTTTTAATTTTCATTAGTAATTAAATTGATTAGTAATTTAATTGGTACAATTGATACAACCAATGGTAATGAAAAAAATTTCATTACCATTGACATCAATTAAATGGTAATTAAACCATCAATTAATTGGTCGCTTTAATTAATTAGTCCCATCTATGACTATAACAACGTATTGTGCCGTAACGAGGAGGAAAAAATAGTTTTGCTTCAGGTCGTGGCCGAAAATCGGAAACAATATCCATCACACGATAAAAATAAATTAATTTGATTTATAGTTATATTATTTATCATTTTTTATTATTTTGAAGTTAAAAAAAATATTTTTTTACGCTTAACAAAAGTTACTATTAAATTACAAATTAAAGACCTCGGATTTCTCGATAAAATAAATAAAAAAAATTGTGGGGAAACACCTTGAAGATAGAGGGTAGGTATGTTTGAAGAAAATGTTTTGGATAAAAAAATATATGGGCAGGTCATACATTTGACTTCTCTACATACATTACTAATTTAGTTTTCCCCAGGGGAGCACCCCTACAAAGTTGAAATACGGCGTTGGTATGTTCAGAAAAAATGTAGGGGGCAAAAATTAATGGGGGTCAGTCTGCATTTACCGTTCCTAAAAGGCAGAATGGGAGCGGTAGGCGCAGATTTTATAAAAAAAATTAAAAAATAAAAAAAATGTGTGGGGACACCCTTAAGGCTTTAAAATAGAGGGTAGGTTTGTTTGGGGAAAATATTGGGACTGAAAAAATATTGGGGGTCGGTCACACATTTAACTTCTCTAGGGTCACCCCTGCGATAGTTAGAGCGGTGAGAGCAAGTTTTACAAAAATGTCATTTTGTGTGGGAGACCCCTTAGGAATTGGAGATATGGAATTGGTATGTTCAGAAGAAGTGTTGGGGGCTAAAAATTAATGGGGTTTGGTCTTGATAATGACCCCTCTAGGAGGCACCATTGGACCGGTAGGAGCTGATTTAATATGACAATTTAAGAAAAAAATAAAAAAAATGTATGGGGACCACCCTAAGGATTGAAGATAGGGGGTAGGTATGTTCTAAGAAAATGTTGGGGTTGAAAAAATATTGGGGGTCGGTCATACATTTGATTCCTCTAGGGTGACTTCTAGGACAGCTAGAGCGGTAGGAGCAAGATTTTTTAAAAATTGAACCTTTGAATGGGACCCCCCTTAGGGGTTGGAGATAGGGCTTAGGTATGTTTGGCAAAAGTGTTCAGGGGGAAAAAATAATGGGGGCCGGTCTCACATTTGATCCCTCTAGGAGCAAAACCAGGGGAGTTTTGGGCCTTTTTGTGGATTTTTTCCCCTCTACGCCCAACTTTGACCCCGATGAGCGACCCCTAGATCCTATCCGATCTGCCCCATTTTTTGGCCCATGCACTTTTTTTACGAACCTCACAAAATAAGCGGTTCTAGCGTGTCGAAATCGAAAACTCGTGCACTATCCCACCCCTAATATATATACATATATAAAGGCCGAATAAATACATTTTATTATTATGTACCTTTTGGTACTAAAAATAAAAAAACAACACTTTATCAAAATATTTTGTTGAAAATTTTGAATGATATTTAAGGATACATTTTTGAAAGGACCTTACTTACCTCCCTTTTCCTGATATGTTAAAATAATAAAATAGGAAAATTAGGGTAATTATCCTCTTTGATTTGTTATCAATAGTGGCATCCCAGGACAAGCAAAAATATTTAAAAAATATTTTATAAAATTTTATTTTCTAAAACTTTGAAGTCCTTTTAAAAGGAAACAGGATCACGAAATGAAAAACTCTAAATGCAGTTTTACTACATTTATTCTCTAGTTATAAGCGTATATTATCCAGTTCGTGTTCAACAACTTTTTTTAATTTTTGCCGGAAGATGTTATAGATAACGTAATTTCGAGGTTAAATTTCTACACTAGACCCCACATGTCCAATAAGTGCACCACCAGGGGCCCTTAAAGTCGGACTTATTTAGTATACAAAAACTTTAAATGCTTTAAAACCACAAATTTTAAATGTTTTTAAAAAAAAATTTGAAAAATTATCCAAAAAGAAAAATGCGAAACATCGCTCAAAATTAATGAAAGAAAGCCCAAGAAATAATAAAAAATGACCCTAAATAAAATAAAAATTTTCCCAATGCACATATTACCCACACAGAAACACACGAATTGTCATATTGACCCCCATATTTGTGAATACAATAATTTTTGTCACTGAAAGTGCTCCTATACGGAAATTTGTAATATCAACAAACGTTTGTAAATTTTAATTGTCGAAAAAATATTTTTTTTGTTTTCAACAAAGAAATTCAACAAACACAAACACAATTTGTTGATCTGACAAAAGTAAAATATTATATTTTTTTTCAATAAAGAAATTCAACAAACACAATTTGTTGGAAATTTAACACAAACAAACACTTTTTATTGATTTGATAAAAGAATTTTGAAATAAAATTACTTGACTGAGTTTGTTGAAAACAAAATCGAAGTTTTGTACTGTGGACTAACAGGAGGTCTTTTTTACTAAATGTTTGGTTGATATCATGTTTGGTTAATTTACAATTGATGTTTGTTGATTTAAATTTGACGATTTTACATTCTGTGCAGGAAAGCTTTATTTTGCGGAGAGGGTGGGCTTAAGGCATGGAGTGCAATCCCTTAACCCGGCCGAAGGCCGGGAATGCAAAAAATATATGGCTATTTCTTACGTGGTCATTATTTACATATATGACAGATCGTTTTTCTTAATCATAAGACTGTAAAACCCATCAGTAGTTGAAGTAAAAATATTAAGTAAGTAACTTAAATTTCCACAAAATAAAAAAAAATACAGGGACTACGACTAAAGCGCCACAGGCTAAAAATTTTAACAAATTTTCAAATAGGTCCAAATTTGTATGAAAATTTGTTTGCGATTTTTATACCTTCACTCTAGTGATAGATTGTATATATAAGTTTGTCATTCCGTTTGTAACACCTCGAAATATTGGTATAGGACCCCATAAAGTATATATATTCATGATCCACGATGATTTTAAGACGATCAAGCGATGTCCGTCCGTCCGTCTGTCTGTTGAAAACACGCTTACTTTTGAAAGACTTTACGGAGGCTCCTGAAGTTTGGCATATATGTTGGGTATTTACCTGATCAGGTTGGTATTGCAATCCAGCGAAATCGGTCCAGTGCACTGTGATTCGTTTCATTGGCAAAAATCAAAAAAAAAAGTATGTCTTCAATGTTAATGATTTTTTGTATTTTTACAGTTTAATAGTAAACTAAAAGAAATATGTACTTTTCTTATTTTTAAGAAGTCATATGTTGCCACAAGAGGGCGCTAAAGTATGGAAATTTAACGCTATTGTGTTAAAACCTAAAAATTGATTTTTATAGGTTTACTAAAATAATTATGAAAAATCGAATTTTAAAGAAATCAACGAACTTTTTTTTGCAAAAGTTACTTAAATATATTTCCTAAAAGTTGTATTTGCAATTTTTTAGAATTTATCTTAAAACACATTTTTGTAATGCTCTGAAATCTATATTTTTTCTACCGAATCCCCAAAAATTGACAAATTTTAATGGAATGCATAAAAAAAGTTCGTGAGTCAAAAAATTATTTTTTTCGCTTTTTCGATAGCTCGGACTATGGTTTATAAGGGAAAACAATAAAAATAACTAAGTTTTTGTCTGAAGTTGGAAAAAAGTTAGGTTTTTTTTGTGTCTTTATTTAATTTTTTCCAAAAGCTGTATTATTAATGAAAAAAATATTAGAAAAAAAATCCAATATTAAGTATTTTTTCTTTACACATTGATATATTATATAGTATTCTGTAAAAATATAATAAAAAATCAGAAAAAAATTATGCAGTACGTGGGCCGTTTTGCTTTAAAAGTTATCTATGACTTTTACTAAAATCCCCAAAATCACCAAATTTTAATGGCCTTCATAAAAAAAGTTCGTGAATCAAATTTTTTTGTTTTTTATTTTTTTTGTAGCTTTAACTATGTTTTATAAGATCAAAAAATAAAAATAACTAAGTTTTTTTTTTTAAGCTGAAAAAAAAAATTTTTTAAAAATTTAAAATTGGATTATTTTTTTTATTATTTATTTTATTTACTGTAAATAAATTTAAAAAATACATCAACATTTTAGTGTTTTTTTTATATAAAGGGACTTACTGTATTATATACCATAAATTTATAGTAAAGAATTCGATAAAATAAGTATACAGTGGGCCATTTTGCTATAAAACCAGTATTTGATTTTCGTTGGTATCCCAAATCAAAAACAAAAATTTTAGTGAGCTACATAAAAAAGTTCGTGCTTAAAATTTTTTTTTTATTGATTTTTTTGACACCCAAGACTGTTTTTTATAAGATCAAATAATAAAAATAACTAAGTTTTTGAAAAATATTAAAAAAAAAAAAAAATAAAAATTTTAAACACCCAAAAAAAAAAAAATTTTTTTAAGTTTTTTGTTATTAAAGGGGTATATACTTAGAAATAAAGCAAGTATTAAACGTGTTTACTTAAAACTTATATTGAATAAACTTATTTTCGTAGTGCAATAGAAAATAAGTGTTGTGCATGTTTTGTTTTAGCAGTTTTTATGTATTTTTATATTTTGACTATATTTAAAAAAAGGATATATTAACAGCTTTTTTGTTACCGCAAGCAACTCAACGAAATTTTGCACACTTATTAACGCCATTTGATCTAATCTATATTTAAAATTTGATAGCAATTGAAAGATTTTTAAAATAGTTACAGCGATTTCAAGAAAAAGGATATATGGCAGCCACGCGAGTCCTTGCTCAGATTAAAATACAAATGTTGTAAGTCGATAGTTATCTAAATTTCTAAGGCAATAACTAAGTTAAGTAATTTTATATCAAGTTTTGTGGCTAAAACTCCACTTTTAAATTTCAGGATATACGACAGGTACAAATGTCCTTCGACCGATTTGCTCAAAATTTTTATTTTTTTTCTATTAATTAATTTTGTGCTTGCGTACCAAATTTGGAAAATCGTTGACAACTCTTTCTATTTTATTTTTGTGATTAAACTATATTAACACTTTATTACAGTTTTTAAAAAGGATATATAAATAACTTTTGTTTTACAGAACCGATTTCAGCGAAATTTGGCACACACATTGACATTACTTATTCAAATTTTTACAAAAAATTTCAAGGGTATCGAGTAATTTTTGAGCGATTTACAATATTTTTAAGAAAAAGGATATATGGCAGCCACATGAGTCCTTGCTTCAATATAGAAAAAAATTTACACATAAAATACTATATGAAAATTGGTAACATTGACAAAGTTTGGGAATTTTGTGACCATTTTTGTAGTTTTAATCACATATTTAAATTTCAGGATATATGGGGGGTAGGCGTGTCCTTGCTCCGATTTTTCCAAAAACTCGGTTTTTTCTTGATTAGATAATTTAATGCTTGTGTACCAAATTTCAGAAATCTGCGACCAATATTCTATTTTTGCCCACTCGATATATGGGAACGAATCACTGTGCAGTGGTTCAAAAGTTATGAGCAAAACACTGAATTTCGGCAAGGGTTTTTCGTGAATTTACGAGATAAAAACCACGCTAACTTTCGAAAGACTCTGAGGATGCTGAGGCTTAGCATATATATTTGTCGTTCCTCTGGCCTGGTTTGTATTGAATTGCAGCCAAATCGGTTCAGTGGTTCAAAAGTTATTAGCAAAACCGTGAATTTCAGATTTGTTTCACCTTAAATTCCCGTGTTGAAAACCCATTAAACATGTCTTAAAAACATTGGTAAGTCACAAAAATATTTTACAACGTATTTTTGTCACTCAAAAATATTTTTACACTAAAAAATACATTCGAAAAAATTTTACACTCGAAAAAAATTTTACACTCAAAAAAAATTTACACTCAAAAAAAAATTTATTAAATTATTTTTTTTTTCAAAAATTACTTAAAAAAAAGTTTTTTTTTACACAAAATAAAATATTTCTAATCAAAAATGTAATTTTCTTCACGTTAGAAAATTTACTATCACTTCAAAAGGGCATTGTGTAGGGTATTCATAGATTCGGACAAGTCGAATTTAACTTTTCTACTTGTTTATTTTCTTTTTTGGGCAATTTTTTTTTTGGGCGATTATGTACCCACTGAAATTAAGAAAACTATTGTTTAGTATAATTTTTTTTTCTTCTGTGCAGTTATAATACTTAAGTTGGTAAACCACTCAAGTTAATAATAATTAAAAATTTAATTTGTTACAAAAAACACAAATAATATTTTGTATCAACCATTTATATGATTGCCCTCATTCATATGGTATTCATTAATAACCTCTAAAAAAATTGTGTTATTTAATATTTTATGATACTGCAATAACTTGACCTAACAAAAAATATATATAAACACAATCAAAGAAAAAAAATACACTTTTTAAGCAAATTATAAAAGGAAATGACATGTTATCTACCATAGAAAAAAACGTTAAATATTTTACATAACTAAATATAAAAAAAAAACAAAAGAAAAATATAAACTTAATAATGGATTGATTCAAGCAAAAGTAGTAAAAACGGATATAAAAGTCAGTAGGTTAAGAGTTTAATAACAACCACAAATAGAAAACAATTTTGAACTCAATACAATGTAAACGTCTATATGTAGATATATATTTGCATGTGGCGGTAAAGAGTAAAATATAAGCAAACAAACTAGAAAAGAATACAAACACAAAAAAATAAATACCAAAGAAATATAATACCTGAAGACGAGCAATAACAAAAAACTTGAGCGGACTACAACAAGGACATTTGAAAAAAAAAGAACACACACACAAATTCACAGAAAAATGTTTAAGGTAGAAAAATAAAGGAAAGGACGACCGGACATTCGCGTTTAAAGTTAAGAAATTAAAAAAAAAAAGTACAAAGACATATGCATATTGTGTTTATATATGGGGCATTCCATGCCAAATCACTCACTTTTAGACCCGACCCCTTTCGATTTATTTGATTTTTGGATATGTTTTAGTCCTTATTAAATGCAACTTGGACACCAATTTTCAGCCTTTTATTCAAAGATGGTGTTGAGTAATCAATTTTTCAAAATGGCGATTTTCTCCAAAAAATTAAAAAATTTAAATTTTTAATTAATTTTGACCATTAAAAAATATAGATATTTTAAAAAAAGTTGGACAAAGTTTTGTTGGTATTTAAATGTAGTTTTAGAAAAAAAATATGAAAAAATTATTTGAAGTAATTATCACTTATTTTTTGACGTTTTAAAATTAAAATCGACTCTTTGAAAAAGTCCGAAACCTTCGATTTTTTTGTAAAAAACTATAAAAATTCTACTCTAAATTACGCAACTTTTAAACCATAACTTGAGATGTGATCGCAATTCCTTCTATTTTTTTTTTTAATTTTTAAAATTGCACCTTTTATGTTTTGGCTCTGATTTATATTATATGGAGCTCCAAAAAAAAAAAATTGGTAGATACTGATCATAACTTATTCATTTGGAGGTAAATATACGCCTCACAAAAATTTAGGACGATCGGACATGGGTAATGCGTTTAGCATTGTCCTTGAAGTTTAAAAAACGGATTACAAGGAAAAATATGAATTTTTTTCTGTTTTCGCAATATTTTTGGTATTTTAAGGTAAGTTTTAATTCAAGTGATTACAGAATTATGATGTAGAGTAAAATGTCTTTCTAATAAGGTACTAAAAACTAAAATCGGTTGAAAATCAGCCAAGTTATTACAACTTCCCCAGGCATCTAGCTTGTGCCATTCCACTTGATTAAAAAATACGAGTCCCTTTTTTTAAATTTATTGAAATTTTCTACTCCCGAGTAAAAATTTTCTGGTCTAATCATATATAATTTGATACAATCTTATATGAGTTAATATGCTTCCGTATAAATTAATATAAAATTGTATCTATCACTTTGATACGGTTGATCCACTTTATATGGTTAGATATTGCTTCATATATGATTAGATTCGTATTTTGGTTTTGCTCATCAAATTATATAAAAATTGATATTATAAGATCAATTTGATCTAATAAGATTTGACAAAATTCAGGATCAAATTGTATCAATTTTTATATTTTTTGATCTAAAGTAATACAATTAGATATTATTTGATACAACCATTTTACGGATCAAATTAGATCTATTCAGTAAAATTAGCATTATATTTTTACTAGGGCTGTAATAACATTTTTTCATTATTCATGTTTCAGTGTAATATTTTTTTGGTTTTTCCAAATTTTAAAACAAAAAAATGAATTTTTTTTTTAAAATAGAGATTTCAAAAGGGTGTTGAAAATGCAGGCATTTTTAGCACTAATTTAAAAAATGTTAGCAAAACACAATATGAAAAATACTTGTCATCTAATAACATTTGAACTTAAAGAATAAAAAAATGTTATTACAGTAGAAAATTTCAATGAATTTCCAAAATCGTATTATATTGCTTAATCAAGTGTTCTGCCATACTTTAGATGCCTGGGGAATTTGTAATAACTTGGCTGATTTTCAACCGATTTCAGTCTTTGGTACCTTATTAGAGAGGCATTTTACTCCGTATTATAATTCTGTAACCACTTGAATTAAAATTTAACTTAGAATACCAAAAAAGTTGAGAAAACAGAAAAAAATTCATATTTTCCTTGTAATCCGTTTTCTAAACTTCAAGGCCCATGCGGAACACCTTATCCATGTCCGATCGTTCTTAATTTTTGTGAGGCGTATATTTACCTCCAAATGAATATATTTAGGGTAAGTTAGGGTCAGTATCTACCAATTTAATTTTTTTGGAGCACCATATAAAATAAATCAGAGTCAAAAAATAAAAGGTGCCATTTTCAAAATTTGAAAAAAAATAGAGCAAATTGCGATCACATCTCGAATTATGGCATAAAAGTTGCGAAATTAAGGGTAGAACTTTTAGACGTTTGTAAAAAAAATCGAAGGTTTCGGACTTTTTCAAAAAGTCGATTTTAATTTTTAAACTTTAAAAAATAAGTGATAATTACTTCGAATAATTTTTTAAATATTTTTTTCTAAAACTACATTTAAATACCAACAAAACGTTGTCCAACTTTTTTTAAGATATCTATATTTTTAACTGGTCAAAATTAATTAAAAATTTTAATTATTCCATTTTTTTGAAAAAATCGCCATTTTGAAATTGATTACTCAACACCATCTTGGAATAAAAGGCTGAAAATTGGTGTCCAAGTTGCATTTAATAAGTACTAAAACATATCCAAAAATAAAATAAATCGAAAGGGGTCGGGTCTAAAAGTGAGTGATTTGGCATGGAATGCCCCATATGTACTTGTGTACATAACAAGAACTTTGACTATGGAGGAAGACCACAATGATGAGAAGTAAACCACCAACAAAATGAAGGCTTCAATTGTTTGTAAATACGAGTATGTATTGTAGTTTTGCCATTTCAAATAACTTGCATTTTTACTATACATTCATACAAATTTACATACTGATGCATACATACATATGTATGTTTGCATTTTGGTTTGTTATTATTACTACAACTACTACATGCATACAATCCATCCACATGACAAATCTAGGACAAGGTATGCATATTAGACTAAGTCATTGTTAAACGTTTAAGTTTGTGTATATAGATTTAAGAAGAATTTAATGTGACCAACGATAAAACAATGTACCGACTGATTTGAACTTTAATGAATATTAATCATAAGAGATTCCCACTAAACAAGGAGAATGACCAAATTTAAATTTGGTGGGTGATATATTTTTTTTTTTTGAGTATAATAGCACAATTTCTAAATCAAATGAAATAATTTCATGCGAAAATTTTCGCTTTAGAAAATTAAATTTAGATTTTTTACACGCATTTAAAGTTGCTGATTTTAAAGTTTTTAAAGTTTTTGTGTATTAAATATGTCTCACTTTAGAAACCCTTGGAGGTGTCCTTATTGGAAATGTAGTATCCAGCGCCCAAACTTAAGCTCAAAATTTCGTTAGCTATAACCGGTATGAATATTGCTGCAATCGGTCCAGTACCTACCTACTGAATAGCCAAATTATTAAGAATAAACCGCTGTGCACCGTTGCGTATGATAGCTATTTAAAGGCAAATTCAAAATTAAGTATACGCCTTTTTTAAGCATACTTCTTAAAACATCGTCCTACAAATTTGAAATTTTTGCTTTACACATGAACCGGACCAAAAAATTCTGAGAGTATGGCAGAAAATAAAATACCCGTGCGTCCCAGTGTTTCAAGATCAATTCGCGTTTTCGCGAAAAATGCAAAAAAAAAAAAAAATCGCACTGAAGAAAAAATTCACTCCAGATAGAATGTGTGTATAAAAATAACATTCCCGTGTCACTCAGGTTTTCTAAATCAATTCGCGTTTTTCACGAAAAATGGAAACAAAATATGATATCAAATTGTGTTTTACAAAAGAAGTGTGAAATAAGTCGAAAAAATGTAGTAAATATACTTCTGATAAAAATAGTGTTAATAGACGTCTGCAGTAAAATTTAATGGAGCTTCTTTTCTTGGAACATATTAACCTTTAATTTTTATTTCAAATACTCTCCTAGAAAACCATTAAGTTGTGCGTTTAAAGGGTTAAAATGTTCCACAAAAATGTTTTGCATCAAATTTCACAGTGTTTGTCAAGGGACAAAAGTTCTTGGGATGTTAGCAAAATGCTTAAAAAAGTAAAATTGTAAAGTATCAAAATTTATTAAATTGTGCTTCACCAAAAATACTTTACAATTTTACTTTTTTAAGCATTTTGCTAGAATCGGCTTTGACAACTCCTAATGAAGTTTGATTCTAAACATTTTTGTAGAGCATTTTAACCCTTTAAATGTACGATTTAAATCTTTTCTAGGAGAGTATTATAAATGAGGACAAAAATGACCCCAAAAAAGGAGATATAGAATTAATATGTTCGACGAAAAGAACCGTCTTTTAATTTCACTAAAGACAATTTTAAATATTATCTATCTTAAAAGTAGATTTAATACATTTTACGACTTATTTCACATTACTTTGAAAAAACAAAACTTTTTTTATTGGCGTTTTTCGCAAACACGCGAATTGATCTAGAAAAACTGGGAGACATGTGTATTTTATTTTAGGTCCTACTTTCAGAATTTGTCGGTCTGGTCCGTGTGTACAAAAGTTTGTCGGACGGTGCAGTTAGTGATAGAAGGTATATAAGTTTGTCATTCCGTTTGTAACTCATCGAAATATTGATCTGGGACCCTATAAGGTATATATATAATTGATCAGTGATCGATTTTTAGACATTCTAGCGATGCCCGTCTGTGGAAATGTTGATCTCGGCCATATTTATTGAAAGTTCTCTCATGTAGTTTGGTATTGCATTTAAGCGATATCGATATTTTTTACCAAAAATTCTATGGACCAAAATCGTGTTTTTACATTTATTTTTGAATATTTTTTATATGTATAACACACTCAATATTTTTGAACTTTTGGGACCAATTTGGATAAAAAATAATTTTTATGTATTTTGGGGATTTTTTTTTTTTTTGAGGATAATTTGTATGTTAAAAAATCAGCATCTGTGGACCAAAATCGCGGTTTTAAAGGTTTTTAAATATTTTTCCATTAAAGTGCAACAAATTTCCGAATTTTTGATCCGGACTTGATCAAAAAAATTCGGACATGAAAAAAATTCGAAACACGTAATTTTTTCCAACTTTGACCGCTGGTTGCCTAGTGAAGAACACCTTGCAAAATTTTTTCATAAATTTTCCCACAATCAGGTCTAACGAGGCCATGGTTTGGCAGGTATTACGACATGAAATTCTAAAGTTTAAATTTGCAGCGTATCGGTATATGAAACTATGTTTTATTTACATACAGTGGGCGACAATACATTGGAAACTTTTTTATAGTAGATACAATTTGTTAAAGACAAAGTTTACAATACTTAACGTTATTATTATCAAACGAGAATTATTATAAAAAATTTTGTGTAGGTAATTTATCGAGCTTTAATTTAAGCTTGATAGCTTTCAGATTGAATAAATAATGAATGTGCTACGAGGTTCGATCTGGAAAATGAAATTACTTATAGACATTTTTCCGAACATTTTTTAAAAATATTTTCGATTTTTTCCAAGTTCAAACATTGATAATACTCTTTTGGTAATAATATCGTTAATTACACTGCGGAACACAAAAAAATAAACAAGAGTTACTACCATCATTTCTATATATTTCGGACATGCTGATTCGAATGGCGTACTCCGTTTTTCGATGTATGGTACAGTTTTCTTGCAAAATGTCGTTAAAGATTTGCTGATTTCGAGCCAGTTTTTCAACAAAAAAATTTGCAAAGTTAATGATTTTTAAATTGTGTGACATGGAAAACAAAGATATGACTTGTAGCAATATTTCTTATACAAATTTGGTTTAAGGCCTTTTATTTTAAGCCCTTAAATTCGCGAATTTCTTCATTTTTTGACGTTTTCGCGAAATTAACCGCCAAGTTAGTCTTTGATAAAAACCCAGCTTTTAGTGAATCAAAAAGGCATCCCGAACAATACGAATAGTGGACAAAAAACAGCTATGTTATATGGACCATCATGATGAAAATCGCGAAAAACCGTTTTTTTGTATATGCCAGCATCACTTTACGAGATGATTTAAGACTCCATCCTTTAATTTATAATGTGGGAACCTTAAACAATTAACTGACCAAAAATTTGGCCACAAAAGTTTCCATTTGCAAAAGTTATCTTAACAAAAACTATTATTTCAGTGTTAACCCTACAATAATTATAGTTTTTGTTAAGATAACTTTTGCAAATGAAAACTTTTTTGGCCAAATTTTTGGCCAGTTAATTGTTTAAGGTTCCCACATTATATACTTAAAGATGGAACCTTAAATCATCTCGAAAAGTGATGCTGCCATATTCCAAAAAACGGGTTTTCGCGATTTTCATCATGATGGTCCATATAACATAGCAGTTTTTTGTCCACTATTTGTATTGTTAGAGATACCTTTTTGATTCACTAAAAGCAAGTTTTTAATCAAATACCAACTTGGCGGTTAATTTCGCGAAAACCTCAAAAAAAGAAGAAATTCGCAAATTTAAGGGCTTAAGATGAAAAGCTTTAAACCAAATTCGCATAAGAAATATTGCTACAAGTCATATCTTTGTTTTCCATGCCATACAATTTAAAAATCATTAACTTAGCAAATTTTGTTTTTGAAAAACTGGCTCGAAATCAGCAAATCTTTAACGACATTTTGCAAGAAAACTGTACCATACATCGAAAAACGGAGTTCGCCATTCGAATCAGCATGTCTTAAATATATAGAAACGTTGGTCACACCTCTTGTTATCTAAAATAGTGGTCAGTTTTGTCACGCTGTGTTATTTTTAACTTTGTCTTTGATAAATTGCATCTCCTATACCAAAGTTTCCAATGTATTGTCGCCCACAGTATGTATGTATGGTTTTTTCAGCCACTTTGCAAAAATATAAGGGCACAAATTTTTGTGAAACATATTAACCCTCTAGCTCTCCACATAACGGCGTTTTCAAGGCTCTATTCTAAGGCAGGTATGAAATATTTTACAAAAATATTGTCCGTCATATTTTACTAATGTTGGCGATAAATATTTGCTAAGACATTTGGCGATTTAAGGCATTTTTTGACTGAGGGACAACAAATTTTTGTTATATCTTTCATGCAGATTCTCTATGGAGTCATTTAAGGACTTCATTCATCAGATCGTAAATAATTGAAAAAATCGCTATTTTATTCACTATTTTCGTTTTTGAAAAAGTCAAAAAATGCACAATCTGTGTAACTTTCAAAACTTTTACCCCACTCAATTTTTTTAATTTGTGTATTCGAAAAGCTTATAATTTTTACTATAAAAAAATGTCTTCTTTACAATGGACCAGCTGTGAGTACTATTTTTAATAATTTTTAAAAACATTTCCTTAAAACAAATTTAATATTTCAAACAAAATTAAAATAAAATGATTATTTAAAAAAGCACACACAGGTGGGCCATTGTGAAGAAGACATTTTTAATTTGTGTTGTAAAAATTATAAACTTTCCGCATATTTTAATTTAAAAAAATATTTGGAGTACAATTTCTAAAAACTGCATTTTAAAACTGCATTACAAATGCACTTTTAAATCACCCATATTTGCGGTTAGTAAATAAAAAAAATATACAATAATACCTTTCTATTGTGCTTTAAAACAATAAGATTCGTACGATAGTACTTTAGAAAATATAACTGTTTAAAAATTAAATTTTGGACTAATTTAATAAATAAAATTTTGTATAAAGGAAAATACAGGAAGTTGTTAAAAAAAAATAAAAGGCACACACACACTGAATATCCATATTAAAGAAAAATAATATGGGGTAAAATTTTCGCATAATGCACTTCCAAATTACATTTGCATATAAAATGAACTTTTAAAACACAAATAATTTAGCTTGTTATCAAATTTTAAAATAAACTTACATAGTTCTCGTATGTGCTTTTGATCGTTTAAATGTGAATACTAGTTTATAAGTTACAGCTGCTCAAAGTTACACAGATTTAGCATTTCTTTGATTTTTTTTAAACGAAAATCGTGAATAACACCGAGAGTTTTTGGAATACTTTCGATTTGATAAATGTATTCTGTAAATGGCTACATAGTAGGGTTTTTTTCCCGGGAATTCCCGTCCCGGGATTTCCCGGTATTTGTATTTCCCGCTTTCCCGGGATTTTTTATGCGGGATCCCGGGAAATTAAAAATACTCGAAAAAGCAGTAAAATCTGCTGAATTGAGCTGAAAAATTTACTGATTTAAGCAGAAAAATCTACAGATTTTACCATACAAATCTGATGATTTCAGATAAACAATCTAAGCATCTAAAATGTATTTGATTGATGTAAAAAAGACTTAAAAATATTTTAAACATAAAGTTTTTTTTAACTTATACGAAAGCGATTGTAATTTGTTTAAGAAAAGTTTTTTAATTAATTTTTAGTTATGCTGTTTTTCAACAAAATTTTTAATTATTTTTTTTAAATCTTTGAAAAAAAAATCTTAAAACATTTTCTTGAAAACAAGATAACAATAAATTTCTGTAAAATTAGCAAAATAATCATCAAACTTCTGTTATTTTTTAGAACTAAATGACAGAGAATTCGGTTTAAATATCCATTTCAGCAGATAAATATGCTAAAAGTTTGCTAATTCAAACTGAAAGTTGTTGTACAGATTTTTCGACAGATTTCTTCTTCTGAGTGTTTTAAATTGGGAAAAAAATCAGTTGATGCTAAGACCAAGCCCCCATAAAAACGTTTATAAAACATTATCTTTAAATATTTTTTAAAACGCGAGTGAAAACAGCCTATTAAATGAGCCTGTTTGTGAACTTTCTCAAACTTACTTTTTAAGAGAGTTTTTGAGCTTTTTAATACAAATTTTTCTTAATAAAAATCCATTTTATATGGAATG
This sequence comes from Pegoplata infirma, assembly GCA_963921195.1. Lineage (NCBI taxonomy): Eukaryota > Metazoa > Arthropoda > Insecta > Diptera > Anthomyiidae > Pegoplata > Pegoplata infirma. The sequence continues at coordinate 61,261,520 of OY992540.1, forward strand.
GAAATTTCGCTGCGGGAAATTAAAAATAGTATATAGTAGTATTCTTTATTTTCATTTAAAATTTAGCAATATATGTACATTTTTAATTTCAGTAGAAAAGTTTTTAAGAATAATTTGTAAATCCAACTTTGACTCTATGTCGTCAGTCGGTATACTATTTAATAATAACTTTACACATGAATAGATTACTTTTTATACATTAAATTCAGCTATTAAATAATTTCGATACATTACACATGTTTTTATATAATTTGCTAATAACTTCCAAGAATGTGTTGTACCATCTAATAAATTTATTATTTCCTCTTCACTTACAAGGGAAGTCTCCCTAGTGTCACCCGCGGATCTTTATGGAATTGGTTTTATTTTGTAGATCAGAAAAAATAAAGGGACACGTATTTTTTTTTAGCGGCCCAAATTCATATTTAGGGGGTAAAAAGGAGGGGGGAAGAAAAGGCAATTTTTCAGTTTTTTTCGTTTATCTCCTATATTATGCAAAAAAACCTAGTCATGTTACATACCAAATGAAAGGTCTTTGGAAAACCTATCTCCATGTGCTAAGAACGTGTCCAAACATGCACAACTTTTCGTTATATTGAGTAAAATACCAAAATTTTAGGGCATTTTTGTTAATAAAAATAAAAATATTAACTTCTTTGGTCCGTTGTTAGCACCACGAGATAGGTATTTTTAATACCTTTAATCTGATATAACACATGCCTATAATAATTTTGTTTAAATAGGCGTAAATCGTAAAAAACTGAAAAAGGTCAATTTCCCCCCATACAAATCGACCCCCCCTAAAAATGAGTTTGGGCCGCTAAAAAAAAATACGTGTCGAATTAATTTTCGTTCTTAACAACATATCCAAATTTCATGAAGATCGGAGGGTGACACCAGGGAGACTTCCCTTGTTAGTACAGTTTTTGCAAAATTAGAAGCCCTAAATTCCCCTAAAGCGTAACAACGACCCATAAAATGTTCTATGTCTTCTTTTTCTTTTAAATTGCAAAGTGAGCATAAAATTGGAGTGTTCTTATTAAAATTATTACCATTTAGCTTGATCATATCACTTCTTGCCTTAAATACCCATGTTATATCTTCAATCTTTGTGTTATCGGTCATATATTTTACACCTGCAAGGGGATCTAGTTTTCTAAAAATTCTACTTGTTTGGTCTACTTCTGCCTTATATTTAGTTCTTAACGCATTCAGTAAATTTATACGGTTTGAAAATTAAAAATATTTCCCGCTTTCCCGGGAAATGAAAAAGTGCGGGAAAAAAACTCTACTCCATAGAGAATATGTGTGCAAAATACAACAATAATCAGAAGACCCTCGTCTAAGCGATGGTCTTCTGTTAAAAAAATTTAAAAAATTAACCCTCTATAACAGAGGACGTATGAGTAACAATAAATTTATGTAACTAAATATCACTCATACGCTTCCCCATACTGTCAATTGTTTAAGTGTTGCCACCAAAAATAAGAGCTACCCAGACGATCTTAATCAGAGTTATATAGTACGGAATCGACCGTTCTGTAGATCTTGCAAAACCAAAAATAATTGAAAAAATATGGTAATACCACACTAAAGTTTAAACGTAGGCCAAAGAGAGACAAAAAACGATCTGCGTTCTCACTGTATAACTGGTATATCTCACTGTATAACTGGTATCTCAGATTTCAATTTGTGATACAATTTCGTAAACAATATCATATGGTTTTTGTTTACTACTTTTTCAAATGTCATTTATTATCTTACTCTATAACTGTGGTCTTAATGTCGACAAATATTTTAGATTATCATATCCATATCATATCCAGTCATATCCAATTATAACATTGAATTGACCCGTTAAACTAATTTCCAGTAAATTTAAATTTTGCGGTTATTCCTTATTTTATGCTGCAAACGTTGTATTATGTCAAATAATAATCTATAATCTATTTAATATTAACTTACAAGACTCCTGCGTTTTTTTAGGAAGTTGTAGAACTTACCTAAAAAGAAATAAAATAAAAAAAATATTTAATTATTTAGTTTAATTAGAAAGGTTAAGGTTTGCAAAAAATTTAAATATTACAAGTCGTTAAATAAAATTAATATAAAAAGATCTCATATTTTTACTTTATATGAAACTGCCAACTGAATGGTAACAAACAGTATTCAAAAATATTATCATCTATAATCAAAAGGTTAGCTGGTCCCGCTAAACTAATTTTTTTATCTCCACTGCAGTATGCACTGTCAATGTTTCACCACATCTAACATACTGTTCGTTAGTTTCTCCAATTTTTTACAAATATATGTATGCAATTATTATTATGGTTTACTAAACCATTGTGAATTTCACAACCGGAAATTTTACAACAATCTTTTTTCTATATGTGTATTAGAGTTAATTTTGAAAATTTGATCTGTGGATATCATCATTTTTTTAAAGGATTTAGGGGAGCTAAAAAGAATGCCGGTATTTTTTTTGGAAAAATTTTGACTCCTTGGGGTGGTTCAAAGCATTTGAAATGGCGGATTTTGTGCTGACTTTTCTGCAGAGAAAAAACGGCTGAATATATTGCAAATCTGATTTCACCAGTCGATTCTACAGCAAAAAATAATACAATGGCCTTTTTTCAAACTCTTAAAAAAAGTTCCAAAAACACACCACAGAGGGCGGAAATATAAGGTTTTTCCATATTCTTTTAAATTTCATTTTTTAAATATGCACAATTAAAGAGCATTTTTAGCTTAACAAAATGGTACCAAATTTTCCGTTCTATCACAACCCGTTAAAAAGTTATAAGCTCTCAAAAATGGGCAAAAACACGTTTTTTGAGAACTTTGACCTCAATTTTCTCGAAAACATGACGTGATAGAAAAATTTGAAAACTAGATTCAGAATCAGCATCGAAATGTTAATGTTTTATGATCCCAGAATATCATCCAAAAACATCACAAAAAAATGCTCTCAATAATGCACAAAAATGAGTTTTTTGTGAACTTTGACCTCAATTATTTCAAAAACCAGACGTTACGGAACATTTTGGAAACCAGATTTGGAATCAGCATTGAAAGGCAAATCGAAAACGAGTGTCCAGACCGCTGACCCATCCAAAAATTTTTCAAATTTCGGTCAGTGTTTTATAATTTTACCATTAGAAAAAAAAACTTTGAAGCCTTATAACTTTTTAATGGGTTGTGATAGAAAGGTGCTTTTTGTACCAATTTTCTTAGCAAAAACTGCCTCTTCATCGTGCATTATTAAAAAAATTATTTAAATTTTTTTTAAAAAACATCGATTTTTCCGCCCCCTGCTGAGGGTTATTGGAACTTTTTTTAGGAGTTCAAAAAACTGCTATTGTATTAATTTTTGCTGTAGAATCGACTGGTGAAATCCGATTTTCAATATATTCAGCCGTTTTTTCTCTGCACAAAAATCAGCTCAAAATCCGCGATTTCAAATGCTTTGAACCACCCCAAGGAGTGAAAATTTTTTCAAAAAAATACCGGCATTCTTTTTAGCTCCCCTAAATCCTTTAAAAAAATGATGATATCCGATAAACAGATAAAGTGATATAGTCACCAAACGAACTCTAATGTGTATATATTTATTTTCTTGGCCAATATATTAGAAAACTATAAAACAAAATAAAAAAAGGAAAAGGAAAATAAATAATTTCTTTAACCCACATAACTACAACAAAAAAAAAAATAATAATAATACTTGTGGTAATTGATAATAATCATAACGTTTCCATATAAGTATTTCAGACTTAAATATATAAAAAAAGGAAACAAAAAAGAATAATAATAAAAAATAAACGGTAATAAATATAGGTCTTGGTCAGTGTTCTAGTATTTTTTCCTTTATTAAAAAAAATATATTTTTATACATATAGAAATTGCAATTTCTATTTTTTTAAACTTATACTTATTTACTGTTCAAACAATAGTTGACAATGACAGCGTTTCCGTGATTTTTGCTGATTTTTTTCTATTTTTTTTAACAGTGGTAAAGCTGAGAAAAAATAACAAAAATATGCTATATCTAAATTACAATTGGAAAAAGTTTTAGTAAAATCTGATTTTAAAAAATTGAATTCGTAAATACACTATTAAGGGAAGTCTCCCTGGTGTCACCCGCCGATCATTATGGAATTGGTTTTGTTTTGTAGAGCAGGAAAAATAAAGGGACACGTATTTTTTGTAGCGGCCAAAATTCATATTCAAACATGCAAAATTTTCGTCATATTAAGTAAAATACCAAAATTATAGGACATTTTTGCTAATAAGTCAAAAATAATAACTTTTTTGGCACGCTGTTTGCACCACAAGATAGGTATTGTTAATACCTTAAATCTGATACCTAATATGCCAATTTTAAATTTGACTAAATAGGCGTAAATCGTAAAAAACTGAAAAATATCAACTTCCCCCCGCCCCCCCCCCCCATACAAATCGACAAAAAATTGTTAAAAAAATTTTTGTAATTTTTTTTTGTTAAATTGATATAAAAAATTTATTTTGAAGAAAAAATTCTTTTTTTGATAAACAAATTGTTGGAAAATACCTTTCGGAATCCAACTCTGTTCGCATATATTAACCAGCCGCCGAATTTAATCATTTAGCTTTTTTGATATATGTAGGATGAGGGATGATAATGTTGGTACAATTGTACTTTTTTGGTACATTTTGATCTTCAAAAGTACCGTGATACTATCGCGACTCATTTGGTGCAATTTAAAAATTTCGCATTTTTTTTTTATTTTGAGAACGTATAGCAATTCGTACTGTCTACTTTTTCATTGCATTGATGATGCACAGAAAATCTTCAAATAAGCTATTAGTAAAGCATATTTTATCAATTAAATTATTAGCATTAGAAAATGCATAATTTTTCTGTGGCGCCATATTACATTAATAGGAAGATTTTGGATGAATCTAATAAATCTAGCGTTGACAGATATTGATTTTCCCGAATAAAAATGTACATTTTGATTTAATAACGCGTCATTACGTGTGTAACGCATCGAAATATCGGTACATATATTACTGTCTGTCCGTCCGTCTTCTATCTGTGAAAGACACTAATCAGTACAAAATAAGAATAACTATACTCCTGAAGTTTGTCACGAATGTGCTAATTGTTGTAGGCTGATCAAGTGGATAAATGAGGCAAATCGGACAAGGGAGAAAATATCTTCCCTGAAAAACTGAACCAACCCTTGAAAAATCTTTATATGTTATAGGGGATTTGTACTTTTGTTAAGTACATGAAACATTTTTATGTCAGAAGAAGTTTATGGTCCTGCACACATGCTCAGGGCACCAGAAAATTTTATTTTTCGGTCCGTTCCTTTTTTGGCGTGGATACAAACATTAATTTTATTAATTTTATAATTTTAAGTGCGAAAATCATAATAAATGAATTTGTTAACATTTACATATAGAGGGGAAGGTGTATTCAAATGTCCCCCAATTCACCCCTCAAATAAAAGGATCTGTAAATTTTTAAACATTTTGGAAGGCGAACACTCTCACTTGTTTTTGTAAAGTTAAAATAAATTAAACTAAGGATGTACCTTTAGGGTCCATAAAGTACAATTTGTTTTGTAGGTTGGTACAAAATTGAAAACCCAATTTATCATCCCTGTGTAGGATAGACTGGTATTTTTCTCTATGGCAATTATTTTTTTCTCCGGGCATTTTTTTATTCTATTAGACATAACACTTATGTGCTGGGAAACCAAAAATATGCAGTATCATGTTTTTTCCTGTGCATTTTATTGATAAATGGGTAAGGTATTTATCCGTTTCAAAAGTTTTTAAGAAATCTGGCATCGATTTGTTAGAGCATATTTTTGCATATTTTAGCCTTAAGAGAATATTTTGCATATTTTAGGTTTAAGAGCATATTTTAACATAAGAGCATATTTTTAGAGCATATTTTCAATTTTAGAGCATTTTTTTTTAATTTTTAGAGCATTCTTTTCAAATTTGTTTTATGACAACATTTATTTTTAAATTTTTCATCCAAATAGGACGTTTTTTCCAACAATCACGGAATTGTGACGATTGATTCCCCTTTGGCCTGTTCTTGCTTCATATCGGTATATGAAACTATGTTTTCTTTAGATCTGGGTATATTCACTCGAGTAAAAATGTTTAGATATATTTTTATATATCACGCCTTATCCGAGATTTAAAAGATCTTACTCGGATCAGTACTGATCCGAAATTTGAAAGATCAGTACTGATCCGAAAAATGGATCGCTAAGATTAGATCAGTTTTAATCGGACGGATACAATGTTATCCGAAAAATGGGTTTATATAATTAGATAAACCCATTTTTCGGATGAAATTGTACCCGCCCGATTAAAACTGATCTAATCTTAGCGATCCATTTTTCGGATCAGTACTGATCCTTCACATTTTTACTTGGGCAATAACTTTGTAGAAAATATTAAGGCAAATATTTGTGTAGAACATATTTAACTCTCTAACTACCTCACATAACGGTATTTTGAGGGTCTATTCTCTAAGATATTGTAAAAAAACACCGCAAAAAAGGGAACGACATTTTTTTAAGAGCATATTTTTATTGTTTTTAGAGCATATTTTTCGTTTTTAAGGGCATTTTTTAAGCGCATAAAACGTGTTTTTTAGAGCATATTTTTGTTTTCCCTGCTTATGTGGTACCAATTTGAGGCCATTCTAAAAAAATTAACCGGTGGCGCTCGGCAGAAAAATTTTTGACTTTTAAATAATTAAAAAAAAAAAAAATTATATCATTCGACACACGAAACTAAAAAAAAAAATCTAAAATTGGTTTTACGGTTTTCGAAATATCGCTATTTGAAATTTGCCAAATATTGCAGATTTTGCTACGTTCAAGAATTAAAAAAAAAAATCTGAATATTTCATTCCGTTGACTATTTTAAAGAGCTTGAGACAATCTTTCATTTAAAACAAATTTAAGACAAATCCGATCATTTTAACCCGTGACGCCCTTCGATCAAAGTTTTGGACTTTTGGTAAATTTACATCAAAATTTCGGATTTCTGAAAATCAAAAATTAAAAAAAAAGTCATGCGTTACATTATTTTTATTAATTTTGGCATGCTGAATATGAATATCAACAAATTTCTGAAATCGGTTGAGCGGTTTTCGAGATATCGCCATTAAAAATTTTTCAAAGAAAATTACAAATATGGCGGGTTTTTCCTGCGTTCAAGAAATTTTATCAAAATATATTAACATTTCTTTACCTTGACCCTTTCATGGCGCCCTTCGATCAAAGTTTAGAGTTTTTGGTGAAAAGTTTCTAAAAAAACAAAACTTGTATTTATCGACTTCACGGGCTTAAATGATCGGATTTGGCTCAAATTTATTTTAACTTACAAAGTTATTATATACATTGATAGTCAAGCGGCATTAAAGGCATTGGGAAATAGGAATATACGATCTAGGGTAGTCAGCCGTGGTCGCCAAGAGCTTCAGGCTCTTATCGAACAACACTCTTTAAGACTGTGCTGGGTTCCAGGTCATACAAATATTCTAGGGAATGAAAAAGGGGACGAGCTAGCTCGTATGGGCGCCATTCTACCATCCAACGCAATTAGGACCGATGTACATCTGGGCCTGGATGCTATTTACATGGAGATCAGGCAAAACTTTGAACGCCAAGAAGATTCAAAATGGGAATGCAGACATGACTGTATCCAAACAAAGGCTCTGTGGACTCGCGGCGAAAAGCGTGTTCAAAAAACGCTTTTACATATGGAAAAGGCAGATCTAAGGAAGTATGTAGGTATAATAACAGGCCACACCGGCTTGAAATGTTATTTGAAAATGTTAAAATTAATTGAGGATGACTTGTGCAGATGGTGCGGGAACGTAGAGACAATGGAATATTCACTCCATTATCTTTGTCAGTGCCCTGAACTATCTCGCACTCGATTTAATTGTTTTGGCTCTTATTTCTTTCAGAATGTGGAGGAACTAAGAGGGATCAGCCCATGGAAGATGTTAAAATCAAGCTAAGTAAATTTGATGAGACGCACCCGAAAGCCCAACACCCCACAACAATCCCCCCTTCCTCCCCTTAAACACCCCCTTTTTATGAGGTATCACAATGGATCAGGATCTGGTCTTGTGGACATTACGTCAACCTCTTAATCTAACCTAACCTAACTTAGTAAATGAAAGATAATCTCAAGCTCTATAAAAGGGTCAGGGCAACGAAAATTTGAGACTTTTTTTTTAATTTATTGAACGTAGGTAAAACCGACATTTTCACAAATTTGAAATGGCGATATCTGGAAAACCTATCTACCGATTTTAAATTTTTTTTTGATATTCGTGCTCAGCGCATTGAAATTGACAAATGTGATATCTGGAAAACCGATGTCGAAACATATTTTTTTTTCGTTTTATTTTTTTTTTTTAATTTTTCAAAAATCCAAAACTTTAACTTTGGACAAACAAATTTGGCCGATTACTTTGGAAATTCGATAGTTAAAAAACCGAAGAAAGTAGGAGTTTTTTTTTTTAAAAAATCCGTCAAAACTTGTTGAATTTGCATGAATTTGAACAAAAATGCAGAAATTCAGTTTTATACAAAAGCAGTTGTATTTCATTATTTCGGGTGTGTCGAATGTTAAACATACAAATATAACTGTATTTGTATAAAACTGAATTTTTGCATTTTTACTCAAATGAACACAACTATTACTTTTTCCAACGGAAATTTTAAAAATACATCTTATTTGTAATATAAAGCGAGAAATGAATGTAAAATTTTTTTTTTTTTCTTTCTGAAATTTTTAATAAAATTCACTTTTTTCATGAAATTCGGTAAAATTTATATATCGATTAGGCAATAAGGCAATTCTGGAGATATTTTTGCTTAATTACAAAAAAAAAAATTGAAACGAATTTCAATCAACAAAAACGCGGATTTAATCAATTTTTTGATTGAAATTCCTCCAATTAAAAAAATTGTTATACCAATCATCAAATTGTAGGTGATTGAATGAAAATTTTTTCAATCAAACACTTTTTCGATTTTGATCAAATGATTGAAAATTTTTTTATTTATAGTCAATCAAAATATTGATTGATTTAACAAATGAATTGTAAGCTTATGACAAAATTATCAAAAAATTTATATTTTTTGCTTTTCATTATGTTGCTAAGAACAAAAAAAGTAAAACCCGATTATTTTGTATATTTTTGAATTAATCTATTCAAATAAATTAGAGTCCCCGCACAACAATGTCGCGGTTGACGGCGGTTGACGGTTTCGGTCACAAGAGAGTATAGGCGCAAAACAAAGGTGGCAGCGGGAAATTCAGTTAGGCGTTGATATTTACACTATTTTTCACTTTTTCGACATTTTTAATTAAATTTTATTGTTTTTTTTATTATCAATTTGATTTTCTTTTATTGTTTCGTTTTCTTTTTTGTTTTTTTTTTTTGAATTTTAAATATTTTTTTTTTTAGAGATCACATTTTTTTGTTTACTTTATCGAAAATAATCGAAATATTTATAAAATTGTGGCAACATTTTCATATCAAAAATTAAAAGAGAGAGAGAAACCGACACAAAAAAAATTGATTTTATTCAAGCGGTTTTCGGTCGAGCGTTTTTTCTTGCCAAATTTGTATGAAAAAAACGTCACCGACATTGTTGTGCGGGGACTCTTAAAGCGAAAAAAAATCTTGTATATTGAAAATTTGTAATTCGACAGCTAAAGAAAATAACAAAAATGTTAATCAAAATATTGATTGACTCATTTGAATTTTGTTGATCAACAGATTTAATTGAAAATTGTTTGCCAATAATTTTTTTTGTGTATTAATTAATTATTTTTACTACATTATTAACAAGTTTAACCTTTGAAAAGGTAGCAAAATCTCGAAAACGGTTATACTTAAAATCTTGTGGACTTAATTTTCGGATTCTGTGTAAGATTTTACGTGGAAAATCAATGCAAAATGTCGTGGATCGCATTTTTTTTTTAATTTACTTTTAAAAGAAGAGATCAAATGGAGTAAAACTGCATTTGCAGTTTTTCATTTCGTGATCCCGTTTCCTTTTAAAAGGGCTTAAACATTTTTAAAGAATACATTTTGTAAAATAATTCTGTAATATTTGTACTTATCCAAGGATACCACTGGTAATGGTAAATGAAAGAGGAGAATCTCCCCTAATGTTTCCATTTTTTTTATTTTGCCATATTAGGATAAAAGGATGTGAATAAAGTCCTTTGAAAACTTTATCAAAACATTTTGTGGAAAATTTTGAATTATATTGAAGGGTAAAGTTTTGAAAGGTTGTAACTAAAATCCTTTTTCCTTATATGTAAATATAATAAAATAGGAAAATTAGGGAAGATACTCGTCTTTCATTTACTACCACAAGAGGCATCCTACGACAAGTATAAATATTAAAAAAATATTTTATAAAATGTTATCCTCTAAAACTTTGAAGTCCTTTTAAAAGGAAACAGGATCACGAAATGAAAAACTGTAAATGAGGTCTTACTACATTTAGTCTCTAGGTTTAAACGTATATTATCCAGTTTGTATTAAACGACTTTTTTTAATTTTTTCGGACGGTTTTAGAGATATTAATTTGTTTTGTTTCACTGTATCTTTGTTGGTGTATTGTTTTTTTTTTTTTTTTTTCTTTATACATATATTTGTATGTATTTGCGATTTCTATTTGGTTTGTGCTTATCATCCTATTTAAGTCAAGTCTACTTGTGGTTGTAGTAGTAGATTGCAATAATTATAGTGGGAACAATACCATCATGTTGTTTTTTTTTTTTTCTTTTTGTTAGAATAAAATATTAGTTTTCTGTTTTTTTTTTTTGTTTGTTTTTTTATGATTATTATTGTTATTGTTTGCTAAAGTTAGTTTTATTTGTTACTGTAGTTAGCAAGTTAATGATGATTATATGGCAAAGTATGTACGGAATAAAAGAAAAAGATAATGATGATTTTGACTTTAAAAAAAAAAATAAAAGAAGTTTATTGATAAAACACTTTTTAATAAGTACAATAAAACTAACAGAAAAAAAAAAATAACAAGGGTTGTTACTTGCAATTTGGAGTTGAAAGTGGAGCAATGTTAGAAAAACTAGTTTAAGCTTTTAATGAAACAAGGGAAAATTTATAGATTTTTTTAAACTAAAAACAGAAAATTTTAAAAATTTTGTATTTTCAGAAAAGTTATAAAGAATTCTACTTAACATTTCAAAATCAATGATTTTTATTGGAAATTGTCCCAGAAGCAATCGTTGTTCAGAGCAAGTAATAGAAAATTTTGTTGCGATTACCATAGAATACATTTAAGAATCAATTGTAATAGAAATCTGTTCAAAAAATTTTCCTTGGTTATTAACATCACATGCTAGTCGTCACCTTAGACGTAACAGCCACCACAATGTTAGAATATGCTTAGAGAAATAGTCGTTTTGTGTCCTATTACTACTGTGTTTTACATCTGAGTACTTCCTTTCCGTTCCAAATAATCGGTTCCAGAACGCATCGTACTACCCCGCAACCGATTCTACTTAACATTTCAGAATCAATGATTTTTATTTGAAATTGTCCCAAAAGCAATCGTTGTTCAGAGCAAGTAGTAGAAAATTTTGTTGCGATTACCGAAGAATACATTCAAGAATATATTGTAATAGAAATCTGTCCAAAAAAATTTTCCTTGGTTATTAACATCACATGCTAGTCGTCACCTTAGACGTTACAGCCACCCCAATGTTAGGATATGCTCAGAGAAATACTCGTTTTGTGTTCTATTACTGCTGTGTTTTACATCTAAGTACTTCCTACAGCAAGAAATTTGTAACTGTTTACAACAAATACAAAATTCAATTTTTAGAAATTTATCTGCACTTTATCTTTCTCTTATATCTCTTATATATTTTACGCAAAGATTCGTTTTTAAAAGTTTCTATCTATCAATAGACAAGTTTGTTTTGTTTATAAAATTTTTATTCTTGTTAATTTCTGCTTAAAATTATTATTTAAAATTTTTAAAACAAATTTAAACAAAAAGAAAATAAATTTTCTTTTTTAAACCATCAGTTCAGAGGTACACTCAAAATAATTACTCTGTTAAAAACTCTGTAAAATGACTGTAATCTCAATTCGACAGATATTTGACAAAGTTATCTGTCGAAATACAGATTTTAAGAATATACTTTGTATTTTCTTGTAACCGAAAAACAAAATTTTATCTGTAATTTGACTTTTTACTTTGTATCTCTATTTTACAGATAATAAACAGAGTTTTTTGTTAAAATACAGATTTTATAAAAAACTTGTGTTTTTTTTCTCGTAACCAAAATACAAAATTTCAACTGTAATTTTACTTATTGCTCTGTAATAATAAAACCAGGTAAATTTTACAAGGATGTCGTGTAAAATTGGAGTACTCGTAAAAAAACTTTCACAAAAATAAAAAAAAAAAAGTAAATTTAGATTTTGGAAGCATTAAAGCGGGTAAATTTACTCGATGGCAGTTTCCAATTGTCAACACTACTTGCACATTAAGGAAAGATAAATTAATCAGAAATCAAATAGTAAATAAAATAGTCAAATTCTGGTCGCTTTTATCAATATTTTACAGATAATTCTGTAAATTTACAGTTTTTTTATCGAAATCATTTTACAGAGTTTTCTTCGTAAAATAACAAAAAATCTTGCTGGTTGGAAATCTATGGTATTTTCTGCTGGCTCAGCAGAGTATCTCTGTAATTTAACAGAGTGATTATTTTGAGTGTAGTTTTTATGTTTAGTTTCACTCCATTCAAACAATTTATTATCTTAGAAATGAATATTGTTTTGGTTAAACACCTGCTGTGTTTAAGTGTGTTTTGCTTTTTTTTCTCTCAGAAAATATGACATAAAATTTTGAAAACAAAACATTTCAATTTAAATAGTAAATTAAAACCAGAAGAATATTTTTCTAATATAAATGAAAATATAAGAACATAAATGCATTTCATTTATAACACAAAAAATATTTGTTTTTTTTTTTGACACAAAAATTTTATAAAATTTATGAATTCTATGGCAAACATATTTTTGTATTGCTAAATCCTTTAGATGTTTTTCACAAAAGAAAATAGCATTTTTAAATTTAACATAAATAAATTTTCTTAAGGAGTCTGTACTCCAGGTCGAAATTTTCTGTTGTTAGTATCGGCATTTATTAATATTTTTGGAGACTAAACAGAACCAGAGTGCCCAATTTGTTGATAAAAAAAAGTAAACTTTTTAAAAATGTAAAACAAAATTAAAAAAATTTGCACTTCTTGTTGCATAAAAATGTTGTATTTGTTAAACAAAAACACAAAAAATCATGTATAAAATTTGTATTTTTCAGAGGTTGGTTAAGTTCTTCAAGGGGAAACTTTTTTTCCCCATGTTTGATTTTGCTCTTTTACGAACTTAACCTGCCTAGGAACATAAGACATATTCGTGCCAAATGTCGGGAGTCTAGCTCTTTTATTTTGGACTGCATCGTGTTAACTACAGACGGACGGACGGACAGACAGACGAACGGACGGATAGATGGACTGACGGATGAACGGACGGACGGACATCTCCAGAATGTCTTACAATCGATAAATATATAAATATATAAATATATATACTTTATGGGATCCTAGACCGGTATTTTGATGCGTTACACAGGGAATGACAGTACTCACTCTGTCTGTAGTTGGAGGTTATTAAAAGACTATTGCAAAGAACATAGTTTGTACAAAAAATTGCTAAAAAAAATATAAACCAATTTTGTTAAAACAAATGGTAAAAAAAATTAGTTAAAAAAACAAGTAAAAAAGTCAAATTCGGCCTTGCCGAATGTAGTGATACCCTCCACAATTTCAAAAAGATTATTGTAAGAAACTTTATTTAAAAGGAAAAAAAGACCCAAAGAAATAATTGGAATAACTGGAAAAAACTATAAAAATTGCTTGTGTTTAACATTGTGTTAATGAAATCTCTTCTAGTAAAACCACAATATTGTCGTCGTTGAACTCAATGCTATTGTGACGCATCTCGTTAAGTGGTGTGTCATAGTTGTTACGAGTGTAACGTGGTGTTTCAAAAACCTCAGGTTCGAATCCCACAGCAGACGAATATAATAAAAAAAATTTTCTATATAGAGATAATATAACAATTTTTCAAAAAATGTTAAACATATATGAAGGTTTCTATTTCAAACGTACCACGAAAAAAAAAATGTTTTTGGATCAAAGTCAAACTTTGAGAGCTTATTGCCCTATATGAAAGTAACAAATCGTGGAACAAAAGTTTTCGTTTTTCGGAAAAATGGACGAGATAGGCGTGGTCAAACATGGTAAAATTGAGCAATTTTTGCATGATGTCGCTTTATATTTAATTTTTTCTACAGTAACTCAACGATTCTGAAATTTTCGAAACACATTTATTTTATAGTGTTTTGTATGGGCTATCGATTGGCATTATTAGTTTTTGGAAAAAATTCAGAACTATGTCTGCATTTTTCAAATGAAAAATAAAAATCGATGTAGCAAAAAAGACGCCATTTTTAATTTTTTTTAAAAAAATTTTAAATTAAAGTTCATTTCATTCTATACATCATATCAAGTTTTCAGAGAGCAGTTATTTTTGGTTTTCGAGAAAATTGGCTTTAAAGTTTAAATGTCTTATTTTATTTTCTATATCACTCATACGCCACGATACATTTATTTTTGCACTTACCAAAAACTTGTTTAATTCTGTTTAGATAACAGATTTAGAACTGATTTGTCTTATTTATAGGAATTCTACTGTTTTTTTGTTGACCAGAGACATACAATGCCATCGCTTACTCGTCTTCTGTGTAATAAGAATGACATTTTTTTTGAACTTTAAAATCTTTGAAATGATGAAGAAGGTTTGTAAAATTTTTGAAGTGCAGACTTTAAAATATTTTTTGGAACTTGTCTGCTTCTGATATATTTTAAATTTTTAGTTGTAAGGCAATGTGTTTAATATCAGAGTATTCTTAAAAAATAACAACGACTGTGAATATTGTTGCCTGGATTTATTCCAGTAAATGGCTAAGCGGCGTCCCAGAATTTCAACAATCATAAGGCAAAGATCACTTCTGAAATATTGTAATTTTATTGATATTGAATGCAACCTTGATACGAAGAATCTTGAAAAACAGTCGAATTCTTATTAAAAATATGACAAATCAATAGAATCCGGCCGAAACCAGTTTTTCGAGGCCAAATCGAAACCGAAACCGAACCAAAACCGAAACTAAAAAAAATTAATGCCTGGCTGAATACAATTTTTATTTATTTCTTTTTTAAAATAAATATACAGCACTTAATGTTTTTAATTCATCGGAATTGTTTTATTTATTAAAAAATATATATATATTTAAAAACTTACAAAAAAATCATATTTAAATAAACTTAAAAAAAATTGTTCATTAAATCTGTAGATTAAAAAAAAAAATAATTTGAACTGTAACAGTAACACGTTAATTGGAAATCCTTGTTACATTTTTAAAATGAACTGAATCAAGTGTAATGATACTCGAAATTGAAAAACTCACCAACTTTTTTATATATTTTTTAAAATACTAAAATTTTGCCGAATACCGAATAGAGGCCGAAACCCCATTATTCGGCCGAAGTCGAGACCGAAACCGAATATTCGGTTGGACTCTCCAAATCAGCTCTAAATCAATTATCTAAATAGAATTAAACAAGTTTTTGGTAAGTGCAAAAATAAATGTATCGTGGCGTATGAGTGATATGGAAAATAAAATAAGACATTCAAACTTTGAAGCCAATTTTCTCGAAAACCAAAAATAACTGCTCTCTGAAAATTTGATATGATGTAGAGAATGAAAAGAACTTTAATTTAAAATTTTTTTAAAAAAAAAATTAAAAATGGCGTGTTTTTTGCTACATCGATTTTTATTTTTCATTTGAAAAATTCAGACATAGTTCTGAATTTTTTCCAAAAACTAATAATGCCAATCGATAGCCCATACAAAACACTATAAATTAGATGTGTTTCGAAAATTTCAGAATCGTTGAGTTACTGTAGAAAAAATTAAATATAAAGCGACATCATGCAAAAATTGCTCAATTTTACCATGTTTGACCACGCCTATCTCGCCCATTTTTCCGAAAAACGAAAACTTTTGTTCCACGATTTGTTACTTTCATATAGGGCAATAAGCTCTCAAAGTTTGACTTTGATCCAAAAACATTTTTTTTTTTCGTGGTACGTTTGAAATAGAAACCTTCATATATGTAATAATATAGGATCACTGATGAAGCTAAAGTGCAGAAACTATGCATAGTCTGATTCAGAAATTGTTACTGTATTTACAATTTTTAGAATTTGAAAAAAAGTTATTCAATTATCAACTTCACATTTTCAAAAAGGAAATTACTTTTGAAAAAAAAAAATTTTTTGAAAAAAAATTTCCACGAAAAAAAAAATTTTGGTAAAAAAAAAAATCCGCGATTTTTTTCTTTTTTTGTCAAAAAATATGTTCGTACTTGTTTAAATACCATTTGGTGTTCAATTATGTTCTCATATGTCAACCAGAAGCCGAATTAAAGCATTTTGTATTTTTAGGTTATGTTGAATGTACTGAAATTTTTGAGGTGTGCTTACATTTTCGTTCATAACTTTTGAACCGCTGAACCGATATCGCTCAAATGCAATACCAAACTTCTAGGGAGAACTTCCAATAAATATGTTAAGTTTCAGTCATCTCTATGCAATATTTTGTCCGTGACAGCATTTTCCACAGACAGACAGACGGACAGACGGACATCGCTAGAATGTCTTAAAATCGATCCGGCATCATGAATATATATACTTTATGGGGTCCCAGATCGATATTTCGATGAGTTACAAACGGAATGACAAACTTATATATACCCTCATCACTAAGTGGAGGGTATAAAAAAAAAATCGGCGGAAAAAAATGTTGGTAAAAAAAAAAATTCACAAAAAAAATATTTGTACTTGTTAAAATACCATTCGGTATGCAAATTCGTTCACATATGTCTACCAGGGAGTATGAGCTCAGACATTTAAAATCCAAAATGGTGGATCCAATATGGCGACAAATTTAAATTTTTTCTATGTTGTCTGTTTAAACCTAAAACATTCCTCTTTTGGCTTTTATTAGAAGATTTTAATAAAAAATTTCCCTTATAAATGCATCAATTAGTTAAGTGGCACATTTAAGATGGAACTTTTTTATTTCTAATTAGATTTTGCCATCCTACTAGCTATCGCCTAAATGTGCCCGTTTAAATGCGTTCTCAGCTTTAATGTTAAGCTAAAATGTTAAGCACTAGAAATGGACGCTGGTCACGTGAATTACAAGTGATTGAAAGTCCAGCTACTCAAGTGAACGGGAGTCAAATGTTTTGTTCGTGAGTGATAAGTGAGTAAGTGAGTGAGTACATTTTTGACGTGAGAGATTCGTAGCGAGTGCCACTTTTTTCCGTGATTCAAAATCATTTAATTGTATTGTTTCAGTTTTATTTAAAGCTTTTACAATTTTTTCGTGTTGTAAATCGGTTTAGTGCGAAATTAACGATTGCCAATATAAAAACTCCTCTTGTTTTTTTTTTATTTTGCGTAAAAATGTCGTGATCGTATTTGAAATTCCCGTGAGTGTAAAAGCGTAAGTCACGCTGGAATACGAGTCACACGTGTGTTGTGTTTTGTTTTCTCAGTTGAATAGTGAGTGAGCGTGATTAAAAGAAAACCTCTGAGTAAATTGTTAATTTTTACGTGAGCGTTAGTTAACTTGAATCGAAATTCACTTACGTATCCATCTCCAGTTATCACGCCAATGTTGCCAAAGTAGGGCATTTTTATTATTTTTATTTAATTTTTTGAAAAAAATTAAAAAAATTAACTGTTTATAGTTTATTTAAAAAGTTTTACGTTTTATCGTTTTTTTTTTTTCAAATAACTATTTCTGTTCTTTGTTTCAAAAATAACAACATAAAAATAAAGAATTCCATTGGAAATTCAATTTTTAAAGTCATTTATTTTGTTCTTTTAGTAAAAATAAGTGATTCTTTAATTTTTAAGGATTTGTGTACGTTATTTACTTTTAAATTTTTGACATTTTTTAAATATAAATCATTAGTTTTTACCTACTTTTGTGGGTAATTTTTATGTAGAAAAAAAAATAAAAAAATTATATATAAAATTATAAAAACATGTTTGTATCAAGTGGTTTGGCACGATGGGTAGAGTGTTTTTCCATTATTAATTTTTAATGTTTCCGTAGGTATTTTTTTTGAATTTGTTGGATTCATTTAATTTTAATGTTTTTGTAGGTTATTTTTTAGAATTTTTTGAAAAATAAGGACGTTATTTTTTAATGTTCAATGTTATTTATTTTAGAAAATTTTATTAACAGTAAAAATAAATGTTGATCTTTGTTAAAACAAATAAATTACTGGGATGGTTTTGAATTGTTTTATCACTTGTTTAAATATTTTTTCATTTGTTTTTGCCTAAAAAATATTTTGAGTGTAGATAAAATATTTTTTTGGAAAAAGTCTAAGATTCTGAAAAATTTTCTGAGACACTTTTCATAAATAAATAGACTCAGGGTTAAAAAAAAATTTCCTATAGAAGAAGCCACAGATTTCTTACACAAAAACTCACCTTTTTTTTCCAAAGAAAAATTATCAAATTCTGAGATATTTTTCCAATTCAAAAAGCTTGATATTCTAAGATATTTTCCCTTTAAGAAAAGTCCCTTTTTGAGACATTTTTCTTATAGAAATGTTCTCAGATTCTGAGAGTCTGATTTTCAGAGACAATGAGAAAAAGATTTAGATTCTGAGACATTTTTCATATAAAAAAAAATAATAATTTTGAGACACTTTCTTGAAATCACAAAAAGAATTTTTTTTTATACAAAAATACTCAAATTTTTCCTATAGACAAATTCATATATTTTTTCAACAAAAATATTAGTACAATTTCTTCGTCTTTCTAATTCACATTGTGGATAGAGTCGAATATGTATTAATGTTTTAGTTTGTGCAAAAACGATTTGTCATTAGACTCATTTGCTACTTTGTAGTATATCGTTTCTATTTTTGCTAAATAATCTTGACAATGGAATCTTGACAAATTCCGAAACACGTGTCGATTAAGTCTTGCAAAAATGACCAACATAAATAAATTTAAAACAAAAAATAATTTTCTTGAAAATTATACTATGAGAATATCATGGTTTTAATTAGTAAAGAAAATAATGACCTCGAGCCAGAATAAACATCCTCACAAAAAAAAAAAAAAAAAAATATTTTTATATTTTTGCCTAAAGAAAAATTTTGAGATCCCAATACATTATCTAGAGAGAAATTTTTTAATTCTTAGACAATCTTCATACAAAAAAATCCTCAGATTATTTTCCATTCTTCTCATTTGTACTTTTTTATGCTTTCTTTTTCCTTTTTTGTTATCCTTTTTTTTCTTTGTTTTTAGGATATGAAAAAATGTGATTAAACAAAATGAATTTTAATTCGAGAACCTCTGCATTTTTTGGTGTTGCACAGTGTAATTTCAAGGATGGGTATTTTTACCTTGGTCTATAACGAATTGCATCTTCTGGTTGACCTGTACACTTTCTTTTCGAGCTCACTGTAAATATAACCTGCAAATTTGTCCTACATTTAAATTTCTGTTGTTTGTCTTGTTTTATTTGCAATAAAAACAACAATAATAATAACAACAACAGCAATAACAACAACTTAAATAACAAAAACTTTCGAATTGAAAATAAGGAAATAGGTTAGCAAGTGCACATGCTGTGCATTGTCATTTATTTAATATTTACTTCACCTGTTTTCTATTTGTTGTTTTTTTTTTTTTTGCATTCTTTAACTTAAGAATGAATGAAATGCTAAAGTGAATGTGCATAACGACACAAAATACCTGTTCCTAGTTTTTTTTTTTGCTTTTTGCCACTTCCTCCCACTCATTGAATTTTATGCTGAATATTTAGGAAATCATTATCTCTTTTATTTTCCTGTACTTGTAGTCAGAGTCCCATTTTGAGTTTAAGTATTAAGTTTGTTTTGTAATAAACAACACAAAAAAACAGAAAGAATGAACTATTCACTGCAACTGTTTTTGGTATTGTAGTGTTTTTATTCCAGATTCTTTAGTTTTTTTTTTTTTATTTGCAATGATGGGAAAGGTGTATGTTAGGTTGGTCATTACGTTTGGAACAGCAAAAGAATCTTACCTTAAAATTAATGGCAATTTTAGATAATGCTTTAACATAAGGCATCACTTTTTAGTTTACTTTAAAAAAAATCAAAGCATACTTCCAGGGATTTTTTGAATGTAGTTGTAATTGCTAGAACACACCTTATTTGCGAAAAATTTAATTTTATGCGAAATTAAATTAAGATTTTAGATATAAATTATTTTTAAGCATGTGGTTTTTTCTCTGCAGAGTTCATCCATTTTCGGCATGTGCGATTACAAAATGTGTATGACTTCAAAACCCAGTTTTTGTCGGTAAAAATTAATAGACAAAACTGCTAAGTATTTTTGTACTTTTGCATTAGATTTTTCTTTAGTTTTGTTTTATATGCCTTATTTACATACAAAAATTTGTGACATTTTTTTCAGATGAGTTTGACTTTAAACATTTTAGTTTTTTTCCTTCAAAGGCTTTTTTCCTATTAACAAGTGTGAGGTCTGTTTTTATTTTTATTTACATAAATTTTAAAGTTTTAATTAGATGCTGAAAATAGCACATAGGTTTAGAAGTAGGACAAGGAATAAAATATTTAAGGAAATCAGCATATCGAGGGCATATATGTATTCAAAACCCTCTATCTAAAAAACACAGTTTTTCAGGAGAGCCAAAAAACTGTTTATTTCGCGTATTGTTAGAGTAATTAAAATTCGATATTCTACAATATTTATCGAAATCAACTGAATTTTTTGCCATCAAAAAGTAATTTTCGTGAAAATGGATGATAGGGGGTTGTGAATATAGGCCCTCGATACTCTTAAGCAATGTTTACACCATACAACTGACAAGGGAAGTATCTCTTCTGTCACCCGCCGATCTTTTGGAATTTGTTTAATTTTGTAGAGCATGAAAAAAATACGTCATTTTTTATTGCGGTCCAAATCCATATTTAGGGGGTGCAAATGAGGGGGAAAGAAACTGCAATTTTTTCAGTTTTTTTAGTTTATCTCCTACATTATTAAAAGAAACCTACTCATGTTACATAAGAAATGAAAGGTCTTTGGAAAACCTATGTCCGTGTGTAAATCACATGTAGAGTTTTTCTTTTCCCGGACTTTTTTATTTCCCGGGAAAGCGGGATTCATTTTTAAATTTCCCGGGATCCCGGGAATTCCCGTAAAAACTAATAACCCAAATTTTTTGTCAATAAAAATATATAAAAACCTTATGAATGCGATAACACTATTAATTATGTTTATTTACACCATAAAAATCTTATTTAGTGCCTTTAAAACAAAAAAAAAAAATAAGTTTCGAGAAAAAAGAACAATTTTTGTTACACAGTTTTTATAAAAAAAAACGGCCCAAATATGTCGAAATCTTTTATCTGTTTTAATAATAAAAATTCATCATTTATTCTAATTCATCTCAGTTCAATTTTACAATTGGTTCTCAACGCTTTGCCTCTAAAACACAATGAAACTGATTCGGAGGAATTTCTCAATTATGTCTTTGAAAGTTAATGTAACTGTTTCAGTGAAATTAAATTATAAGAAAATTTACCAAAAAAAAATTTTAAAAAAAATTTAAAAAAATTTTAAAATTCTGGTTTCTAAAAGAGAAACCCCCCGAGTAAAAAAAAAATGTATGGTAAAACATGTTATCTTATAAAATTATATATAATTTTTTGGATCTGATTTTGATAAATTTCATCCGAAAATTGGCCGCGCCAAAGTTATCTCATAACATCATATAATATATGAAGTTACAGTTTAATATTTGATTGTATGTGATTTCATCCGGAAATTGGCCGCGCCAAAGTTATCCCAAATTATCTATTATCATGATTTTGTATTAAATATGATATAATATGATGTAATTTCATCCGGAAATTGGCCGCGCCAAAGTTATCCTAAAATATCCAATATCATGATTTTATATTAAATTGGATATTATATAATGTAATTTCATCCGAAATTTGGCCGCGCCAAAGTTATCTTATAATATCTGATATCTTGATTTTATAAAAAAATTATTGGATACACTTTTATCCAAAAAATGTTTCTGTTTTTAGATTTATTTTTAGATATAATAATGTCAAACTGAAAATAAATAAAAAAAAAAAAAACTTCGAACGGACGGGGATTAGAACCACAAGTCTTCCGTTTTGTAATCGCAATCTCTACCCTCTAGACCAGCGGACGTTGTTAGCAAATAACAACTTTAAAAGACTTAGTTTTAAATAAATTGATCGTATCTAATTATATCAAATTGATCTAACATATAGTAATATATGATTATATCCAATTAAATATGTTATTCACTTGTACACAATTTTCAAAAAGACTTAGAAAATTTTTGATAAAATTTGCAAAAAAAAAAAAAAAATGGAATGACGTACAGCGCTATTAGGGGCTTCCATGGTAAGCTTAAACAATAATTTTAATGTAGCGGTATGCCTTATTTCCAAGTCATAGGCTTCCAAAGTGAAATAAGACTTTGGCTTATAAATTTGAAATTTTTCATGGAATCAGGAAATCGGAATTAGATTTGAGATCGGGTTCCAAAAATCATTGATAATTTGATAATTTAAACCAAATATAGCTATTATTAACTATATAAATGCAATATAAATTTTTAAAAATGATTGCAAAAATTCAAAAAGTAAAATTTTTTAAGTTCTAAAAAAACAAATGCAATAAAAAAGTGTTTTCCATTTAAAAAAAAAATTAAAAAAATATATTTTTTTCTGGAATCGAACTCGGGTTCCCAAAAATGATAGATAATTTTATAATAAATTAAATATAGTTATATATAACTATATAACAGCAATATAATTTTTTAAAAATGATTGCAAAAATTCAAAAAAAGAAAAATTTTTAGTTCTAAAAAAAATAAATGCAATAAAAAAGTGTTTTCTATTTAAAAAATATAAAAAAAATATTTTTTTTTTTCTGGAATCGAACTCGGGTTCCAAAAAATTATAGATAATTTTATAATAAATCAAATATAGTTATATATAACTGTATAAAAGAAAAATATTTTTTTTAAAATGATTGTAAAAATTCCAAAAATGAAAATTTTTTAGTTCTAAAAAAATTAAACGCAATAAAAAAATGTTTTCTATTTAAAAAAAATAAAAAAAACTTTTTTTTTCTCGACTGGGCCGGGAATCGAACTCGGGTTTCCAAAAATCATATGTAATCTTATATGATACAATAAAAAGTTTTGTATAACCATATATGTTGACACACAAAAATAAATTTTGAAATACTGGCATATATAATTATATATGGCTAGTTGTTTGGTCAAAAAAATATTTTTTTTATACATGATTATATCAAAATATATATTCCATTACATATGCGACCATTTATAAATATATATTGAGTTTAGACGAAATTTGCGTATATATAGTACCATACAAACACAGATATGTTATCGTTTAAGACACATATAATTATATCTATTATTTTTGTTGGAAATTTTTTTAGTATGGAACCATATATAGTTTTAAATGGTATTATATTAGTCATATATAATTATACATAAATTGATACAGGATTTTTTGTTTAGTAAAGTCCTATACATAATTAGATATAAAGTCACGTATAATAATGTATGAAATCGGATTAAGTTTTATGTGCAACGTATGATTACATCTACCATTTATATTAATATATTATGAACAATATAATTTGATATGATTTTATATGACATCATTTAAAAAAATTGGAAAATTTCAAAGTGAGATATAATTTTATACTTTGACTCATATAGTTGTATATGGTCTTATAAAAACATATAAAATAATATACATTTATATAAATTTCTTTTTACTCGGGCCGTTAATTTCAGAGTTATTCCTTACACAGATTTTTTTATCAATTTATAGATTTAAAAAGAATCATGTCCAGAGACATAAATATTTTCTATTGAAACAAATAATCATACTGCTAATTTTTCTAATGCAGGGCTCAGAAAGAAAATTTCTCAGCTTCTGAAAAAAGTATCAGGTTCTGATAATTATATCCTATCGAAGATTTATATATTGTGAGACTTTTTTCATTTCATCTCATTTCGTCTCAGATTTTATGACATTTTTTAGTTAGAAGGTCTCTCTTGGAATAGTTTTTGGGCCCTCCTGGTCCCTGCGTACGTTTCTGCCATCACACAGTGGGGAAAAATTGACTTTTTTTGTCCAATTTTGCCTACAGGTCGCAATTCTGAACCGATTTTGGATTTTCTTTTTTTGTATCTTAGCTAATAAAATTCCTCATCGATCTGTCATGGTGGATTTTTGAAAAATAATTTCGGATTATTTTTTATATTTTCCTAAAGTTCAGAAAATTTTCATTTTTTCAGTATTTTTGCAATAAAAAATGTATTAGGCATGGAACGAATATGCTTTACAGACTAAATTAAAGGTATTGGAACCCCTTATCAACGACGTGATTAGTATTTGAAAATAAATTATTATTTTGGTTTTTATAAACAGACAAAAATTCAAAAATTTTCACTTTTAAAAGCCTATATCTTCAAAAATAATGTACCAATTTCAATGAAATCTTTTTTAGATTAAAGCGTATGTTTTACTTAGTCATAATTGGTACACAAATTTTTTTAAAAAAAATATTTAATTTTTTGCTTAAATTTTACCTTATGATTTTTAGAATTTTAAAATTACTTTTTAGTCTATTTTAAAAAAAAAAAGTTGTTACATTGTAAATTCGAAAAAAAAGAGTTAAACAATTTTGCAAAAATACTTTATTTACCAATAATGGATAAGAAAATGATAAGCTTTAACCTAAAAAAAATTTCATTGAAATTGGTACATTATTTAAAATGGTATAGGTACTTAAAAGTGAGCATTTTTAAGTTCTCACATGTTTATAAAAACCAAAATAATAATAAATTAACAAATGCTATTATTGTCATTTATAAGGGGTTCAAATACCTTTAATTTTATCCATACAGCTTATTCGTCCCCTGCCTATTACAATTTTTAGAGCAAAAATTCTAAAAAAATTTATATTTTCTAAACTTTAAAAAAATATTCAAATAAAACAAAAACAATTTTGAGAAATCCACCATGACAGACCGATGAGGAATTTTATTAGCTAAATTTAAAAAAAAAAAAACTAAAATCGGTTAAGAATTGCGACCTGTAGGCAAAATCGGACAAAAAAAGTCAATTTTTCCCCACTGTGCATCAGTTATGAAGAGTTTTTATAAAATCTCAAAAAAAATCACACACAAAAAATCCAAAGAAGTCGAAAAATCAACAATTTCAAAGAAACAGAAATTCCCGGGAATTCCCGCTCTATTTCCCGGGATTTCGGGATCGAAAATTTACGGGAATTCCCGGGAAATCCCGTCCCGGGAATTCCCGTGAAAAACTCTAATCACATGTCCAAATATGCACAACTTTTCGTCATATTGACGAAAATACCACAATTTTATGACATTTTTGTTATTGTGTCAAAATATAATAATTTTCTTGGGACGTTGTTACCACGAGATAAGTGTTTTAAATACCTTAAATCTGATACTAGATATGAGGCATTCCATACCAAATGTCCAGCGAAAACAAACATGTGTACCGAAACTTCTGAATAGGTTGTATGGATAGCCCTATATGGAATTTAGAAAATTTCGTTTTTGGTTTTTCAAGTTTTCAAAAACTGGGCTTAGGAGGCGTGGTCAAATATTGGAAAAATGGTTAAAAATGTGGCGAGTTGCATTGATTAAATATTTATCACATTAAAACGGAATGCACAACAATTTCAAAAATTTACATTCTTATATAGTTTTCTATCGATAAATTTTTTTTTTTTTTTGGAAAATTTTCAGAACCCGTTCTGAAATTTTCCATTTTTTAAAAAAGTCAATTTATCCAAAAACCAGCCACTTTTTAATTTTTTTTTTTTTTAAGTTTAGATGTTTGTCCATACACACAAAAAAAAAAAAATTTTCGAGAAAATCGCATTTGAATTTTAAATTTCATAACAATTTAGTAATTTGCTTGTATTTTCTTGTTTTAACGTTGCGACACATCATATTTGTTAATTTTGATGTGCTGAGAAAAAAAAAACTAAAATCGGTCGAGCAATTTTCGAGATATCGCTATTTGAAATTTGCAAAAAATGGCGGTTTTTTCCTACGTTCAAGAAATTTTTTTAATTTGAGCCAAATATGATCATTTTAAGCCGTGGCGCCCTTCGATCAAAGTTTTGGACTTTTGGAAAATTTCCACCAAAATTTTGGATTTTTGAAACTGAAAAAATAAAAATAAAATATGTTGCGATACATTATTTTTAATAATAATTTTATCATGCTGAATACGAATATCAAAAAATTTATAAAATTGGTCGAACGGTTTTCGAGATATCGCCATTTAAAATTTGTCAAAAAATTGCAAAATGGGCAGGTTTTTCCTACATTTAAGAATTAAAAAAAAAAAAAAAAATCTAAAAATTTCTTTATTTTAACCTTTCATAGAGCTTGATACAATCTTTCATTCAAGCTTAATTTCAGCCAAATCCGATCATTTTAACCCGTGGCACCCTTCAATCAAAATTTAGGGTTTTTGGTAAAAAGTTTCTAAAAAGCCAAAACTTTGATCGATGGGCGCCACGGCTTAAAATGATCGGCTTTGGCTCAAATTAGTTTTAAATGAAAGATTGTCTCAAGTTCTACAAAACGGTCGGCGGAATGAAATTTTGAGACTTTTTTTTAAAAAATTTCTTGAACGTGAGAAAACCCCGGCATTTTTTACAAATTTGGAATGGCGATGTCTCGAAAACAGATCGAGCGATTGTAATTTTTTTTTTTGATATTCGTGCTCAGCCCATCGAAATTAACAAATATTATGTGTCGAAAGATAAATATTTTTTAAATTTTATTTTTAAAAATTTTTCAAAAATCCAAAACTTTGACCGCTGGGCGCCACGGGTTAATTAAATCCGATTGACCTCAAATTTGTACCACATAAGTTTTAGACCTAGGACAATACAAATTTGCCCGGGTACTTGGGAAAATCGAAAGTTGACAAAAAAATGCCAGTCTAAGGATTCATATGTTTGAATTATCAAAATTTTTATTTTTTCATTAAAATAATTAAATGTGAGTAAAAGATTTTATTACGTTTTTTGTAAGGAATAATTTTGGTCATGTGTCATTTTTTGATATCTCGCTTCCTCTTCGAGATATTAGTACACAAATTTACAGTTACAAATTTATAAGAAACATATTGCAAAAAATATTTTTTTGCAACAAAACCGATCAAATTTAAAGTTAGTTTGTAAATAGAGATGTTTTAATAGCAGCAACAAAAACATCGCAATTGAAAAATGCGAATTTGCAGTTTTATATCATTTTTCCCGAAGCGTAATTTTTGTCTTAAGTAATTTTTTCATATCTTTAATCGTTTTCGAGATAAGATTAAAATGACAATTTTTTGACGTTGGGCCGCGATTTTTTTAAAAACGGCTGTGGCAAGATTTTGATTTTCGTCAAAATATAGTAGTTGTGCACCCCAGATTCATAAATTATTAAGAAAGAGATTTACAGTGCTCACAACTTGTGGTTAAACTTGGTTCAGCCTAGTTGTGAAATACAACAATTTTTATGGTTCAAAAATATTAAGTGCTGTATAATATTAGTTTTTTCTACTTTTTCTAATTTTCTAATCGACATTTTTTACAAGAGAAAATAACTTAACAAAAAATGTGTGACAAATCAGCCACCCTTCAATCAGGTGAGTAAAAAGTTTTTGAAATTGTAAATTTTAAAAAATTGAGTTTTAATTTTTACATAATTTTTTTAAATGCTAAATTTTGAACTTTGTTTTAAATTTTGGTGGGGTTAAAATATTAAGATAAACATTTTTCTTGTATTTTTTTAACAATAGCTAAGTTTACATAGTCTTCTAGTTCAGCCCCTTTTGCATAAGGAATTCTATTTCTTGTTGTGCATCTTTTACTACTTTTCAAAACAACGAGGGTCGTAGTATAAGATTTTAGGACTACGATTTTCATCAGGGATGCCAACTTAGTGCTTTTCGCGCTAGATCTAGTGCTTTTTGATGTATCAAAACGCGAAAATTTTTGGCCTAGTGCCAAATTAGAAAAAAGCACTAACTTGGTGCTTTTTAAATTTTCTGTTGCTGCTTTTAGTGCTTTTTAAAATTAATTTTTATAGCCTCCAAACAAAGTTTGACGGTATACTTACTTTGTTATTTCGAGTGTAACGCATCGAAATATTAGTCAGAGACCCCACAAAGTATATATTTTATTGTTTTATGATCGATTCAAAGACATTTTTTGAATGTCCGTCTGTCTGTCTGTGGAAAGCAGTATGCAGTTCAAACTAAGAGCTAGACGCCTGAAATATGGAACGAATATTTTATTATGGTCAATGACCATTGGTCGTATTAAGTTCGGAAAAAATGGGCAAATCGGACTTAGGGGAAAATGTTTAACCTTGAAGAACTAAACCAAGCTCTAAAAAATACTATTCCTTGAAGGTTTTTTTTTTATTTTGGTTTAATATTTGAATTCTGTTCTGGATGAAGTTCAAAGACTAAATTTGGCTTTTGAAGCGGAAAATGCAGACCATATAAAATTGTACAACGATTTATATCGGTTGCTAAAAATTTTAACCAACAAATTTATCAAAAATTTTGTTTGAATAAAAATATTTTTTTTACTTTTTTTTATCTATTTACAAAAAACATTCCAGTGCTTTTTTACCCTTTTTTCAAGCAAATTTACGCGTTTTCACCCGTTTATAAAATTTTTGTGCGCGTTTTGCTCTCAAATAGTTGGCTTCTCTGATTTTTATGCACTAAAAATTTAAAAATGTTGGCTTAAATTATGCAACAAAAAATCAAAAATATGCAAAACAAATCGATGAAAAAGTTTTATTTTAAATAAATATTGTTTTCAGATAAGAATTTGGATGTATACAGCCGCCCTCGTTATTAACATAATACCCTCGCATACCAATACAATACACAATTATTTTTTTGAAATAAGGACATCGCTCTCGCACTCAATTCCATTTGAGTGCTTTTGTATTGTTCATTTCTATTGTTTATCATATATGGAGTGTAGTGTATTTAACAGTTATGTATGTAGTTAGTTATAGTTCATATGTTAAATATCTGTGATGTACTCGAGTATCTACACCTATTCCTAGAAAAACAAGAATAAAAGACATGATGTTTATGTGGTATAAAATTAAGAAGATTTATAGTGTACCTAATTTCTTTACACTCACAAGAGAAGTCTCCGAATTTTCCATTTTTACTTGTTTTAGTATATAGCATCGCAATTGCTTATCGCATAAGGAATCACTGAGGGACAAGTGTATACCTTTTAACTCGTTGAATGTTTGAAGATTCTATTGTTGTTTTTAAAGACATATGGAAATTATTGTAATTTGAAATAGATGTTAACAATCTGAAAGGTACATGTATAGGTTGAACACTCAAAAAATTTTATGCGTAAAACACAAAAGTCTCGCAAATGTTACTTTATTAATTTTTATTGGTTGCTTGACAATTGTGACAACCTAAGAGATGATACAATTGTTCTTCTCCTAATCCTCAATGAGTTTAGAGTTCAATATGTGTTAATATTTTGGTTCTGGACAAAAGCAATTGTCATTTAAATTTCTCACAAGATCTTGACGAGATCGAAACACGTGTCAGCTTAGTCGTGCAAAAACATTGCCAACATAAATAAATTTTAAAAGGAAAAACAATTTTCTTTAAAATTATTCAATCAGAATATCATGATGAAATAAATAAAGAAATAATACCTCGAGCTAGAATAAACCCACTCAAAATATAATATTTTAAAGTTCATACAAAACAATTTTTATTTTTAATATAAATTAATCAGAATATGAAGAAAAATTACAGAATGAAATGAAAACTGATTTCAATTACGTAGATCGCACATTTAGTTACTTTAATAATTTAATTTTGTAAGAGCACGAAATGTGTTGTAACAATTAATTGTTGAATAATAAAATAACTTATAAGTTATTCTTTTTTGTTTTGTTTAAAATAAAAAAAAAAATTGTAATCGAAAATATTATTTATACAATAGATTAGTTTTGTTAATAAAATTTTTTGAGTGTAATTATTGCAATTTATACTTTTAAATATTCTAAGTGTAAGTGACTAGAAGAGTTTTATGCTCTTATAATCATCAAGTTGAATATAAAAATGGAAATAATTTTTATTCAAGTATACAGAATCTGACTTAAATGGTCATTGATGCTTTAAAAATAATGTGGATCTTAAATGAACAAAAATTATTCCATGAAAAAAAATGCAGCAACTTAATAAATTAAATAATAATGTAAAGAGAAAAACCTCGAAAATGTTTTAGTGGACAATAAATTTGATTTAATATAATATTGTAGTTTGAAGATTTGCAATAGATTTAAGGTTTTTGATAGCAGAGAGATTGGTGTGGAATACCTTACATGACTATCTCCCAACTTGCATCATTACGTATTTTCTTACCCTTTGCCGTATATAAAGCAATTAACAAACTTTTCATAAATAATATTTTGTAACTCCATTTTTAATTTCATATAATGCATTTTTAATTAATATCCATTAACTATCAAGGAGTACATGCAACTATATACATATATTTAATATTTACATGTACATAAGGATCATTCTACAATATATGTATGTAACTTAGTAATAGTAATTTGCCTTCTATGTGCCTTAAGGTACCAGTAATTTAAAATTTGAATCGCAATTTCGATTACCAAAAACTTTTTGTTTTAAAATACATAAATTTTGTTTAACCCATTTTGGATATTTGGTAATTAGTACCCGCTGATCTCAAAAATCCTGTCAAAAAAATTTTCAATGTGCGGTTTTCCCAGAAAAGCCTGCATTCCAACTTTTTAGGCAGTTTTAATATTTGGATTTATTTGCTATTTTATTAATTTATTTCATTATTTTCAAAGTAAATAGTTTCAAAATTATTCAATTTTTTGGAATTTGATAATAAATTAAATCTAGAAAAATTTTAAATTAGTCCAAAAAATTAAAAGCCGAAAATCGGAAAATGCTAAAATTTCGTTTTTGCTTGAAACAATTTCTGTGCTGATTTGCTTTGCATTTAATGGGCATATAAATTGCGGTGGTCAAGCGGGTATATTTTTTTTTTAATTGTAGAAAGATGAGACTTAACATTCATAACCACATTTACCCGAAATTCCTGCTCTTTTATACATAAATATTTTTTTGAAAAAGGTGTTCTCTACTGTTCGAAAAATCGAACAGAGGATCAAAATGGGTTAAGTTGTTTAAATCAAAAAATTATCTTCTACAGTTCTGCAACTAGTTTTCAGCGACTTCTTGTTCTGATTACTCCCACAAATCAAATCCAGTTTTCACAACCGTAAAATATTTCACACACGTTTTTGATCTTCTCGTTACCGGTCATGTGGTTGTCAAACCCATGTTTCGTCGGACTCTTCGTAAACTGTAATTGAAAACACTGTAATTGTCGTTCTTGATTATAAATCTGGGGTATCTCACTACGGTATTTCGATGATACTTAATTAGAAAAAATTGGGTTCAAAATTTACTTCTCAAGATTATATCGAAAACGATGAGAGATATGAAAAAATGACTAACAACAAAACACATTCCTCGAAAAAAAAATTTCTTTATATTTTCTGTAGAAAAATAAGGAATTATAAATATTTGCCTGATTTCCTTAAATTTTATGGGTTTTGTTTAAAAAAAAAATATTTTTGCACTATGTTTTTATACCCTCCAACTTCAGTATGAGGGTATACTCACTTTGTCATTCCGTGTGTAACGCATCGAAATATCGGTCTAGGACCCCATAAAGTATATATATTATTGATCAGTGATCGATTCTACACTAAGAAAATTATGTCATTAACTGTTTGTAGGTTATTTTAAAAAGTAATAAGTTATTTTAAATGAAAAATCATTAATTTTATTGCGGACTTCTTATTTTCTACTGTTTCTGTAGTTTAAAAAAAATAATTTACTGTATTAAAAACGAATTTTCTGTTACATTTAATTTCGGCAGCAAAAAATTTCTTCTATAGTTTTACTGTTTTTCAATACAAAATAACTGAATATTTACTAGTTTTTTAATGTTTTGGTTAGACATTAAATTAACATTTAAAATTGACTGTATTGTGTTTTTATTTTAAAAGAAAAACACTGGAATGGTTTTTAAATAAAAGTTCATTTGCTTTAAGTGAATATTCACTGGAATTTACCTACATAATTTTTTGAGTGTAAGACATTCTAGCGATGTCCGTCCGTCCGTCCGTCTGTCCGTCCGTCCGTCTGTGGAAGACACGATACAGTCCAAAATAAAAGTGCTAGATTCCAGAAATTTAGCACATTTATGTCGTATGGTCGTAGGCTGGTTAAGTTCGGAGATGGGCAAAATCGGACCTGGGGGGAAAAAGTTCCCCCTTGACGAAGTAAACCAACCCATAAAAAATGGTTACTTTTTATAGTTTTTTTTGGTAATTTTTTTTAAACAAATGAAACATTTTTATGCTTCAAAAAATTCAAAGTCTTGGATTTGGACCTAAGGGATTTGAAAATTACTTTTTTTCGGTCCACCCCCTTTTGTGGGCATGGACCGAAATCATTGGAAAAATGATTTAGGCTGGATTACTCAATGCTCCGTTATAAAATAACTCTCCGTTAAATTTAACTTTTTCATACAAATTTTGACATAAGGCTCCGTTAAATCGGCAGTTAGCAGCTAACTTTTCATTGAGTAATCCGCTCTTAGAGTCTTTGACTTTTTCTATAACAAAAACTGTCTTAACTGGAAATTGTCATAGAATGTTAGACTTTTAATTGAAAAAAAAATTCAGATTCTGAGAATCTTCTTTGTACCCTAGTAAAAAAGTTTTGATATATTGATATATAATTTGATACAATGATATGAAATTATATAGGACTTTTTATATGTTCAGATCTAATTTTATCTAAGATTTATTGAGGCTCCATTTTCTTATCTGAGGCTATACATAAATATATCTGACTTTATGTAACTATATAAATCTATATTAATTTATATAAAATAAGATCAAGTGGATTTAATTGGATGTGACCAAAATTCGGATCTAATTTTATCATTTTTTATATTTGTGTATCTAAAATAATACAATTAGATCAAAATTTGATCCAACTTGATACAGCCAATTTTGAGATCAAA
Source organism: Pegoplata infirma (assembly GCA_963921195.1). Classification (NCBI taxonomy): domain Eukaryota; kingdom Metazoa; phylum Arthropoda; class Insecta; order Diptera; family Anthomyiidae; genus Pegoplata; species Pegoplata infirma. The sequence continues at coordinate 61,295,067 of OY992540.1, forward strand.
TTAGATCTAAAAAGTTTTTTTTACTCGGGTATTTATTTATTTTAAACTTACACAAAAGTGAAGAATCTGATTGTGTTACATTCAGTTCAAGGAAAGATCGAGAAAAAGCCTAAAATATATACTGTTTTGTAAATTTTTTGTAAAAAAAATTTAAAAAAATGTTGGGCCCCACCGAAATAAAATTCTGTACACGCCCCTGGATGTAATTATATAACAATATATAAAATTGTATAAAACTGTATAAAACTATATAAAGTTACATAAAATTATATTTAATTTTATATAATTAAAACAAAATTTTATGATTTATATAAAACTTGTTATTATTTTATATAACTTTATAAAATTATATATTGTTTTATATAATTTGATATAGTTGTATAAAATTATATCTGATTATATAAATTTGCTGTTATTATATAAAAATAGGGGTCCAAATTTCGCATGAAATTATATAAAAAATTTATCAAAACATAAGTAACATTGATAAAATTTTATATGGTTTTATCGACTCATTTTTCGTATCAAATTCTATATAATTCTATTAAACATATATGATGTTTATAAAATTATATACAACTATATAAAAACTTTTTTACTGGGGTTTGCAGAAAACGGGTTTAAAGTTTACAATTAAAACTGGATTTACATTGAAAAAGGCCGGAATATAGAAAATGTAATATTGCCCGAGTAAAAAAAAGTTATATGACGCAATATTTAATTATATGCTTTTATGTACATCCATATTAATTTTGATCCGAAAATTGGCGGATCGAATATCATACGATTATATCAAATTCTATTATTTTTGATAAAATAATATCAAATTTGATTAAGTTTGATCCCAAAAATGGGTCTATCCAATTGTATTAAATCATATCTTATCTGTTCAAATTAGATAAATTTTTATATTATTAGATGAAATGCGGTAAAATTTTTTGGAATTTTAAACGTGAAATTAGAAATTATTTTATCAGATTGGGTGCATTATCAATTAGAAGTGTTTATATTGCATTCTTCGGAATTTTTTCGGGACTTGGCAAATTATTAAAAATTTGTCAATTTTTTTTCTAAAATCATTTTTAAGGGATTTAAAAATTCCAAAAATGTTGGTGTCTTAGAAAATTTAAAAACATTTTTTCGGAACTTAAAAATTTGTTAAAAACATAAAATTTCTCCTAAAAACATTTTCAATGATTTTTTTACTCCAAAAAAAAAATTGTGTCCGGGATTTTCATAAAATTTTTTAGAACTTGAAATTTTTTTAATTGTACGGGACTTAGAAAATTTTGAAAATTTTTTTCGGGATATAATTATAAATTAAATCATATATCTTTTTATCTGCCATATCTAAAAATTCCCGACCTTATATGTCATATCGAATTTCATATAGACCGGTATATAAATAGATATGAATATGTATGTTATCATATTAAAAAATAAGGAAAAATACAATGCTATATATAAACTTATATGTCTATATCAAAGTTCATGCATAACCATATATAAATATAAATAATTATATAATAGCATATATGATTATATCAGATCTTTTTTACTCGGGTGGCGTGTTTTCTTTTCAAAAGATATTAATACAAAATTTTGACAAAATATAAAGCATGATATAACAAATTATTCCGTATTAACAACTCAAAAATCAAGTTTTTTGTACATTTTAAAACAACAACCCCCTTAGGGCGGTGAGCTTAAAAATCTGCCACCCTAATGTTCATAAAAAAAAACTTGGCTATTATTACACACATACAAACATAAATTTCATGCATTTATTTTAAGATGTTTAAAGAACACATTTATTAAATAATAATACAATACACAGACAAGGCCTGGGTGGACAAAGGCAAAAACGTTTAATGGCAGACAGAGAGAGAGAAAAGGAAGATACTAATATGCATTTATAACTAGATGGGAGTGGAAAAAAAGCTTTTATTGAATACCACAGACTTATGAATAATATATTATTCTTGACATAAATTAAATGACCCTTATGGTACCGTAGTACAATTTTAATTTCAAGGATATAACAATTTTTATGAATTAATAATGCAAACAATAATGGCGACACTGTTTAATATTTAATAATATTTTCAGCATTTATGCATGGTGTAGTTATGTATACATACATTCATATATGACATGATTTAATGGACAATAAAAATGATAAAAGACACAAAATATGTTTATTTTTTTATGTTGGTAGAAAGTCTTTTTGATTAAAAATAAGATATCACAGAAAAACAGAAAATTATATTTTAACAAAAGTTTTATTTAAAAATTCAAATTTTCGAAACAATATTTTGAAGTCGATTTTATAATTTCCAACAATTTTTAGGGAAAAACAATTTAAAGTCGATTTATTTTTTTTCTCCTGTTAGGACGATGATATTATAAACTTCTTAAGGTCGCTTGAAATCAATATGTTGTTAAAAAACTCCTTGGTTATTTAGTCGGGAAATACACGAATTTCTTTGGGGCATACCCATTGAACGATGCTTACTAAAGAGCTAATTACAGGGGAAAAATTAAAATAAATTTGGAGTCCATCTGCAGGGCGCGACCAGCCCTTAAAATTTGCATCCGTAGTGCATTTTGTCAATTTTTTATTTTTTTTATTTTTGAAATTGGTACCAAAAGTTTTGTTTCGTTCGAAGAAAAAATATTAACATCATTTTCACAGATCAATTTTGATTCAGTACAACGTTTTAAAATTATAAAAATTAAAAATCTGTTATATTTTCTTTAAGTTTTTCCATTAAACAGAGTTTTTGGAGTTCTTAAAACCACAGGCAAGTATAGTTGCCAAAGGGTTTTTGGCGATTATTTTTGTTCTAGTGAAAGATAGGACAACAAAAGTCTAGTCTTCAGAAAGTTTTTAACTGTATCCACTTACTTGCTTCCCAAAATTTGTGAAATCGAGATTTTGGCGACACAGCATCTTTTTATAGCATACCGAAGCGCATCCAAAGAGCGCTCTTGATGATGCAGTAAAAGTAAGTTGGAAAAATTTTAATTTTTTGTTAAGATTTTTTATATAAAACTTAAAATATAAAATCATATTTTGATAAAATAGCACACATGCTTTCATTTTAAATATACACTTTTTGAATAAAACGCCATGAGTTTTGGACAAAGGACACATGATTTGACTGCATCATTACTACGCATTAATCAGCACAGCAAAGAGTGCTTCAATCATAACACCTTTAACACATTTTAAATGAAAAAAAAAATTGAGTACACCATTTTCACTTTAGTTTCGGAAAAAAAAAAAAAATCATATTACAAAAAATGTCCAATCATGTTTTAGAATCTATAATTATGTATAAAAATGTCCAATATATTTCAAAAATTTCCAATATAATTGAAAATTTTTGAAATGTAATTGAACATTTTTTGGTTATAAATGGTAATATCTGAAATAAAAAAAAAAGTTTCTGAAATATAATTTGAAATTTTCGAAATATATTTGGAAATTTTTTAAATGTAATTGGAGTTTCTAAAATATGATTGGACATTTTTTGTAATATATTTAATATAGTTTGCATTTTTTGAAATATAATTTGTATATTATGCGCCCCAGTAGGCTAGTTGGTAGCGTGCTGACCTATGAGTCTGGGGGTCGTGGGTTCGAATCCCACCAGAGGCCTTTATTGTTTCGCTACAACGAGACAATGGTCATAGTCACCCGTCTCGGTTAGGTAAATTTAGTATATGATTTGTAATTATATGTTAAAAATTCAATAAATATATAAATAATTTCTATTTTATGAAATAATAGTGGAAGTGGTGTAATCAGGACTTTGAACTTTTTTGTCATAAAAAGGTTTAATTTTTTTAACAATACTACACAATAAACTAAAAAAATACGTTTTCAGTGGTTGGTAACACCATTTATAATTGTATTTCAGAAATAGTTAACTGATTTTCAAAATTTGTCAATTGTATTTAAGAAATTCCACTTGTATTCAGAAATAGTCAGTTGTATATCAGATTTTGTAATTTGTATTTTAGAAAAAGTCAAACTTGCTTCATCTTTTTTCTGCTTAAATCAGCTTTAAAAAGACACATGAATTCACTGCATCTTTTTAGCCATTTTTTCAGCGCTATTAAAAGATATGAATTCAGAGCATCTCAAGAGCATTTTTCGGTGTATCCAACTAGCGATCAAAAGTGTGACATCGCATTAGAGAATCATGCATGAACTCAGCAGGTTTGACTGCGCTCCTTGACTCGAGTTTCCTTTTCAAAAGCTGCTGCCAGTTCAGCAAAATTTCTGCTGGGTTAGTTCTCATGCGAAATAAGGGTCATAAAATCGTTTTAGACATTCAATCTCTTGCAGAATTTTGATTTGCAGATCTAAAACTTCATAGCGGTTACCAATTGCTTTGCTTTAAAAATTAAAAAAAAAAAAAAAACAAGTAAAAAAGTTATAGTCGGTCAAGACCGACCATATAATACCCAACACCAGTGTTTTCCGGAAAATGGGTCACAAGTCCAAACATGGACCGATTGGATATATCTTTTGTTAGAACTTTATTTAGTGTAGAATATACACACAGATAAATTTTAGTGGAATTGGTTTATTTTTTTGACAATAGACAAATTTTAGTGAATATCGGTCGAAATTTTTATATAGGGAACTAAGTCCGAAAATGGCCAAATTATATTCCGATTTGATTAGGTTACTAAAGTACACGTTTAACACCTAAAAATAAAATTTGTATCAAATATTTCCGTGTTTATGAATTCTGAGGGAATTATGTGAATATTGGGAGGGTGCACACAGGGCCAGCCAGATCGATTTCCGGCCAAAACTCCTTTTATTTAATTTCTCAAAAAATATCTATACCAATTTCTTGGAGATCTATAGGAGCTAATTCCCTGAACTTTATCTTTATGATCTAACCACACCATTTCCTTTTACAGGTCTTCAAAGTTAAAAAAGTTAAAAAAAAATTGTAAGTGGAAATACATTTTTTATTTTTTTTACACATTTCCGTTGCTAATGATCAACTTTTGATTTGCAGGGTTCACCCTAATATATTAGCCTTTGTAACGAAAATAATATGGAAAAATATAACTCATTTTCCTGACAGCAATTCGTGTTTTTGTAAAAATAACTATGATTTTTTAGTTATTTACTTCGCGCCGAAATAATCCTCAGCGATCCTCAGTTCGATACAATCAGTCTATATTTTTTTTTATATAGAATGGATCCATATCTTTCGAAAAAAGTTGCCCAAACTTGCTCGAAATGATAAATGGCGAAATTACAGCTATATATGCAGTGGTCCGAGATTTGTTTTAAAAAAAAATAATTTAACCCAAAATAATGTTTTACGGCTTGATTAGTTTTTTTTTATCGTCAGAGTGCCTTAAGTGTAGGAAAAAAAAATTATCTACATTTCTAGTTTTTTTTTTTGTAGAACTATGGAATATATCAGTTACACCATTTCCAAATAAATTTAAAGATTTTTTATTGAATTTCCAAAATAAAGAAAAATGAATAATTTGTCGTCACCATTTCCAAAAGCTTTTCTGAAACTAAGTAAGTCGTTAACACCATTTCCATATTTACATATATCAAAAATAAAAAAAATATATATAAAAATGATGTGCTTAGATTTAACTTCAGACACTCTTAATACTCTTAAAACTAATTTTTAGTTAGATCAGACAAAGTTGAAAAATCAAGCCGCCATATTGTTTGCGCCATATTGAATTTTATCAGTGCAATTTTAAGAAAACAGACCCGGAAATTTACTAGGCCACACTTTCAGCTAGCTTCGACAAAGAAAAGCTGTTTTTTAATTACTTGTAACAAACTATACTAGGCATATTTATTCCGCCATTTTATTTTTCAAAATTCAAGCCAGTAATTCTAATTTAGTAACTCCAAGACCCCCTTAAAACAAAATTTGAGTTTAATCGGACAGTTATTAAAAAAAATTGTCCGCCATATTGGTTGCGCCATTAGTTTTTAGTCAAATTTTGAAATCAGCGATCCCGAAATACTCTAGAAGCACATTTTCAGCCGGATCCAACAACGACAAAGACTTTTGGCCGGAATTGGATAGTAGTTATGGTAGTTTGTATGGGGACTAATTCCTTTGAAATTTAGAATGATGATTTGTACATACAAAATTTGATTACCGGATAAATTTCAAAGCGAAATCTATTATAATACGGTTATTAGAGTCATTAAAGCCTAATCCAATGGGGGCTAGGTCTTTACATGAACCGATTTTGTCCAATTTCAATAGGCTTTGTGCTGGGGCTAAAAGATGCTTTGGTTTCAAATTTCAAGTTAATTGATTGAAAATTGCGACCTGTATTGTGCTTAAACCGATAGATGGACTGACGGTCGGACGGACATAGCTAAATAGATTCAAAAAGTAATTCTGATTCAAAGGTAGGTCTAGGACCAATTTCGGGTAGTTACAAAAATCAGCATAAACTCATTATACCCTGCACCACAGAGTGGTGTAGGGTATAAAAATTCACGAAATGCACTATGGATGCTAAGTTTAAGCAGTTGCGACCTGAAGATGACCTCCAATTTTTTTCTTTAACTTTTTCCCGTAATATTTTTAATAAGCTTTGTTCTTGGGACACGCTACTATTTAGTAACGCTGATTCGTATCAAAGCTAAAATTATTTCTGTCTTTGTGGTTGGAGTGTATACAAAATATTTAAAAATTTTGTTTTGCATTAACTAATAAATGTTCAGATAAAGATTTTAAAGTTTGTCGGATATCGATATCCCGTCCAAACGTAAGACTTGGAAAACTCAAATTTTTAGCATGGAGCTCAAAACTACTTTTTCAAAGTTTTCAAACATTTTTTAAACAAAATCTCTAAATATATTAGTTAATCAACTTGATTTCATTAAGAAAAAAGATTATTGCATAAATCTTTAAAACCTTAAAAAAAAAAATTTGAAAAAAATTTCCGCGGAAAAAATATTTGGTATAATAAAATTTTGTTTTTAATTCCTCAATAACCATTCGGTATCCAATTCTGTTCACATATCGCTCATTTACTTGTATAACGTCATAACTCAAAAAACGAGATTTTTTAGTTAATAATGTAGAATTATTTGATATATCATATATAAATTTAAAATAGAAAAATAATTCTCCTAAAAATTATTTTATAAGAATATCATGGTTTATCTAGTAACGGAAAAATGAATTCGAGCTAACTCTACTCAAAATTAATATCTTAAAGCTTAATTAAAGCTTAAATAAAACAATTTTTATTTTGAAGAAAAAAAATAATTATTTGAATGTGTGGAAGATATTTCAAGATTCATCACAGCCTACATATTTTCTTTCATTGAAATTAAATTTATTAAAATGCTTATTCATGGTGCTTTAATTTTGAATTATTTATTTTTTTATTCTTGCTTATTTTTTACTTTATTGTACTGTAAATAACAATCACTAAAATGCCTTAGCTTATTTCTAAATAAAAATAATAAAAAAATTAAAAAAAAAACTCTAACAAGAGAAAACTCCTGTCATCATGTCCACTTTGACAATGTTGAGTATTTGTGGAATATTTTTTTTTTTTTCATTTTTTTTTTTCATATTGTATTGTTGTGTTATTATTATTGTATCTTTTGTTAAAGTCAAAGTTGGTCACCATTATTATTTTGTTTAAAGGTTTTATAGCTCGAGGACAAACTTCCTATTGTTCTATGTGACTTGATGATGGTTCACTGGTTAGTCTGATGGTAGCATTATATGAGTAACACACTCTGCCCTTTCCCAAGTACCAATACAATTCTTATTTTCAGTTTCTGTATTTTTATATTTTTTTTTTTATAAATTCATGCTGTATTTTGCATTTCTTTTTCCATTTTGTTGCGCGTTTGGGTTTATGTCGCATTAAATGGCGCAACTTTATAACAATACAAAACTCTATATACATACATTGACTTCTTTTTTTTTATAAAAAAAAAATTGAAACAAACCATAATACAAAAAAAATATATAAATAAAGCAAAAAAAGGCAGGTCTCATAAAAAACAGTTATATAAAAAAAAAAATATGACAGCTATATGAATCAGTATTACAAATGTATATGAGCAATAATATATATAGGGAACGGTTCAGTTTAAAATTGGAGGCATTTTTAAAGAAAACTTAAATTTTGCAACACTGGTAACGAAAAAACATTTCCAATAATTTTCTAAAACACTGCACTGACGCATTTTTTTTTGTTTTGGAGTAAAAAATTTAAAAAAAAAATTGTTATAGAAAAATAAAAATTTTGCTAAGTTTTAAGTTGAGTAAACAAAAAAAGTGAGTAAAAAAATGTTCATAAAAAATCATTTAAATAAGTTTATATAATTTATTTATATATATCTGTTTATAAGACAACTTGATATTTCGGTGACAGGACATAATCCCCACGGAAATTATCCCCATAACGGAAATGGGGATTATGACACCATTTCCAAAACGGTCATCATTATGACTGAAATGCATTTGGTAAAAATCCCTATAACGTGGCGTTTATGTCATGTCACCGAAAAAAAAAACACCAAAGAAAATTTCAATTTTTTCATAAAATTTATTTGAGCGAGTTGTTTCTAAAATTCCAAAATCGGAAAAAAATTTCAAAAATATTTTCGGCCATAAGAACTCATATTCAGCTTTAAGACTTGCAGCAATCCAAAAAAAGTTTTGGTGAAACACCGTAACATCAAAAAATTTAAATCTTTTGAAAAAGTATTTTTTAACATGATAATGTTTTTAGGCTGGTGTCTGATTTTAAAAAAGTTGCAGGACCCCACCTCAGTTTGACTATACAAGCTAACAATTAACAAAAAAGAAAATGAGAATTACTATTTTCATTTTCTTAAAACCGTGAATTAAACCGTTTTTCACTAGCTGGTGAATAAAAAGTAACATAATTATTTTTCAAAAAAAAAAAAAATTTCATCAAATTTTTTTTATCACTGTTTATGTGTGTAACACCTCGAAATATTGATCTAAGACCCCATAAAGTATATATATTCATGATCCTAGTTCGATTCTAAAACCATGTTTCCATCGAGATCAAAAACACTTCATTTGAGCAAAACACTTCGAGCTGTTTCCACTCAAGTTGAAGTGATTTGCAACGTTAAATTAATTACGAATTTTCGTAATTAATTTGACGTTTCTCTACAAAATAGTTAAAACAACAAAATTAAGAAAATAATTACCAAAAACAATTAATTTTGTAGTTTGTTATAATTAAATAAAGATGTTTAAACAACTAATTGTAAATTATTTTAATTATAAAAAAAATTAAATGTCTTCTTCTTCTAGAAAACACTTACTACGAATGAGTAGTTTTATTTTCGAATATAAAATACAGTGTTGCACTGACCAAAACAAGTGATGAGTTTAAAAAGTCGACATGTTTTGTACCAAAACACCCAATTTGAGATGTTTTGCTCATATGAAAAATGTATGGGAAAACATGTAGAAAATTACATGATTTCCTCAAAACACTCTGATTTGCCCAAATCATGCCACTGGAAACATACTATAAGACGATCTAGCGGTGTCCGTCCGTCCGTCCGTCCGTCTGTCCGTCTGTCCGTCTGTCTGTCTGTTGAAAACACCCTAACTTTTGAACGACTTTACGGAAGCTCCTGAAGTTTGGCATATATGTTGGGCATTTACCTGGTCAGGTTGGTATTTCAATCCAGCAAAATCGGTCCAGTGGTTCAAAAGTTATGAGCAAAACAGTGAATTTCGGCAAGGGTTTTTCACGAATTTACGAGATAAAAAACACGATAACTTTCTAAAGGCAATTTTGAGGATGCTGAAGCTTGACATATATATTTTTCGATATTTTTGGCTGTTTCGTATTGAATTTCAGTCAAATCGGTACAGTGGTTCAAAAGTTATTAGCAAAACCGTAAATTTCAGATTCGCCTCACATTAAATTCACTTGTTGAAAACCCGTTAAACATGTTTTAAAAACATTGGTAAGTCACAAAAATATTTTACAACGCATTTTTGTCACTAAAAAATATTTTTACACTAAAAGAAAAAAAAATACACTCGAAAAAAATTTTACACTCAAAAAAAATTTAGTAAATTATTTTTTTTTTTTTTCAAAAATTAGTTAAAAAAAAGTTTTTTTACACATAATAAAATATTTCTAATCAAAAATGTTATTTTTTCACTCTAGAAAATTTACTATAACTTAAAAAGGGCATTGTAGAGGGTATTCATAGATTCGGCCAAACCGAATTTAACTTTTCCACTTGTTTTTCATAAATTTTTTTTTTTTTAATTTTTTTTTTTTTTTTTATACCCTCCACTCTAGTGATAGAGGGTATATATAAGTTTGTCATTCCGTTTGTAACACCTCGAAATATTGGTCTAGGACCCCATAAAGTATATATATTCATGATCCTCGATCGATTTTAAGACGATCTAGCGATGTCCGTCCGTCCGTCCGTCCGTCTATCTGTCTGTCTGTCTGTCTGTCTGTCTGTCTGTCTGTCTGTCTGTCTGTCTGTCTGTCTGTCTGTCTGTCTGTCTGTCTGTCTGTCTGTCTGTCTGTCTGTCTGTCTGTCTGTCTGTCTGTCTGTCTGTCTGTCTGTCTGTCTGTCTGTCTGTCTGTCTGTCTGTCTGTCTGTCTGTCTGTCTGTCTGTCTGTCTGTCTGTCTGTCTGTCTGTCTGTCTGTCTGTCTGTCTGTCTGTCTGTCTGTCTGTCTGTCTGTCTGTCTGTCTGTCTGTCTGTCTGTCTGTCTGTCTGTCTGTCTGTCTGTCTGTCTGTCTGTTGAAAACACGCTAACTTTTGAAAGACTTTACGGAGGCTCCTGAAGTTTGGCATATATGTTGAACATTTACCTGGTCAGGTTGGTATTGCAATCCAGCGAAATCGGTCCAGTGGTTCAAAAGTTATAAGCAAATGAGTGAATTTCGGCAAGGGTTTTTCTGGAATTTACGAGATAAAACACACGGTAACTTTCGAACGGCAATTCTGAGGGTGCTGAAGTGTGGCATATATATTTGCCGTTCCTCTGGTCCGGTTCATTTCAAATTTCAGGCAAATCGGTCAAGTGGTTCAAAAGTTATTAGCATAACCGTAAATTTCAGATTCGCCTCACCTTAAATTCACGTGTTGAAACCCCGTTAAACAGGTTTTAAAAACATTGGTAAGTCACAAAAATATTTTACAACGCATTTTTGTCACTCAAAAATATTTTTACACTAAAAGAAAAAAAAATACACTTGAAAAAAATTTTACACTCAAAAAAAATTTTACACCCAAAAAAAAAATTTAGTAAATTTTTTTTTTTTCAAAAATTAGTTAATAAAAAAAGTTTTTTTTAAACAAAATAAAATATTTCTAATCAAAAATGTTATTTTTTCACTCTAGAAAATTTACTATAACTTAAAAAGGGCATTGTGGAGGGTATTCATAGATTCGGCCAAGTCGAATTTAACTTTTCTATTTGTTTTCCATACATTTTTATACCCTCCGTCGGGACCCCATAAAGTATATATATTATTGATCCATGATCGATTCTAAGACATTCTGTGAATGTCCGTCCGTCTGTCTTTAGATAACACAATGCAGTCCAAAATAAAACAGCTAGACTCCTGAAGTTTGGCACAAATATGTCTTGTGTTCATAGGCAGGCTAAGTTCGTGAATGGGCAAAATCGGGCCAGGGGGAAAAAAGTTCCCCCATCCATTTTTTTCCATCAATTTTTTTTTTCATTAATTTTTTTTTTTTAATCAATTTTTTTTTATTTTTTTTTTTCATAAATTTTTTTTTATCATTTTTTTTTTATCAATTTTTTTTTTCATCAATTTTTTTTTTCATCAAATTTTTTATTATCAATTTTTTTTCTTATCAAAAAAAATTTTTTTTCTTATCAAAAAAATTTTTTTTTCATTCATTTTTTTCATCAATTTTTTTTTAATCAAAAAATTTTTCTTTTCATCAAAATTTTTTTTTTTTATTAAATTTTTTTTTTCATCAAAATTTTTTTTACAATTTTTTTTTCAACATTAAACTTTTTTTTATCATTATTTCGTTTTTCGTGAAAAAAAAATAATTTTTTTCAATTTTTTTTTACCAAAACTACTTTTTCACCAAGTCTAAGCTTTTCAAATAAAAATTTTCCATTTGTTTATCAAATGTACATAAAACAAGTGAGTGTTTAGTTTTTCGGCGCTGAATCTTTTATACTCTCCAAAATGTAAAAACACTTTTTTGCACTTATTTTAGCACTCATTTACCAAATGTACAGCTCTTTTAATTTTTTAATCTTCCGCAAAACGTTATTATGATTTAATGTTTTGGGCAAGAGTACAAAATTCGCAGGCATTTTTTTGTTTTAGTGCTCATAATCACTATGAAAATGTACTTTATTGACTCAACCCAACTTAAATCTGTTTATGAAAAACTTTTAATTTTTTTTCACTTCTCCAGACTGTGTTACTATTTATCACCGATTCCTTGTTGGTAAATTACTAAACACGGTGCTACGTCTAGCACCCATAGTGCAAATATAAAATGAACGATTGCAGCCCTTACGGATAATATTGATCCGTTAAACTTCTTAGGGCATCTAATCATAATTCTCATCAGGTTGGCTGTTAAAAGACCTAAAAACAAAAATTTCTTTTGAACCGTTTTTTATTTTAGTAAAAACAAAAGTTTGCATATTTTTCTTTTTTTGTAAAAATAAAGTTTAACTCTGTGAAATAAGAAAAAAAAACTGAAACAAACAAGAATAACAAAAAAAGTTAATGGTGTTGTGGCCTGAGTGTTATATTTCTGTGTCATTTCCTATTTGGGCTGATATTGCTTTTGTATCGTTCTTTATATTTTTTTCATACTTTCTGATATTTTTTATTTGTACATATTTTACTGTTGCTGTTGTCATTGTAAAGTTCGCTGTTATCATCATTGTATGTTTGTTGGGCTTTGGAATAAATATTTTTTCTATTTTTTTTTTTTTTAATTCTTTAGTTGCACGTCATGCTCTTTTTGTTTTATATGTATAATTTTCATGTTGAATGTAAAAGAAACAAAGAAACACAAAAAAATCTGTATTAGAAACATAGAAAAAAAACTATCATTGTTTAACTGTGCTGTTTTCGGGTGGTATAGTTTATGTAAATTTGTTCTAAATGACAAATAGGATGTGTTTACTTAGTGTATATTTTACACTCATACACACATGCACATGTACATATTATAATATTCATACAATATTAGATTTGCTGATTGAGCATATTATTTAGAATTTGATTTTCAATAAATGATAGTGACCTTATAAAGCTATTTAGTTTAGACACATTTTGAAGAGGGATAAATTTAAGTTTTTTTTTAGGGAAGTTTAAAAAAATTTCTAAAAAAATGACAGTTGTTTGCTGTTAAATATACAAAATAGAAAACGCCTTAATATAGGCAATATTTTTTGTTATTCTATATATTTCAAATTTAGATATTACTGTATTTAACCTATAAATGGCAGAACCAGAACAGTTTGGTACTTCCGTATATTTTTGGATCAAAATAATGTATATTTCTTAATGGGGGTTTAAAGAAAAACAAGTAGAAAAGCTAAATTCGACTTGGCCGAATCTATGAATTCCCTCCACAGTGTGCTTTTTAAGTGATAGAAAATTTTATAATGTGAAAAAATAAAAATTTTGATTAAAAATATTTTTTTTTTTGTGTAAAAAAACTTTTTTTAGAGTAATTTTTGAAAAAATAAAATAATGTACTATTTTTTTTTTGAGTGTAAAATTTTTTTCGAGTGTATTTTTTTTGTTTTTTTAGTGTAAAAATATTTTTGAGTGACAAAAATACTTTGTAAAATATTTTTGTGACTTACCAATGTTTTAAAACATGTTTAACGGGTTTTCAACATGTGAATTTATGGTGAAACTTGAAACTAATCTGAAATTCACGGTTTTGCTAATAACATTTGAACTACTGGACTGCTTTGGCTGAAATGCAATTCGAACCAGCTTCAGCACCTTCAGAATTGTATTTCGAAAGTTAGGGTGTTTTTTATGTCATAAATTCACGAAAAACCCCTGCCGAATTTCAGTCTTTTGCTCATAATTAGGGATGTGATTTCCATGCAAATGCATGTTTTTTGTCGATAGTCTAAAAACGATATCGACCAATTATCTTTCCGAATCAAGAAATTTGCGTTAAAATAGCATCGATTTGTTTTTGCAAATTTTTGAATATTTTGGTGAACATGCATATTTTGGTTTTAAATGCATATTTTGTGCATATTTCAAACTTTTCAGTGCATATCTTTGCATACTTTAGCATAAATTAGCAAAAACAAAAATTGAAATTTATTTGTTTCAAAAACTGTTTAAAATTTGAAAAATTTATTTTGAAATTAAGAAAAAAAATTTTTTTATTGTTTAAAATTTTTTTTATAGATTGTTTTAGTTTCTAAAAAATTTTGCTTGCATTAAGTTTTAAATGTTACTATTCAAATCTGGCGTTATTTTTAACTTTTTTTAGAAGTTTTTCGCATGAAAACAAGATTTTTATTGCACAAATTTTATTTTTTAGTGCATATTTTAAGGTTTTTAGTGCATATTTTGAGTTTTTTAGTCCATATTTTAAGCGCATATTTTCGATTTTTTAGTGCACGAAAATCTCATCCCTACTCATAACTTTTGAACCACTAGACCGATTGCGCTGGATTGCAATACCAACCTGACCAGGTAAAAGCCCAACATATATGCCAAACTTCAGGAGCCTCCGTAAAGTCTTTCAAAAGTTACCGTGTTTTCAACAGACAGACGGACGGACGGACGAACAGACGGACGGACGGACATTGCTAGATCGTCTTAAAACCTCGAGCCAGAGTAATCTTTTTCAAAATTGAATTCATAGGCCAAATATTAATTTTAAAATTAAAACAGAGTTTAGACAAAATTTTAGCACGGCTCACCCTCTATTTATATAATGAATACAGGGGAATAAAACAAAAGCAAGGAACATCTTACTATTGTATGTATGCAGTACCTTTTTAACCGACCTCACGGGCCCCAAAAGGCAAGCGCACAAAACTTTTTTTAGAACAAAAAAAATATTTTTTAATTTGTTTTAAGAAAAATTTTACATTTTGGTATAGAAATAGTCTCAGGAAAAAATATCGCATAGAAAAGTTTCAGATTCTGAGACATAAAAAGTCTCAAACTCTGAGACATTTTTTTACGAAGAAGTCGCCGTTTCCGAAAAAATTTTCGTGTAGAAAAACTCTCAGAATTCTATATTTTTTTTTAACAAAAAGTCTCAGATTTTCAAAATTTTTGCTATAGAAAAATTATTAGATTCTGAGACAATTATCCCAATAAAAATGTCTAAGGTTCTGATATATTTTTCATAAAATTTTGAGATTTTTTTCTATAGAAAAAGTTTCAGATTCTTAATTTTTCCAAAGAAAAATTTCAGATTCAAAACCTTTTTTTACAGAAAACCTTTCAAATGTTGGAGCTACTTGTCTCAGAAAAGGTCTCAGATTCTGTAACAGTTTTTTTTTTCTGAAACCTTTTTCCCATTAGAAATAGTCTCATATTCCGACTTTTTTGTCATAGATTCTGATATTTTTTAGATTTTAAGACTATTTTCCAAAGAAAAATCCCAGATTCTAAGGCCTTTTTGCCATAGAAAATTTTTTAAATGTTAAAGTTGCTACAAGTCAATAAAAAAAAATGTTGCGGCATTTGTCATAGATTCTGATGCATTTTTCGTATAAAAAACTCGGGTTCAGGGACATTTTTTGTGAAAAAAAATCTCAGATTCTGAGATATTTTTTTATGTATATTTCTCTTCTCTAAGTTCGATTTTAAGAATAACTCGATTCAGATGTGTTATAATAATTTTGATCACAAGATCAAGTGTTTTTAACTTATTTTTCCAGTTAATTACGAATAACTTTTAATAATTTCAACCAAACCGATAACAAGTTTTTTGGTGGAAATTGAATCCACGACCTGTTTCATAGACAAGCACGCAACCAACTAAAATACATGGGGTCCTCGATTCAGATGTACAAAGTCTACAACAGGTTCTGTTTTTTTGAGACTGAGAAATTTGCAATCAATTATAAAAACCGAATTCTTAACAAGGCAGCTCCTTTAATCAGAACACCAAGGCATGAAAATACATGTTTTGTATGGGCAACAATTTTTAAAGTTTTTTTGTGTTCCCACACATAGAACAAAATATGGAGGAAAATGATTGAGTAATCCCTTTTTTAAATTTAAAAAAAAAATTTGAGCAATTTTTAAATTGCCGCAATTAAAAATTTACTCAAAAGCTTTAAAAAAAAATTAAGTAAATTTAATAAAAATTTAATATTTTTTTTGTTTAATTTTTTTCTTTTAGTTTTTTGGATTCTCATTTAGTTTATAGTTTTTTGTATATGTATATAAAACTTTTTAAAAAAATAAATTGATAAGTTTTGAGTACATTTTTACTTGACACTATTTTAAAAACTTAATTTAAAAAAAACGAAAATATTTGAGTAAAGTTTTAATTAAGTCAATTAAAAATTTACTAAAATTTTTTGTTATACATTAATTAAATTTTTATTAATGGTTTACTCAATACTATTATATCGTTCAATGGTGCAAAATTGAGTAACTTCTTTTTTTTTTTTTTTTATCTGTGCAAACCAACTTTTGTATTCACTTCTTATCCGCACTAACAAAAAAAAAACTCTATACCCAATACTTGTTAAAGAACTAAATCAATAAAGAGTGGTTTTGAAAGGGTATTATTTTGGAAAGTTTTAAATAACTTAAGAGTAGATTTCTTTAAAACAGATTAAACAAATGTTTTTTTTTTTTTTGTGGTGTTTTATAAACTCCCAAATGTTGTAAAACAAAATTTAAATTTTACAAACAAAAAAAAAAAACAAGAAACGAAAATTATATGTTTTTATAAATTTCAAATGTTTAAAAAGTTTATTTTTTGTGTAGTAAAACTGCATACAAATGTTTAACAAAATTTATTACTCTGTCAGGCATTATATTTTTCAATGCATTTACTTATTTATAAAAAATGTTTGTTGTATGTAGGTGGTTTTGTTGGAGTATTAGTGAGAACACTGGTAATATGTTTGACGGCTTGTATTTGGGTTTTTTTTTTGGAACTGATGGTGTACTGCTGATAAGTTGTATATTTAAAAATTAGTAAGGGAAGTCTAGATAAACCAAATTTTATGAAAATTGGAATTTGTCGAGTAATTTATAAAAAAAATCAAAATTAAAAAAAACCCAGATAAACCAAAAAATTTCTATAAAATTAAAACAAACAAGTAAGAAACTAAAAGTCTGTTAAGACTAGAGTTTGCAAATAATAGAGATATTTCATAATCGCGATTACGATTAAAAAAATCGCCTTTAATCGCGACTATCGATTAATCGAATTATTTAAATCAATTAATTTTTTTTTTTGAAAAATTCTTTTAAAATTTACATTTCAGAACGTACGAAAATACAAAAATTATTATTTTGAAGAAACAAAAATATTTTTTATTAAATACATACATATTTATGGAGATTTTGATTTCAATTTTCTTGGATTAAATTCGAACTTACAGAGCTTATTGTCCTATATGAAACTAACAAATCGTGGAACAAGTTTTATTCTGAAGACTTTGCTTTTCGATTTGTAGATTATTAAATTTTCTAATACTTATTGTAGCTATTTTATCAAAAATATGGAGTTTTGTTGAAATTATGCTAATGTAAACTTTAAAAATTCAAAAATTTACTTTTCTTCTTTAATAAAAAACAGAATTAAGTCAAAAAAATTTTTCTGAGTTTCCTGGTAATATTAAAACCCGGTAGATGGCGTTGGCGTCTTATTTTAAAAGTGACGCAGGACAAATCTTTAAAAAATCCTTAATGACAAACTATTTAAAAATTTTAAAACCGTCCATCGTGGATTCACTTTACATATATTTTGGTAGGTATCATTTAGTATGTTTAAGTTTTTGTATGTATATTATGGTGGTTTTAAAGCCTCACAAAGGCACAATATAAAACTACTACAACTTTACAAAAAATCGACAGTAGAAAATGAAAACTAAAAAATAAAATAAAATGAAATAAATATTTACAAAAAAAAAATAAATGTTGAATCACAAGAAAATAACATTACAGAAATACAACGAATTTTGCTGGTTTTTATTATAATGTTGCTATTGCTTTTGCAACTGATGGCTGGCTGGCTTGGTTGGCTTGGCTTGCTGCTGCTGATGATGTTGGTTGTTTGGGGTAATGGTAATGGCAAACCACGCCTGTGTTTTGTGAATTAAATGTAAAAGAACCAACAAAAAAAGCAGCGAAAAAAATTGTACATTTAAAATCATAGAGAAATGAAATCACAGTAAATGTAAAAATGAACATACAAAAACTAAACTACAAACAAATTGCTGAACATTAAATGGACGTAGATATAAATAAATTTTAAAGGGGGCCTTATGTACTTAAATAATGTATAGTTTGTAAGTAGCTTCCTTGTTGTCGATGTAAAAGAACGTACCTACTTCGGCGTTAAGAAATCTTAAATTATAATATACAAATTTCCTTAACACCCATTTAAATTTTTTTTGGAATAGGTGAGAACTTCCACCTTGCTTTACGCCTCTGTTTTGCTTTATATATATACATAAAAATTTCGTAATGTTTAGTTTTTGTTTGCATTTAATATATTTTATATTCTTTTTGGGAATTTTTGTTTTATTTATAACCGACTCTTTTGAAATTGTTACAAAACAAATTCAAAAAATGCCAATGAACTTTTGTAAAATAAAATATAAATTTTAGCAAATTAAAGACTTTAAAAGAAATTTAATTTTTAGTATTTTTTGAAACATTAGAAATTTAACAATTATAAAGCTAGAATGGTTTATTTAAAACGAAATAAAAACTGTTCGATAAGCCTTCAAAATATCTTTCACCTTGCATTTGATCTGATTAAATAGTTTACGAACTACTGATTTTAAGCCTTCCTTTCCACGGAATAATTTTTGGATTAATCAGCTTTAAGAAATCATGGCACTTATAAAACTATTCTAAAACTCGTAAAATTAAATACAACCTTTTAAAACCCCTTCCTCATAAGTGGAAAATTTTGTTTATTTTTTTTTAAGTCTCAGGTTTTAAATTTTTTTTTAAGAAATAAATATACTCCAATTTTTTAACGGATTTTATTTACAATTGTTTCCCCGCCCCTTTTGTGGGCATGGGTACAAAAAAGCATATTTTAATAATGTTTTATTTAAGTGCAAAAATCATAATAAATCAATTTGAGTTAATTTTTGGATTCGGTACAGCCTCATATAACAATCTTACTTATTTTCTATAGGAAACATTTCTTGATATGAAACATTATTCACATTGAAAAATTATGAAACAATTTCCTATCAAAATAAATGTAAGAATCTAAACCTGTAGCGGTGTTCTATAACTCTCGAATCGAAAGATTTCTCACATGGAACATGAAAAACGAAACAGAAACATCGTGAATCGGCACAAAACCTGACTTTTCGCATTCGACTGTTTCTGTAATTTTGTTATGCGGAAACTTTATGTCAATTATGATTTTTTTCAAAATTAGTGGAAAGATGCGAGAAAAACTGTTTCTGTAAACCAATTGATCGAAAACTTTTGAAGTTGAAGTGTCAAAATCACTCACATTTAAAAATGGTGCGATATTTCGTAAATTAAACAACTATTGAGTTATATAAAATAAAAAACAATAATTTTTTCAAGAAAATACTATCAAATAATATTATTAATGATATACTACACATTATTTTCATGTAGTTAATTTATTATTTCATTTTTGTATGGCAATGTTACGAGCAGAGTCATAGAGTAGGCCAACAAATGGCGTTTGAAAAAGTAGTAAACAAAAACCATATGGTATTGTTTACGAAATTTTATCACAAACCGAAATTCGAGCGAGATGAAAGATACCAGTTTTACAGTGAGAATGCAGATTTTTTTTTGTCTCTCTTTGCTTTGCGTTTGAACTTTAGTTTGGCATTGCCAGAATTTTCCAATTATCTTTGGTGATGCCAGATCTACAAAACGGTCGATGGATTACTATGTCACTATGGTTACGAGTGCTGTTTAAAAAAAACGTGAAATTGTGTATTTTTTGTTGTGATTTTTATTTTTTTCTCGCCTTATTTACCTTTTTGACAGCTAATTTGGAATATTCCAATAAAAATGCTGCCGTTTTCGCATTAATATACAGAAACAACTTTTTTTCCAAAATCGAGAAACGATGGAATTTTTTGTTTCATACTTTTCGATGCGAAAACTTTTCGCATAAATTACAGAACACCCCCACTGTTTATCTGTAGAAAATTTTTACATTTTGAGACATTTTTCCGTAGAGATGATATCAGATTCTAAGACAGTGTTTGTAACACAAATTTAGAAAAAACAATTAAGAACAAGTAAAAAAGTTAAATTCGACTTGGCCGAATTAACTTTTCGGCCCACAATTGTCTTTTTTGTTTTAAAAAAATTTCTATCGTGAAAAAAATTACCAATTTTGATTATAAATATTTTATTTTGAGTAAAATAAATGTTTTTTTTTAGAGTGAAAAATCAAGTCGTATAAAAATTTTATTTTGACTAAAATATTTTTTTGTGATTGTTGGAAAAACTTTTATTTTTAGCGTAAAATAATTATTGTGCGCGATTTTTTTTAGTATAAAATGTTTTTTTTTTGAGTGTTAAAACTTTTTTTTGGAGTGAGATTTTATTTTAATTTTTGAGTGTAAATTTTTTTGAGTTACAAAAAACTTTGTAAAATATGTTTATGTCTCACTAAATGTCTTTTAAAGCGCGTTTTGTGTGTTTTTCAACACGTGAATTCGAGTTAAAAACAATCTAATTGTGTTTTCTTTTTGACAAACAATTTAACATTTCGTGAGCACTTCCCAAAAGTTGAATTTTTGTGTTCTTTTCAAAAAAAAGTACACACTTTTGAAAAAGTAAAATGTTTTTTTCTCAAAATATTGCCTTCCCGTAATGTAAAAAAGGCACATTTTCTACTCCTAAGTCACTCATGTAGCAAAACTTCAATTAAGCATACAAGTTAACTGGTGCGGTTGTGGTGCAGACGATGTCTCGTGACAGATGACGCTGGACTGGACTGTGATCACGTAGAACGATAGTTAACTATTGTTGATCTTTGAAGCCTTGTTTCTCCTAAACTAACAAAAAAATTTCCAATTTTTTTAATGTTTCTGGATTAGAAAACACTCTTTAATAATTTAATAAAGAAAAACTTTCAAATTTCCCTTCAAAACGATATGTATTTTGATGTCGTTTATGAATCGTCTATCGTTTTCGTTTTACGTGATTAGCCCCCAGAGTTATGTATTGTGAATATACATAATTATTTCTACCTCCCTTTATCCTCTCTTCATTACACAGTGCAACACCCAAAATCGGAATGGGATGAAACCAAAAGCAAATGAAAATTGACATATTCCATAACAAACCCCTCAAGGCTAGTTCAGAGCTAAATTTTGTTTTACACGCATTTGAAGTTAGTGAAGTTAGTTAAAATTATAATAATAAATGCTTGAAAACTGTATTAGTGGCGAATGATTAATATTGTAATTGCCTTTAAATAACAATCATACGCAACGGTGTCCAGTGGTTTATATTAATAATTAACAATCATACGCAACGGTGTACAGTGGTTTATTTTAATAATTTGGTTATTCAGTAAATAGGTACTGGACCGATTGCAGCAAAATTCATACCAGTCATAGCTGAAGTAAGTTTGAGCTTAAGTTTGGAAACTGGACCCTACTTGTCCAATAAGGGCACCACTAGGGGCCTTTAAAGTAGGACATGTTTAGTACACAAAAACTTTAAATGCTTTAAAATCACCAACTTCAAATGCGTGTAAAATTAAATCTAGCTCTGACCTGAAAAAAGACCTTAAAGGTTTTTGTTATGGAAAACGTCAGTTTTCATTTGCTTTTGGTTTCATCCCATTCCGATTCCGAAAGTTCGATTTTGTATCACTGAGTTATTATAATTCTTTTACTTATTCCATTTATTTAATTATCTTATTATTATTTTATCTTTAAATACATAATTATCATAAACTTCCTTTTAAACTAATTTATCAATTTCTTATTTAAAAAGTATCGTTATTAAATTATCGTTATTTCTTACTTTATATTAAAAAAGCTTTTACCGTTATATTTTGGCAATATAAAAGAACTTAATTTCATAAATTTAAGTTAGTCTCTAATGTCATATAATATTTCAATAAAGAATTAATAATTTAATAAAGAGTTAATAAATAATTAAAAATTTAATAAAGATTTAATTTTTCATGTACTAATGGTTTAATCATTTAAGTCCAGGGTTCAAATCCCGATGTGGCCAATATTTTTTTTTTTTTTGTTAATTTTTATAAATTTTTTTTTTTTTTGGTCAAAAATTTTTTATTCATCAATTTTTTTTCATAAAAAATATTATTTTTTATTATATTTTATTTTTTAGTTTCAAGTTATCTGTTGGATAACCACTGGATCATAACCACGTCATAGTCAAATAATTTTAAGTCCAAATTTACAGCTCTTTTGTCACAGCAGTCAGACGGACTGACTTCAAATGGATTACTGATTTATAATATATGTGGCGAAACGCGTCAATGGTCCACACCAAACAACCGATTTAAGTATAATTTTGCCAAAATGTTAGAATAATTGTAGGAAATCAAAGGCCAAATAAAAGTTTTGTTGAAATATTTTAAGAGTTACGGAGATGGTAAGTTTTAATTTTTTCGCAAAGAACATATTTGGTTGAATTTTTATTGACACTTTGATGCGATAAAAGTTTATTTATAAAATACGATTTTTAAAGTATTTTTGACGGCCTTTTCAATGGCGTTGGTGGTTTTTTAAAAAATATAAATTTCAAGGTCAAAGTATTAAAAAAAAATTATTTTATAAAGCGCCTATTTTGAGATTATTTTAACTAAGTTGACGTTTTTTACATATAAAAACATTTTTCAAAAAATGGATCGAGAGTTCCTTCCTGCGAAATTATTTTTTATTTTTTTTTGTATTATATTATATTTTTTTTGTATTATAAGTAAAAAAATAAATAAAAATATTTTCGCAATAAGGAACTCTCGATCCATTTTTTGAAAAATGTTTTTTAATGTAAAAAATGTCAAGCCTTCTAATAAACTTAGTTAAAATAATCTCAAAATAGGCGGTCTATAAGAAATTTTTTTTTTTTTTAAATTTGACCTTGAATTTTAAGCTCAAATTTATATTTTTTTGAAAAACCACCAATGCCATTGAAAAGGTTGTCAAAAATACTTTAAAAATCATTTTTTAAAAAAAAAATTTATCGCATCAAAGTGTCAATAAAAATTCAACCAAATATGATCTTTACAAAAAAATTAAAACTTCCCAGCTCTGTAACTCTAAAAATATTTCAATCAAAATTTTTTTATTTGAAATTTAGACTACCTACTATTATCCTAGCATTTCGGCAAAATTATACCTAAATAGGTTTTTAGGTGTGGACCGTTGACGCGTTTTCCCCCATATATACTTTATGGGGTCCCAGACCGATATTTCGATGAGTTACGCATGGAATGACAAACTCTATCACTAACATGGAATGTCTTTCACAGGGCACCCATCGATTGTCCTGAAACTTTAATATGGGAATGTTTTTTTTAGTTGCCCAATCTTAAATTTGAAAAAGGGTTGCCTCCTTATTAAAAATTAAGTGGTTTCGGGAAAATCCGTATAAATGATGAACTAGCAGGAATTTCGCCCAACGAAAAAACACGGATCAGCTTAATTTTGATAGAGATTATTATATATGATTTTGATCGTCGTACATATATACATCTGCATATAAACTACCCCAAAGATTATATATTTTTGACCATAACGCACTTAATGAAGCCGAATTTGGACACGAGTGATACACCATTGGATATGTCATCAAAAAACCTTTCGACCTGTTCATATAGTTTCTTTTAAAGAAATGGGAAAATCCACAAAAAACGAAAAAAACCGTTTTTTCCCCTCCCCTTTGACCCGCTAAATGTGCGATTGGGCAGCTATAAAAAACAGGTAACTCTTATTTTGCTCCCCTCTTTCCTACATGCAAGTTTCAGGACAATCAGCTGGTGCCCTGTGAAAGACCTTCCTTGTATGTGGAGGGTATAAAAATATAAAAAATCCAATGGAACCCTGTCTCCGTTGTTTCCTTGTTTGTAAAAAACAATTGTTTATTTACCTTTTTCATTTCTTAACCTCTATCTACCCCAATAACCCTTTACGTATAAATGTTTGGTGTTGGGGCTATAAGTCAAAGTATAATTTTTTTTGTGGGTAATTGTGTTAAAGTTTTTTTGTTGTTGTTGTTGTGTTTGTTTTAAACAACATCTTGTTGTTGTTATGGGGGGCGATAAATTAAGTAGGCCAATGGCTTTGCTTTTCAGAAAATTTATTTGCTTAACACTTGTTTATGTTGAAATATATTTAGTAGCTGTAGTGGTAGTAGTCGCAGTAACTGTGGCAGTAAAAGTAACAACAACACTGACAATGTTCAACTTAAACCCTTGAAAATAAATTTTAATTAAATTTAGATTTTGTATACTTTACATTACGTAAAGGATCATTTAAGATTTTTGTCATTATTTTAATTAATATTTATGTATATAAATGCAAAAAAACAAAAACAGCAACAACTAACGAAGGGTTATAATTATGTGTACTTAGCAAAAGTAACACCAACCAACTTACAATAACATCAACTGCAAAAAATTTATGCGATATCAGGTGTGGTTTATATAATTATATATTTATATTGAAATATATTAAATTTATAATGAATTTAGTATTAATCACGATTTTCAGCAAAAAATTAATAAATTTGAAATTTATAACAAAAATGTAAAAAGGGCGATAAATTAAGATAGGTCATTAATAGGGATGAGATTTTCATGCAAATGCATGTTTTTTGTCGATAGTCTAAAATCGATATCGACCAATTATCTTTTCGAATCAAGAAATTTGCATTAAAATGGCATCGATTTGTTTTTGCATATTTTTGCATATTCTGGTGAAAATGCATATTTTTGCATATTTTGGTTTTAAATGCATATTTTGTGCATATTTCCAGCTTTTAAGTGCATATTTTTGCATATTTTGGTATAAATTAGCAAAAACACAAATTGAAATTTATTTGTTTCAAAAACTATTTTAAATTTTAAAAATTTATTTTGAAAATAATAAAAATTATTCTTTTCTTTTTAATTTTTGTTTATAGATATTCTTAATTTTTAAAAAAATCTTGCTTATTTAAAGTTTTAAGTGTTACTATTTAACACGGCGTTATTTTTTGCTTTTTAAGAAGTTTTTCCTATGAAAACAAGATTTTTATTGCACACATTTTATTTTTTAGTGCATATTTTTAGGTTTTTTGGTGCATATTTTAGATTTTTTAGCGCATATTTTAAGCGCATATTTTCGATTTTTTAGTGCATGAAAATCTCATCCCTAGTCATTAACATTTGTAATTTTCTTTGCAAATTTTCAAACAAAAATTGTCGTACACTCAAAAAAGTAAAACTGTAAAGTTAACAAATTTTTTTTTGTTAACTCAAGTTTACTGGCTTTTTAGCAAATTTTTAGTTAAAATCAGCGTTTTAACTACTTTTTTAGTTAAGTTCAATTTACGAAAATACTAGTTTTGAACAAATTTTGAATTAATTTTTTTTGTTGACTTCAAAACTGAGTTTACGAATTTTTACTAATTAATTTGCTGATTTTTCGTAACAAATTTGTTAAGTGAAATTTCATGTGTAGCCTCCTATGCAAATCTCATAAGTTCTACTTAAGCTGATGAAAAAACAGAAAAAAATAATCTTACAATTTTTTACAAAATATTTTGTAAATTTTAGTTTACGAAAAGTAACAAAAAGTTTAGCTGAATTCAACTAATTTTTTTTGTTAATATATGTACATATAAACGTTACGAAATTTCAGCTAAATTTTTAGTTAAAGTTACGTTTTTTTTTGCTACATTCATTCTACGAAATGTTAGCTAAATATTTTTAGTTAAATTAACTAAAAATTTAGTAGGCCCAAAATCAGGTGCTTTTTTAGTTAAATTTAACTAAATTTTTTGCTAACTTTACAGTTTTTTTTTTTTGAGTGTACAATTGCATTCGCATTTAAATACAATTTGATAAAGTTATTTTTTTTATTTTGCTTACGCCGATTAAAAGTATGAGCGGGATTGTAAAATGGAGCAAGGCTCCTTCCATATGACCCGAACTACACGTAGTCAAATCAAAAATGGTCGTACTTATTTGAAAAATTTAATGTTATTTTAACAAATTTTAATAACGAATTTGAATATTTACCGTATTGAAAAATTCTCAGATATTAAGACATTTTTCGTGTTGAAAATTAGTCAAAAAATTCTTTATATATAAAGCTTCTCGGATTCTGCATCATTTTTTGTAAAGCATAACTGTAAGATTTCAAAAATTTTTTCTTATAGTCAAAGGTTATTCATAAAACCTGAAATATATTTAAAGTAGGTTTATTTGACAGATATTGCAGGAACAATCGTCAAATAAACCTACAATAAGTCTGTTATAAGTAGGGATGAGATTTTCATGCACTAAAAAATCGAAAATATGCGCTTAAAATATGCGCTAAAAAATCTAAAATATGCACCAAAAAACCTAAAAATATGCACTAAAAAATAAAATGTGTGCAATAAAAATCTTGTTTTCATAGGAAAAACTTCTTAAAAAGCAAAAAATAACGCCGTGTTAAATAGTAACACTTAAAACTTTAAATAAGCAAGATTTTTTTAAAAATTAAGAATATCTATAAACAAAAATTAAAAAGAAAAGAATAATTTTTATTATTTTCAAAATAAATTTTTAAAATTTAAAATAGTTTTTGAAACAAATAAATTTCAATTTGTGTTTTTGCTAATTTATACCAAAATATGCAAAAATATGCACTTAAAAGCTGGAAATATGCACAAAATATGCATTTAAAACCAAAATATGCAAAAATATGCATTTTCACCAGAATATGCAAAAATATGCAAAAACAAATCGATGCCATTTTAATGCAAATTTCTTGATTCGAAAAGATAATTGGTCGATATCGATTTTAGACTATCGACAAAAAACATGCATTTGCATGAAAATCTCATCCCTAGTTATAAGTATTATGAATAAGAGCCTAAGTCATTTATCGTAAAGAAAAATTCTCAAATTTTGATAAATATTATTCGAATAGAAAAATTCTTAGATTCAGAAAAATAAAAATTTATTGCATAGAAAACCTAACTGATTCTGAGACATTTTTCGTATAGAGTCTGAGTAAAATTTTGAGAAATATTTTAACATTACAATGTTTTTAGGCTGGCGTCTAATTTTAAAAAAGTTGCAGGACGCCACCTCAGTTTGACAATATAAGCTACCGATTAATAAAAATAAAATAAGAATTACTGTTTTCATTTTCTTAAAACCAAAAATTTTAATAGATTGGGTTTGTAACTTATATAATAATTCACGTCGTGGTGAATAAAACAAATATTCACCAGCTGGTGAACAAAACGTAACATAATTATTTTGCATCAATATTTTTTTTGTTCAAAAATTTTTTTTTGCATCAATATTTTTTTCATCAATATTTTTGTTTTCATCATTTTTTTTTTTTTTCATCAATATTTTTTTTTTTTCATCAATATTTTTTTCATCAATATTTTTTTCATCAATATTTTTTTCATCAATATTTTTTTCATCAAAATTTTTATTTTCATCAATTTTTTTTTTAATAAATTTTTTTTTCATCAATATTTTTTTTTCACCAATATTTTTCTTTTCATCAATATTTTTTTTTCATCAATATTTTTCCTTTAATCAATATTTTTCGTTTCATCAATATTTTTTTTTTTTTTTTTCAATATATATTTTTTTTCATTAATACACAAACATTGTGGGGGAGATACATTGAAATTAAAAAAAAAAACAAGTGAGAGAATTACATTCGGCTGTGCCGAATCTTTTATACCCTCCAAAATGAAAAAAAACAAAAAAAAATCCAGGGGAGTTATTTTTTTGGGGAGGGGGGGGGGGGGGGTTGGTGGGAGAAGTTAGGGGCACCTTCCCTTGCGATTTTGAACTTCTTTTGAGATAATAATGTTGAATTTACTTAGCAAAAATACAAAACCCCTTCAAAAATTGCGGTTTTTCTTAGGTTGGTTTAGTTCTCCATGGGGGAACTTTTTTCCCCTTGGTCCGATTTTGCCCATTTCTGAACTTAACCTGCCTAGGAATATAAGACATATTCGTGGCAAACTTCGGAAGGTCTTTTATTTTGGACCGTATCGTGTCTTCTACAGACGGACGGACATCGCTAATGTCTTAGAATCGATCACTGATCAATAAAATATATACT
Source organism: Pegoplata infirma (assembly GCA_963921195.1). Lineage (NCBI taxonomy): Eukaryota > Metazoa > Arthropoda > Insecta > Diptera > Anthomyiidae > Pegoplata > Pegoplata infirma. The sequence continues at coordinate 61,323,616 of OY992540.1, forward strand.
TTATGGGGTCCTAGAACGATATTTCGATGCATTACACACGGAATAACAAAGTGAGTATAACCCCATACTGTGGTTAAAGGGTATAAAAAGAAAGAAAGGGGCTGGGCCCCAGGCCCCCTATAGCCAAAAAACCGACCATCCACCTTCAGGTTAATGTGGGTACTTAAATTAAAGCTAATTAAAAAATTAAGTAAAGGGGCTTGGTCCCAGGGGCCTTCTAGGTTCATAAAACCGTATTGATAAGATTTAAAAAAAAAAATTATCTTTTTTTTAAATTATTAAAAAGTACGTCCAATAAAATGGATCTAGGGCGTACAATATTTTTAAAATACATACAAAAAATACAAATTTGCAATCGTGAGCAAATTACCTTTCATTTGAATACCCATACATACGTATTGGTGGGTGGTGCGTTTATTTTAGTTCTAAAGAGGGTGACAACTAGGGCTGTCAAACGGGATCGGTTTTTTAAAATCCCGGGATTCGGGATTTGAAAATCGAAATCCCGGGATCTAGGGATTTTTCGGGATTCCGTGATTTTTTGGGATTAAATTTCTTTGATTATATAATTAAAAAAATAGTAGACTCTTTATGTTTCAATTTTATTGTGCATAATAAGGGGCTACTGTGTGTTAGCTGGTAGCGTGCTAGCCTATTAAGCAGGGAGTCGAGGGTTTTATTTCCACGAAAACCCTTGGGTCGATTTCGCTACAACGAAATTATTAAAAAAATGGTTTCTAATTATTCTTATTGTTATTTTTAGACAATTACAAAATTAAGTTTACGCAGTTTTCAAGTAATTATTAATATTAAATATTTCGCAATGAACTAAAAAAAGCCTTGAGGGGTTTGTTATGGAAATGTAATTTTCCATAACAAACCACTCAAGACTTTTATTTGCTTTTGGTTTCATCCCATTCCGATTTTCGTTGTTGAACTGTATAATTTTAAAACAAATTTAAAGAAAATTTAAAATAATAAAAACATTTAAAGGGGAAATGTAATAATATAATACATTAGAATTGCATTTTTTTGTATAAAAAAAGTTTTTCTTCCAATTTTAAACGTCCGGAAAAATTTTTTCCTCCTAGACTTAAAACTTATGTGGTACAAATTTGAGGCCAATCGGATTAAATTTTTTTAGAAAATGTTCGCCAAAACTTGCAAACTTTGGTAAAAGGGCTCCGTGACTGTGGCTTAATGGTTAGTGCGTTGGACTAGTATTCAGCAAGCCTAGGTAGAATTCTCCGCTCAACAAAATTCGTGGCCAGCTACGTTGAAAATTCAAAAAAAGTTTTAGTTTAAATTTGTTGATGTAAATGTAACAATAATTGAACAAAGTTGTATTTTTAAAAATAAATTCTCTTACATTTTTAATAATTCAAATATCGGGATTCATTTTATGACAAAAATCCCGGGATTTCGGGATTCGGGATTTCGGGATTGACAGCCCTAGTGACAACTTCTTTTGCCAAAATATTCGTTTCCCGTAAAGTGCACTTTCGCCAATATTTTTTTCATCCAATATTTTTTTTTTATAAATAATATTTTTTCATTAAAAACTTTTTTGATTGACAAACATAGACAAACAGAAACCTTTACGGATCAATATTATATAAACATAGGACCCTATCCTTGAACGATATTTCAATGAGTTTTGCATGGAATGAAAAGTTAATATGGCGTTATTATTTTTAGGAAAATTTTGCTTTGGAAAGATCACCTATTTATACAGCAAAACATTATCATGATTCAATGGTTTGGGCAAGAGTACAAACTTCGTAAACAATTTTTGTATAGAAAAATTCTTAGATTCTGAGAAATTTTTCGTATTAAAATTTTTTCTATACGAATAATGTCTCAATTTTCGTGCAAAAAATTGTTAGATTCTGAGACATTTTAAGTAAAGAAAACTCTCAGTTCCTCAGCAATTTTTTGTATAGAAAAATTTTTAGAAAGTCTCCAATTTTTTTTTTGAACTAAATAAAACTCTGAACCATTTATTGAATGAAAAAATTTGTGAGAAATTTTTGTAGGGAATTTTCTTTATTTATTCCTCTAGAAGAAGTCAGGAATAAGTAATTGTTTTTATATTCTTAAATATTTTTTTTAGAATAATTTTCAGTTTTATGTACAAAAGTTTTGTTTCCAAAGAGTTCAGGCGAATTTTTATTCTACCAGACCTACAAACTGTGTGGGCTAAATTTGAGGCCAATCAGAATAAATTAACCCGAAGCGCCCGGCGGTCTATCCGGATCATGTTAAATATTCGCTGTCGAAAGGTGTGTTATGTGAATATTTACCGCTTATACTCCTCAGCTGCTTACTTCTGTTCCTAGCATTAAAAATTAATCTTAAAATTACCAAAAAAAAATATTTTTTCAATAAATTATGATTTAAATCTTAAAAAAAGTAAATATATTGCATTATAATCTTTAAATTCTAAACAAAATAAAAAAGAGTTAAACAAAGATTAAATCAAGAAAAATCACCACATTTCAAAAGCTTAACTAACTTTTGATTAATTGCTGAGAAATTCCAAAAAAAAAAAATCTAGGAAATAAATTGTATAACACTTCATATAATACACATACTCGCCAAACTCCTGACTCCCCACACGCACATATGTCAAACAAAAAGTAAGAAGAAAAAAACTTAATTCCCAAAAGTATGTAAAATAAAAATTAGAATTATATTTATGAAACATACAAAATAAAATAAAATCCAAGTGGTAAAAGAACTCAAGTAAATAAGTCACAAAAAAAATCGTTTAGAAAGAAAAAAAAAAAAAAAGAACGAATCACAAAAAAATTCAACAACAACAAAAATTAAGAAAAGTATCATAAGATTAAGACAAACTTATTTATAACATTAAAACACGAACTTTCCCCAAAAATAACCATTAAACATAATAACAAATTTATCAAAATAACTCAAACTCTTTTACGTTCGGTTCTTTTTTAACAAATCTATTTCGTTGATGTTGCTGCCGCTGCCTAATGTTACACATTTCTATGTCTACACTTCAACAGGACTCACATGTGTCTACTAAAGATAACACAAATGTTCGCCCTTCTCTAGCACCACCTTCTCCACCCCCTTCAACTACTCACACAGAAATCTAGCAAAATAAAACTCCTAGGAACAAAATAAGAAGAAGAAAAAAAGTAAAACCCATTAGTAGCAACCTACAAGTACACTTGGATGTTAAATGCTAAAAGTGGCACAAATTAAGTTGTTGGAAAAAAAAAAAATTAAAGAAAAGTCTTAATTGATGGCCATGTTTTAATTAAAAAAACCATCATACACACACACACATAAACAGAAACAAACATACACACTCATAGACATTAAATAAATGATAGAGAAAATATTAAACGCCAAAGTTCAACATTACACAGTGATGTAAGATAACGCGATTTCAAAGAATTTAAGGAAATCTCTTTGATAGAAGGTAAATTTTAAAAATTCTTTCTCTGGCAGTGTCGTAAAAACTAGATTTACACAGACAGACGGACAGACACAGCTAATTGTAAGTCGATTTAAGATCGTTCAGGATCACGAATATTTACAATTTAATAGTATTCCCGCCCGGTAATTCCTTATCGGTAATATTAATTTGCCTATAACAGACCGGAGGGTATCTCAGGAATACTCTTTCTCCGACCATCACTGGATAATTTTCAGCATTGATATCTCAATGCCCAGACGAAACTGAGATCGTCACTGCAATACGTGCACTGAAGAATGGCAAGGCACCAGGCGTACACAACATTAACCCTGAACTGCTTAAGGCTGATCCGACTCTTAGCGCTAAAATAATCTACCCTACTATCAGAGACTTTTGGACATCACAATCTCTTCCTGCTGAACTAAGTGAAGGAGTGATAATAAAACTACCCAAGAAAGGAGACTTAACAGAATGTAAAAATTGGCGGGGTATAACTCTTGTAACCATGATTAATAAGGTGTTAGCGAATATAATCCATGCTAGATTTCAGCAGATCTTCGAAATGAGCAAGCTCATTTCGATCATATAAATAGTCCACGGATCATAGTGGAACAGACGGTGGAATGGAGTTCTCCACTATACCTGATATTTAACGACTTCGCCAAAGCATTCGATATGATCCACCATCAGGCAATTTGGCACGCACTTCGATGCAAGGGAGTTCCACCTGTGATAATCGACTTAATCAAAGCTCTGTATGAATGTAAGCAATCCAATTGGTGTAAGCAGTGGGGTACGACAGGGATGTAGCCTATCTCCGCTGTTATTCAATATTGTATTGGATTCAATTATGCAGCAAGCAGCCGGAATAAGAGAAGGCATTACATGGGGTATGAATTGTCGATTGGAAGACCTTGACTACGCTGATGATATTTGCCTGCTCGCACATAACTTTACCGACATGTCAGCCAAATTGGATCAGATACATCAGCTAGCATCTTGTGTTGGTCTTCATATTAACTTCGACAAAACTAAGGTTCTACGTATCAATTCGACTAATCTCTCCAAGTTCAGAGTGAACAACATAGAACTCGAGGATATCCAATCGTTTTGCTACTTAGGAAGTATCATATCAACAACAGGCGGCTCACGTGATGATATTGCATATCGCATAAGAAAAGCAAAACAGTCTTTTGGTGCATTACAAAGAGTATGGAAGTCACCACAAATACATATAAAAACTAAGCTTCGCCTTTTCTCCTCTAATGTTTGCTCTATCCTGCTATATGGATGTGAGTCCTGGAACTCTACTGCAAGCGATATCCAATCCCTGCAAGTATTTGTTAATCGTTGCTTGCAAAAAATTTTGCGAATATTTTGGCAGAACGTAGTCTCCTGGCAGAACGTAGTCTCCTGGCAGAGAACAGATGAAATCCGAATTTGCATAGAAATTGCAAAGAGGAAATGGAGCTGGGTTGGTAGTATTTTGAGAAGACCACATGATGATATATCAAAGATGGCAATTGACTGGAACCCTCATGGCAGCAGAAGAAGAGGTAGACCCGCTAACACCTGGAGAAGGCAACTAGAATCCGAAATTACCGAAACAAGAAGAACTTGGTCTAAGATCAGATATATATATATCAATATATATATCTCAATGGAGAAAAGGATCCCTTATATGAAGTAAAAGGAAATGAACAGGGTTGAAATTCAAAGTATTGGGAAAGTGTCTCCAGAAATGAAGAAACCGGTCAGCATACAAGATTTGGACAAATCTGTTAGTTTAGTGACGTTTATCACGAATTCTGTCCAAAGCTCCTTCCTCCGAAGAAGGTCTATAAACTATGGTGGACGCCGGAGCTCTAGCCTCTCAAAACAGTATTTGATAACGCAAAGAAAGAAAATACGATGGAAGACTGGAAGAATTATCGTCTCAGCTTTAGTGCTTTTAAAAGGAAAACCATAAAGGAGATTCTTGGTTCATATTCTGTGAAGAATTGTTGGGATCTACAGAGTAGGCTAGGCTTCATAAAGTTCTTTCCAAAGATCCCAGTGTACAAAGTTATCTCTATAAGTAAGATGGATCTTTCGCAGAAATCAGTCAGGAAATCATAGAAGCTCTGAGGAATACCAATTTCCCGGTTTGCAAGGATGAGGTGAATAAAGAAACTCCGTCGGGCATGCTTTCACCAAATGCAATTCCGATAAATAACTCGTCAGAACAACATTGGACGAACGTAAGACAATGCGGGCGGTCCGTTTCTTCAAGACGTACAAATCGAAAGGTCCTTAAATGATTTTTCCGGCACTCTTGCAGGTGTCCTTCGGGATATTCATGCAATGGCTGCTGCGTATCTTTATGGGCAGTCTGTCATCGGGATATATACCCTCTGAATGGTGGGACGTAAAAATGGTCTTAATCCCCAAAGTGGAAAATAGAAACCACAATGCCGCAAAGGATTGCAGACCTACCAGTTTGTCATCGTTTTTATTGAAAACTTTGAACAGACTGGTTGATGTTTATGCGAGAAGTACCCTAACATCAGACAACTCCAGCGAGGCTAGAGACGTCTATCTTAAGGGTAGGTCTGCAGAGACGGCTTTAATTGATGTTGTCGAGTCATGTTTTGGCATCATTCTAGGACGTGGATGGAGCGTTCATCAATGTCAAAATATCATCAATTCTTTATGCCCTACAAAATACAGGCATGGACACAGAAATTACTTTATGGACGGACAACATGCTGAAAGGCAGGGCAATTAACTCGAAGATAGGTGATGGCGAATCGAGAAAGTAGTTGCAAGGGTGACTCCACAAGGGGGAGGATCTCTCCCCTTCTGCGGAATATTATAATAACTAAGATTTTCGAGTCACTGAACGGAATGGGTATCAACGTCGTGATTATGAGCAAAGGTAAGTTTTTACCAACAGTTAGTGAACTCTGAAATAAGCGCTTGACGTGGGCAAAACACAATGGTCAGAAATTTAATCCCGCTAAAGAACTCCTATTGTTTACGAAAAGAACTAAGATAGGCAGGTTCATTCTTCCCAAATTAGATGGAATCACCCTGGAACTATCTATTGAGACGAAATACCTTGGTGTAATCCTTGACTAAAAGCTTTCTTGGAAAAGGAATACGGAGGAAAAATTAAAAACCATTATGTGCCTTTTATACCCTCCATCCACAGTATGGGGGTATACTCACTTTTTCATTCCATTTCTAACGCATCGAAATATCGGTCGGAGCACCATAAAGTATTTATATTATTGATCCATGATCCATTTTAAGACAGTCTATGAATGTCCGTCTGTCCGTCCATCTGTCTATAGATGGCACGTTGCAGTCCTCCTGAAATTAGGCACGAATATGTCCTACAATCATAGGCAGGGGCAGAAAAGTTCCCACTTGAGGAACTACGCCAACCTCTGAAAAGCACAATTTTTAACATGATTTTTGTATTTTTGTTTAACAAATAAAACAATTTTATGCAAAAAGTAGTTTAGTCCTGCACTAGGACCGGGAGGATTAAAACATTTTGTTTCATTTGTCCCACCCAATTTTTAGGGCGTGGATGTTAAAAATAGTTTGAATAATGATAAAATTGTATTTCTTTAGTGCAAAAAGCATAATAAATAAATTAAACGTTATTCGCGAGGGGAGGTGTGACCCACAGCCCCCCTGAAGCACTCCCCACCAAAAAAAAATTAAGGGCCCCTTTATTTTGTTTATAAGTTGGGGATATAAAAGATTCGGCACAAAATCATTTAACATTCTAACTTTTTTCTTCCTGCAGGAAAACTTTCGGAAGACAGTGAGAACCAAACCGTATTTCATCCACTGGATGGGTGGTGTTACCATTATACCAATACTATGGTTCCCTTGAGTCATTTAGAGCAGTGAATAAGAAATCATACCTCTGAAACCTACGAAAGCTACAACGACTGGCGTGTGTGGGTACCACTGTTGCTATTATATCGGCACCCCAGGCCGGTCTGGAAGTGATGCTAAACATTCAGCCCTTGGATTTTTACATCAAGAGCACAGCCATAAAATCTGCCTGAGGTTAAGAAAACACAAAACCGACTATATCTCACTGCTGATGAACTTTCACAGAAACTTCGAAGTCCAACTACACACCCCTCATCAACAAGTAACTCCTCTTTTATAAATTGTGTACACGAAAATCCTAGCTGATCCTGTTTCGTGTTATTGCTAGATAAAAACACTGTTCGACAACAAAAACCTCCCAGTGAAATTTACAATTTCTCCTGAATTCAAATCTGCCATACAATTTTTTCTAGCACATATCGTTTTTGAAATATTTGAAAACCCAATAATTCCGAACTTTTGGAGTTCCACTGTTATGCCGTTTTCAAAAAATAGGACTTGATTTCATATAAAAAGGACCTCCTGATTCCAACGCGAATATCTCTCGTTTTTGAGATATTCGCGTTCGGTATTTTCGAGTGGAACAATATTCAAACGCGAATATCTCGAAAACGGAATATACTAGAAAAATTTGAATTGCAGTTTTGGAATAAGAAGGAGAAGGCTAATTTTATATGAAAGTCCTTTTTTTTGGAAGAATCTGTAACAATGGACCATCAAAAGCGCCAAATTATTGGTTTTTTGACTTTTTAAAAGCGAATTTCTCAAATCGTGCTAGAAAAGCCAAAAGAAATTGGATAGCAGATTTGGGTTTAAGAAAGAAAAATGTATAAGAATCAGTTGGATATTTTACTGGAAGTTTTTGTTGTCGAACAGTGTATTTATTTAGCAATAACTCAAAAATAGGATCAGCTAGGATTTTAGTTTTAACGATTTTTAAAGTTCAAAATAAAGAGGAGTGAAAAGCCATTAGCTGATTTTGTCACCATTTTAACACCACCTAAACTTACTTGAAGAGGAGTGTGACTACGGAAGACTGGTAGGAAATCCCTGTTATAACAGAGAATGCGATCTTAAACTTTACGGACGGATCGAAGTGAAAAGCCATTAGCCGATTTTGTCACCATTTTAACACCACCTAAACTTACTTGAACAGGAGTGTGACTACTTAAGACTGGGAGGAAATCCCTGTTATAACAGAGAATGCGATCTTAAATTTTACGGACGGATCGAAGATGGAGATGAGTTCGGGTTCGTGAGTATTCTGCAATTTTAGTTTCCTACAAAAACAGACTGACAAAGGCTTTTCAAGGTTTTGGAATCTTGAATAAGTTCTGGAGGTCAGCTAACATCGCAGTGTCTACTAAACTTTAAGTTTTTAATAACAATGTAAAGTCAGTACTGCATTGTGACTCGGAGACATGGAATCTAACAAATTCAGATTTTCAAAAAATACAGGTCTTCGTCAACAAATGCCTTCGCCGAATCCTTAAAATTTTCTGGCCCCAAACTATTACAAACTCAGAGCTATGGTTTAGAACGCAACAACCTCCAACTGACCACGAGATCCAAATACGCAAGTATAGATGGTTGGGTCATATATTACGAAAGCCAACCGATGACATCAATAGAAAATCCCTTGACTACAACCCACAGGAAGCAAGAAGAAGGGGCCGCCCTAAAAACACCTGCAGGCGTCAAGTTCAAGCCGATCTTCAAACTCTTGGTATAAAATTGAGTTTACCCAGTTTATTGTAGGAATCTGAGCTCATTATTTTAGAACGTATAAAATGTACCAGAGTTCTAATTTTTTTACCATTTTACCCTTTTGAATGGTAATTTGGAAGAACCTATTATTTATGGATATATTTCAGAGAAGGTTAACCTTCATTCCAAATTGCATGTTCTCTCAGTGTTTTTTTCTTTGCGGTTTTGAATTAATTATAGATGGGTACCTAGACAAATATTTTATCTTCTTGTTCTTCATAATTCTAACCACTGTGCCGTACGAGTATATATTTATATATTTATATCTTTATACAACAACCATCTAACTTAACAAAGTGTAATTATAACACATTTGGTAAGTTAACTTAGAAAATTGTCAGAAAAAAAAAAAATACTACACAACAACTAGATGATGGTGATGAGAATAAATTCCAACAAAATATTAATCGTATTTTGGTACTCCCATAATAAATCACTTAGAAAAATAATCAATTTATTAAAGATTATAACATTAAAGTCTTGTATATTTTATTTATGTGTGTATGTATTTAAAAACAATCTTTAAATCATCTTATTATTCATACACACACTCTGACACAATAATCCTTTGTGTATCACTTAGCTTTCCTTTTTTTTTTTTGCTTTCTCCAACTTCTTCTTCATCATATTTGACAAATTTATGCAACGTGCTGGTTTACACATATGAGTCTGCATACTTTAATTGGATTGAGGATAATTTTATTTTGTATTTCTTTTATCCTTTTTCGGTATTTTCTTTATTATTTTTTTTTCGTGCTAACTATTCTTGTTCCTATTTCTATGACAACACTCTCGAAAAAACTTATGTTATTACCGTATGTGCATTTATTTTTTAATCAAATATTGTTTGATGATAAAGGCAAGAAAAAAAATATAAAAAAAATAAAATAAAAAAATAGTACTCCGTACCTTAATTAAGGCTGTAGTAAAACAAATTTGTTGGGAGGGAAATAAACACTTTGCTCATTCATGCAATTTTGCCAAACTGCAGTGATTTCTATGGCATTCAAAATAATAAATCTATTAAAAAATCTAAAAAAACGACATTTTGTTTAAACAAAGTTCTCGAACATTGTTGTTATTTGTATAGTTGTTGCAGTATAGTGCTCAATGAGGAAAAATTTATAAACGAAAGAATTTTGACGTTTTGTGACCAAAATTTATGTCCTAACTTTTTGAACAAATCCGACTCAAACATTTTTCGGAACTTAAAAATTTTGTAAAAAACAAGTAACAAAGTTAAATTCGTCCTTCCCAAATGTTTTGGTACTCTGCACAATGCAAAAATGATTATTGCAAAAAACTTTTATTAAAAGGAAACTACTTTTGGGGAAAAAAATTTCAAAAAAATTTCCGAGAAAAAAAAATTTTGTGAAAAAAAAAATCGGCGATTTTGTTCCTTGTTTGTAAAAAAATATGTTCGTACTTGCTTAAATACCAATCGGTGTTCAATTCTGGTCACATGTGTCAACCAGCAGCCGAATTAAAGCATTTTGTATTTTTAGGTTATGTTGAATGTGCCAAAATCTTCGAGGTGTCTTTACATTTTCGTTCATAACTTTTGAACCATATCGCAATACCAAACTTCTTGGGGCAACATCAAGTAAATATGTTAAGTTTCAGTCATATTCGTGGATTATTCTGGCTGTGATCACCATTTCTACAGACGGACGGACAGACAGACGGACATCGCTAGAATGTCTTAAAATAAATCATTGATCAATAACACTTTTTTGGGGTCCCAGACCGATATTTCGATTAGCTACAAACGGAATGACAAACTCATATGTACCACCTATCACTAACAAGGATGGTGTTTTAGAGGGCAGTTCACCTACGATTGTCCTGAAACTTGTAAGTGGGAATGGGTGTAGAAAAATAAGAGTTAACAAATTTGAAAAAGGGTTGCAACCTTACGAAAAAGTTAGGGTTTTCGGGAAAATCCGAATAAAATCCTCAAACGAAAAATACGGGTCAGATTAATTTTAATAGAGATTATTTTATATGAATTTTGCGGTAGTACGTATATTAGGGTGGGGCGATTAGTAAGGAAGGAAAAAAATCTCAATGGGCGCTTCGCGTTTCTGATTCTTGGGATTGTACTGAGCAAAAAAGTCAACTAGACCATACGTCTACGGTGAAAATCGAGCCTCCCGATTTTGACTTGAAGTTTTTTCTCAGACTTCATTTTTTTTGGAAAATTTGCAAATTTTCTTGGGCTCATATTTCGTAAACTATTTGAAATTTTGACTTATTTTCAAAAGTAAAGTTGTAGCTATTGTCTCGGGCTACAATTTCTTTAAACATATTACTTAGAAAAAACTTCGTTTTCATGGTCAAAAAGTCAAAAAATGTAGAAAATTCACCACTTTTTGTAATTTTTTTTGGATATTTTGGCCTATAACAGCCAAACCATTGAGATTTTTGATCCAATACTAAGACAAAAATTGTAGCCAAGACAATAGTTAAGAACTCTCTAGTACATCGCAAAAGCATTGGAACGCTCCTTCAGTCAGTTTTGGCCTTGTGAAAGTGCAAATTTTTTGTGAAAATATTGATAAATTACCATTTTCAGTTGTTCATAGCGCAAGATCATAAAAATGTTCTATTTCATATTTTTATTATATTTATTTATTTATTTATTTATTTATTTATTTATTTATTTATTTATTTATTTATTTATTTATTTATTTATTTATTTATTTATTTATTTATTTATTTATTTATTTATTTATTTATTTATTTATTTATTTATTTATTTATTTATTTATTTATTTATTTATTTATTTATTTATTTATTTATTTATTTATTTATTTATTTATTTATTTATTTATTTATTTATTTATTTATTTATTTATTTATTTATTTATTTATTTATTTATTTATTTATTTATTTATTTATTTATTTATTTATTTATTTATTTATTTATTTATTTATTTATTTATTTATTTATTTATTTATTTATTTATTTATTTATTTATTTATTTATTTATTTATTTATTTATTTATTTATTTATTTATTTATTTATTTATTTATTTATTTATTTATTTATTTATTTATTTATTTATTTATTTATTTATTTATTTATTTATTTATTTATTTATTTATTTATTTATTTATTTATTTATTTATTTATTTATTTATTTATTTATTTATTTATTTATTTATTTATTTATTTATTTATTTATTTATTTATTTATTTATTTATTTATTTATTTATTTATTTATTTATTTATTTATTTATTTATTTATTTATTTATTTATTTATTTATTTATTTATTTATTTATTTATTTATTTATTTATTTATTTATTTATTTATTTATTTATTTATTTATTTATTTATTTATTTATTTATTATTTATTTATTTATTTATTTATTTATTTATTTATTTATTTATTTATTTATTTATTTATTTATTTATTTATTTATTTATTTATTTATTTATTTATTTATTTATTTATTTATTTATTTATTTATTTATTTATTTATTTATTTATTTATTTATTTATTTATTTATTTATTTATTTATTTATTTATTTATTTATTTATTTATTTATTTATTTATTTATTTATTTATTTATTTATTTATTTATTTATTTATTTATTTATTTATTTATTTATTTATTTATTTATTTATTTATTTATTTATTTATTTATTTATTTATTTATTTATTTATTTATTTATTTATTTATTTATTTATTTATTTATTTATTTATTTATTTATTTATTTATTTATTTATTTATTTATTTATTTATTTATTTATTTATTTATTTATTTATTTATTTATTTATTTATTTATTTATTTATTTATTTATTTATTTATTTATTTATTTATTTATTTATTTATTTATTTATTTATTTATTTATTTATTTATTTATTTATTTATTTATTTATTTATTTATTTATTTATTTATTTATTTATTTATTTATTTATTTATTTATTTATTTATTTATTTATTTATTTATTTATTTATTTATTTATTTATTTATTTATTTATTTATTTATTTATTTATTTATTTATTTATTTATTTATTTATTTATTTATTTATTTATTTATTTATTTATTTATTTATTTATTTATTTATTTATTTATTTATTTATTTATTTATTTATTTATTTATTTATTTATTTATTTATTTATTTATTTATTTATTTATTTATTTATTTATTTATTTATTTATTTATTTATTTATTTATTTATTTATTTATTTATTTATTTATTTATTTATTTATTTATTTATTTATTTATTTATTTATTTATTTATTTATTTATTTTATTCTATTTATTTTATTTCTTATTTTTTATTCTTGTATTGTTTTAAGTTCATTTAACGCATTTTAGTTAGTTTATTGTAAACGATCACCAGAGACTTTTATTTTTTTTTTAAATACCATCAGGACGGTTTTATGGACCTAGAAGGCCTCTGGAACCTAGCCCTCTTTATATTTATTTTTCTTTTTTAATTACCTTTAATTTAAGTATCCACACAAACCTGAAGGTTCTTTTGGCTCCAGGTGGGTCCGAGGCCCAGCCCTTTAAATTTTAATTTCTTGTTTCCTCCAAAAAATGTTTGTGCTTCGTAAAATGCGCTTTTGCCAAAAAATTTATGAAATATGAAAAAAATATTGATAAAAAAAATGTATTATAACAAAATATTGATGAAAAAAAAATTATGAAAAAAAATATTGATGAAAAAAAAAATAGTTATGGAAAAAAATATTGATAAAAAAATATAGATAAAAAAAAAATATTGATGAAAAAAACAAATATTGATGAAAAAAAATATTGATAAAAAATATGATGAAAAAAAAATTTTTGATAAAAAAAAATATTGATGAAAAAAAAAAAATATTGATGAAAAAAACAAATATTGATGAAAAAAAATATTGATGAAAAATATGATGAAAAAAAAAAATTGTTGATAAAAAAAAAATATTGATGAAAAAAAAAAATATTGATGAAAAAAAATATTGATGCAATAAAAATATTGATGAAAAAAAAAAATATTGAGGAAAAAAAATATTGATGAGAAAAAAAAAATATTGATGAGAAGAAAAAAAATATTGATGAAAAAAAAAATATTGATGAAAAAAATATTGAGGAAAAAAAAATATTGATGAAAAAAAAAAAATATTGATGAAAAAAAAAATATTGAGGAAAACAAAATATTGAGGAAAAAAAATATTGATGAAAAAAAAAATATTAAGGAAAAAAAATATTGATGAAAAAAAAATATTGATGAAAAAAAATATTGAAGAAAAAAAAAATATTGATGAAAAAAAAAAAAAAAAATGAGGAAAAAAAAATATTAATGAAAAAAAAAATATTGAGGAAAAAAAAAAAATATTGATGAAAAAAAAAATATTGATAAAAAAAAATATTGAGGAAAAAAAATATTGATGAAAAAAAAAATATTGATGCAATATAATTATGTTACGTTTTATTCACCAGCTGGTGAATATTTGTTATATTCCCCACGAGGTGAATTATTATCCAAGTTACAAACCCAAGTTACAAAAATGTTTGGTTTTAAGAAAATGAAAACAGTAATTCCAATTTTCTTTTTTGTTAATCGTTAGGTTATATAGTCAAACTGAGGTGGCGTCCTGCAACTATTTTAAAATTAGACACCAGCCAAAAAACATTATCATGTTAAAAACATTATATTTTTAGATAAAAAAGTGGAAAAAATAAGAAATAGAACATTTTTATGATTTTGCGCTATGAACAACTGAAAATGGTAATTTATCAATATTTTCACAAAAATTTGCACTTTCACAAGGCCAAAACTGCCTGAAGGAGCGTTCTAATGCTTTTGCGATGTACTAGAGAGTTTTTAACTATTGTCTTGGCTACAATTTTTGTCTTAGTATTGAATCGAAAATCTCAATGGTTTGGCTGTTATAGGTCAAAGTATCCAAAAAAAATTACAAAAAGTGGTGAATTTTCTACATTTTCGACTTTTTGACCATGAAAACAAAGTTTTTTCTAAGTAATATGTTCAAAGAAATTGTAGCCCGTGACAATAACTACAACTTTACTTTTGAAAATAAGTTGAAGTTTCAAATAGTTTACGAAATATGAGCCCAAGAAAAATTGCAAATTTTCCAAAAAAAATAAAGTCTGAGAAAAAACTTCAAGTCAAAATCGGGAGGCTCGATTTTCACCGTAGACGTATGGTCTAGTTGACTTTTTTGCTCAGTACAATCCCAAGAATCAGAAACGCGAAGCGCCCACTAAGATGTTCAAATCGCCCCACCCTAACGTATATACCTCTCCATATAAACTACCTCAACGTTTTTACATATTTGAAGATTGGCATTGTATTGGCCATCAAAAAACCTTTCGATCTGTATAAAATTTTCATATAGATTCTTTTAAAGAAATGTGAAAAATCCTTAAAAACCTAAAAAAACAGTTTCCCCCTCCCCTTTTAACCGCTAAATGTGAGTTTGGGCAGCTAACAAAAAACAGGTAACTCTTATTTTCTTACCCTCTTTGCCATATACAAGTTTCAGTAGAATCGCTATGTGCCCTGTGAAAGACCTTCCTTGTAAGTGGAGGGTACACAAAAATTTATATAAACCTTTTTACTGAGTTTATCATCCCAAAATACTTATTTCAGAAAGCGAAAAAAATTCCAAAAATATTGTATGTTCAAAAATGTTAGGAACATGGAAAGTTTTTCAAAATTTATGAAAAAAATTTTGTTCTGGACTTTTTTTACGTTGAACCAACACTCAGGGAATGCCCCTATTAATGCAGTGCATTGTGTTGATATCAGGTAAATAGGTTATGAGGAGAAATATAGAGGAAGTAGTGTTTGTGAAAATTTTACTTGAATTTATCGACATTGAAAGAAGCCGGGAAGACCTTCGCCGGGAGATTATTCAACATAGGGCGAGTGATAAACGAACCTTCTCTGTAAAGCGAAGTGCTATCAACTGAAAATCGACAACAAACGAATATGATGTACTAGACAACCGAGTATTGCGAACAAAAATTCGGGCTCTATGTTTAAGTTCACTTATCATTACTTTCGACAGCGCTGAGCATATTGCGATTGGTCGGTTATTATCAACATCTTTTTTAGGGATTGGCTACACATTGGCAACCTTCCAACATGATGGAAAGATTTCCGTGCGGACGTACTAACTTCGAAGCACACTGTTTTAGCACCAGTGCACAGTGACACATTTGGCCAATCTAGGACGACAAAAATCCAATTTTATTTATATTGTCTAGAAACTCGGTATAAATGTTCGTTTTGACTTCAAAAACAACATTATGAAAAATATGGGAGGCCAGTTAACAGCCACGCCCACTTTTTAAAAATTTTTAATTTTGTTGTAATTTCTTTAAACTTGGTATATATACTCTCAAGGACTGTAGAAATAATATCACAAAAAAGGGGGCGATCAGACAACTGCCACGCCCACTTTTTAAAAATATGTTTAAAAAATATCTAAAAACAAGGTTTACATATCGTCCCACTGTAGTCGGCGTCGCAGACGATCGCAAAAGATAGCCGTTGAAATAAGTACTATGGATATTGGTCAATATGTCTGAAAAAGTCTGGCGAGCAATAGAGACCGAACACAAAAGTTCTATTCCATAAAAAAAAAAAATAAATATATAATTTTCTTTTCAAAAATTTTTATTATATATATTCGATTAGAGTTTTATTCTAGTTCGAGGCCCAAAAATATTTCTATTTATGATATTGTCATAATAGAGTATTTTTAATTTATTGCTTTAAAAAAGTTACTATCTCATAGTATGTCTGTACTGATCAGTTTCATCCCCACTAAAGGAATCTTCAGCAGACTTTAGAGAATCATCGTTGGTCAATCAAACATCAAACCAGACATAATATTTGATATATTTCCCAAGTTATATGAGAAGTACTATTATGAAGGTCCGAAATCTGTTTTCCAACAAAATAACTCTTTTAAAGCAAAAATTGTATATATTAAATCACCGTCGGTAACTATTAATATATGTGTTGCTGTTATTTTACAATAACAACAGTGCCTAACCAAACAATAGTGTTGGTAGGATAAGTCGTA